>CM045891.1:52809745-53406572 GCA_025169545.1 Anguilla japonica
ACACACAGAGGACCGAACCCACATAGAGGGCCAGATGGCCTGGATCTGTCCCCTGCCATAGCTGGGTACACACAGAGGGGGCCGGTGGGCCAGATAAAAAATCTCATCATCGCCAACATAAAACTCATTCGCTCTGTTTGTCTCCGCACCGTTTCGACGGCAGGTCACCCCAAACGGGAGCAGGCGAAAAAAGGGGGACTGCCTGGTGCGACCCGGGCGGGTGGAAGGGGGTTCTAGAAATACGTTCTATAAATACAAGCAGCTTCAAAAGCCAAATGGAATTAAGAACATGAGAATGTTCTAACAGCAGGACGGGCCATCGTGGCCCCCATCTGGGTAACCATAGAGACTGCGTCAGCGACAGTACAATACTAATAATATTTACACAGTTAAGGTGTGTATACTACTCAAGTGAGGCCGAGCTAATCAGAGTCAATGTGCGAACACTTGTGAGCTGAGCATGTCGGTCACAAATGTGCAGGCTAAGCTCTATACTTAGTGTGAATAGCGCTACGTCAGTGGAGAGCACAGCGACCATTTCCTGCAGAAATATTCCATTCACAAGAACAGCAAGAAGCTGCCTCTGTTTTCCGTCAACCAATGAGCAATTACGGTTTCAGCGTTCAGGGTTCCGAGCCAACATTATTAATCACTGAGTTCTGAAACTCGTGACAGTGCCTGGAGCCGGACGAAAACTTTCGGTGGGATGAAAAATGAATTAATGAAAACAAAAATGAAGATAAAAAGGTTTATTCACAACCGATGCCGATGATAGATGTTTTTATCACCGATGCTTCAAAAAAGCATCCCCCTCTTTCAACACCAAACTGACCTCTACATATACGCAGTAGGGCCTGAGGCCGGTCCAACTCCCCCCCACTGCCCCCCTTGCCCCACCCCTCTGAAGCAGCTGTCCCCTGTAGCTCAGGAGGTCCCTACGCACCTGTCTCTCTCGCTGCGACAGGAAGCAGCCGCTAATCTGGCCAGCAGCAGACGACCCGTCCGGCTCGCCATCTCCCTCCATTTCACACGCGGGCGCAGATGCGGGGCCGACCGATTAGCTTTTTATTAACACAAGCTGTGTCCTGTTCTCCCCCCGCCACCACCACCCTGCCTGCCATCTGCTGCGCTGGTGCCTCCGAGCCCCCTGGGAAATGTAGTCCCGGGGACCGGGAGACTACAACCCCCCTCTCCCCCCCCCCACACAACCACAAACTCAGCCAGTTAGAACACAGATACACACTGGAGCTGAAGGTGATAATCGCTCATCTCAATATCCACACTTTATTTTTTTTTTTTTTTTCACGTTACAGTCCTTTTATCTCTGAATCTGTCCCACTCAGATAACATCCAGGGAGGCTGGGCTGGGAGCCAATATAAACTTCTGTGGTGGACAGGGGGCCATTTTATGGTCTCCCAGCTTGTAACACACTACCGCGGCTTCTCTGGAACGGCTAAATGAAAGAAATGACAGTAACAGAAATACAAATCCTTAAAAAACAGCCGACCCCCCCCCCCACAGGGGCTCACTTTGCAAACTAAGCTGCAGACCTTGCCCCGCCGACAGCTTTTACCAGCGGGTGTTTACGCAAACCTGCTGAAAAACCAACAGGATTAAGGTGTTACGATCCACCACTAAATAAATAAATAAATAAATAAATAAATAAATGCGTGGAGAGGCAGCGATGTGGCTTTAGTTTCTCTCCACGTTTTCCCGCCATAAATAATGGCGAATGCTAGCGTCGCCGCAGCCCGCCATCTCCAGCACCTCCGGCGGTTCAGAGTTCAGCCGCGCGGATTCCGGCTCGTTCCGAACGCGCCGTGCGCCGTACGCCGCGCACGCGCCCACGCGCCGCGCCCCCGCGAAATCCCGCCCAGCCGCAACGATCTGAATGGCGCTAATTGACAACCGCCAACGGTCTCCATTGACGATCCGCCATTGAGGCGAACTCGGCGGTATTTACTCCAGTAATGACGGTGCTCCACGGGGAGGAACACAAAGGGGCTGGTAATTGGGTGAAGGGCTCTCGGAAACGCCGTGTAATTTTACCGGGGAATTGCCCCCCCCTCCCCCCCCCCCCCCCCCGCCCGGCAGCCGACGGCGGCGCGATCTCAGCGCCAGAAACATCCGCGCCGCTCCCGTCGAGCTCGCTTTGCATTCTGGGTACGCGTTTACGCGTAGGAGAGCAGACCGCTCTTACAGACTTCCAATGTGCAAAACAGTCCAATTTTATTAACGAGAAACATCAACGCACATATGCAAACGTAATTGCTGCTGGTAGTTGATTGATATGATCCAACAAAATGCTTTAAAAAAAGCACAAGATTAATTAATAGGCTATTCATCAATTTACATCCCTTGTTCGTGAAACAAGATAACTTCTAACTCTGGTGGGCATCGCAGCGAAGGACAGGCATTCACTTTTCTCGGGGGAAATAACACGACATGTACTGTAAACATCAGAAAAGCGACCGTACCGAAATACGCCGCGCGTGATTAAACGGCGAAGACGTCCCGGCCGCCGAAGCCGCGTCGTTTTTAACGCGCGCGGGCGAAGGGGTCAGCGGAGGAGTAACGAGTTTCGCGACGGGATTCCGAAAACCGCGCGGCCCGGCCCGCCCGCGACGTCGACGGCGTTTAATTAAAGAAGCGGAACGCGACGTTGATCGATGCTCCGATCCGCGACGGGGCCGAATTAAAAGTGATTTTTTTTCGAAAGGGGAAACCGATCAACTGCCATATATGCCTGCTGACAGCGGGGGGGGGCGCGGGGAGGGGCGGGAGGTTACGGAGTTTAATTAAAAACCACACGATTTTCATCGCGCTGTTAATTTAGATGATGACGGCTAGATTTTCTTCTTCTTTTTTTTTTAAATCGAAGGCAACTTCAGATAATCATCCTATAGGAGACGTGAGAGAAATATCACTACGTGCGGCAGACGGTTATCCTCCTTCATGATGAAGAACCGAGACGCAGCTCGGCCTTCAGAATGAACGCAAGTCAGATAGGCGGCCATTTTGTAGCAGGCCAGCTTGAAGGAGAGTGAGATTTGACCAGCCTCATAATGCATTGAGGTACAACTAGCTGTCAATCAATCACGTGTCTGAACCAACTGAGAGGACATAACGGCAAACCACACCCATTGGTTTCAAATCCACTGTTTACTCATATATGGTTGAGCAACCATAATTCCCCCCCTTCCCTGCAGTCTGATCTGTGATTGGCGGACAGAGGGGCCAATCACCGATGTGTGTAGTTCAAATTTATTTATTAGGATAAATCCCTTGAGATGTACCATCTCGTTTTCGAGGGGGTCCCAACATATATCACAATCACTGCATAACAACAGAGGACTGACAAAATAAAATAAAAAAATAGAAATACAATTATCAATACGACAATGTACAGACAGTGTAGTCCAGCCAGTCTGATCACAGACAGACCCACTCACTTCAAAGAGTGCCTCACTGTAATAACTTAAAAGCCACTATTTATAGCTAACCAGGTGCACTAGACCAGAGAGACGTCACATGCAGCATCTGCAGCAGCCAATCAACACATCCGTCTTCTTCCGAACAAGCTGGAGCGACGGCTGTGTCGCGCTGTGGGATTTGAACCCACGAACCCCTCAAGTCATACAACTTGCATGGTGGCTTCTTTCTGACAGAAATCAGCGGCCTATTCATTGAGAAGCAGAGTGTCAGCTGCACAGCGGGAGCCCAATCAGAACAGAGTGTGTTTAGAAGCCCCGCCTCCCCTCCAGAGTCACACCGAGCCACTGAAGGTGGGCCAATCAGAATAGAGTGTGTTAGAAGCCCCGCCTCTTCGCCTGAGTCACACCGAGCCACTGAAGGTGGGCCAATCAGAACAGAGCCCCTTAAAAGCCCTTGAGCCAATTAGAACAGAGTGTGTTTAGAAGCCCCGCCTCCCCACCTGAGTCACACCGAGCCACTTCCTGTCTTTTATTGGCCACAGGAAGTGAAAATGGTACATTGCAGTTATTACTGTCACTCAGAGCAGTGGGACCAGCCTCCCATCCCTCTCTCTCTCTCTCTCTCTCTCTCTCTCTCTCTCGCGCTCATCTCTCTCTGCCTGTTTCTCTCTGTCACTGTCTCCATCTCTGTACCCCTCTCTCTCATTCTATCTCTCTCTCTCTCCCTCTCCCCAACCCCCTCTCTCTATCTCTTTCCGTTCCACTCTTTCTCCCTCTCCCTCCCTCCCTGCCATGTGATGAACCCCCCCCCCCCCCCCCAGAGGTGCAGCCAATTCACGGCTCTGACAATAGCGGAAAGGTGCTGCTGTTCTCCGGCGAGCCCTGCAATTAGAGTCGAGTGCGTGTGGCGCTCTGAATGCTAGCTCTGCCTGTGCCAGCAGCCCAACCTCCACACACTGCAATTTGCCCGTTTCCTTTTAACTGGGGAACAATTACACAGAACATTTTTAATCTTTTTTGTTAAATGGGAGATGGGCGTCGCCGTTACCCGATTTGCAACATAATTAGGCGTGCGTGGGAGTTCAGAAAAAGGGGGGAATTGTCGGAGGTGCGGAACCTTCCTCCTCCTCCTCGCGGCCCTCTCCGCGCGATGCGTACTCATCGAACCGCAGTTCGGCTCGTAGCAAACACCTGGGGGGTTCTTTCAAGTTTCAGTGAAGGAGAAGGTTACGAGAATCTGACATAGCACACGATAAACTGCTCACAGAACAGAAAAAAAGGAAAAACCAAAGTCCTATTTGTATCGGGGGGGGGACGGGGGGACGGTCTACATTACGCTTAACTTCCTCCAAACGTCCAGCGATCGATGCCTCTGTCCACAAACAACGAACATCACCGCATGAAACAGAATTCTTGGCTGTTGGACGCGCGATCGTATAGAGAAAACACGAGGATGCGCGCGTTCATCGAAAACGGCGTCTAGCCCCGTCTGTTGCTAACCGCAGCCAGACAACCGCGATCTCCACCTCATCATCCGCTACTTGAGTTCACGGCTACTCCCAAACGACGCAGGAATAAAGCAGACAGTGATCACAAACAGAAAACACATTTTCGGTGGCATTTCCAAAGCGTCTTGGCCGTCGGTAAATCAGGAAGGCTTGCATTGTGGCGGTTCCCAGGAAGGAGATCAAACGGCCCGGACTGTTTGACGCACAAAACGGGAGTGGGGAAAAACCTCGCGTAGCACCGAGAGACGCCGATTCGGCGAATGAACAGAGGAGCGCGGCGCGAGCTGGCGTCCCCACAAAGCCACGCTCCCATCGCTCGCCCAGATGCGCGGCCTTATCTTCCCGCGCAGACCAAATGCGCTCACGAGGCCCGGGCCGACGCCTCGCAGACCGTCGCCAGGGAAACACGATTACGGTCCCTCCCCCCGCTGAACAGACCCTGAACCCCCCGGCTGCCTGGAGCCGGCCTGTCAGTCAGGGGCTGCCAACTGGCCTCAGCTTCTATCAGAGCCCCCGCAGTCTGCATTCAGCTGGGATGGGGGGGGGCAATCACACACACACACACGCACACACCAGTATACTCACCCACATACGCGCACACACACGCACACACACCAGTATACTCAACCACATACGCACACATACACACACACACACACACACACACCAGTATACTCAACCACATACGCACACATACACACACACACACACACACACACACACCAGTATACTCAACCACATATGTACACACACACACACACACACATACACACAAACACTAGTATGCTTAACCATTCACACCAGCAAAATCAGTTAGCCAACTTATACACACATTAACACACACACACACACACACACACACATGTACACACACGAATATGATCAATCAAACACTTACACACACATAAACATCAGTACGCTCAATCACACACACACCAGAAAAATTTGTTAGCCTGCATACAAGCCAACACACACACACACACACACCCATATAACCACATCAATACACTCAACCACCCACACATGCAAATCCACACAGAAAACAACAACCACGCACGCATTTTCATCACACATTCAAAAGCCAGTCCGACTGACGTTAACTGCACATTTTCAACAATAAATTCATAATTCTGCCAGTCAGACTGCAGCAGCTCAACGAGAGCACCAGCAGTAGCCACCGAGCTAAACAAGACGCTGGCACCAATAGGGCCATTATTACAGCGCTGCAGCTCGTTAGCCCGTTAGCCAGTCTAAAGACACGGCCGTCTTTTTCTTTAACTAACACACGCAAACAGCTCGGTGAAAATAAACGAAATCGTGAATCGGAAAAGGCTGGCAGCCCAGTAACCTCGGTACCAATGGCACCAAACGGCGATGCTGGCACCGGTGCGGCCATTTTGTTTCTTTTCTCACCCAGGGCTGTTCCAGTCCAGGTCAGTCTCAGCTGACCTCTTCACCAGTGACGCTGAGTAAAGAGGACAGCTAGTCTGTTTGTTTACACACTTATGCATCACATTTTATTCATGCGGTGTTTGTACATTGCTGGTGGAAACGGCTTCCCTGCAGAAATAGATGTTGAATCCCATCCCCATGCCTACTGTGTTGCTGATCTGATAATTATGTGGTATTTAATGGTATGGTGGGTATGCAAAACTGAAAAAGAACAACACACACGCACACGCACACGCACACACACACACGCACACACACACACAATCCTCCTGCAACCTTTGTCCATGAAACCCGTGTGGACCGTATCAACCATGACTGACACAGAATTCCTTAATTGACCAATGTAGCAATCCTTTGCGCATGATTCTGAGCTGCCAATCAAATCCAGGAACAATGCAGAGCGCACGGTCACCGTGGTGATTAACATTCCGTGTAACCTGGGAGACCACACGCTCCGCATTCCTTCCTGGTTCGGCTGCGGAATACCAATCATAGCTATGGTCCAGGGACGGACCCTTTGGTGAATCAACAGCAGGTGCAGAATTATGCTAAATATGCAGCAGTCTAATGTGTCTCTTTAGTCTAATATCAGAGACTGTAGATAGACACGGTTGTGTGTATTGCGATCGACATGTTCGGTTTTATTTTCTTTAAGTGCATTGCTGTAGACCCAGACCAGTCTGAATATATCATTTTCTCCATTATAATGTGGGTAAAATGCATCATATTGATGACATCATAATGCCAACGACTCCTTGATAGAATACTCTCAATCTCAAGTACTGTAGAGTCTTGAAGGAGAACACTCTGAAGGGGCTGCTGGGTGGCTCATCCCATTAAGGCGCTGTTCGAGAGCACGGATGAGCCCCGAGGTCTGGGACGGAATTCCGACCGTGCCAACGTGTCCCGTAGCCCAACAGGGCGATGCCCAATGGGCAGCAGCATCGCCAGGGTTACGGAGGGCTCTGTCGCTCAGGGCCTGGGCTTCATCGCTCTCCAGCGACCCTTGACCTTCTGCTCGACCGAGCGCACGGGCCTGCTCACGAAGCGTCCTCCTCCAGCTCACGTCTGCGCAAGCCTAGCGCGCGGGCTCCGCGGCGTGAACGGAAGCAGCCGGTGACATCACAGCGCTTCGGAGGACAGCGCACGGGCGCGTAAAACCTCCCACATCGGCTGCGGAGTTAACACGGCCGCGTGCGACCGAGGGGAGAAAGCCAGCCCGAGACGCGCAACAAACAAAATAAAAAACCCCGCCCTGAGAGCCAATCAGAATGCAGATACGCGTTAGAGGCGTCCGGTGACTCATCCCCCGCGGCGCGGGGAAGCGTTGCATTCTGGGAGACAAGTGCGAACGCGCGCAGCGGGCTCTCTCCGGGAGACGCAATTAAACCGCTAAGCGGCTCGTTGCCGACGGCGACGGGGCTCTCGCGCGAGGCCCGGTAACCGTGCGCGGGGTGGCGGTACAGCGTGCTCCGCCTCCCCTCTGATTACACTCCCTCTCTCACCCTCCTCCCTCACACTCTCCCCCCTTTCTCTTCCTCACTCAAACTCACATAACTTTTATCTTGGTGGTTCGACAGTGTTACTAATGTGAAACCATGGAAACTGGGGGGGGGGGGGGTGCATAATTCCCATGAGGTCAAACTCTTTCATTGCATTATTTTTTTTTATTGTTTTCAATGCCCCCCCCCCCCCCCCCCCCCCCCCCCCCCATGCTGCAACCCTGGACTCTTCAGTGGAGTCGAGAGCATTTCCATCAGACCAACAGGGGGCGCTGTCGAATCACTTCACCATCTGCAGTTGATTTTGAGCTCAAGCCATGTGCTAAAAAAGCTGTCCTTTGCCAAAAAAATCACTTGCTGACGATTTGCTAATGCTGACGTCACAGTACTGGTAACTGATAGCAACAAAGTTCTAGAACACTGACTTAGAACGTTGAAAAAAAAATCTATTCTTCAAAAGGTTAATTCTGTGAATGGCCCCTCCGCCCCACTTCCTCTCCACTCTGTCTCCTTCCCTCTGTTATTTTCCTCTTTCTTTTTCCCCTCCTCCTGCGGAAAGCTTCTCAATGCTCCGTGTCAGCACGGCTACATTTTGAATGCAAAACACCCCAAAAAAAGGAAAAAAAAGGAAAGGTCAAGCCGGTGGTCGCCCGCAGTCAGGTAAGTGCCTCCCGCTCCTTTCCTGATTTTACCGCTGAAACATGACGCACAGCGGCCAATCGAGCAGTCCACAGGTAGCGACAAACCAATCAGAGGAGTCGAGCGCACCTGAGCCAGGTAACCATGACCACAGGCGTGTCCACTGCGTGCGGCGTGTTAGCACGTGTGTGACGCCTTTGAGCCAGACGCAAGAGGTGCGGTTCCGGCACCTTCCAGCCACGAGCACTTCCTGCCGCCCAGCGGCGGTGCCCGATTGGTGGGTCGAGACCCACTGTGGAAGGATTGAATTGGGCTGTGAGGTCACGTGTTACCATTTTTACAGCAGATTGCCCATTGACCTTCACAGCACTCTAATTACACAACGCACCAGTCACCGTACACGAGCAGGACTAACTGCAGCGCAAGTACGATGGACTTTTAAAAAGAAAATAACAATTCAAATTCAAATTTAGATTCCATATTTGAACTGGCTGGTGCCAGGGCTAAACTTCAATAACGGATTTATAATTAATAATTGCTAATTGACTGGGTCTTTGGTTTAGAAAGTCAGGGACCGCTGGTCACGTTTCACCGTACTGAAGTTGCAAAAAAACCAAAAACCACAGGATGGTTGTGGATGAAAACCACAGGATGGCTGTGGATGGAAACCACAGGACGGGTAACAACAGAAGCCACATCTCAAGCGAGGCCCAGTGCATTGACCTGCTTTTCAAAAGGGCAGGGAGTCACTGGACAAAACCAAAATAACAAGCCCAGTCAGAAAGCACCGGAACAGTCCGGCCTTCACTCTTCCCCACGGGTCCCGTTTGCAGGTTTTCAGGAGGAGACTACAGAGAGGGGCTGTAAAACCAAAGCTGTCTTATCTCTCTCTCTCTCGCTCTCTCTCGAGTCTAAGGCATCACCGGCCAATCGGAAAATTCCATCTATACGCTGTGCTCCTTTCGGTTGGCTACTTCCCTGTTCTGGGGAAGAAAAGAGAAAAAAAAAAAACCCTGACAACATAAATTTCCATATTGGCCCAGATATGAAGAAGAAGAACGAGGCCGCCTCTGAACTTTCTTATTTCAGGGTCCCCTTCCCAGGATTCCACGCTCTGTGATTTCCATGCATAGTAATGGCTGAATTTAGGCAGGGCATCTCTTGAGCTCTCAAAGAGCTGCATAGTGAGGGAGGAGGGGAGTTTAAGACACGACCACCGTGAAGCTCCCCACCTGCGTGATGCAATAATAATAACAGTAATGGTAGCTGTAGTACTACTAATAATAGTAGTAATAGTAGTAGTAACAATAATAATAGTAGCAGTAACAGTAGCAGTAGTAGTAGTGGTAGAAGTAACGGTAGTTGTAGCAGCAATAATAATTGTAGTAATAGTGGCTGTAGTGGCAATAACAGTAGTAAGAGTAGTTGTAATAGCAATAATAAATAATAATAAAAATAATATTTGTAGTGTATTCATCCAAAGCCTAAATAAACTGTAGCGAACCTGCAGTTAAACTAGTTCCCTTACTGAAGGGGGCTGCAGACCCGGGACCACAAACGGAGCCGCAGGCGCAGTCCCGCAGCTCACCAGCAGGGGGCAGGGAGGAAGCAGCGTGCCCGCGAGGAGAGAGCAGGCCGTGCTTTTTCCTCACGGTCGTCCCCGGCGACCTCGCCCGGGCCTCTCAGAGCGTCCCTTCACCTGCGTGCATCGTTAGCGGGCGGCGCGCGCGGGACACCTGCGCCCCAGTCCCGGCTCGTTTACACAGCGCACCGGCCTCGTCAGCCACTTAGCCGCCGCTCGTTAGGCTAACGAACGCGCCTAATTAAAGCCGCGAACGTGAGCGAACTGACAGAGCCCCGAGGGCGGGTGTCGGTTACTTTTTAAATTATTTTTTTTTCGGGGTTTTCATGCAGACGTTCAGACGGGGGGGGTTTGCGCGCTCCCGTTCGGAAGGAGAGGCGCGCGTCCCGTTCCCCGCCGCCTCTGAAAAAGGAGGGAGGCGAGCGCTGGAGCGGGGGGTCCCGGTCGCGGAGAGGAACACGTCCGCGACCGCGCGGCGCGGCGCTCCGTCTGGAACCGCAAATCCGCCTCACGGCTCTCTCTCTCTCCACGTCGAAAAAAACACGCCCCGGTGATTTAAGCACAGCCCCCCACCCCCTACCCCCCCCCCCCCACCAAAAACACTCCTGTAGCTTTCTGCTTCTCTCTCCCTTATTCCCCTCTTTCTACTCTTCTCTCAGACATTATCTCATCCCAACATTCTCTCGCTTGCATCTCTTTGGCAAACGCACTCTCGGGCTACACCTCTTCCCCACTCCCTCTCTCATTTTCTCTTCCTTCTCCCCTCCTCCCTTATTTCCATCTCTCCCTCTCTCCACACTGTCATCCAGTTGTGCTAATTATTCCCTATGTAATGTTGGTGAGTGGGAAGGCATCAGATGATCTCATACAGACACACACACACACACACACACACACACACGCACACACAGTCCAAATACATGTAGGCTCGAGGGCTTACTAGCAAAATAGAAGTCAATGTCAATATGACTACCCTGGTTAAATAAAGGTTAAATAAATAAATAAAACACACAAACATACACGGACAAACACGCACACACATACACACACACACACAAGCACACACACACACACATAAACACACACACAAGCACACACACACACACATATACACACACACAAGCACACACACACACACACACACACACATATACACACACACAAGCACACACACAAGGTACAGTGGGCAGAAGCGCTGCCTCCACCATGCCAACATGGAAATTTCCCAGCATTCCCTTCAGCAAAATTATGTATCCCACAATCCCCCAGACTGGCCTCCAACTCGATTCCATAAGCGCTGGCCTTTGACCGTACAGTTTAGAACTGAACACAAACACCAGGGGCTCGCAGCTCTGTGGAATATGCAAATCAGCATCTGAAAATAACACCAAGCGAAAACCGTGTTCATCCGTTGCCCAAGGAGCTAGTTCATTATACCCATTATGATTAATAGTTTGAGTTTAAAGTCAGCTACTTTCCCATGAAACAAATCGCACGCAATTTAAACTAGGAAGGGGAAAAGGCCTATTTCGCGATCATCCGTTCAGGCCAGCAGCCAGGGTTGCTAGATAGTACACCATTTTAAACCGAAATGTCTGGTGTTCAAATTATTTTTTACAGTCAATTGGTTGTTCCAAATTAGTGTGGGAACTGGGCACCCCCACATTGGGTATCAAACATCTGAAAGCACTGGATTATGGAATGCTACTTAGATAACAAAAATAATACAATTTAAATAAAACACATTTTTTTAGAAGCTTAAGAACGTTTTTTTTAGAGGTACATGTTTAACTTCAAGGGATATGTTTCAATTTTTTTGCCTCACACACTGGCAGTAAATAAAGATATCTCACATGACATAAACTCAGTGACAGCTAAGGGTAAAAACAGAGAGAGAGAGACAGAGAGAGGGAGGGGGAAAGGGAGGGGGGAGAGTGAGGGAGAGAGAGATACAGGGAGGGGGAGGGAAGGAGAGATGAAGCAGGGAGATGTGCTCTGGGGAGATGTTTGAGTGAGGAAGAAAGGATCCCGTATGCTATGGCCAGATGCATCATGGGAATGGTACAGGCAAACTCCTTTCATTTTGAATTTCCGAAGCCGCACAGACAGGAAGGAAGATCCATGGGGAACGTCTGGAGACGATCTCACTGACGCGGAGAGACAGAGACACAGGTCACGTGACGTCTGCAGACAGTCTTACAGATGGACTTACTGACTTCCTTTCTCATCAGTTTAATTATTATTGGAGCCACAGGTTAGGTACAGCAACCATCAGGAGACAGACATGGTCATGGCTGACACTTGATTCAGGGTAGACAGACCAGTCAGGTTCCATATTCCAGTATTGATCCAATACTATCAATGAATAATATTTACAGAATGTGGAGCTTAAACTGCATGTGTATTTACTTGTCATTATTTTGTACCTCATGAACTGTTTTGACCTCTAATCAATGGGGAACACAAGCGTGTCAGTTGAAACATCAGTCCCTGTCATCTGTTTTCAGCCCAACAGTTTGCCCTGTTCCACAATTAAATTTTAATTTTTCTTTGCGAAATGACAGTTGAGCTTCCCCGCTTTGAACACATTTCCTAGGTAAGGAGGCCTAATAAAAAAATTCTATTAACAAAACTGAGCACTTGTAATTGTGAGTTAAACTTTGATGGGGAACAATGTGAGCCCAGGCTTGCTTGTGAATAAATTAGAGCCATCACAGAAGGATGTGCATAAGAGGCATCTTTAACTTTAAATTAACAAACTGCTGGGATCAGTCCACAAGAACAGCTGTGACAGAGCAGTGTTTAAAGATGCCTTCACTCAATGCCAGCTGTGAACTTTCAGGAAACAGCCAATTAGAGAGAGAGAGAGAGATTGAGAAAGAAAGACAGAGACAGTGAGAGAAAGCATCAGCCAACCACATCGCCAGCAGAGAGAGGGAGCATCAGCCAATCAAAGAGCCAGCAGAAACAGTGGGCACCAGCCAATCAAAAGGCCAGCAGAGAGAGCGGGCATCAGCCAATCCAATGCTTTGAATTTCAATGTACACAATTAGTTGTCTAAAATTTGTTTGCTTTTTTCCCCCCAATAATTGCTTCCACTGCAGCGGAGTCCCAGGCCGTTTTATTTGTTGAAAAAAGCCAGTGATTGACAGCTCATTTTAGCTCCACCATTACGGGGTTCAATGAAACCTTACTCTCCATTAACAGCGAGATCAGGAAGCCCGAACTGCAGCAGGCTGGCGGTTCAGCACCACGGACAGCTCCTCTCGCGCAAACTCAAAGGCGGCAGCTTTTTGAAACCAGAGCACATCCCCGCCTCGCATATTCAGAACAATCGCTCCGCTAAATCCGTCACCAGCGGACGGACGACCGCGCGCCGGCAGGCTACCGCGATTACAGCGCCGCGTGCTGCTGGAATGCTAATTAGAGCCTCGTCGTGACTCAGACTCACATGCTGCACGAGTTTTACTTTGTATTTTGTGCGCGAGAGGGGGGAAAAAAAACCCCAGGCCCGGCGTTTGGATTGAAATTCTTTGTTCTGTTCGTAGATGTATGTGTGTGTGTGCGTGTGTGTGCGCGTAACAGAAAACAAGAGAACGAATCAGTGGTAATTAAAAAAAAAAATCATATACTGTTTTTTTTAGCCCAGCTGCATAAAATATTATCAAGCTCAGTGACAACATGGAAATGCATCTTCACACGATGCAAAGACTACAACAAATAAACAAAAATACCGAAAGTTAATTAAAATGATCAAAGGATAAACGGACTGACGCGTCTGGATTGGCGAGTCGAAAGCAACACTTCTCAATGGTTAACTGCGTATATGTCAATCAAACGGAATAACCAATGATCCCGTGGGAGGGGCGGGGTCTTTTCATCTGAGGCAAAACTCGCGCAAAAAAAACCCCTCTGGCAGGAAGAAAAGAGCCCCCGTCCAAAGTAAACGCAGATCAAAAGGACAGCAATCCCAGAGAGGGGAGAGGGAGAGAGGGAGATGTGACAGATAGACAGATAGAGACAAATGGAAAGAGAGATGTGTAGGGAAAGCATAAGGGAGACAGACAGAGAGATGTTCTGACAGCAAGAGACAGCTGGGAAGAGAGAGAGAGACGTGGAGAGAACATGAAAGAGGAGAACAATGAGGGGAACCAGGAAGAGCTATAGAGAAAAGGAAAGAGACAAATGAAAATATAAAAAATATAAAATATTTCTGTTGGCTTCAGTAATGTAGTCCTTTAGCCCTGTGAACCACAGTCGTACTGACGACCAGTAAAGACCATCTGGAGAGAACAAGAGGGATGAACAAAGAGAGAAGCTGATAGATGGAGAAAGAGATGGAGAGTCAGGAAGAGAAATCGGCAAATATAAAATATGTAACTGATTTCTGTAGTATTTAGCAATATAGCCCTTTGGCTCTGAGAACCACAATCATACTGGCAGCCAGGAAAAACCATCTGCCCCCCCCCCTCCCCCAAATCACACCCTAACCCTAGCAGCTGCCCCTGCTATGTTGTGCACTGCACCTGTCAAATAAGCTAATAAACTAAAAAAAAAAACAAATAGGGGACAATGCTTAGAAGCTTCTATGTCTAGTGGACTGGGGGGGTTGGTGTTCATTAATCTTTAGAACAGATGTTCCCCCGAATCAGAATCCCATAATTTTCTGTGCCTCAGAGAGAAACAAAATGAGTAGGCTTTTAATTATCAACACCCACATTCACAGAACACACCACAAAATAATACATTTCAGAGAATCTGCCAGCCCCGTTTCACTTCTTACACATTTAAAAAACTGGCTTATTTGCTTGCTGTGACTGCCTTTTATATTATCTGTGTGAATTGTTGTTGCTGTTAGATACGAAACAAATTCTAACAAAATCAGACTTGCTCTTCTACTGCGCCGGGTCGGTTCTGCTAAAAACGGCATTAACGGCAAGAGACCTCTCGGTGTAATAAAAGCTAAATAAATAAAGAAATATAACCCAACACGCCACAGCGCGGGTTCTCGGAGTGTTTTTCGCCTCGGATCAATGAGGCTTATTTCCGCGTTTCCACACCATCGCTCCAAAAAAACTCTTGGGTTTCCGTTACTCAAGAAGCCGAGCGGTTCCCACGGAGACCGGGACGAGAAATCGTTAGGAACGCGTTTCGGCTCCGCCCCCGAGCCGGGCCACCGCTGTTCCCGCGCGGCGAGAGCGGGACCCCGGCCCCCGCGGGACGGCGGAGTGACGACATCGCTCATCGACTCGAGGAGAGCGGGAGGAGGAGATCAGCGGAGCACAGCGCGGCGGCTTCCGGAGAGCACGTTAGCACGTTAGCACGTGTGCGCTTCGGCGCGTGTGCGTGTGCTGACCGAGCAGCAGCCCCCGCGTGCTACACGTGCTGTGTGGGGCGTGCGGATACTGAGTGGTCAAGGGGTGGGATCCAGACCAGCTGGTTCTGCGTGTAAATAAGGCCCACGGCTCACAGAAGGCAGTAGAGAAAAGAGGGGGGGAGAGAGAGAGCGGAGACAAGCGCGATCGGGAGAGAGAGAGAGAGAGAGAGAGAGATGAGTCGAGAGAGAGAGAAGCGAGATGGAGAGGAAGGAGAGGGAGAGATAGAGAGGGAGAGAGAGAGAGGGGAGGGGGAGAGAGAAGAGAGAGAGGGAGTGTCAACGAGCTACAAAAGTATGGTTTTTAGAGGAAGCTCTATCGCGCGGATCGAGCTCTAGAGAGAGAGAGAGGATGAGGTAAGAGAGAGAGAGAGAGAGGAGCCGGACAGGGGATGAGAGAGAGGAGCGGAGAGATGAGGGCCCCCCAGGCGAGGGAGAGAGAGAGAGAGAGAGAGGGGAGAAAGACGAGAGAGAGAGAGAGAGAGAGAGGAAGCTCGGTCTGATCTGTGTACTCAGAGCCGGGTGGCAGGAACACGCTGTCTCCGGGTGTCTCCCGTTAAAACTGCAGCACAGGAACACCAGCAGGGCCCTGCACTGCCATCTCCGGCCCAACACCACTATATACCCAAACACCCCTACACCTCAACATCCCAACAGCCCAACACCCTTACACCCCAACATCCCTACAGTCCCAACACCCCTACACCTCAACATCCCAACAGCACAACACCCCATACACCCCCAACATCCCTACACCGGCCAATCTTAGCCCCCTGGGCAAGAAGAATAGGCCACCCCCACACCCCCTGGACAAGGAGCACGGGACAGGGGGGAGAGAGAGAGGGTGGGGGGGTGGAGAGAGACCCTGGGACATGGAAGGAGAGGGAGGAACTGGGGAAGAGAGGGGAGGAGAGAGGAAAGGGGAGAGAGGAAGGGACAGGGAGAAAGAAAGAGAGAGAGAGGATGGAGAGGGGGAGAGAGAGAGAGAGAGAGGACGAGAAGAGAGAGAGTACGGAGAGAGACGGGTATAGAGATAGAGAGTGGAGGGAGAGAGAGGGGAGAGAAGGGGAGAGGAGAGGGAGAGGAGAGAGAGAGAGAGAGAGAGGACAGGAGGGAGAGAGGACAGAGGAGAGAGAGAGAGAGAGGGAGAGAGGGAGAGAGAGAGAGAGGGAGAGAGAGAGAGGGAGAGAAAGAGAGAGAGAGAGAGAGAGAGAGAGGAAGCTCGGTCTGATCTGTGTACTCAGAGCCGGGTGGCAGGAACACGCTGTTCTCCGGATGTCTCCCGTAAAACTGCAGCACAGGAACACCAGCAGGCCCTGCACTGCCATCTCCGGCCCAACACCACTATACCCAACACCCCTACACCTCAACATCCCAACAGCCCAACACCCTTACACCCCAACATCCCTACAGCCCAACACCCCTACACCTCAACATCCCAACAGCACAACACCCCATACACCCCAACATCCCTACACCGGCCAATCTTAGCCCCCTGGGCAAGAAGAACAGGCCACCCTCACACCCCCTGGACAAGGCGCAAGGGACAGGGGGGAGAGAGAGAGGGTGGGGGGGTGGAGAGAGACACTGGGACAGGGAAGGAGAGGGAGAAGGGGGAAGAGAGGGAGAGAGAGGGTGGGAGAGGATTGTATTTCACTGTTGTTTGTATTCCTATTCCTGTTTGTGTGTGTACGCTTTGGCAATAAGTACAAATGTATTTCATGCCAATAAAGCATTTTGAATTTGAATTTGGGTGGGAGAGGAAGGGACAGGCACAGACAGAAAGAGAGAGGGAAGGATGAGATGGGGGGGGGAGAGAGACAGACAGAGAGAGTGCGGGGAGAGAGGGGATAGAACAGAGTGGGGGGAGAGAGGGGGAAGGGGGGAGAGAGAGGGGGAGAACAGAATGAGAGAACAGGGGAAAAACACTAAGTGTGTCCACATCACGCTGCAGACAGCAAACAGAGAGAAAGTCCCGAGAGGACGGATAAAACGAGAGACGGGGAAAGAAAGGGAGGTGGGGAGGGAGAGGGGGAGGGGGAGACAGAAAAGGAGGAAGAAGGGAGATGAAGGCAGAGAAAGGGAGAAACGGTGATGGAGAGAGATTAAGAGAGGCTGACAGAGAGCTGACAGAGAGAGAAAAAGAGAGAGAGAGAGAGAGAGAGAGAGCCTTCCACGCACACACACCTGCCCTCTGCGGGCGAACAAAGGACCTTTTCTTTGGCTGGCGGGCGATAATCAGCTGTATAAGCCGCTGCAATGTCACGGGGTATTAATGTGCATTACAGCCAATCAGAGAGGCCGATAGTGGGGTGTTAATATGCACTCCAGCCAATTGGGAAAAGGGATCACGGGGAACACTGGAGGATACAGCAGGATACAGTTAAGAGGCTGGAGAAGCAGAAAACTACAGACATATAAACACACACACACACACACACACACACACACTCACTCACTCACACACACACACACACACACACAGCGAGCTCGCCCTTCCGTGTCTTTGTCAGAATCACACAAAGTCATCTGCGTTTCTCATCGCACTGTTATTAGAGGAAATAATGGGCTTTTTAAATAGAAATGTGGAGCGCGTGGGAGAGATGAGGACTGGCAGGATTACAGATGCTGTTTGATTTAATTCCAGGGTGACTGGATGTATGCGCCTCCACCCCCCCCCCCCCCCCCAACCCCCAACCGCTAAAAGCTGAAATAGCACTATTACCAGCCAGAAACTTCCAGAACTTCAGCTTCGCCTGCTTTCAGACCCCGACTGGGACTTGGACTAAGCCGCATATTTTGCCAAGACGAAAAATCAAGTATAGGGCTAATCTGGTTTCTGTGTTCGTACCACCGTTCGTTAGCTTGCGCCGATGCTGGGAGGTGACAGTTGCACCCCTGAGCTCAGGATGACATCACTGTAAGATTAGGCTACCTGTCCCACGGCTACTTTAAGCGGTTGGCTATCTTTAGCCCTGTGAGAGGAAAGAGAGCAGTGTCTCTTTTGCAGGCTTTAATGATGTGGGAATGTGTCCACTGGGAACTGGAAAGTCTACAGCAAAACCTGTCAGACTCCAGAAAGAGCGCGAGTACAACAGAGACGCACAGAGCAGGACAGGAGAGACTAATCTCCCTCTCGCTTTTCCTGCCTTCAACCCTCTCTCCTCCTCTTTCTGCCTCTCTTTGTCGCTCTCCTCTCTTATCTCTTCCTCTCTCTGTCTCTGCCTGTCTCTCTCCCCTTTCTTTCTTTCACATCCTCTTTCTGCCTCTCTCCTCTCTTTCTCTGTCACTCCCTCTCTCTTTCTGCCTCTCTCTCACCTCTCTAACATTCTCTCTCTCTCTCTCTCCCCCTCTCTCATGCTGTCCTCACCATCCTTCCGTTGGTCCCCAGCCTGTCACGACATGACTCCTGTCACAACATGACTCTCGTCACAACGCGACACCTCATGGGGAAGGGGGGGCGCCCCTCAGATTTGCACTAAATATGCACACTGCGAGCTTCGGGACACGCGAACACGGACCACTGTAGAAACCACTGTAAATAATCCTGAGCTACATTCAGCTCACGTGCTTCCACTTTTCCGACACACCCTGTGCAACACACCCTGCTCCCTGATTGGTCTCTGTAACGAGGCCTTACTCTGATTGGTCACCGTAATGAGGCGCACATCTCATCACCAACTTGGCACGAGTGGTTACAGAGTAGCAGAGGAGTCAGGGATGGAGTTGCCGTGGCGACGTCATCAAACAATCGGACGGAAGTTCTGTCTTAACCGAGGGCATGGCGACGAGCAGCCGAACTGCTGCTCTTTTTTTCAGCCGTTGCTATGGTTACCCCCGCCCCGCAGGTGGGTTTTGACCTCGCCCCCCTCCTCTCGTTAGCGCGGTATGGAAGGAGCCCGCCGGCCCGGACGCCGACCGCGGTACAGGGGCGGTGCGGTGACCGAAAATCTGTGAGATCTAACGGGGAAGAGAGCTGCCGTTCCCCCGGGCACGTCTCTCCCGCTTTTTTTGGCAAAGATTCAGCCTCAGCTCCAAACTTCCGCGCCCAATCGGATATTCCGAGGGGCAACTTTTCACAAAACATTAAGCCCAGATCAAAGATTCTGCCCGCGCTCCCTCAATACTAATTACAACCTGTTAACCGGACCAATGAAGTCAACGCTCTCAGAAACCAAAGTGCAAAAAGTGCCTGAAACGGTACACTGCCTGTCACTGAGGTGGCCCCCCCCCCCCCCCCCCCCCCCCCGCCCCTCGCCCCCCGCCATCCCTCGCCATCCCTCGCCATCCCCCTCGGATGAGAAAGCAGACAGGGAATACTCCCCCTGGTGGCCAAAAGCAGCTTTGCGTCAGGATTCAGCGGTACAGCGTCATCACACAGCAAGCTTTGAAAGAGCAGCACCCCGTCGACAAAAAGCACCCACAGTGGGCTGCTCCACCAGCTGGGATCCCTTCCCCCAAACTGCCATCCCGTCATGGGGGGGGGGGGGGCAGGCCCTGCGCAGTCCCCCCAGCCACCGGCCGGCCGTACGATCATCAGCATATTTAACGACCCGCTGTACGGGCAGTCATTAGGGGGAGAGCAGACTTAATGACCCTCTTCAGGCTGATTAGCACAAATTGCATTATCGCTGTCTCTGATCCGGCTGCCCCCGCTACCGCCCCCGCCCCCCCGCCCCCCCGCCGCCCCCCACCCCTACACGCGCGCGGCTGGGGGGGGGGGGGGGGGGGTGTTCCGCCGTACGGTGGGGGCGATGTCTGCGGGTTAAGTAGGCCCCTTTCTTCTGCCAGCATGCTGAAATGTTAGAACCCGGGAACTGACAAGGGCTTCAAAGCCATACCGCGCCCTTTGAGCTCCTGGCCTCGCTCTCTCTCCCTGTCGCTCTTCCTCTCTCCCCCCTCTCTCTTTTTCCCTCTCCCTCGCTGCCACTCTGCCTCCCTCTCTCCCTTTCTTCCTTTCTCTCATCCCTCTCTATCTCTCTCACTCTCTCTCTCTCTCCCTCTCCCCCTTTCTCTGTCCCTCTCTATCTCTCTCACTCTCTCTCTCCCTCTCCCCCTTTCTCTCTGTCCCTCTCTATCTCTCTCACTCTCTCTCTCTCCCTCTCCCCCTTTCTCTCTGTCCCTGTCTCTCGCTCTTCCTGTGACTGCAGTGGGGAGAGGAGCAGGGATATGTGTTCTGGAAAAGAGCCCATGCTTTTCACTCCCCACTAAATTACCTGCAGAGGTCACAGCGGAAAGCCTTTCACACAATCACTTACTCCAAATCAGGAGAGAAGAAATAAAACAGGGATGGGGAAAAAAAGCCTGTCAGCTACGAAAGGGCTTTCAGACAGAGGGGTGGAGATCATAGTGGGACAGTCCCAGCACACAGAGCCACACGAGCACAGCCCAAAACTGCAGCATCCCACCGCGGTGCGTGAGGAGACAGTGATGTACACCTTCATTACTCAGGTAATCTGGGTACTCTCTTGTGTGATGACACAGTGAATTGGGCCTACATCACGCACTCAAGTAACCTCTAGTATTAGCAGTAAGTTTCTCTTCCCGTCCGTGGCTTTAATCTCTTCCTGTTCCTGGCACTGACCACTTCCTGTTCGCAGCTCTGACCCCTTCCTGTTCCCAACTCTGACCCGTTCCTGTTCGCGACTCTGACCTCTTCCTGTTCCTGACTCTGACCTCTTCCTGTTTGCAGCTCTGACCCCTTCCTGTTTGCGGCTCTGACCCCTTCCTGTTCGCGGCTCTGACCCCTTCCTGTTCGCGGCTCTGACCACTTCCTGTTCCCGACTCTGACCCCTTCCTGTTCCCGACTCTGACCTCTTCCTGTTCGCGGCTCAGACCCCTTCCTGTTCGCGGCTCTGACCTCTTCCTGTTTGCATACTCTGACCTCTTCCTGTTCCCGACTCTGATCTCTTCCTGTTCACAACTCTGACCTCTTCCCGTAATTGGATCTCGAGGCGCCGAAACGTCCAGGCGCCGAAACGTCGGGGCGCTGAAACATGGAGGCGCTGAAACGGGGGCGCTGCGCTCGCTCTCCGCGGTGGCCTCTCGGTGTTCTCCCGTTAGCCGCAGCGACGGCTGAGCTTCTCCCACGCGGGTGATCTCTATCAGAGTCCCGTTCAGAGTTACTAGTGTTCTGCAGTTGTTCCAGTGACCTTCGCTATGCGCTTATTTTAATATGTCGCTCTGGATAAAAGCGTCTGACAAATAAATATAATGTAATAATGTAATGCAGTCCTGATGAATCCTCAGCAGTAAACCTCAGCAGCACTCAAATATTTTTTAAAAGTATATCGCTCAGTAATAACCTTTATATTTTCTTTTAAAATACAATTACGTATCTAATTAAAGCCATCAGTTTTACAAAATATGTATCCATAAATGGTTGAGTTGGCTAGAATGTGTAAAGCCCATCATGGGAATTTTGGCAAACTAATCCCACATCAGAGTCAGGGTAAGATTATGCGCGTGACACATTTTGGCCACTTTCGACCGGTTGTTTTCGAGGTGTCCGCACGCACTAAATACGCTGATTCCACTTACAGATTCCACTTAAATACGAACAAACGGACGATCCGGGATCCTACGAATAAGAGCGACCAATTCCGTATGTACTGGCTGCGGAAGGACGGAGCTACATGCTAACAAAAGAGAGACAGATGGCTCAGAAACAGCTGAGAAAACTGACAAAGCTAACAAAGGAAGTTAGCGCACAGCAGGCCGACTGCCTACCACACCTTGCACAAAAGACAGCCATCAGCTCAGGAGAGGCGGAAAGGGAAGGAAAAAAAACCATTTAAGAGAATTCAGACGCGCACAAAAGGTCGGCCATTTGCAAATCTGAAACAAACAAAAGGAAGAGCTCGATCAATTATGCGTTCGCAAATCATTTCTCCAATTACTAGCGCCCACCTCCTCTCTACAACAACAGCTTTACCTCCATGACAGATTGCAGGGTTTTTATTCAGGAAAGAACAGACACAAAAGCTACACTTCTGTGCGGATCAATACTGGGACCCTGACTGGCTGATCGCCGTGGACATCGCCTATATTGCAAAGCAAGCCTTTATCACTTCTAAGTCTTCCATTAGTAAATCAACTTCTGCTGGCAACAGATTTGGCAACAGAATATTGCAAAATAAATGATCGGTTATGAACCTTTTAACTCACAAAGGCATCAACTGTTTTTTTTTTTCCCCCACTTTAGTCCGAGTCTAAAGGGCGCCATAGAACAGGGGTCATGACCAAATTTTGGAATTCTGCAACAATACTGTACCATAACATATGCATATGAGCATATATGTAATGATATAACCTTGATGAGTTAAACAAAAAATTTCTTCATTACGTTTCTTCATAATAATCCATCTATTGACTAACCCGCTTGTTCCTGGTTGGGGTCAAGGGGCGCTAAAGCCTATCCCAGCATGCACTGGGTGAGAGGCAGGAATACACCCTAGACAGGTTGCCAATCCATCGCAGGGCCCACTTCCAAATTAGCCTAGCTAGCCTCTCTTTGGACTGTGGGAGGAAACCCACCCAGACGCAAGAAGAACATGCACACTCTGCACAGAAAGGCCCCGGTCGGGATTCAAACCGCAACCTACTTACTGCGACCACTGCGTCACCCCTAAATAATAACGGTTTTATTTTTTCATTTGGGTTTTAATAATCCCGATGTGGTCATGAACCCCTTTTAACTAAAGTACTTAATTTTATCTATGAGAGAGTACAGCCTACGCAAGGTCCTTCAATGCTGTAAGGAGTATCAAAGTATTACAAGATAAAGCCCTCGCACAATGCTGCCTGTGTATCCCAGAGTTCACCGGCACGGTTTAGGAGCACAATCCGGAAACTCAGAGCCTTTCACAAACAAAAAACACAGAAAAAAATGTCCTGCCGGTGACCTTGTAATGCCGAAATAATCATTCCAAAGAGGCATCCTGGCTCGCGTTCAGGTGCTTGTTAGCAGAACGCCGGCGACCTTCAGGGGGCCTCAGTATTTTGTTATTAAAACCCCCCCCCCCCCACACACACACACACCCACACACCCCACCTCCCCCCTTTTAGTAGGATGAAAATACAGCAGAAAGGAAAGAATCCACTAACATCTGCACTGCCACCTCAGCCAATGGCCACACTCCCTGGGCTGATCCTGAGCTCCGTATTGGCTGTCACCTGGAGGAAGAATGCGGGCCTCCTAAACCCCCCCCCCCCCCACCCCCCCCACCCCAGGACCCCAGCCCATCTTCCTCCCTTATACAGCTGACATTAAATCCCAGCTTTACAGAAGCGAGCAGTTACCATTTGCATAATAACTCTTCTAATCCTTAAGAAAGCACAGCAGGTCTTTGTGGATGGTGTACTTTACTGCAGACACACGGGGAGAAGCCATCACCCGACTGAGGGGTTCTGCAGGGCTCTGTGGCCAAGGCAGGTTCATGACATCACTTCCTTCACTTCCTTCACCGGGTCACCTGACTTCTCTCATTTCAGTGCCCCGGATATGTTAATGTGTACCGGTGAGAGAAACACCATGGGGAAATCTGTCTTTGGGGGTTAGTTGAAGATGAGTTTGGGGTGAGTTGGGGTGAATTTCAGATGAGACAGATGAATTGGGAGCACACTGGTGATTAATTTGGGGTGAGCTGGAGCTGGACGTTTCAAGTATGAAATTATTTTTTAATGAGATCGTTAAGGTAAGGCAGTACTCACTGTCAATTTTGTTCTAAGATTAAAGATTGTTCATTTAAATGAAAATTTTTAAACTTTGCTTTTGAACCCTGTGCACTTTTAAGAAATTCAACTCTTTTACGACATCCGTTTCACCATGTTTAATAACACCAAGGCCCAGGCAGCTTACATAAAAGAGAGAGAAGGGAAACAAAAGCATCTCAGTCACTTTGCTCTTTCGTTCCTTTCTTTCCTTACCCTCTAGATAAGTCATGTTCTGCAGCAGGTTGGAGAAGAGAAAAAAAAAGAAAAAAAGAAAAAACTAAAAAAGCAGCAGGTGCCATGTCTCTATTTTCTCCTGACAGAGGGTGAAAGCAGCAGAGTCGGGGGCAGTGACAGAGAGACAAAGCCAGACGGTTCAGCCACGCTTGACATTGTCCTCTCCGTCCGCCCCACGCCCTCCACCCCCGCACCCCCTACGCGCACAAGGTATTCACACCTCAGGTACACGCCAGGGGACCTGTCCATCAGGTGTGCCCAATGCACCGTCCTTGGCGACAATCTACCCGCGGTCATACGCGGACAGTGTCAAAGACTACGGGGGGGGGGGGGGGGATGACACAATAACAGAATCAGTGTGACCGCAGAGCAAGGTCTCATGGGAAGGTTGAAGACCGAAGCCTAATTCCTCAATGCATCAATCACTCTAAAAGTGATGTAATCCCTTAAACCCCCCCCCCCACCCCCCACCCCCACCCACGCACCCGAATGAATGACTCAGCACCCAGCTCCCAAGCCAGCGGCCCAGGCGCAATGTTCCAGCAAAAAACCCGGGCATAAAATTTAAATAATCAGCCGGCTATCCTGACGAGCATCGACCGTGGTCGAAATACGCAGCGACGGTTCTCTCATTGATCACTTCCAGAGGTCTCTCAGCCCGCTCACCCTGCTTCTGGGGTCCAGCCAACACAACGGCCCTCCAGGATTTTGGGCTGAGATCCCTGCCCTGGACACAGAACGCCTTTAAAGGCCCCTTTTTACCTCCAAAACTGCAGCGGCATTCTCAGAGAAATGTCAGAGTTTAAAATAGACCAGGAAGAGAGAGGAGAGAAGACTGAGTCTGTGCTCCTTGCATTAGCGGGGGTGGGGGGCAAATAAGACTGACAGGGGGCTGCTAAAAGACAAATCGCTGCGTCAAACACACACACGCGCGCGCACACACACACACAAGCACACGCACACACACACAGCACCGAGGCCTTTTTCCACAGGTCGGATACACAGCCTCATCAGAGCAGACACAGACACTGCAGAGCCCATCAAGCCCAGCCGTTAGATAAAAGTGCAAGCTAACGCACTTTAACAGACACAATGAAGCCCCTCTGTGTCAACACCATCAGATGTTGCAGAAAGGTGATTAAAGCTGCAAGGGCATCTCTATCGCTCTCTCTCTGTCTCTCTCTCTCCCTCTCTATACCCCATCTCTTTCCTGTCTCTCTATCCCTCTCCCCCACTCTCTCCCTTACTCTCCCCTCTGTCCCTCTCCCCATCTCTGTTCTCTCCATCTCTATCCTCTCTCTCTCCCCCTCTTTCTTTTTCTCACTGTTTCTCTCTCTCTCCCCACCCTCCCATTCCCTCTCTATCCTCTATATCTCTCTCCCCCCTCCTCCTCCCCCCTCTCTCTCTCTCCTCTCCTCTGGCACAGGGCTGTAAGACACACAGAACTCTCAGCAGATTTAATAAGCCTTTGACCTTGACCAAGGCGCAGCTCTACCTGTGCTCCCAAGGGCCCTGACAGGACAGAGCAGCAGCGACAAACCCCCAGCTTCACCCAGCTTCAGTACCCTAAAACCATCAGCTTCCTCCACCCCAGCTTCACCCAGCTTCAGTACCCCAAAACCACCAGCTTCCTGCACCCCAGCGTCTGTACCCCAAAACCATCAGCTTCCTGCACCCCAGCTTCAGTATCCTAAAACCATCAGCTTCCTGCACCCCAGCTTCAATACCCCAAAACCATCAGCTTCCTCCACCCCAGCTTCAGTATCCTAAAACCATCAACTTCCTCCACCTCTCTCAGCCCTGTACCCCCAGCTTCACCCAGTTTCAGTACCCCAAAACCATCAGCTTCCTGCACCCCAGCTTCAACCAGCTTCTGTACCCTAAAACCACCAGCTTCCTCCACCACCCTCAGCCCTGAACCCCCAGCTTCCCCCAGCTTCAGTACCCCAAAACCATCAGCTTCCTGCACCCCAGCTTCACCCAGCTTCAGTACCCCAAAACCATCAGCTTCCTCCACCCCAGCTTCAATACCCCAAAACCATCAGCTTCCTCCACCCCAGCTTCAGTATCCTAAAACCATCAACTTCCTTCCACCTCCCTCAGCCCTGTACCCCCAGCTTCACACAGCTTCAGTACCCCAAAACCATCAGCTTCCTCCACCCCAGCTTCTTCCACCTCCCTCAGCCCTGAACCCCCAGCTTCTGTACCCTAAAACCATCAGCTTCTGTCTCCTTCTTCAGCTTCCGTACACCTACTTCATAACCAGCTTCACAACCATATTTCTCCCTCCACAGGTTGGTTACAAAAAAAAAAAAAAAAGCTTCCCCCAGCTTCAGTACCCCAAAAAGTCCCTAGCTTTGTACCCCAAAACCATCAGCGTCTTCCACCACCCCTCAGCCCTGAACCCCCAGCTTCTGCAGCTTCTGTCTCCTTCATCAGCTTCCGTACACCTACTTCAACCAGCTTCACAACCATTTCTCCCTCCACAGGTTGGTTACAAAAAAAAAAAAAAAACTAAGTCCCTATTTCCAGGACAGTAGAACTCATTTTGACAACCTCTCCCCTGAACAGCAGTGCAGTAACAGTCTCCGAGTGCTTTATTTCCAAAAACATCTCCGTTCGTTTTCTCTTCCACCCTCGTCCTCAGGCCGGGACAGCCGAACTCCTCTCGGATGGGGCACAGACCGGTTGGCTAACCACCCGTGTTGTTACATTTCCAGACAGGCAGTAGCGCAGACAGCCCTCGCGGCTCTCTCGCCTGGGGTCCTCGGAAGTGAGCGCAGGCCCCGGGCTCTTCATCTCCTCGGCAGCCTGCGGTCTCCTTCAGGCGAGGCTCGGGAAACGAGGCCAGACGGGAAGCCCCCGCCGCCGTCCGGATCGCACGCCCCCGCAGCCATCGCCCCGTTCCGGAGGAGGGGAGGACTCGGCGAAGCGCCGCACGCGGGAGGCCGACCGACCGCACGCGGGCGAGGGAAGAAGAAAGGGCCCGACGCAGAGGCCGCCGCCGCCGCCCGCCTGTGTTTCCCGCGAAAGAAAAGCGCCAAGAAGCAGCCGTCAGCAGGCAAGCCTGCAGCGAACAGCACACACCCTGAGGGGAAGAGCCTCACACGTGTGCGTGGGTACAGTACTGCTTACACACACACACACACACACACACACACACACACACCTATGCAGACTCTCTTATAGAGAAGCACACACACACACAAACACACTCACACCTACACACACACACACACACACACACACACACACTGCTTACACACACACACAGACACACACACACACACACACACACCTATGCAGACTCTCTTATAGAGAAGCACACACACACACACCACAGGGTAAGAGCCTCACACACACACACACACACACTGCAGCAGAGACTCTTATCGCACACACACATGCAGACTCTTATACACACACTCACACCTACCGACTCTCACCTATGCACACTCTTATACAAAAGCACACACACACACAGCAGAAGTTCGGAGACAAGGATGACAAACAGGACTCTGTCCCACGGCTGTTTTAAGCAGGAAGCACAAAGAGCAGCTCACTGAGCAGGGGGGCGGGGCTCAAAGCCCCAGCACAGGCAAACCCTCCTCTCCATAGCAGGCCGCCTCTAAAACCAACTCCCATTGGCCCTCACGCACCATTACTCACACCACACTCTCTGATCAGGCGCTCCCATTGGCTCTCGGGCGCAAGCGCACGGAACGGTCGGTTGAGAGAGCGACGAGGCCTTGCGGCCCGAGAAGAAGATTCCGGAAGGTTATATAAAGGGGAGGGGGGGAAGGGACGGGTGGGCCTGGACAACTTGCGGGGGGAAACATTAATTTCGGTGATCATATGTGAATGTCAAACCTGGCCTGGAGTAAAATAAGTCACGCTGGATCTGGAGGTAGAAAACAGCGAGCAGGCACTCACGGGACGAACAAGTACAAACCAGCCCCTCGGCATGACCGTCTTTCCCAGTGAAAACACAAAACAACGGTCATTTCACATATCACAGCTGTAATTAAACACATATCCATTCTTCTAGACCACTAATGAATAAATGAAAAAAGATGTATTATCTAGACACCAAAAACTGGCTAAGGGCTCGACACCATGGTCCAAAACCATTCGGACACCATTTTCATCCACACAGTGTTATAAAAGAGAAATCCAGCCATTACTGAATCCAGCATCGCTACAGTTCCAGCCATTTGAGGAGCTTTTATCCTTAAAATAAAGCGCTGCACCTGTGTTCAAGAACAATAAGTTCCGCTATTTCTCTGTGGGAGTTGCTGGTCTGCATTTCTTGTTCGGCTGGACCTCTCCTGTCTCTGCCTTCAGGGCTGTCAAGCAACCTGTAATTATGATTTCCATCACGCGCTTGTGAAAGCACTGCATATGCACTCAGTCACTGCACAGGCTATGGACTCAGTTTCCCAGCAGCCTCTTAATTAACGGTCTCCTTTACCATTTAGGCCTACGTTCTCTTCAATCAGCTACCCCGATTCTGCCTTTACTCGTTTGTTACACAGACTCTGCAGACAGACGGCGTTCACAAGATGTACTAGACGCGCACGCTCACGCATAACAATGAGACGATAAAGGTGCTCTCCAATAAGATGGTAAAATTCAGGTTTTTAGGTTTTATTTATTCACAGCCATAAAAAAAGTACAACGAAGACACTGCTACACAGAAAGGCACGTACCGGAGCAGTTTGAAACCCAAGTGGGCTTGAAAAGGTAACTCAACAGTAAGATAAAATTATATGATGTATACAATGGAAAAAAACTACAACAATCGGTGCTTGCTGATGTGAATTTATCCCCTTCCCATATCCCCTTCCCATTCCCCTTCCCCTTCCCAAAGCATTTTCAGATGATGAGATGAAAGTGTTTATCATTATCCTTATTATTATCATCATTATCAACATCACTGTCATTAGTATTATTATTATTATTATTATTATTATTATTACTCATAATAAAGCAATTTAGATGCTACAAACTTGAATTGTGCCTTAAACCACAAGTCCAGCACTTCAGTCCAGCCAAGATCACGACACAAGAGCTCTGTTCAGGGAGGCGGTCTTTCTTCAGGCACTAGTGTTCAGACTTTACTGCAGAACATCCTGTCCTGCTATTGCAGTGGCTCCCAGCCCTGTTCCAGGAGATTTACTGTCCTGTAGGTTCTCTCTCCATCCCTAACAAAGCACACCTCATTCAACAGCTAGTGATCTGCACTGAGCTGCTAATTAGTAGACTCAAGTGTGCCAAATTAGGGTTGAAATTAAAACCTACAGGATGGTAGATCTCCTAGGAATGAGAGCGGGCCTGCCTGGATCTAATAAGTAAAAGTTTTTGAATGAGGTGTGCTTTGTTAGGTTGAAATGAAAACCTACAGCACGGTAGATCTCCAGGAGCAGGTCAGGAACCACTCCGCTACAGGTTGTCAAGGGCAGCAGAAGCTCTTGACGTGTTTGCTTATGACAGCCAAGTGTCAATCAGCATTTCCTGATTAACCAGTAAAAACAAGGGAAAGCTCTCTGTTCATTAGAGCTCTCCCTGTTTTTGGCCACGCCTGTCCCATGCCAGCGGGCCTCCGCTGGTCCCGCTCGCCCCTCCCCGGAGAGCAGCGGCCCGGTGTCGAGTCGGGACAGGCACAAAGGCGGGCGCAGTGACCCGTCGAGCCGAAATACAAAGCCCCCGTTTGTGACCGGAGACCGAGCGCTGGCTAGCCTCTCTGTAATCCACCATCACAAGAGGGGACTTTGGGGGTGGGGGGTGGGGGGGGGGGGGGGACTACGGCACGTGTTGTTTCTGTGCGACTGCCAAGGCTCTGCCAAAAAACCACCAAGCGCCCCTCCTCACCCCCCAACCCGACCCCTCCCCCTAACTTGTTCAGCGAACAAAACTCTTAATGATCTCTTACAGAGGCAGTCGTGTGGCTCCATACAGACACACGGGCCCACTGACCCTCAGCTGTGAGAGACACAGAGCCCAGCAGCCTGCCCTAAACGGGCCAATAACACACACACTTATACACACACACACACACACACACACACACACACACACACACACTTAGACACACACTTACACACACACACACACACACACACACACACACACACACACACACACTTATACACACACACACACACACACACACACACACACTTATACACACACACCCACACACTTACACACACTTACACACACACACACACACACCCCACAGACACACACACACACACCACACACACACACACGCACACACACACACACACCCCACAGACACACACACACACACACACACACACACTTATACACACACACACACACACACACACACTTATACACACACACACCCACACACTTACACACACACACACACACACACACACACACACACACACACACTTAGACACACACTTACACACACACACACACTTGCACTTACACACACACCCCACAGACAGACACACACACACACACACACACACACTTACACAGACACACACACACACACCGCACATACACACACGCACACACACACCCCACATACACACACTTACACTTATACACACACACCCCACTTACACACACTTACACTTACCCAAAACACACACAACCCCCTCCCCACCTCTACTGCAAGCGAGGGGAAACACCCCATCACGCAAAAGGACTTTTAAAAGGAGACATTCGCTCATTATGCTGACTGGCTCTGCAGCTCAAGATCTCCACATGATCTGCAGCAGAAGCTGAGACTCACTCATCTCCCCCCCGCCCAGTCGGACCCATCCATCAGCAGACTCCAACACACGAAGACGGGCTCGTCATTAGCACTCACAACGCGTCAGTCGAGAGGATGACACTGCCTCTCATTCATAATGAAGCACGGCCCTGATACACAAGGAACACAATGTAATAATAAAACCGTCGGAAAATATTTCCCACAAAACATACTGTTTTATTAGCCCAACCTTGTGAAGCACCAGAGAAAACGGCCTACAAGTCCTACAAGATTTCTATTTCGTTTCACGCAAAAGACAGTGCGCTTTTAGCTTCCCGTCAAAAAAAAAATAATAAGGACCGTTTCTCACTACCTCTTATTTAACATCGACCAAAAAAAAAAAATTAATAACTCCCCACAGTGCTTTCCCCGAGAATGAAAAAGACTTCGGCTGTCAGAAAGCAAGCTATTTTTAAATGGTGATGTAGCTTCTGCTAAAGCGCACATTGCCTAAACAGTCAGAATGAGGAGGGGAGAATATGAAAGTGATTATATTTGCTGCCAGGTGACTCGTAAACACTCTTCTTTTCGCATTTCACAAGTGGTTTTTTTTCGGTATAGCAAAGAAAGCGCGTTGTGATACTGTTGGCGCGTGGCAGTTTGAGATTCCGCGGGACTACCAGCCTTTTTTGTTCCTGCCACCATTTCGACAGACGGGCCTTGGTAGGGCTCTCTTGTAACCAGAATACTGAGGGTTTCTAATTGACTGGTCCGGCCCTTCCTCCACAGGCAAGCAAAGCTTTTATGTTTCAGACCAAAAGGAAACCGAAAACACTGCGCAGGCGACAACTCTGAGCAGAAACCCAACGGAGGCGAACGAGTCCCCCGTGCCGCGTTCTGTGAGAACCTGCGTTTCGAGACGAGTTCCGCCCGGGCGTCGACCGACGGGGCAAGAGGAGCGCGCGCCTGAAAAATAAAAAGGGAACGCAGCTTTGCCCCCGCGGCATCCGTTGAGGAGCTCGTATTTCGAGCTTGAAAAAGGAGCGACGGAGCAGAAGAGCGCCCCCTCGAACGCAATTTTCGCCAGAAACCACGGCGACGGCCCCCCGGGGCTCGTTTGATTCGGGGCCGTGCGATTCGCTCCGTGTTCGGCCGGGTTTTAAACACCGAGTCGGTCGCGCCGTGCTCTGGAAACACTTAGCGCCACTTCCGCTAACAAGCTAACAAACGCAGCCTGCCGTCGTACGGTTTTTTGGGGGGAGAGCCCGCTCCCGCACGGCGGGGAGCGAGGCCGAAGTCACCCGCCGCGGTTTCTAATTTCGTATCCCGTGTAAAAAAAAAAAAAAAAAAAAAAAAAAAAAATCGTCCCCCGCCGTGTCTAATTACTCGCCGAAGAGCGGGAAGGGCCAGCCTCCCAAAGCTACGCCGTTGCTAAGCTACGCAGAGCAGAGTCACAGGTCGGGGAAGCGAGATCGCTAAAACGTAGCCGAGCGGCTGAGCGGTTTCTGGCTGTAACCGCCGCGTTTATCTTTATATATAGTGCCTCTAAATTGTCCGTGATTTCGCCGAGAGGAAAGAAAAAGAAATCTGTGGATAAATGCGATGGCTGCATCATGCGCTTCCGTAATGTGAAAAAGGGCACTGCAGTCCCTGTACAGTGCTAACGGTCAACAACAGCAAAACAGCAACGCTTTTTGCACGCGATAACCACACCAAGGCACCGGGATTCCCAGAGATGGGCAAATATCTCTCCTGTGCATACTGAAGTGAGTTTAAGCTTCACAAAAAACACTCCCAAGTTCTTTCACTGCAGGCAAAGCTCCAATCGAACCTACGGTCCAGTGTTGCCAGTTTGGAGTATAACTCCATCTACTGAGACTTAGAGAAAGGAATGTATGAGTTTCACAGTAAAGGGGGGGGAAGTAAATTTTAAAAAATAATTTTGGAGGGGGTCAAAAACTTGGAACTCCTGTACTGGAGTCATTTGAGATGGCTGGATTGTTTGAGGCATATTCCGGAAAACCACACCCCAATTCTACCTGGGTCTCTTCAGACCGTATTCAGCGCCAGTTGGAAGGGAACCATACCCGTAGAGCCGGCCCGATAAATTTAAATATCAGATTGACAGATTACATTAGCACTTATCGCTAAGCAGCAGAGCGCGGAGGCACAGAGAGACCTCCCCGAAATTAGAGCTGGACCCCGGGGTGGGGTAGAGGCGCGCGCGACGTCGGGAGCACAGTTGGACCCGTGCGCACGGAGGGGATTAAAACTCGGAGAAAACCTGACAGGAAAATGAAGCCCCATTACACAGTCGGGAAGCAACAGCTCCCTCTGGCACAATAATAGATTTTTTTTTTTTTTAAATAACAGCGCCTGCGTTTCCGTTGAAGTCGCAAATCGCACGAGCCGGAGAAATGAGTGACGCGCGGCGGCGGTGTTTTAAAATAACGCTGACGTGTCCCGCACGCGCTCAAACACATCACCCGCCGCCACGGCGCCCGAGCCGCGCGCTCCGGAGACGGAAACGTGGCGAATGACGAGCGGAACGATAAGAGATGCGCGCGGGGGGCGGGGCGGGGTTCGGTAGCCTGGATTCGATTACCGTTTCTCCGTTACCGCAACGCAGACGCAAGAGTCTCGTCTGACTGCTTCACAAACACATTTGGCTGAGTTCAGTGATCCCTAAGATTAAATGCGTGTGAAGAAAAGAGCCGCAATTTCTAGCATGATGGAACGACCCTCCCCAATCAGACAGGAAGACAGTTTCAAACCCACCTTTCAGACGACACGTCAATGTTCTATTTTTTTTAAATGTGCTTATGAACGGTGAATAGTAAAAGTACTCTAACTCAAACTCTAGTTTTCATGTCAAAGTTAAGGCCATTGTGTGTTTATGTAGAAAATATTGGCACTGATTACTGAATACATACAGTATCTCTGGAAGGCAGAAGCTACATTCAACAGAGGGTAGGGAGGCCTCTCACAGACTTCCAAACCGGTTACATCACTCCTGTTTCCTAGGCAACAGTCACTAAACCAGGAAGCACCTCGGCGTTCTACCAGAGATGCACAACCGCTCGAGATATTTCAGTCTCTCTCAGAGGAAGCCGGGCCTACACTTTCACACTCAGTCAGAGTGCCGTGGCTGTGCATTACTAGCATTCATCGCGTAGCTAAACGGTTGAAAAACCAGCGGTGAATACGTTCATCCCTGCAGAGTGAATCATCTTCGCTGACCTTTTCGAGACCACTTCGCAAATTCACAACTAAAAAAAAAAAACCCTTTTAGTGCAGGCAAAGCACATCCTCTCCCCGTTCTGAAAGGGGAAATAATGTTCACAGAATAACTATGTTTCTTCTAATAATAACAGTAATCTCATTTTTTAAATCCTCTCTCAGTGGACCGAGAAGGAAAGGAGGAATGATTTTTTCTTACAAACGAAGATCGAACAGTTCCCTCATTTTTTTTTTTTTTTTTTTTTTTTAGTCGCGTAAGCACGGACAACCCGGCTCCCTCGTTCTGAAACGTGGCCCGGGGCCGCCGATATTACATCCCCCCCCCCCCCCCCCCCTCTCGTGTCACGAAGGGGGGCGAAGTAATTAAAGTCTGCATTAGCGAAATGCCGCAGCGTGTTCCACCATCAAAACAAATTAATCAATAAATAGCGGAGATGCGGGCCTTCGCCTCCGCCTCGCCGACGTCATTCGGAGCTGAGAGCCTAACACGGCGGTAACCCGCGGACACTTAATTAAATGAGAGCGCGCGGGCGCGGCTCGACTGACAGCTTCGATCAGTCCAGGTGAGACGGGAAACTCACTCACTCAGCTGTCCCAGGCGCTGGGACGACACAGGGAACACGCAAGCGCAACAATAATAACAACAGCAACAACAACAGTAATAATGATAACAATAACAACAACAACAGTAGCAATAATAACAATAACAACAACAACAGTAACAATAATAACAATAACAACAACAACAGTAATAATAATAACAACAACAACAATTACAACAATAGTAATTATAATAACAACAGCAACAGCAACAGTAACAATAATAACAACAGCAACAACAACAGTAATAATAATAACAATAACAACAACAACAGTAATAATAATAACAACAATTACAACAATAGTAATTATAATAATAACAACAACAGTAATTATGATAATAACAACAATAACAGTAATAATAACAACAACATCAACAACAACAACAACAATAACGACGACCTCAGTCAAAATAATAATCATACATTTCTAATACATTCATAATACATATATTTGTGAAGCGCTTTTCCCAAACTCAAAAGAGTGCTGTAAAGTACATTAAAACGAACAATGCAGAACACGTCAGGGAAGGCATAAATAAAATAACAAGGGCAAAACAATATATACAATATGGACAAGAAACCAGGCGAGAGAAACCAAACAAATCAAATGTAAATCAAACAAATGTTACTGGCCTTCCTGAACGGGTCGGATTTTAACTGTGTTTTAAAAGAGTGGATAGTTCAAGAATCGTAATACAGTCAGGTAGGCCACTCTATCATCCCACAGAGCAAAGCTGAGTTCAAAGCTGAGAGGCCTGGCTACTCACCATACCCATTTATCTATTCACACACAAACTAGCTTAAAACACATTTAAAAACATCAGTAGGCCTATATTTAACCAATGTGAGGAGACGTCCATAGAAGCCCAGGAGATCTCCTTCCAACACTCCCCAGGATGTCTGATCAGCTTCATACGGTCGCCACAGCAACACCGGAATATTCACGTACACAAACGAAGCCGTATTTCTACAGTGGCATGTCTTGAAACTATGCAGGCGCTACCATAGATTAGCTCATTGAATACAGAAGACTGCATAATGGCCCCTACCACTTAACATCGGATGCATTTACTTTCCAGTAACTCTGTGATTGATATAAATGCTGCGCGTTGTTTGTTTTTATGTGGCCGCCTTGCTTTTATGTGGTTCCACTTGTACACGGAAGTAAATTCCTTTTCGAAGGGCAATAAAGGACCTGCCTTTTTATATGTCTATTCAAACATCTATCATCCAATTAAACCATCAACCACAGCTATCGTCTATCTACCTTTCTATACACCATCTACGTACTTATCCTTCATCAGTCTGTCCATTTATTGATGTACAATTGCGTGTGACATATGCTTTTAGCCAAAGAGACTTACATAGGAAGCAAACACCACAAGAGCTACATATACGTTGTAAACATATAAAGTGCCAACGTTAAGGTGCGTGCCTCAACACATCTGTGATAACAGGAGAGGTGTTTGGTTTTTTCAAAGGAATCTTTTGAGGTGTAGTGAGAAAAGATGGGTTTTTAGACATTTCTTCAAAAGCCCTTTATGGTGTAAGATCACAAATAACATGTGATCAGAATGTTCCAAACAGAACATTCTAATGCTGATGTCACAATCACTACCGGCCGTTGAAAGCAGCAGAGTTCTAGAACACTGAGAAAAACATTCAAAAGAAACCGACTCTTCGGTGGGTTGAAACGGCCGGAGGGTCTACCTTCCTGACTGACAGGGGAAGGCCGTTTTCCCGCCATCGGGGAACGAGAGCAGGGGAGAGCTGGGGCGGCGCGGAGCGACTGCAGGGGTATCCAAAGAGACGGGACAGCCAGCCTGTGACAGGACTCTGAACGCAGAGGTCTGTCTATAACTCCATCTGTGACCTGTTCGTATTTCTTCCAACTCTCTGTCTGCCTATCTATATTTCTATCTATCTCTCTATCAGTAATTCTTTGTGCTCCTAGGCCGGGAAATGGCAGCTGTGGGAGAATCAATGAGTGGAGTCTTGGAGACGAACAGAACAGCGGTGATAGAAAAGAGTTTTTTTTTTTTTATTTATTTATTTTTTTACAGCAGAGGATAGCGGATCCAATCTGGCTGATGCACAGCGGTGCGGTGCATTACGGTATTAAAAACAAAGATTCCCTCAGTGCTGTAAAGATGTGCTGGGAAAGCGTTCTCGCGATTCCCCTCCCCCCCTCTCTCTCTTTCCCTCCCTCTCTCTCTCTCACTCTCTCCCTGTCTCTCCATCTCTCTCTCTCTCAGTCACTCTCTCCCCCACTCTCCCTCTCTCAATGTCCCCCCACCTGGCCCTGACAGGAAACACGCCTCCACACGGCCGCTAAGCCTGTCCGTCATCGGCGGGACGTGACACGTGAAAGTCCCAGGTGCTGAAAAATCTGACGGCCGCCATTTCCGCCATTTCCGTGAATGGCGGTACAATCCTACGGTATGAATGGACTGGGCTAACCAAGCCTTCCTTGTGTTGTGGTTATCTAGAAACTCTTGTATTAACTAAAATGGTGTCTGTTTAACAATGGGAACATTGTGGTATTTATTTCTTATACTATACATTACCCTCCATTGTGAACAGACACAGTGATCAAAACCCAAATGAGGAATTTTTATTCTGATTCCAACTGCCTAATTCAGAACACAGAATGGCCCTCACAGAGCAGGTAATTCTCATATTCCTCACAGCCTTCACAATACACACACACACACACACACACACACACACGCACACACGCACACACGCACACACGCACACACGCACACACGCACACACGCACCCACACACACAGACTCCCGAGTCCTCATAGGGCATAATGTCCCCACAACGCGCATGGTTAAACCAAAACACAGTCCTCACAAAGCACATAGGCTAAGCCTCACATTCTTCGGCCAGCACAGTACAGATTATTCACGGTCCCCACACACTTTGAAGGCAACACTTTGCTTTATACGAGAGGCGATTACCATTAGAGGAGTGGCAGCGTGCACTTCATCATCAAATCGTTTATTCATTAAGGCACTAAAATATAAAAATCAACCAATTAATTTTCTACTTCAAGCACCCAGTTATGTTCACGGGCCCAATTCAATCAGGGGGTAGACTCGTTTCATTCTGGGGGCTTTGGGTTGCCTAATTAATTTAATTTGCGGACGACTATGCTAATGTGTCTTGGCGACCGCGTATGTGTGATGCGTTTGTGCCGGTGTTCTTTATTCTTTATCGCCGACTGAAACTGCTCATAAAAACAGATCAAAGCCAAGCCAGAGGAAGGATCATTGAAATATTCCACTCCAGCACCCTCGTGCAATTTCGGAGGACACTCCGTCAGCTCCAGCCATCACTGTACTGTCACTAGGTCGGGTCCCCACAAGGTCTGACTATCACAAGGTTTGGTCCCCACAAGGACAGGTCAGAGGCCCAAGGAGACCCCACACAGACAGCTGCTATCAGCCCAGCAGCTCAGTGGGATCTTCCCACTTGTTCCCTGTAACTCCATGGTGACGGAATCCGGCGTTTGCTGCTAAAAAAAGAATGTTCGCATTCATTCAAACAGGGCATTCCTGCTCCTCACCAACTGTCACATTTTCAACTGTCAACTTTTACACTTTCGGATCAAGGCGTGAGGCAGGAAACAGAAGCAAATCACAATTAGCTTTCACACAAGGACTGAAATAAATCTACGGTCGATTTCAAGACCGACTGCGATGGAACCGAGCCTACGACAGACTGAGGATTTGTCCCTCTTCTGTCAGGGTTCAGTGATAGAAAAACACTGAAAAGAATCTACAGACATAGAAGCCACTAGAAAGAACCTACAGAGACAAAAGCCACGTCTTACATTCTTCAGTCACTCTTAGTAAAACTGGCAGGATGATCCCACCAAGGACAAAGACAAACAATGACAGTCCTTGCTGACAGTTTATTTAATACTGAGTTACTACTGCCCTCAATACACTCCTTAAAGCACCTGATTTCAGCCTCTACCAAGCTTATTATAACTGCCATTTTAACGAGCACTGTCTGCATGGTCTCTGACGTCCATCTTCATAGCATACCTTTCATCTAATACGTCATGCATTTCCTGTTGAATTGGTAACTGCATTATTTGTAATGCACCGGTTGCTCCACCAGGAAAGTAGACTTCCTGTTTTTAACATGATGAATAGAATTAATCAAACTCTGAAAGTCAGCGAAAGGGCACAAGCAATTTATAAAAAAAGGCTGTAAGTCCTACATGGATCACCTGATACGGATGTAAATACGCTCAAAATAAAGTCTGCACTTAAGACCTCACATTTTTTCAAATCCAATGTGCTGGAGTACAGAGGCAAAACAACAAAAAGTGTGTCACGGTCCCAATATTTTATTTTTTTTTTTTGAACAGTATCATCGCAGGGGAGGCGCTGGTAACCTTCTCCAGATATGCTCTTCACTGTTTGGGGTGGCAGGAGCGTGGGGTGCACTACACACAGAACAGTAAAAAAAAAAAACTAAAAAAAAACACCCAAACCCAGATCCGTTGCGGCTTTATGCAAATAGGCCCCTACCAACCAACCAGCAGAGCGACCGAGCAACCAGGTCAATCTTCCTTCCTTCGAGCGCCCACAATATTCCATCACGCCTCCTTAAAAGATTAACATTTTTTTGAAGCAATAAACTGCTTATCCCCCCCCCCTTACTCTCCCTGCTTGGAATTTCAAGCCCCCTTAAAAATGCACTTTAAGCTGATCGCAGGCGAAGTGGAGTGGAGACGCAGAGCCCAGCTGAGGGGGAAAGGGGGGAAATTGGCGAACTTCGCAAGGGGGGGGGGGGGGGGGGGGGATGTGTACCGACAGCGCGTTCCACAAACCCTTTCAGAAACCGCCTCGTTGTACTGTGGAACCTGCCTGGGCTAACTTCCTATAGTACCGTCCGGGGAGGGAGGGCTCTGGTTGGCTAGGAGGACCTGGGGCTCATTCCAATCACTTGCTTTCGCTCCTATCCTTGTCTCCTTTCCTTGCTCCTTAAGCTCCACCCAAGAGGGCTAAGAGAGGAGAGCAAAGTGCAAGGAAAGGACGCTAGGAAAGGACGCGAGGACGCAGGAATCGAGGAAACGTGTACTAGGCAAAATGGAACGTCCTTGCTCTTTCACCCGTCATTTAGAAGCCACGTAAATTACAGATGTTTACTAGTCCAGTTCCTAACCATTATACTGATACGAACACCCAAACCATCAGAAAGGGGGGAAAAAAAAAAAAAAACTCCCACATCACTAGCTCCTCCCACTCCCAATGCTGGTCCCTGGTTCACCCCAAAAAACCACTGGACCAGGCTGTATTTACGACCGATGCTCTACAAGTTCGCTACAAGTGGTGGTTACCTCTGTAAATCACATTGCACATTCAACAGACTCTTCTTATCCAGAGAAACTCACTCAGCTCACAGGCTTTACACACAATCCATGTATACAGCTGGATATTTACCGAAGCGTTTTAGCTCAAGTTGCTCAAGGCTCATTTGCTCTCTCCCACCTGGGAATTGAGTGCGGTTCCCTAATCATTAGGCTGCAACACCCCATCCCAGCTCAATCTGTGAGCATCAGTAAACTAAGCTCAAATAAAACTAATGTTTCCCTGAAAGACTGTAAAAAAAATTTTTTTTTTTAAATTTACAACTGAGTTTTGCCATGTTATACTTTGTACGACGCATTTCCGTATTGTAAATGTATAATTGTACAATAAATATCTACTGAAAAAAAATTACCCTGAATGATTGAAATGAAAAATGGTGCTCAATTGGCTGCATTTCAGAACACGTTCCAGAAAACACAATAAGTTTAAAGAACAGAGAACAGTTTGGTCTACCGGATTGGAATTTTAATTTTTTTTAGTAAGGCTATAACTCTCAAAGCTGGCCAGTTTTTAAACACTCTAAAAATTATAAACGATCGCACTACAAGATATTTAACAGTGGCACTCCAAAAAAAGGCCCTTTAATCCAATCTCACTGATGTCACAGACAGTCCACATCACCTGAGCTGCAGAAAAGAGGAGACACAGCTCTATACCCGATTAACTTTATTTAATCATGAGGCCTAAGTAGTTTCAGTAGGGTTGGAGCCTCAGGGCTCAGCTCTATCAAAAACTCCATTTCCCATGAGCCTCAGCCTGCTGAAGGGCAGACTGATGGAGAGCATGGCGGGCTGCTGTGGTCTGTTGCCATAGCAGACCTTGTCCAGGGCCTTGGGGAGTTTTGGGGGGAAAGGGGGGGGTTTCCAATGTGGCAGATCCTCTCCTTGATCCATCCTGCCCTTTCAGACATTGGGGGGGGGGGGGGGGGGGGGGGGGGAGTTGAGGCGGTACAACCTTTCTGGAATATTCCAGAGGGATCTCTCCAAACAAGAGAATGAAGGAGGGATGGGCCTAGACCAAGGATTGATATTCAAATTTTTCAGGGGTTGTGTGGGTTGGGGTGGAGTGGGGTGGGGGGAGGGGTCTTTGATAGCCTTATTTCATAGACCGGTCTTTTATTAGGCCTCTAGACCTGATCTTATCCACGTCCCCACAGATTTGGGCTGAACTTCAACCAGTCAGCGATTCGGCTTTCATCCTCATTGTTCCAATCATCGCGCACATCCGTTTTTTTCTACCCCCCTCCACACGTCAGTCCACCACACACTAGTATACTACAGGAGAATCGCTGCTTGAGAGAAAGTACCCAACACATCCCAGTTAATCCTGGTGCATTCTGGCACTTCTCCCCTCTAGCACGCTGTGTCCTGCCAGAAATAGGCTCTCTTTAAAGACACACAAAAATGATTCACCGGCATTCTTTAAAAAATTCTGCACTCTCAGATAAAAAGGTATGAAAAAGTGCCCATAAAAGGTACAAACACTTGTCACCAGGGTGGTGCCCTTTAGCTACATACCGTAAAACTGTGCCCCGTAGCCAGCAATAATACATAATTCACTTGTACCTTTTTTTTTTGCTTGCAAAAGGTACTTACCAGTACCCAAATAGAACTTTACTGCTCTTTCAGGGTACATTTGGGAAATTTGTGCCTCAAAGAACAAAACTGTACCTTCACTTCTAAGAAAAATTGAAGAGACTGGGATGCAGCATTTGGCCATGTTAAGTGAGAACTATTCTCCTAAGTGAAGGAACATAAAAAACCCTTAGTTTTTACAAAACTCGTATAACCACCCCCCCCCCCCCCCCCCCCCCCTTGCGGGATATGAGGCAGGGTGGGGTCAGCAGCTCCAGGGAGGAGGCGGGGCCAAGCATCTGCCGCAGGGAGACCTGGCTCTCCAGGAAACGGGTCGACATCAAGCGCCCGATTCAGGCCCGGGACTCTGGGGGGGAGGGGGGGGGCGGGGATTATCTGAAAAAGACCCATGGGGAGAGGGCCGGGAGGGGGGCGGGAGGAGGGGGGGCAGAAGGGGGGAAAGGGCAGAGGGGAGGGCCAGCCGAAATCAAAGCAGCGGATGAGCCTTTGTTAAATACATTAAGGGCATCCGTGTGATGAACCCTGAAGCTTGGGGAAGCACCCGTGGCGACAATGATTTCTGATCTCCGTCTCTTCTATAAACAGATGCTCAAAGCTCTCTCTCTCTCTCCTTCTTTCCCTCTCCATCCTCCCCTGCCCCCCTCTCCCTCTCCCCCCTCCCATTTATCTCTGGCATGGGGCTTTTCTCTCCTTCCTGCTTCCTCCATCTTTCTCTCTGCTCTGTATCTCTGTCTTTCTATCTTTCACTCTCTCTCTCATCTCTCCCACACTCTCCCCCTCTACAAATCACTCTCTCCTTCTTCATCACTCACTCTCTTTCTCCCTTTCCATCTCCCTCACTCTCTCCCTCTCCAGCTCTCTCTCTCGCTTCCCCTCCTGCTCTACACATCTCTTTCTATCTTTCACTCTCTCCTCACCTCTCACACTCCTCATCTCTTTTAATCTTTCCCCTTCCATCTCCCTTCTATCCCTCCCACATGCTCACTTTATCCTTCTCTCTCTCCAACATTTTCCCCTGCTCTTTTCCTCCTATTCCTCTCTCCATCTCTCCCTCCATCACCCTCTCTTTCTCTCTTTCTATTTGCTCTATGTACACTGGATGATGATGATGGCACTTTACAGCTTCCATTTAAAGTGCTTTTCTTTATTTTGTTTTTTCACTTTGTTCTGTTTCTGTGAGTGTTTAATGTAATCTAATGTAAATTTTTATTGCCTCTCCGCCTTTATTTTAATGAACGTTATCATACAGAGTAAGGAGTCTTTCACTTAATAAAGTATTTCTACAATCAATTTACAATCCCTCTCTCTCCCCTCCCTCCCTCTCTCTCTCTCTCTCCCCTCCCTCCCTCTCCCTCTCTCTACCACTCGCTCTCTCCCCCTCCCTCCCTCCCTCCTTCCCTCCCAGTGGAAGCCCTAGTGCATCTTTATCTTTCGTGCCTGTCTTCTCCCCCCATTCATCTCAGACCATTGACGTCTTCTACCTGTTAACGTTCTTTTTGTTATTGTGTGGTTAGATCCTTTTAGATAAACCCTTTCTTTCTTTCTTTTCCTGGGTCTTGAGAGACTGCACTGTGTGTCTCTCCCCAGTGCAGTTCTTGGAAGGCTCATTTACAGTTAAAGTTTAACTATTTACTTCAGTCAGTGTGTCGCCCTCCCGCCCAGTGACACGAAACAACACATTTAACAGCACAGCGAAGAAGTACAATAACATAACCGACAGACACTAAACACCACCCCACACACACACACTCACAGAGAGAGAGAGAGAGAGGGAGAAAAAGAGGGGGCCAGAGAGGGAGAGAGAGAGAGAGAGAAATGGGGGAGTCAAACATGTATTGCATTTAGACACAATTGAATGAAAGAGGTTAATGGTACTGCAGTGAGAATAGCAGACTGTTTTTGCCATTTCTATTCCCCCCCCCCCCCCTTCAGTTATCCACAAAAGGCTCATCTTTATCCCTCAGCATACAGAACGTTCCAGAAAGGTGAGGATTTGGGACAGCCAAATATCAGAAGGCTGGGGACAAAATCCACCATATTTTGTACAAAAAGGATTATCGTACTCTGCTTTCGGGAGGCTTGTAGAAATTCTGATTCAAAAAGCCAATGTATCATCCTTCCAACAGATTTTAAAATGATTTTTTTTTTTTTTTTTTTTTTTGAAAAGTAAATCTGAAGCCATAAATGCACTCAGCAAAACAGTGCAATACCAGGAATAAGGGAGGATTACAGAACGAACAAGATCTTTCATCAAAAAACAGAAGTTTCTTCCTGCATCAGTTACTGATTTGAGTATGATTTGGATTGGAATTCACTGCACCAGAGGCCTCAACAGAGCTAGCCAACAACAACAGACAGAAACGGTACACACTGCATTTCTGTTATAAAAATTCTAGATTTTCGACAGGCAAATACTCTGAATTTCAGACAAGGTACACACGGCCCACGTATGCAAATTCAAACCGATAATCCGGGAATATTGCGTAATGCGGTAGAACCTTTAAATAGCGTTGAAAGCGCTGCTTTAATGTAAATGCATTCAGCATGTCTGCTTCTCCATCGGTTACTGTATATGCTACAGTGTCAGCAGGCTGAAACAAAACAAAAAATGTCTCTCCGAACCACAGATGTCAGTACGCGAGCGCAAGTTTCGATTGAAAGAGGCACCGTGGACCATCCCGGCAGCTGCGACACAAACAAGATTAAAATCGCGGCTCGGCAGAAAATTACATTTCAAACGCAATTATTTTCGGGGATGTCGGGGAGCGGGTTCGCGCTTCTGCACGCGCGCGCGGCTCTCTGCAGCAGCCCACGAGACACCTCAAGACACTACTTTCTGAATGCGAACACCTTTCCCTCGTGCCACGTCTGAGCGTTTGAAACTTACGCGCACATACAAGCTGCCGTGGATGAGGTATTTCATAACAGTAAATCCCTCCCACAATCCCTTGCACATTGACTGGGATTCCACTGACCACAGATACAGGTTTCACGCATTAGACCTGATTTCCTATTCCTGCGTTTGGAGATAAAATGTAATTTTACGGACCGGTGGCCTTCCTTACAGAAACGGAACACAAGGATATACTGCAATAAAGTGGACTTTTTGGAAAACGGAATGATTAATATATATTACGCACATCCGGTTTATTATTAAAATGTTGTATTACAGTATCTGAAAAGTGGGTAAAAATAGCATAATTTGTCCTTCTTGCCACACCTCGACAGTTGCTCTTATATTAATGCAACGTCTGCTCTCAGTCTTATGGCATTTGCTAACCATGTCAAATGGACGTTCTTAATAGAACCATGGGGGAAAAAATGTTGGATTTGTTTTTATCACTTAAAATGACTACTTTTGTTGACATACGGCAACAATTGGGAGACAATGGAAATCGCCAAAAATTGTCATTTTTCTTAGAAATGATCTGTCCGTTTTTTTATTCAGATCATTCCACAAAAGTTCCGGGAACTTCGGGCAAAATCATGTTAACTTTTGGACACTGTTAAATCAGTGAGCAAGTTGTCAGTGTGCCAGTGAGTACAACAGAGTAACAGAGTAACTAATTTCATGTTCCGAGATAAGTTGACAAGCAGGGCCGCTGCTAGTGGAGTGAAAGGTGGTGAGAATTCTAGGGGCCCACAGCTTTTTTTTTTTTTTTTTTGGGGGGGGGGGGGGGGGGGGGGGGGGGGCACAGCTTTAAAAAAATCTATTTGTTTTATTAAAAAAAGCGGGGGCCCAGAGCAATATTCTTTCAGGGGCCTCAGAATTTAACAAATACACAAGGGTTAATTTAATTGAGCATATTTTCATATAGTCTACATAGCAGTAAATATTGTTCTCATTAACATACTTTAGTAAAGTTCACTGGCATTTTTCTTTTTCTATCCTTTATGTCCAATTACAAAATACTTAGTATTTCTAAGCTGTTTACATCACTGGCCCAATGCTGTATGAAGTAAGCAAAACTGATCCAACATAATTTTTTAATTACAAAAACCAGTGTGAAGCGGGGCTCACATCCTACCTTCGCTAGTTATAGTTTCGGGATGAACCAAGCATCTGACTTTCTGTTTCCTCTTCACAGCAGACACACGCTGTTTTCAAGAGCAAAGGGAAGTGCCTTCAATGAGCACCATGCAAGGGGAATCATATCCACACACACAGCAAACTCCTCCACGGTGCCAACTCACACTCAGCTGAACAACTGTCTACACGAAGGCTAGTGCTAAACCCAGCGTGCTATCATGACACTTAACCTGCTGCTAAGTGCAATTCAACATTTATCTAGCAAATTTCCTTCACTCTCGCTGTGCCGCACGGAACTCTGGGAAAGTGGGCGGTGCCAACTCTGGAATGGCGGTGTGTGGCAAGACAACTTGCAAAAAATACCGTAAATATTACAGGGCATTATGGATCAAATTTATGTGTTGATTTTAATAAAGATAACCTACAAAAAAATTACAAGAAACATGTTACATGAAGGATGACACATTTAAATAAAAGCAGGGAAGTAATATTTTCTTCTAGAAATGACAAAAATGGTCTTGGTGAGATTTACAGGGCCAAAGAGTCTTTTTTTTCTCCAGTGTACACAAGGCGAAGTAATCTGTTATTCTGCCATTTCACACGTGGTCAGAAAGGACTAAAGAACTAATTACAAAGACGAATGAAAGGGAACCGCTCTTTTGTGATTTGGGGCCTCGTTCGCCGCTGCGTTCGCCCGTGCCAAGTATTTGTTCATTACAGCCGGCCAAAAAAATGCCCCGCTAATCTTGGTGAGCGCGGGACCCGGTTGGGGGGGGGGGGGGGGGGGGGTGGTCTGAATGAGTCCAGCGCTCGCTGCATCTCCTACAGCACAAGCATGCCTGACCTTGAAAAAAAAGAGGGGGGAAAAAAAACAACTCCTCCACCCTCATCCTCCCCTTCTTTATTCACTCCATCGTGGGCTCTCTTTACTACCCTCTGCACTCGTCTCTCTCCATCCCTCCATATCCCTCTCTCTCTGAAAAAAGACACGCACTCCGGAAATGCACTGCCTTCGTGCTGTACTGCTCGCCAAAAGGAAGACTGAAAATAAAAAGTTAGCTCCAAACTTTACTAGCGCTTCTCTACGCACATCCATCTTACTTTGAGATTGCTAAGGACTGATTTGCCAAATAAGACAGCCTTGACCCAGCTGACTGACAAAGTCCTGGTGAGTTCTTCCTACGGCATTATGTCCCAAAGTACGATATCAGTGCACTGCCTGCAATTCAAACTAGTCTAAGCCATGGTCCCAGAGTACATGGCTATAACCACTAGACCACTTGATGCTCCTCTAAAAAAATTGTGTTGAAATTTGTCTTTAACAGCACTGCCCAGCAAATATATTTCTGTTTACTTTCAACAGCAGTGCTGCCCTTAATAAACACAACTCACTGGCCCCTGGGGGTGACCTCCACTGTCGGCGGTTTTACTGCCGGGTCAACTCAACCAAACCCAGGAAGTTCCACTTCATTCAGTTCAGTTCACCACCACTGGCCTTCTGTTGATCAAATTTCACGTGGAGAAATGAACGTGCTACGTTTGCATGTGACTACAGAGGGCTTATTTTTCAATGCGCTCTTCGCATAATTTTTCAGAACTCCAACTCCCAGCATCCCCCTGGTTTTTTTTTTCTCTGCCTACAAAAGGAAGTGGTTCACTGAGGAGAATCTGGGCCACAACAAAACCCACTCTATTTATAGTCTTAATGTACAGGAATCAACCCGGCACTAATCCTCACATCCCCCCCCCCTCCCCCGCCATCGCAGAAATGCACACGCACGTAAGCAAGTCGATGCTTCTCATAAATGTCTGTGGATGCGCTTAGTGGATACAGGCTATAGGCCATAAGAAATCACAGAGCGCACTGTAATCATTATTACCACCAGAAAGTGAAGCTCTTCATGAAGATGAGTTTTTTTTTTTAAGCATACTGTGCGTTAATATTGTTATTTATGTCGCATATATTGTTTGTTTATATCCCAGTGTTCTTTTTGGTCCTTAATTCTTTTTTCTGGGGTCAAGTCTCCCTCATAAAAGAGATTCATCACATTCTCCTTCTGGAATAACGAAGGTGAAAGAGCACTGGGCTGAAATGCAGTCGCATTTTAATTCACATTTTTTGTTTTTGCTTTAATGTATCACAGGATGTTTCAAATGAATAAAGGTTTTCTTCTCCTCGCAACCCTTCCACTACTGTGTCTGAAGCTTTTAAAAAGCAAGTCCAAGGGATGACAGTGATAGTGGGTGTGGCTAATGGGGACAGAAGAGGGGATAGGGTCTCTACAACCGTTAATCACACTGCTTGCCCTTCTCAAAGCAAACAAGGGTGGGGGACCATGGGATCAGGTGACGACGCGTTTCCTTCCCTACATCCTCGTGATGTCACATGTTTCGAGGCCAGGGGGCTCCGGCTCAGTTTTTTCGGTTTTTCCCGCCAGAGAGAGGCCAAGCTCCACCCAGGAGGGAAGTCCCCAGCGTGTGCTGGCGCTACGTGACGACCCGTGCAAAAAAATAAATAAATAAATAATAAAAAAGTGTTCCCATCAGCTGTTCTTTGCCCGGCGGTTGCTAGGAGAAAGTGCCGTAGCAACGCCGGCGTGATTTCCAGTGACCCGCGACCGGCTCCCCGCCGCACCCCCCAGCGGAACTCTGCGCTCGCCTTTCAGACCGGCACAGGGGCGCAGACTCGCTGTACTCACCAGATGCTCAGCTCCGGCGTTCCTCTGCCGCTCTCCCTGCTTCACTAAGCGCAGCGGGTCTGGCGCAGGCGGCGGGAAGCCCACGGCGCTGTACTTACGGTCCGGGAACACACACTGCGGCAACACTGTCTTAGGTCACAACCTGTAACTCACAGTTTTCAGAGCTGCAGCGAACTGAAAGTTATCTACCTCAGTTGGTACGGATCTCGCTAAGAATACGGTTAAGAATTTGAAGAATACAGAGTAGAATATCTGGGTGCGTGTGAAGAATCTATGGCCTGGTCACACGGTTCTCCCTACAGACAGGATGCACCACTGGGTCTCAGAAAGTCAGCGTTTTTAAACTCTAACTCCACAGTAGTCCTCGCGCAGTCAACCCCGAGTGGCTTTTCATCACTTAATCGCTGATGTATTTTACGATGATTCACACACAGATTATGAGAGAGCAATTCGGTGCAATCGGAGGAAATGGCTTCCAAAATCACAAGGCCTGAACTTTACTTTTTACATCTGTACACTCGACTGCCATTAAAAGTCACTTTATTACCCACTGTAGTACGCTTACAAATAAGGGAGGACTGGACCGGAGCCAACGTGTGCCACAAATAGCAGATCAATGTCCCGTTAGCAATCAGCCACCTTCTCCGTAGTCTCAACCTCAAATGCTCTCCACAGCAACTGAAAATGGAAGCGAAAAAAGTTTCCTGCATCCTGATTGGTTCTGCCAGGTTCTAGCCAGCGCTGATATTAGCCAATAATAAGATCGGCTTGAATCACAGCCTGCAATGGTAAGCCCCACCTGCACAAGATCGTGATTCGTCAGAAGCAATTCCTGACAAAGCACATCCCCAAAAATACAGCAGGTCTTTCTCACGCCAGTGTCAAGTATGCAGCTGACAATTCGGGCCAGCCTTCTGCGCTAACACTTATCAAATAATGATCTCCCCCCCTCGCCCGCCTCGACATTCTCCAAACAGATCACACGCAGCTGACAGAGCTGTGAAGTTACGTAACTTGGGCTGTTGGTTTACACTGACTCTGCTGGGTAGCGGTAAACCTAATCATCTCTGTGCTATTGTTAGCATAGCCGCATCTGCTTGCCGCCTCGTAAATGAAGTAATTAATTGATCGTTCGGCACGAAACCCGGTTGTGCCGAGCTCTCTGTTCTCTGTTGCGTAACCGAGCAACCATCCTGAACACCAGAACCGTCCCTTATATTAACTCTCTCTCTCTCTCTCTCTCTCTCTCTCTCACTCTCTCTCTCTGGGTTTTTGCCAAGTGGATTTTTTGCTGACTTTGCTTTGTTATCTCAACTCGGTGCAGCCCAACGAGCAGCGACCTGACCTTGGCGTTTCCGCAGTGCACGGACGGGAATAATGACAGATTCCCAGGAGCATGGACAGGAATAATGACAGATTCCCAAGAGAATGGATGGGAATAATGACAGATTCCCAGGAGCATGGACAGGAATAATGACAGATTCCCAAGAGAATGGATGGGAATAATGACAGATTCCCAGGAGTATGGATGGGAATAATGACAGATTCCCAGGAGAATGGATGGGAATAATGACAGATTCCCAGGAGCATGGACAGGAATAATGACAGAATCCCAAGAGTATGGATGGGAATAATGACCGATTCCCCGGAGTATGGGATGGGAATAATGACAGATTCCCAGAAGCGCGTGGACGGGAACAATGACGGATTCCCGGGAGCGCAGGATATTCCTACTACGCTCAGAGGCAAGGAGAGGGAGTAAGGCGATGGGAGCCGGCACCCGCCCCTGGTGTGCGGCGGTATGCCAAAGCCTGTGGGCAGCGGAATAAGCAACCCGCCATATCGCATCACCACAACGAATGGGTTAATAATAATGCCACCATAGTAACTACCATCATTACTTCACTTTCATGCAGGCAGTGGACTAGAGGCAGGAATACACCCTGGACAGGCGGTTAATCCATCACAGGGCCCACACACACACACACACACACACACACACCATTCCCTTACACATTCACACCTAGGGGCATCTTAGGCTCTCCAATTAGCCTAGCCTGCGTGTCTGTATTTGCACTGCGGGAGTAAACCCCGGAGGACCCGGACACGGGGAGAGGACATGCAAACTCCACGCAGGCAGGCCCCCCCCAGACCAGGATTCAAACCCGTGACCTCCTCGGTGTGGGGCTTCAGGGCTGTCCGCTGCGCGGCGTGACACCCCATTACTCTCTTAAGCGTCGTCATGACTGCGCAGCTGACTCCGCTAACATCGACGCTGCCGCCAGCGCCAGGCACATGACCTCCGCTGACATTCACGTTACCGTGGCTACGGCTTTTTGCATTTTATTATAGTCATTATGACTGTTTTATTAATGCCACCGCTGTAGTCACTATTCATATTCAACGCCTCTATGTTTATTGAAATTGTTACTCTTAGTGTTGGTAATATTTTTGGATACAGTATTATCGGTGTTTTTATTATCATCTTGGCCGTTTCTGTTGTTAATTAACATCTTTAATACAGGCTTCCATTAACATTATTCCTGTTCTTTCACCCCTCCTGGTATCTATTGTGCTGGTTTAGTTATTTATGTGCCCTGGATATGCTATACCCAATGACGGCCATGCAACAACAACAAAAAAAAAAATCCTGATTTTAATTTGTATTTTCAGAGAAAGAGGGAAAGAGAGAGACGGAATCTAAACAAAAAAGCAAAAATAAAATGGTGACCCTTTCTAGCGATGGAGTGTTCGGGGTCAAGATGGCTGAATTGCCAGGTAGCACTCAGTACATTTTTTTTTTTTTTTTTTAAACAAGTAGAGAAAGGTGCGTTCTTTTCAAGAGCATCTAAAGACATTTCCCTAAAGAGGTCACTCAGGATCAAGAGCATAACTAATATCTTTGCACTGATGCCTGACTGACACAACACAGCCCAGCCTGGCTGCTAACTGGGTTTCATACCCGTAACAGAAAGAGAACAGCCAATGGGACACAGCCCTCCCCAAACCAGAATACTGCACTGTGCCCCAAACCTTTTCCATTCATATATGGTTTTATTTATTTTTTTATTATTTATTTATTTTTTTTAATTAAATGTGCCCACTGACCCTCACAAACCCCTCCTTCAACCGCCGGGCCTTCACACCGTTGCCACGGCAGCGCCAGCATCAGCAACAGCTGGCCGGAAACAGAAGAGGCACCATTTGGTTAGTGTGGGAAGTTCGACGCGGTTCCCAGGGCACCGGTTCCCTTGGAAACGGGGAGATGTGTTGCTGGGGATGGGGAGCGGAGGGTGTCGATAAGTGACATCTGCACAGCGGAGCGCTTGGGGCGCTGCAATGCCAAACCCCCCCCCATGCCCCCCCCCCCCACCCCCCAGATCCCATGCTGCTGCAGATTGTGCTTTCCAAGCCTTCGAGGCTAGATAATTACTCATCCAAGACTCCATGACAACCAACCAGCACACACACAGACAGTACATATCAGGTCAGTTCACCACCAGAGAGAGGGCAAGAGAGAGAGGGGGGGAGTGAGTGAATGAGAGAGAAGGAGAAGGAAGAGAGAGAAAGAGACACGAAAAAAAAAAGATGTAGAGCGAGAAACAGAGGGTGAGAGAAAAAGACAGAGAGATGCCTGAGCCTTTGCATTAATGCTGACGACTGATCTCGTCCGAGCGCTACACGTTACCATAACAACAGTACAAACAGCACATAGTGACTTTCAGAATAAAATATACTCTTGTCGCCGATCTCGTCGCCACAATCTGGAATTATATATTCCACAGTGGAAAACACCCGTCCCACACATTTATCAGCCAATCAGACACCTTTCCTCGAAATGGCAAGAATATTCCGACAGGTCCTACTCTGTCACTCAGGGCAGCGGCTAGCTCCACTCACTCTACAACTCCCCCAAAACTGACCTCAACCGGACAACACCCGCTAACGGTAACACTCCGGTCCGGAACGCCGCGGTCACGGGCGACGGAACATTCCGGAAGCAGGTCACGTCCCGCTGATAACAGCGGGGGGGGGGGGGGGGGGGGGGTGCGCGATGATTAAAAAAACCCCAAAGCTCTGGTTCCAGGGGGTCAGGATCACCGCTGTTCTCACCCTCCAGCTAAACATAGTGCCTTAATTGCTCCACTTCAAAAAATTCCGGCATTAGCATCGCTAAGCCACCGCAGATAAACGCGTCTTCCAACGAAAAGGGCGACGTGGAAACTAGGGGTGAGACGATACATCGATTCTGGATCGCTCTGGCGGTTCACAGGCCAACGATTTGGTTCAATTATTAAATGTGTAAAAATCAAATCTGTATCATTATGAGTTATAGCGAAATATTTAAATGTCCTTAACCTTATGCCGTGCGCTCTCTAGAACATCATTGTTTACGTTTTACGACTCGACCTCATCATCACTTACCCAGGTCAAAATGCTCAGCTGGGGTGGGGTGGGGTGAGGTGGAGGAAGGGGTGGGGTGGGGGGGATTAGGAAGGGGGTAAGCTTGTTTTTTTCCCTTTAATTTAGTCATTTAGTTGAGTGTGCATTTTAGGTTGTAAACGCTGTGCATACCGTATGCCTCGAGATCGGGCTTAAATTTCAGAAAGTATTAAAAGTCCATTCATTCCCCGCCTGAATGAACTGCAACCGATGCTCTCGCTAAAGAACAAAATTAAATATTAGGCTTCGGAAACGGACGTGGAAAAGACATAGCGAGGACACGACCTTGGCGTCCTCAAAGCCAGCGACGGCCCGGAGCACAGAACATCCCCTGCCACAGCACTGTACGAAGTCACACCGCCCACCACGTCTCAGGAAGACGAATCTGATGGAAAGCTTCGGTGTGAATGGCGAGGAGATGAAGAACTCTGATTGGTGAGGACACGGAGAACAACATCTGTTGTGAAGCCCACATGCCAGTTGCTCCTCTCAAAGACACTGAGAAAGAATGCCTCTGTCCGTCATTCATACAGCCGGATATATACTGAAGCAATGCGGGTCAAGTACCTTGCTCAAGGGTACAACTGCAGTGTCTTAACTGGGATTCGAACCTGTGACCTTTAGGTTTCAAGACCTTACCCTTACCCATTACACTACACTGCTGTCCTATTGGTCACTTCCTCCTTTCCGTACCGTGAAGACCATGACCAGAACGGCCTGTGTGTCTACTGCACGTGCCTCCTGAGGCTGAGGGGATTGGTTCATTCCCTCACAGATCTGCAGTGCAGAGTGGATGAAGAGGAATTCACAGATAAAGCCATTCAGTGTATTTGTGTCCAGTCAGCCCGCAAAGGCATCAATGACCAGCTATCGACAAGAGCCTCTGCACACACTGCGATGCTCCTCTGGGGCTAAAGGATGGGAGGATAAAATGGGCACATGTGCGCGCGCACACACACACACACTTACATACAAATACACACATACGCACATATACACACAAGTGTACACACATGTGCACACTCACATGCTCACACACACACGTGCATATGCACACACACCAAAGGGCACAAACATATATACACACACATACCCAAGTGTGCTAACACACACACACACACACACACACACACGTCCTCAGAAGGATAGTAATGTTAGGCCCGAGGACAGAGGCTTCCCTCCGAGGGCCTCTCCTGCGACATTCTCCCTGTCTCCAGTGACAGCCCGCTAGTCAATAAACGCAGGCACCCGGAAGGCCACCTACGGGTCCTAACCGCTGAGCATGACATCATCCGGCCTGAGCATCAGCCGCACGTCAGCTGACGCTGACGAAGGCCAGAACAATACTTTTCAAGCGTGATTTCCAAACCTCATTCAGTCATACTGCACAGTGATTACACCCACAGGTGTTTCATTACTCACCAAACTCACGCTGCTACACATGAAAATTACACCGGAAGGTCAAGCGAGTTACAATTTTTGAAGCGCCGTACCGTCCAGCTTTTGTTAATTTTCACGAAGGTGCCAGACCGAGGTCACGGCAAGCCAGGCCGGACCTTTGTTGTTGAGGCTCACGCTGGAAGAAAAAAAAAAATAGCTCGGGAGTGCCTAATAAACCCAGGGAACAGGGGAACAAACAACAGCCTCAGACAACAACAAGCCCAGGAAACAGAGCGCCCAGTGTCCCTTAAAACTAGTTTCTAGGTCACCGATTAAGCCGCGTCAGACCCACGCCGTGCCAAGACGTCCAGAGCACGCAAACAGGGCGTCCCGGCTTTCCTGAGAAGCCTTTTAGTATTTTTCTACGCGGGACCAAGGGGGCAACAAAAATGGTCATGTGACGCGTGATGTCACCTCCAGTGCACCCTAGCTGTGGGGGAATTAGCCTACTGGCAAGGAGCCAGAGAAACATCCACCAGTCACCACTGGCAGTTATCCTATTGGCTGCTACCAAAGCGCGTGGTGATTGGTGGATGCTCCTGTACTGTTTCATTCCACAAGTAAGGTGACATCACGGCCATCCTGAGTCCTATTTTATTACGGGTGTCACATGGTGTCAGGTCCCTAATGGTCCTGCCATGTGAAGTCTTAAATTCTAAAGAGGTCTTAAGTCTAAAGAGGGCCAGTAAAATGTGACAAAGCAGCAATGCTTCAGCCATTTTGCGCCGAGAAAACAACATTCAGGCAGCTGATAAAGTATCACAAATCCCCATAGTATTTTATTTTTTTCAAGAACAACATTTTTCTTCCATGAGCTTTGAAATGTCACACTTTCATACTTCATGAGGTCCAGTTTGGGCATTCTGTAGAAGTGACAGTTGTGAGGTTGAAAGGAGTTTTCAAATACGCATGGTGCTCCAGCAGTGCTGCACAATGGTCAAAGAGTCGGGCTTTTAACTCAAGAGGTTGCAGGTTCAATTCTCACAACGTGGCACATACCCTTGAGCTTGGTACTTAACCTGAATTTCCTTCTGTGTACATCTAGCGGCATAAATGGGCCATATGTGACAAATGACCATTCATACTGCTGGGTATTGTAATAAAAAAAAATAACATGTGTAAATTTCTCTGCTGACTGGTTAAAAGAAATATGTGAAATTCTCATTCTAGTGAGGGACACTGAGCGAAAGATAAGAATCAAGATTCACCTAGATCTTTCCTCCCTTGTCCTAAAGACCCAAGGGGTGTATGTTTGTGTGCGTGTGTGTATGTGTGTGTGTGTGTGTGTGTGTGTGTGTGTGTGTGTGCGTGTGTGCGTGTGTGTGTGACTGGCCTGCTAACCCAAAGTCTGTGGTTTTGATTACCAACTGTAGAATCTTTGAGCAAGGTACCTGAATTGCTTCAGTGAAATAGCACTATAAAATGCTTCTACGTTTAAAAAGTAATAATAATGGTAATCTCTGTAAGTTTCTCTGGATACTAGTGCCTGCTAAATGCCGAAATATCATGTCATTTCCATTTTTAGATAGCACTTAGATCGCGCTCTACTCTTGAGAAAGATATCGGGTAACATACTTAATTTCATAATGACAATTTTAACCTAACGGATGCATACTTTTTAGAATTACTATTGCGGATAATAACCTATTTCAAATAGTCCCGCTTAGGGACACCACTAAGGGGCGTGAATTCTAGGGGCCCACAGCTTTTTTTTTTGGGGGGGGGGGGGGGGCCAGCAGAGCAATATTCTTTCAGGGGGCCCATAATTCCTTGCTACGCCCCTGGTCCTGCAGCTCGCGTAAGGACGATCAATACAGAAATAATGGATCCCAGATTAATAGGAATTCAACAGCGCCTTTTAAGGGCCACAAATGCTTCCCTGATGCATTCAGATGCAATCAATAAAGCAAGACACTTGGTTTGCGGTTTCTGAAAACTTGTGAATAATTAACCGCTCTCTCAACCATCAAAACATTAGCATTGGGCCAGCACATTCAATTAAGTGCTGTTCTTCAATTAAGTGCTGTTCTTGCTGATATTTCCCCCCCCCCCCCCCCCCCCCCCCCCCATTCCCATTTTTCTATCTCTTCTGAAATTTCTGTGTGGAGCCATGTGGAAATTATTGGCCGAGTTCCTATTTGCACTGCAGCAAACCTCCACCCCCCACCCCCCCCCCCCCCCGCCAAAGGTAGGTTTAATTAACACTGTCCTAATTCCTACACATCACTAAGCAGGCCGAGCACTGCTTCAAGGTCTTGCGGTACACAGGTGTGTACTATACCAGGTAAGGACAACAAAATAGACCTCCAGAAAACACTACTTGAGATTACTGTGTATGGCAAGAAACTCATCCAGTTCCTCCTCTTAGATACAGGCGAAAATATCTTCCAGGTAAACTTTTACTACCGGATTCTACGTTGTTCTTTTTCCCCACCCATGGCCAGTAGCCCCTTGAAAAGTTAACGGTAATTCGAACGCTACCGTCCACATAAAACACGTCTGCTCTGTTACGGTCGTGCATTTCCTTGAAATTTCTCACAACACTGTGTGGCATCGTCTTCAGTGAGTTAGAACGCCCCTTGCGGATCCGCAATATCAAAATGTTAAATTATTACCAGTCCGTGCCGTAAATTACAAGACGACTGATGGTCTTTACCAGATGACATGGCAACTTATTACTTCGGTGCGCATTACGGGACGTGCGTTTTTGTGTTTTTGCACCGCTTACAACAACATCTTAACGTTAATATAAAAAACACAGCTGGTTTGATGCAACTCGTCTGACGCTGCAGAAGGCTAAAATCCACAACGCTACGCTAACAATGTAAATCACAAAGGAGCTGGCTATTATCGTGTCCGTCATCTGATCATCGAAAACAAACAAAATGTTTAAATGAGAACGCCGTTGTTCATTTTTACAAATACGTCCCTCTGAATAATTACACTAAACAAAAATAAATAAATGTGGGGTAAAACTTGCTCCAATATTGGCCTCCGTGCTACAACAACACACATCAAGGCTGCAACTCGCCCTTAAAAGAATGTCTTAGCTGATGTAACGCCTGCTGAGACCGAACATTGAGCTAGCTAGCTAGCTGGTTAATAAATCACGTTTTTATCTGCAGAGGGGAAAGTTAGTTCAACCAATTAGCATCCTTGGCTATCCCTTGCCATCTAGATCAATTTCTAATATTTGAAACGAGCCGATTCGAAATAACGACTTCAAACAAAATATCTAGGTTATAGCAGCCGAACGAAGCACGTCCATAGTAATGGCTGTTGCAATATCCTATAATAATTTTACTGCAATGTTGATGTGCCCTACAACCACATTGTAAACAAAGGGAGTAGCTGTACCGATTACACAGACATTGACTTGCATGTTTTAGTAAACATCGCTGTTGCACATCGCGTCAATATTTTTATTTCTTGTTTAATTCTGTGAGGTGTTTTCAAAAATACCCACAAGGGCAAAAAATATCCTTTTCTGGAACGCAAGGTGCATTTCAAATACAACAAATACACAGAGCGCGTGAAATACGTGGTGATGTGTTATCATTCTTACCAGATTCAGAACCGTCTCGACGATATCTCTGTTGCTAACCTCCCCGACCTGGATCAGACCGATGAGAACGGCGAATTTCATCTTGATATTCCGGATCGGAACCGAGGGGTTGATCACCCCGGCCGGCAGGACCATCGAGCCCGAACCGGACACCATCATCTCCCCGGCACCTGCTCCCGCACCCGCTTGCTGCCCATGGCCCGAGGGAGGTTCTCGGTCCGAGAGCGAAACCGAACCCGGCGCAGACACCGGTTTCTCGCTCGACATTTCCTCCCAAATCCGAAGAAGCGGTCGTTCTTTCACCTGCTGTGTGACACCCTGTGACTGTGCAAAAGCATCGAGGAGCAAAGGAGAAGAAGAAAAAAAACGAAATGTCTGGAATGAGAGTGCGGAGAAAATCCCCCCTTTCCAATCGAATCCAACCCGCCTTGCCGCACGCGCATAAGAAAATGTACCAGCTCGCAGTTATTTCTGAACGCGTAACGGAACCGTACTCGTCCTCTCTACTTGGACTTCTGATGTCAGCCGGTTAGCGGTGCAGTCTCGGTCTAGTGTTGTGATACTGAGGGCGACACCGCTTGCTCCGCCATGTTTACGCCCCCTGCCTGCGGAACTGTTCACCACGCCTGCGTGCCGAGCGAGGAGGTGCGAGGCAGTACGGTTGAGACCGTCCCGTTTTTGGAAAGGTGGACCAGGTGACATCTAGTTCTCCTTTTGAACTAGAGCTTTCATGGCGCACGTCTGTGTGCAGTGATAACAGTGTTGACACCGGAAAATAAGAATTAGATTACAGAAAATAATTAGAATAATTAGAACATAGACGTTAGTCACAGGTGAACGACGGTTGGCCATTCCAGAAGTATGCGTAAAGTCGGCATAACATTCACATTTGGCCAAAATTGTGTAGTGTCCCTGTCTAGGCCTATTATTTTAATGCTATATGGTTTTTCACCCAGTGCAAGACCCGAGCAGTTCCTATAAGGAGATAAGCCCTCCTTTAATCTTTGTGAGCTGCCATCTCCTGATTGAAACGAAAGACGAGAGAAGAAGCATTATGAAAGTGACTTAATGGCGCGTAGGGGGTGGGCGCGTGCGGGTGCCAGGTTGCGTTCAGGGCCCACGCGCTTCGCTGGAGCGCTTCATAAAAGGGGATCTTAATGCACTTCCAGTGATAGCTGCATGTAGGTCGTGTCTGAAGGGGCTGGGAGGGGGGCTTTTAGCGCAATTTCCACTCCCCCCTCCCCAACCCCCCCACCCACATCTACCCCATTCCCATTCCCTCTCCCTTTCAGCCATATCTTAAACACAAATGGATAAAACTCTATATAGGGAACAGCACCACTGGCCATTTTTATGTTTCTCCTTCAGACAGGAGCAGGTAGCTTTGTCTTTCACCATTAGAACATGACTGCCCTTATCCTCTTTTTCTAGATGTCCCTCTCACTCCCCCCTCTCTCCATCTATCTGCTTGTCAAAACCAATTTTTATCCATTTTCATTTTCAATTTATTGAAAAGACATATTTTAAAAATGCATATCGCCAAAGTGTATTGTTTGTACAGCAGCCAACAGAAAGCAATTACATCTATCTCTCAATCGCTGCCACCACCCCCACCCTCTCTTTCTCTCTCTCTCTCTCTGTCTTTGTTTCTCTCCTTCTGTCTGTCTGTCTCTCTGTCTTTCACTCACTCTGTCTATCTCTGTCTTTCTCTCCATCTATCTATCTCTCTCACAGTCTCTGTCATTCTCTCTCCATCTCTGTCTCTGTCTGTTTGTATCTCTCTCTTCAGTCTGTGGTAATGGGGTCTTTTTTCCTCCATTGAGCAGCTGTAGCAGCTGTAGCAGCTGTAGCAGGCGGCAGTGCAGTATAACGGGTAAGGATCTGGTCTTGTAGTCTAACGGTCACAGGTTCAGTCACACTCCCCAGACACTGCTAAGGCACTTAATCTACACAGCTTCAGTATGTATCCAGCTGTATTTGGATGCAGTGTAAATGATGTGTAAAAACGTTTAGGACTCTGTGCCAAACTCCATGTAGGAGGCAGCCACTGACAAGCGCTTTACTTCACTGCTCTTGTCATACGTGTCTGTTGCAGAAGCTGGGCATTTAGGGGGCAAGATGTAATGCTGTGAGCAGGGGCGTGGCATGAAATTATGGGCCCTGTGCTCATGCGGTCACAGCCAGAGATCTAAATAAACATCTCAAACTCTCTGTCACCCAGGATATTGGAAATGAAAAACGATTAAATAAACAAACATTTATTTGATACTTAACATTTTGCTGTGTGCTGGAACGGGCATTTGAAAACCTTTGGAATTTAAACTATGCTGGGGTCCCTAAAGCTAACATCTCCAAGTGTGATGCAACACAGCCAAAGTTGCAATATCACTTTTCATTATAAACAGGTCAAAGCATGTCCTCAGGAACAAATGTCCAAAGACAAGAAAACAATTAAGACCATTCATTCCCAGGGGGTGAAGTGTGTGTGTGTGTATAAAAATAGATCACTGGCCTACTTCAGGCTTTTATGTTTATATTTGCATCTGGGTGTAATTTTCGCTGTAAAAACACAGATTGTCTCTTTTGTTTTTTTTTTTTTTTTTTTTAAACTGTGGTCTAAAAAGGGATTTTACTTGAGCCAGACTTTTCCCTCTAGTCTCCAGCACACTGTGGACCTGATTTACTAATAACACAATCAATGATTGGTGCAGAACAAATACCATGACCAATCATTGGTCATGTTATTGGTTCTCCATGTACTAAAAGGTTTTGCACATGCTAAAGGTCTTAGTAAATCAGGCCCTGTGTGATCACTCTTTGAGCACTAGTCTTTTCGATTGGCTGTCTCTTTCCCATCTGTTTCCATGACACAAAGTTAAATAATTTAGGTGGTCCAATTGTCCTAGAACCTCCACAATTTGTGAAATCTCCCAGAAATGGTTTAATTATCACCAAACACATCCGTTTTTTGTTAAAATCGGACGAGAGGTTGACTAGTCTGCTGTAATAGAAACCTGGCCTGCTCCCACAGACGCTCCGGCAGTAGCCTACTCCAACCCCCTTCCCAAACTGTTAGCAGTCTCCGAGATGTCTCTTTGAAGTGCACCCCAAAGTCTCCCAGAAGTGAGTCATCAGGTTGGGCTGTCTGTGTTAATGTGACCTAAATAAAAACAGTCGGCAAGTGCAGATGGACAGGCTGGCAGTGCCAAGGCGAGTGTCCCCTTCTGATCAAGGTGAAACACACAAATACGGAGGACAGGATGTGAGACCTATCACAGTATGTGAGACTGGGAAGTGGGAAACCTCTGACCAACTGCCATCAACATGATCCTATTTAGCCCCGCCTCCTGGTGATGTGGGTCAATTGCTCCGACTGTAAATGATGCCGAGCGGGGGATAATCCTCGCTTCTCGTTGGTGCTCGCGCATTCATGTGACGGACCGGAGCGAGGCGGCGGGTTGTCCGCGTGGCGCCTTTGGAACCAGAGTCCAGTCGAAGAGCTTAAATGCGCCGTAATCCTCGACCGAAGTCGCGAAACCTCGCATCGCAGTGGGCGCCATTTTCGGGGGACATGAAAGTAAAAATTCCCTCAGAAAATGACTCACTCAGCGTGCGGTTTTTGAATCGTGGGCAGTCCTGCGGCCTGGCGATTGGATTCATCTCGGTCTTTATTGAGCCAATTTGTCTCTGCTGGGGGTTTTCTGGGGCGATGGCGCTTTGGAAACGAGCGAAAAGACCGACGGACCGTCCCAGACTGTAGTTAAGGCAGCGAGATCAAAACAGAAAATAACTTGGACACCGAGTAAGATTGAAAACCGGGAATAGCTGCCGGGCAGTGTTTTGGAAAGTGACGCTGAGCCGGTTAATACAATGATTGCTGTTTTCGGCGTGGTGTAAACTACACTGCAATCACGTTTCAAGTATCGTCCTTGTTTTGCTTTTATGTCCGCGTACGCGTGCGCGTCTGCGTTTGCACTGAGTGGGCGGAACAGGAGGTGGGATCGGCGATTTTTGGAAGTTTTTAACCGTCACGTCGACATCGTCCCTGGTAACGCTTCGGCGAATTTGAACAGCGATCGCCCGCCAGAAACCTGGCCTTCGCGCGATCAAATTCCTTTTCCGACGGTACCACAGGAGAAGTTAACAGGAGGTGATTATGAGGGGAAAAAAAATAATGAGTAATTGAAAATTTTGTGAAGGCGTCCATGCGCAGATGGCACTACTGTAGGAATATTAAATATAAATCCATCAAAGCAAAATGAATAATCGTGAAATATTAGTTTTACATCTTGTTTTTAAAAAAAAAATACTATATAATAAGAATATGTGAACTGGCAAGCATGTGACTTCAATTAGAGAGGGCGAACAAGATGGCATATTTATACTCCAGCATCTGTCTCGCTGTCAGCCCACAAATTTCCATCTGTCAGAAATCAATCATTAATTTGCGTCATTGCAGTTCTTCAGTGCTGATAGGGATAGGAGGCCTACATGGAAACACAACCTCCTCGTGCTTTTATCTAATTAACACGTTTCTTGCCACGTTGCCTTTCGTAGCATCATTAAAACGGCGAAAGGGATTCAGGTAGGCTGCATTTTTACCTGTGCTTGCTTGCAGGCCATGTTGCGCATACTTTTTTTCTTTTTACATCAGAAAATACCGTGTGTGATGGTACTGTATTTATACAGTATCATTACTGCAGTGTACTATATGTGCCAGATTAAAATGGATATCTGTGCATTCTGAATTTTAAATGCACAAAATGTTCACCTCATGCAATTACAGGTGTAGTAACCTGGCCATGAAAGGGTTAAAAAAAATGCAAAAATCCCCTCAATCCCCCCCCTCAATATTATCATTATTATTGCTGGTAATATTCATTTATTTTTAGTAGAGGACATGAACAAGTAAATAAATAAATAAAAATCCTTAAAAAAAAAATAAAATAAAAAAAGTCCTTTGTTGCCCACACAGAGTTGAAATGAGATCTACATCCTTGATGGTGGGGGGGGGGGGTACACTTGAGGACAGCGTCTCGGTGTCTTTGGGACGAGATAACGAAAAGACATTAAAGCTCTGACTCCACGTTGTGTCATTATGGGTCCCGAGGGTGTTGAAGAGCACGTAAATTAACAGCGGTGACTGAGTCCCCAAATCATGTTCTCCTGGACGGATCTGCTAATCACCCACAGCTAACGAGCCAAACAATCCCCTTAGCCTCACCCGAGCCAGGAAGCTGCTGTCCCCAGCTGAATCAGATAATTATTCAAAAATAATTTAACACTTTCGACGCTGGTACAATTCACGTGGCTTACTCGCAGCTTCACAAGAAACGCCTGCTTGCACCAGTACTCGGAAGGAAATTCTTCTTTCGGATTATTTGAAGCTTAATTTAGTGACCTGTTTTGTCAAGATTTCAGGAGTTGTTCTCAAATTTATTTTTGCGTCTGAAGTGTTAGAGGTTGTTTGAAATATGTGTTTAACCGATTTTTTTGGTGACTTCAACCACATCTGACTACCCCGTTCTTTTCCACCTGTGCTTTTTGTGAGAGTGCGTGTTGCTTTCAGAGCAGTGAAGTCAGTCAACACGAGCTAAAAATACACTCATTAATTAGAGGGTATTAAGGCCATGTTGCTCTATGATTGCTTTATCGACCTGTTTCCTCCTCTCCCCTAAAAGATTACCAGCCATCTCGAGGATGGAAAGCGTCTCTTTCATACTGTCGAAGACCGCTGAGGTGAATTTGGATTGCCTAGACTCTGCAGAAGACGGGCGACATCCACACACAGGAAACAGTTAAGTGTTAAATCAACTCTTACAAAGTACACATGGTCCCTGCCGGACTCATATGTACTCTGTTAGAGTTGAATTAACACTGGAGATTTTACTGTGCGTGGTTAAATCCTGAAATAGGATGCCGCTTCCATTTTGTTGACATCAGCATACATAATGTATAGGTCTTGACATCTCTACCATTTATCGAGAGCCTTAGAGTGATGTAATTTGGGGCAACATGGTGTCACAAAACAACAGCAGCAAAACTTTTTTGCTTTATAACGTAGCTGGAGAATTCTGGTTTAGGGGTGGTTTTTAAAAAATAATGTTCTAAAAACATTGCTGCAATACTGTAATTCCCCACAGCTTTACAGTGCACGATCTGCAACATTGTATGATTTGCCATAACATTTTGTGCCAGTTGGCTAGTCCCCCTTGAGGCACAACAGCATGCTAACTATGCAGCAGGTCCCAGGAAACCTGAGCGAAACCCTAATTATCCAGCACCATTTACAGTCAACAGTGTCCCAAATCAGCATGGCTGCCGGCCAAAACACAGACAGCAAGGACTCACCATGGTGTTGGGTGAAATAAAACAGCAGAGTTGGTGATGCACGTGAAAGTGTGCATGATGGATTAAGTCACATATATTTTGGACTGGAAATAGTGTTCAGAGATGAAATGCTGAACAGGCTTGCATATTTATTTGGAACTGTGATAAGGCCACTTCCCCCAGGAATATTTATACTCAGTTATTTGTTTTAGTTTGGGACAAGCACAATGAAATATTAGCGCACTGCCGAATCAATACCTGATGCCTGGTGGCTGCCCATTCGACCGTTTCTCCAGTCAGGTTACAGGAAATCAGTAAACGTTCTCTCGACTAATCAGTCGGGCGTTCCGATTGGTAGCAATACAGAACACATTTAATCCCCATGCCCGAATGAAACTCCATTTACAGAATTGGCCAGGGTTGGCTATCGAATCCGTGAAATCGTCTAAAACGTTTTTAAACGAGAGTACGCCCCCCCCCCCTTTACAAAACTATGAACGAATTGGAATAACGTCCTAGTCCATAACCAGGCTCTGAGAAAATCACTGGGCCGCATCTCAACGCAGAGAGACGCCCCGGGGGGTAGACAGGGGAGATCTGCTGATGGGACGGCCATTTTGCGACGGCCTTAGTCCAGACCTGACAAGAACAAAAAACGCCAAGTCAGCAGCAGCACCTGGCGCGTCGTTGAAGGGGCTGCGTTTCTCCCGGGGGAGTTAATAATGGGGCGGCCGGCTTCGTAAAGGAAACGGAGAAACAGATGATTCCGCTTCTGGGTGACATTAGAAGGCACCCTTTGCATATCGGCTTCGGGGAAACATCTACTCAAACAGAGCGGAGGTGGATAAATGTCCTGGAGGCGGCAGGCACCTGGATTCAATCCACATTTGACCTTAACTGATGAGGCCCAGGTAAATACAAGATCTTTTCTTCTTCTCTTTCTGAAACAGGGTGGGATGAGTTCAGCCAGCAGCGAAATTAACTCCCCCACAAACTCAACGTGAAGAAAATAAAACTGTAAAAAAAAAGAAGCTGTGTCTAATCGGGGGAGTCAACATTAAGGACAAACACTAGATCGAATCCAGAGCCAAAGAGTATCTTCTGCCTGGTGCCACAAAATGAGAAGTCAAGAAAAGTCACCTTGCAGAAACTCACAACCATTGGCGGTGAACTTTTGACCTGGCGAACAGTAATATGGTGACGTGTCAGAGAACATTTCTGTCCAGCTAATACTTCCCCGAAAAATAAAAACTTACACATATATATTTTTAATTAACTAAACCTTACCTACTGTCCTAATGCCGGACAATTATAATAGGATAGAATTATAATACAGGAGGATTATAGTAGGATATTAAAGGATAATGACGGATCAGAACGGTTTCCTCCATTAATAGATTCACAGGCACTTGAAACTTGGTCAGCGGCTGAGAGCTCCACGTTCAACACGCCGCTGAAATGGTGCTGAGGGTTCAACCCACTCTTTACGTACTCTCTCGTTTCCTTCTCAGCAATGAGAGAAGAGAAAGAGAGAGAGAGAGATAGAGGGAGAAATCTATCTAGCCTGAAGAGGGTAAGAGCAGTCCTGTGCTAATGGGGAAACACAAAGCTACTGTCCATAAAGATGGCCAGTGGTGCAGCGGTTCTCTATATAGAGACTTTCTGATGCATGTTTCTTACAAATGAAAAAAAATTCCCAAAGGGAAAATTACACGTTTGTAAGGCCATTTCCTTTCAGCAGAAAAACACTCGCAGTTGATTCAGGTAAGACGGACAGCCAAAAAAGGTGTTTCAGCCCAGTGGTGCCTAGTTTCTAATGGTGCTAAAAATGACAGGCACCGAGAAAAAACAAAAAAAAAAAAGCGACAGATAAAAAAGCGACTGAATAAAGGAGTTTGTAATGCTTGTGACAGGGGGAGGCTGTGCATTACGATGATATGTTCTGCCAGCTGAATATTTCTAAACGTTTTTATTTATTATTTAGTTTCCCGCCAAATCTGTCTTGTCTATAATGCACCTGCGGTCGGATGCTGACCGAGGACGCCCACTGGGAAAAAAAAAAAAGTCCAGACAAAGGAACACGGGGCTTCTGGGAAACCGCTCGCTCCGAGAGGGAAAGACGCCGAGCGCGCGCGGCTGTCAGATCGGAACATTCCGCCATCGCGGCGCTCGAGAGGCGGGAGTCGCGGGTATCAACAAGAGGTGCGAGGCGCCATCGGTACCGCCTGAGAGCGAGTGTGCCCAAACTTGTCATTTCTGGTCTCAAGAGTCGACACCCCCCCCCCCACCCTCCTCCTCCTCCGCCCCCCCTGCCTCTCTCCCTCCCCCACCCCCTCTCTTCACCCTCTGACAGAGGAACAAGACAAAGGACCCAGAACTGCGACAAACTGCCTTTTGTTTCGGCTTCAAGGACGACAAAGAGCAGCGGCAAATTGTTTTGTCACCGATCCTGCGGAGGACCAGGCCTGCGAGGGGAGGGCGGGGGGGGGGGGGGGGGGGGGGGGGGGGGGGGGGGGGGGGGGGGGGGGGGGGGGGGGGGGGGGGGGGGAGGGGGGGGGGGGGTTTGTACCCCTCGTCTTTTTATTTGCGGGAGGGTGACGGCGTTTACTTTCGGTCTCTCTCAGTTCCAGCCGTTACGAATGGGAACGAGCGAGGCTCAAACAGCGGACGACTGTGTGATCGCTCCGGTCACACGCACTGTTAATGAGAGCACACACACACACACACACACACACACACACTCTAATACACACTCACATACACTCACAAACCACACATATACACTCACACACACAATCTCATATACACTCACACACACACACTCTAATACACACTCACAAACCACACATATACACTCACACACACAATCTCATATACACTCACACGTTCACGCACACACTCTGATTCACACTCACACACTCATACATTTACAGACACACACGTATACACATACACACGCGCACAAGATAACGACGCCAAACACCTGCCGGATTCCCATCTCAGAGACACAGAAGCCCGGATATACACACACACACACACACACATGAACACACATACAGTATGTACACACTCGTACACAAACTCACATAAACACACGCACATGCATACACGTTCACACTCCGTCAAAAGCACACACACCCACACCCGACATGGATGGAGAGAGAGAGCGAGAGAGACAGACAGTGAGAGAGGTAGCCACGGCAACTGCAACAAAGTACAACATACATCTCAACCCCCCTCCACCCCCTCTCTCTCTCTCTCTCTCTCTCCCTGCATATCTCTCAATCTGTACATTTAAAGCATGCATTAAACTAAGGGAGCACCCCCATCCCCCCACCCCACCACCTTGCCTGCAAAGGGACACTGGAGGACTGGGGGGATCTGTGCGGATGTCATCTTTAAGAGCTTTTTGATGTCAGGGAAGCATAATAACAGAGGCAGTCTTGAGAGAGATCTAAGATCTGAGACCACACACACACACACACACTCAAAGTGAGACTGGTGGGTCACAGGCTAAAAGCAAAGGTAGCATCCATGTCTATTTTTGCATTGACCCACTCCAAATGCGCTCTCTCTCTCTCTCCTGCCTATACCAATGAAGCGGTACTCAAAGCATTTCCATTAAAGCGGCGAATTCAACGCTATCCATATAGGTTCTGCAGTATTGCGTAACATTTCGGAATTATCGGTTAAAATGTGAATGCGTGCGCCGGTGCGTGTCTGAAAATCGTGGCACTTGTCTGTCGAAAATTTGTGGAATGTGGGTACTGCATGCTGACAGACGACTGTGGGAAACAAACAAATGAGAGTGGAGAAAAAAAAAACAAATGGCCACTATATATTCCAGGATTTCAGATGACAGTTTGAAACCTGGTGAAGCAAAGGCAAAATATATGTAATTTAGCAACCAGATAGAGCCGACTGCACACCATAATATATATGAATCCGGTATGAGCCGCTGTGGGTGTGAAAAGGGCCTGTACAGAACACAACGCTGTTTTTAAAAAGTGTATAAATCACAGAAACCCTCCTCACCGTGGGGCAGGGATGAACTGCCCTTGCAGATAAGTCACAAGGACGCAGGGCCTGGCATAACACACCGAATGAAATGACCATTCTCTTTCTCTGAGTAAAGAAATAAGTGTTCAGAACCAAATCCCTTCCATAATAATAATAATAATAATAATAATGTAGGGGCTTATTCAGTAAGCAAAACGTTCCGTTGTTTTGCGCCAATTAGGCTACCCATGGGCACGCCCCTTGGAGTTTTCCGAAGATGCATAGAATTGGGTCGGTTCGGCCTGAAGCTGGGACCGTTTAATGGTGCGCGAGCCGAGTGCACCTGGCGAGTACGCTGTGAAGAGTGTGTGGTTCCACCTCTGCTGAGGTTTTGTCGCAATAAAAACGGATCAATTTCAGTGTCTTAGTAGCTCTGCGATGTCTAATTAGGTAGGCTGTAACCGGTATCCTGTGGGGACAGAGTTGAGACAGGGCCTTTACGCTAATAAAGGTGTCCAAGCGTCCATCTTTACAGCTATCACGGTAATAGTGAATTCATTTAAAAAGAAAGTTACTTTTTTTTTTCTCTGAGCGTGCGAGTCCTACTTGCACAGAACACTAAAAAGCCGAAGCCAAGCGGGAGTTCCTTTAACGAGCTCGCCTGTGCGCGCTCGGCGGAAACGGAAGAATCACGCGGGGAAACGGGACTCTTCCTGTGCGATTGGCTGCCATAGCCGCAATGAGCCACTTCGCCGCAATAAGGTCATTGATGAATAAATGATCAAATGGATCAATTAATAATGAGCCGCTGTGCGCGCGCGCCGGAGTGCCGCTCGCGCTGCCCTTTAAGACCCGTGCCGCATATGCCTCAGCCTCTGCAGTGGAAGCCCCGCCTGAAGGTCAATGTTAAAACAAAGAAGGAAAAGTAATCTCTCTGCGGTGTGTGCAAGAGCACAGAAACGTCGCGCCAGTGTTTTAAAAACGGAAACGGGACTGAACACAAAATTAAATTCGGCCAGTTAACATAACGCGACATAATGACGAGAACAGGCCATTCAGCCCAACACTGCTCGCTATTTTCCTCAATAAATTGTACATAGTGCTCTGATTACCTACAGACTAGATAGTACCTAACACCGTATCAAGCCTGGTGTTGAAAATCCCCATAGTTTCTGCCTCTACTACGTGACCTGGCAGGCTAATCCACACATTGACAACTCTCTGTGTGAAAAAATTCTTCCTAATGTCTGTCAGGAATTTACTTTTTGGTAATTTACATTATGTACTTTCCAACATGTACACGAACGCTGCAGTGGCCAATTAAATATTTAAACTCGCTGCCATCCTCGCAGAGCCAGCGTTCTCGCTCCCGCAACATTTCCCCAATACATTTCTGTTCTTTACTATGGGTTACGATATCCCCGGCGTCTGATGCTACGAACTAGAATCCCTTGGACTAGTGAAGCACAGATGACAGACAGAAGGACAATTACAGCTGAGGAACCTATCTAGTGAGTATATATAAAATCTATGGTTTCATCCTGCACAGGGTGCGAGAACAGCGCGATGTCGGCGAATTTCCCTACTGTCCAGCAGAGGTCACTAAACCTCCCCTTCCCTACCGCAGCCGTATATTCTGCTCAATGAGGCTGACAACCTTCTTAATTTAAAGGTCTGACGGATTCCTGAAGAACAGGAGCACAAACGCATATCAATTCGTATCGGTTCATTAAGAAGACGAACTTGACTGCGACTCTGTGATTCATTCCCTGACATTTACGGCGTCGCTTCTTCCATCCCTCAGACTTTGCAAAGACCTGTCAGTTCGTCGTTTAAATGAAGACGCACTGCCGCTGTCGCGCATGCAACAATACGAGTTACGTTTGTTCAGAGAATGGGTGAATTAATATTGATTACTTTCTTTGTTGGAGCTTCGGGGGTGTGTGTTCAAACTGTCCAATACACACAAAGCAACTTGAGAGAGGAGTCTGTGTAAAACGCAATCAGTGTAATTGGAAAATGAAGCGTTGCCTGGCCTTTATACCCATTGCTTTGAGTTCCTTTTCGTTTTTAATTACTATTGTTTTTTGATCCAATATTGCACTCTCAGGCAAGAATCATTTTCATTTTTTTTCCAGGATCTGCTTTGACTTTCGTGGTTTAACAGTGCCATCTAGTGGGAAACGCCATGTGTAACTTCATTACGCGGTAACTATCAGCTTCATATCGTCAAGACATGCATATTTGCGTCCTATCCTTTGAAATATGAAAACCGATATGTTTAACAATGAATAACAAAAATAAACATACCATTTTATACTGAACGTAGTCCTTGATGTCAGTCGTGCTGGCCTTGTTCCTTCTCCCCCTCTAATCAGGGACTGATTTAAACCTGGGACACAAGGTGAGTGGAATCTGGCCAATCAGTGACGTTGATCAAATTGTCAGGTAGAGAAAAAACCAGCAGTAGCCTACTATTGATTTAGAGTTCCTGATTTGAATATCCATTGTAGACAAGGGTTGAATTCAGTCCCCTGTTATTACAAGAATTCCTTCATAATTTTCTCAAAAGTTACTGAGAAGGGGAGACTTAATGTAAAGTATCAGAATTCGTTAATGTTTCCCAGTGGGAGTTAGTTCGTTTATAAACAAGAGTTGTATAGCTTAAGTAATTCTAGACGGAGTCATATAAACAACCAAGCTGAGCTAAAATGACTTTAAAAAACAAATAGGGACTCTTTGGCCATCTGTTACCTATAACGTACAATGCATTATGTGATTGCCAGGATACTAACATTTGAATAAATTTTAACCTATTATAGCCTTAACTGGAGGCCAGTTGGTGCGACCTGACTCTAAATAGGCGGTGGAATCTAAATACATTATAATACAATGTATTGAACATTTTATGTAATAAGGTTGTTTCATTTTTTTACCAAGGCAGATGCCGATGCCATATGGCTTCGCTTCCTTCGTAAGGAGACACCCCCATTTTGACAAGCAGAACTCACGGATTGCAGAGTCATAAATCACAGTGCTACGAAGGCGGCAGCGCGCGCGCGCCGGGTAGACCGCTGTTCACGCGCAGAGCGCGGGACACAGAGCGCGCGCTCTGGTGTTGCGTTTCGCTGCAGCAACCTCATCCCGCTCTCGGACGACATCTGCAAGAATGTGTGAAGGTTATTTAACTATTGCACAACGAACGTATTATTATGAGTGTTGCGTTTTTGTTTCAGACGATCAGATAGGTAATTTGACCAGATTATGGAGTAAGCATAATGCTCAAATATTTTTACATACATTATTGATTACATTTTACATGTATGTTAATAATTCCATAGGTATTCTAAACTGTCCTCCCATTTATATGTATTTATAAATGGTTACACCTGGTTTTGTAAATGTAGAAATACTGGTTTAATTATGTCCATGAAGCAATCCAAATAATCTGACAACAGGCCATAGGTTATTTTCCATGGTTTATCACTGTTGATGCAATATGGTGGTTCATATTTAACATATTTAAAATGTTTTCTTTTTAATTTTGACAAATTACTTATTTCACATTCAACCATGTGTTTTCCACAACGTGTCCTTGGGCATATGCACCACTCTTTTGAGAGTGTCTGGGATGTGCACATTTCATGCACAGATGGGATCTCTGGGGTGGGGTATTTGGACCAGGACCTGCGTGGACAGTGCGACTGTAATGGTGCTTTAGAATCAACACAAATCATGCAAATGAGTGGTTCAGAAGTAGTTTGAGTGAAACAGAGAGGAGAGGGAAAGAGAGACGAAGAAAGATAAAATTTCACAATGTTTTTATACTCTGAGGAATTTAATATTTTCATTTAAAAAAAAAAAAAACTTGTCGTCAGACACCCTGTTCTCCGCTCTACGGCGTTATCCAGTACGTTTAGAGCCACAAAATTTACACACACACGCACACACGCACACACGCACACAAATGCACACGCGCATGCACCCACGCACGCACGCACGCACACGCACACACACGCAAATGCACACGTGCATGCACGCACGCACGCACGCACACGCACGCACACGCACACGCGCATGAAAACTGCCAATGGGCTCGGGCCAAGTGAGCAAAACAGCGTTCAGACACAAACAGCACGGATGTAACGTAGCAAAACCGGCACGTGGTTCTGCTATCTGCGATACAACACCAGCATAGCAGAGCAGGAGTGGCCAAAGCAAGCACACAAGCAGATAAATCTGCCTAATACGCCTCACATATTTACAGTATGTACAGTCTATATGTACTTATACACATATCTACACATGGAGGTACACACACGCGCACACACTTTACGTATTTATACATTGCTTTATATTTCAAATGAGGGGAAAACTGGAGTGCTTCTCAGAAGCTTGGAAATGTATAAATGTCCTAGACATCGTAGAATGTGATGACCACAACAGCAAAAAACAACAACAATAATAATAATAATAATAATAATAATAATAATAACAACACTACTGAAATGGTTTCAGTTGCTAAGGAGGACACTAGCATAGGGCTGGAGCGCAGGCTGGGGGGGAGTCATGCTCCAGTGTTTGTGATGAAGTGAAGCTGTGGCAGAGAGCATCATGGGATTGATTCACACAGCAGAACCCTTTGGTCCATCTTTAGACCCGGGGGGCGGGTCTGCGCTCCTTGGTTCTGGTTCTGATTTCCTGTTCTGGTTCTGGTTTCGGTTCTGGTTCAGGTTCTGGGTCCTGTTCTGGGTCCTGTTCTGGTTCAGCTTCTGGTTCTGGTTCTGGGTCCGGTTCTGGTTCAGGTTTTGGTTCCGGTTCCAGTTCCAGTTCCAGTTCCAGCTCTGGTTCTGGTTCTGGTTCTGGCTCCAGTCCTGGCCTCCGGTTCTGGTTCTGGCTCAGATCTTGGTCTCGGGCCCGTCGGTGTCCAGCGGGTGGAAGGAGTCCCGTATCCTTGCGGCCTCAGCGGCGCACAGGTGACCGAAGGCCTTGTTGTACCATTCAGGAGTTCTGCCCCTGAAACAGGACAGTACAGGTGAGGCCCTCACAACACAGACATGCACACACACTCATACACATTCTCATACTCTTGCACACACACACACACGTGCACACACAGTCACGCATACACACACACACATACATGCATACACACACGCATGCTCTCATGCCAATGTTAATTTTAACATGGCTTTTTAATTGAGTCTTACTGTACCATTACCCACTTATTTCGACATAAACACCTTTAACATTTAGTGTATTTTAAATATAACCAGCAGAGCAAGATCATAATCTGACATTAAACAGGCTGCCAAATTCTATCTTTTAACAAGCAGTCAGTTTGTAGCGATTTCTAAATCAATTGTAAAGCGAAAAATTTGGCTGACCTACTGTTCCTACTCTAACTAAGTTAACATTCTGAATAGTTTTCCGGTTCGTCTACAACATACAGCACAAACATCTTACCCTCGAGACGCGAATGTGGCTATTTCTGAACAGCGAGTCATTCTTATTCTCGGAAGTTAAGACCCATGGGGTACTACCCAGGGTTAGAGTGTAGCAGGGCTGGCTAGTTGCTCCTTTAGCATCTGCCAAGAGCTCAGCTTTCAGTCATTTTAATCTTGTACGGCTTTGTTGATAAAATACCGCTAAGGATTAGCTGCGCTCATCCTTATTTTAAGGCATTCACAAGATATTACCACACACAGACACACACACACACACACACACTCTCTCTCTCTCTCTCTCCCTGTTACACACACACACACACACACACACACACTCTCTCTCTCTCTCTCTCTCTCTCTCTCACTCACACAGACGCACACACACACACACACACTCTCTCTCTCTCTCTCACTCACACAGACGCACACACACACACACATTATCTCTCTCTCCTCTCTCTCTCTCTCACTCACACAGACACACACACACACACACACATCTCTCTCTCTCTCTCTCCCTGTTACACACACACACACACACTCACTCTCTCTCTTTCTCTCTCTCTCGCTCTCTTACACACACACACACTCACTCACTCTCTCTCTCTCTTTCTCTCTCTCTCTCTTACACACACACAGTGTCTTAAATACACACACATTACTCTCTCTCTCTCTCCCTCTGTTACACACACACACACACACACAGTGTCTTATATACACACACACATTATATCTCTCTTCTCTCTCTCCCTCTGTCACAGACACACACACACACACACACACTCACTTGAGGTCCGCCCTGCAGATGTGTGTGAGGCGGGATTTTCCCGAGCTGCACGGCTCCAGCAGGTACTGTGACTCCAGGACCACACCCCTAACCCCGCCCATGGGCGGAGCTTCCTCGTGCTCCACCGACATCGAAACCAGAGCACAGGCACCCTTCGGCATGTCTGTCCTCCACGACCTGCCCCCAGACAGACAGACAGACACAGTACAGTCAGACAGACAGACAGACAGACAGACACAGTACAGTCAGACAGACACCGTACAGTCAGATAGACAGACAGTCAAACACAGTACAGTCAGATAGACAGACAGACAGTCAAACACAGTACAGTCAGATAGACAGACAGACAGACAGTCAAACACAGTACAGTCAGATAGACAGACAGACAGTCAAACACAGTACAGTCAGATAGACAGACAGACAGTCAACCACAGTACAGTCACATAGACAGCCACAGTACAGTCAGACAGACAGACAGACACCGTACAGTCAGATACTGACAGACAGGCAGTAGAGTCAGACACTGTACAGACAGACAGACAGACAGACAGACAGACTCACCGAAGCACCACGAAGTCGCGGCTGGGGTGGGGGGGCATGTGGCCGAGGGCGTACTGGTACACCTCTGTCTGCCTGTCCAGCGTTTCCAGAACCTTCCACTGCAGCAGGTCCACGTCCCACAGGTGGCGCTCTCGCAGCACGCGGTTCAGCACCACCGAGGGCGGGGCCTCCACCTCCGTCGCCACCCGCCAACGCCGCAGTGGGTTCCCATCACCCACCTGGGGAGGGACGGGGAGGGGGGGGCGCGGGGGTCAGCATGTCAGAGAAAATCTACTCCTGTGTGTGTTTGTGTGTTTGTGTGTGTGTGTTACACATGCGTAAATCTATTTATGAATTTGTTTGTACGAGCGCACTGTATGTGTATGCATGCAAGCATATATATTTACACACATATATATATATATATATATATATATATATATATTTGTGTCTTTGTATGTACTGTGTGTTAATGTACCGTGTGTGTACATGTACTATGTGTATTTCTGTGTACATACTCTGTATGTGGATATGTACTGTACTTGTACTATGTGTGTTTTGGTGTATGTACTGTACATTTATGACACCCACCTTCTTGTAGGAGACCTCTGTCCCGTCGGTGCCGGTGCAGGCGACCCAGCTCTTGGAGCGGTCCCGCGCCTCCTTCAGCAGGCCCTGCACCAGCCCGTCCAGATGGGCGTGGTACGACCCCCCCTCCTCCTCCAGGTGCTTACACAGCTCCTCCAGGGAGGGCACGGGGAGCTCCGCCTCCACGTACGAGCTCCGGGACTGCGCCACCATCTCGTGGGGGATCTGAGGGGGGGGGGCAAGAGGGGGGGTTATGAGCAGGGACACTTTTAAACGTTCCTGTCCTGGAAAGGGCTGTTTATTTTTCACCTTCAACCTGTTTTCTCACAGGTTGGGATGCATGCTCGCAAAACACCTGGAGTTTGTGTGTATTTGAGTGTTAACCCAGAGCACTAAGGTTCAGGCTCACACACATACGCACACACACACACACACACACACCCTCAGGCACACACACTCACACTCACACACATGCACACACACCCCCTCAGGTGCACACACACACACACACACCCCCTCACACACACACACACACACACACATGCACACACACCCCCTCAGGCGCACACACTCACACACACCACCACACAGTGCAGCACACACACACACACACACACACACCCTCAGGCACACACACACACACCACACCCTCAGGCACACACACACACACACACACATGCACACACACCCCCTCAGGCGCACACACACACACGCACACACACACACACACACACACCCTCAGGCACACACACTCACACACACACACACACACACATGCACACACACCCCCTCACACACACACACACCCCCTCAGGCGCACACACACACACACACACACACACACACACACACACTGGTCTCTCCTGAATACTGAGGAAATTCCTGGTAGCGGGAGGCTAACTCAGGGGCAGACTTCCTGTCTGACAGGAAGCTCTTCCAGGCGCACGCTCATCAACTGCGGTCGACGGAGGATGGAATTCGCAGACTTTTTAAAATTCCTCTTCCAGGAATTCAGACCAGGGGATTTTCAATTTTCATTACAATCACAAAGAAAAAAAAACATTAACACTTATTTTCAAAGACTTTCCAGGAATTTTTTTGTTTGTTGAGAAAACATGAATCTTTTTTTTGGTGGTGGTGGTGGGGGGGGGGTGGGGCTCTGTTGTTCCTTGACATACCGATTCTTCCAGAATAGCAGTGCAGTTCACATCAAAATGAAAGATGAGAATTAAATGTGCATTTTTTTGTAGTTAACTTGTCTTAATGCTTTTGTGATGTTGCATTTATATTCCCTGGTCTTGGGACTGTATTCTATTCTGGTATATGCTGTTCTGCTATTTGATGTCGTATTCTTTGGTCTTATATGTTGTCCTGTTGTATTATTTGATGTTGTACTCTGTTCTCTTCCTGCTGTTCTGTTGTATTATTTGATGTTGTACTCTGTTCTCTCGCTGCTGTTCTGTTGTATTATTTGATGTCAGGTTCCGTTCACTCGTTGCCGTGCCGACGGGCGTATCTCACCTCAAAGAGCCGGTCGCACTCGGTGATCATGTGCGCCAGGCCCTGCGTAGCCGCCAGGTTCTCGTTCAGGTCCTTCTGATCGGGACGTCCCGTGGCGTACTTCTTCTGCATCGCCCTGAGGGGGGCGGAGGGATGGGAGAGAGAGAGAGAGAGAGAGAGAGAGAGAGAGAGAGAGAGGGATGGATAGAGAGAAAAGGGAGGGGGGAGGACAGAGAGAGTGAGAGAATATTTTTTACTTTATTCATTATGGTGACATGATAGGGATCAAACCCTATCCCACGCAGGGGATTGGCCACAACCTCAATATTTAATCTCTCGGGGTAGTGTTACAGCTGTTTTGGGACAGGAAGCGTGTGGTCATGGTTACCTTGGCGACAGGTTGTCCTTCTTCAGGATGTTGAGGTGGAAGAGGGAGGGCGCCAGGCACACGGCGATGTTCATGGGCGTCATCTGGTTCTCCTCCACAGAGGAAGTGACATCACTCAGGAAGCAGAGCAGGGTCTGCAGCACCTCCCTGTTCTCGTCGGACATCAGCATGATGGCGGCCTGCACCGCCTGCAGCCGCTGGTCCTTAGGAACGTCTGAGAGGGAGGGAGAGAGGGAGAGAGGGGAGAGAGAGAGAGGGGGGGAGAGAGAGAGAGGGGAGGGGGCGAGAGAGACAGGGAGAGGCGGAGAGAGAGAGAGGAGACATGAAAGCAAGTGAGGGAGAGGGAGAGTGGGTGGAGAGGGAGGGAGTCATGAGAGAGAAGGGGTGGAGAGGGAGGGAGAGAGAGGGAGAAAGAATGAGAGAGAGAGATAGAGGAACAGTGGAGAGAGGGGGGGAGGGAGAGAGAGAGGGGGAGGGAGAGAGAGTGGGGGTAAGAGAGAGCAGGAATTGAACCGGATCATTGGCTTTTAAACCGACACACATCGATGGGTAGATGTATGCGATTGCACCCCTGGCGTGCGGGAACCCAAAACCTGCGTCCTCACATTGGTAGATGTGCAGGAAGGTCTCCCCCAGCTTGCTGGTGAGCAGCGGCTCGGGCAGGTCCCTGAAGAACTGCTTCACCATGTCGGCCACGTCGTACGCGGACTGGTCCTCGTACGCCACCTCGTCCGGCGAGCTCTCGTTCATCTGCCTCAGCGCCTGGATCCGGGACTTCACCCCCGACTTCCGAAAGAGCCCCACCTGGACACGCGGGGAAGCTTTCCGTGACCGTTCCGAACGTTCGGTCATTTGGGGGGGGAACGTTTCCACGATATTTTCACCTTTTGTGTTACTACTCTTGTGTTTGTTTCAATACGTTTTGTGTCAAAGTTACTACTTTTGCGTCATGAATGTACAATTTATGTGTAACAAAGGAAGACTTTAACGCAGACTGGTTGAAAATAACAAGCAGCTGTTGTCCAGAACTGGTCATGGAGGAGTGTTAAAACATGATGTTATGAAGTTTCGTTTTAAGAGTACACTGTAAAATTGTTTGGGGGAAACGTTAAGCGGTATCTCAGACCCAAATGGGAATGTGACGCACTGTTCTGCAGTGTTCCAGAGACTGGGGGGGCGGGGGGCGGGAGGTGACCCTGTTTTTTCGGCAGGGGTACGGTACCTGGTCCAGGCACTGGCTCCGGAGGTACCGCAGGGCCTGCTGCAGGCTGAGGGGAGGGGCTGTCCCTGTGCGCTGGACGTGCACGATCAGGGGCACCCCGAAAATGTTTTTGTCCTTGTAGTCCGGCACCTTGTTCCTCTTCATGAACCTGGGGACCGACCTGAGGGAGGCGGTCATGATGAGACACTGCATCGCATCGTCCAATCAGATCTCAGCGCCATCTCGTCCAATGAAAGAGAGGCCGTCAGTAGTACAGACAGACTGCTGCTCTCACTGAGATCGCTGTACTTTGTACATTACATTACAGGCATTTAGCAAACACTCTTATCAAGAGTGACTTACACAACTTTATATAACGGACATGCCCATCAGTATGTTTAAATTCTTTCTTGTTCATTTTAAAGCCAAAGGATCTTGGTAAATAAGATATAATTGTTATTATAATTATTATTACTATTATTATTATATTAATATATGAGTATGGCGGTGTGAATGTGAGAGCTTGTGCGTCTGTGTGTGAGTAAGAGAGTGTGAGTGTGTACGTGCATCTCTGTGTGTGAGTGTCTGTGTGTGTGCAAGGGTGTGTGTCTGTGTGTAAGAGAGAGAGAGTCCCAGAGTGCATGTCCCAGATCTATTCCTGGTTATGACACTCTAGCCCCGCCCCCAGGCCCCGCCCCCTCTCACCAGGTCCAGCCGTGCTTATTGGACATGGAGTACTTCTCCATGATGGCAGTGAGGCGGAGCAGGGAGAACTTCTGCAGCAGGCTCAGCTGACCGGCTGATTGGCTGGTGATCTGCAGGGAGGCCCCTGATTGGCTGAGGCGATTGGAAATCCTGAAGCTGGGCCAACGCAATCTGGGGACAAGAGAAACCACAGGGTGTCACACGTCTGAACGGGAACTGTCAATCACAGACCTTTGATTAATAACCTGGTTAATAATTAACTTGGTTAATACAGTATATCAGGACTGCCCAATCCTGTTCCTGGAGATCTACTGTCCTGTCGGTTTTCATTTCAACCCTAATTTGGCACACCTGACTACTAATTAGCAGCTCAACTGAGGCCTCTAGCTGTTGAATGAGGTGTGCTTGTTAGGGTTGCAGTGAAAGCCTACAGGACAGTAGATCTCCAGGAAAAGGGTGGGCAGCCCTGCAGTATACGATGATCTACACAGCCAGAATGACAGCTGAAGAACAGAGTGAATCATGCTGATGTAATATTTTGACTTTCCCATTGTGCATTTGGGAAATTCCCTCTCTAGAACAGCTTCTACAGCCGATGCAAGTTAATTTCCCAGTCTGGAGAATAATATTTTGTGTGCGTACGTTTCCAGGTTAAATATACCCTGCTTATCTCACGCTCCATTTAACCTTCCCCCCCGCTGGTCCAGAAGCAATAAGACACGGACAGACTCGGTATGAATTCATTAATGTGAATCAGAGTTGGGATCAATTCCATTTCTATTTGAGTCAGCTCAGGAAATGGAGATGGATATTAAATTAATTAGCGAGAAGGTTCCGTGCAGCACCACGGGACCCTTTTTCAATCTGCGGGCCGAATTTCGGTTAATTTCCTGAGCCTGACCTAAGATCAGGTGACGCTTTTTCGTTTTTTTACGCTCCCAGACTGCGGAACAGCCTGTCTCTACAGATCAGAGAGAAACCAGCGGCTAGTTTTAAAAGTCAGTTGAAAACACATAGTTTTAAAAGTGCTTTTATGTGGTTTGGGGCACTTTTGCTGTTCTTTTATCATTTACCTTCTTTAAACCTTAATCATTAGACCTTAGTGTTTTAAAATGGGGGTATTTGGCCACCATTTTATTTTAGTGCAGAGCTGCCAAAACCTGTCCCTGGAGGTCTGCTGCCCTGTAGGTTCTCACTCCAGCCCTAACGATGCTAAGGACGGTAGATCTCCAGGCAGGGTTGGGCATCTCTGTTTTACTATATGTGGAACAGAAAAGGGACTAGCCCTTGATGGGACTGGGGTGCTGGGGCACTCCCCCTCTTTCAGCAGACCTGTCCCCCCAGTACCCCCCCGAAATGGAGCACGCACCGGGTGGGCCTGGTGAGTGACGCCCCCACCCCGGAGTCCCGCCTCTCCCGGGTCCCGGTGGAGTCCGTGTCGTTGAGGGACCCCCCGTCCCGGTCACCGTCGCTGGGCGTGGTGCTGCCCTCCAGGGCGGAGTTCCCCTCGAAGTCCAGGGTGATCTGACTGGAGGACTGCAGCCCCGAAACCCTGCCCCCGTTGCAGACCCCGCCCCCGACTTCGACTCCGCCCCCTTCCGGCAGCACGCCCTGGGACCAGCGGTCCACCACCCGCTGGAGGCCGCTGACGTGCTGCAGGACGTCGTCCAGGTGGGGGAAGAGCTCGGCCCGCTCCAGGTCCAGCAGGTCGCCCGTGCTGGCGTACAGGTGCGAGCCGGGCACGTTGTCGTAGACGCTGATCCGGCTGCCCCGCGGGCAGCACTGGCCCAGGGGGCGGGGCTGCTCCCGGGGGGAGGAGGAGGAGGAGGAGGGGGGCGGGCGGCCGCGGGGGGGGGGCGGGGCGCGGCGCGCTCGCCCGCCAGTCGAAGGAGGCCCCGCCCCCCCCGGCGGGCCCGGGCGTCAGGCTCTCCACGGACAGCGCCTTGGGGAAGGTCCCGGGCTTGTGGTCCTGGGGCACGTGCACCACCAGGTCCTCATAGGACCGGAACTCGCTCCGGCGGGAGGGGTCCCCGCCGCCCCCGCCGCCCCCCCGCCTCGGGGGCACGCCCCCCCCACGTGTACGGCCCCGCCCCCGACCGCGTCCTCCAGGTACACGCTGCTGCGCTTGTGGGCGGGGCCCCGCCGCTCCAGGGCGCAGGGCGTGCCGACCGCGCTGCCGCTCGTCTCCGATTGGCCGCTGGAGTGGGAGGGCGGGGCTTCGTCGGCGGGTGGCTCCGCCCCCCCGTTGACGATCTCGGCGCAGCGCAGCGTCCTCAGCGCCTCGGGCTCCCGCCGCAGGACCGGCGCGCTGATCACCAGCGCCCCCCGGTGGCCGCTCCGCGCGGACGAGCAGGAGGAGGAGGAGTTCCCCCGCGTCCGCAGCAGCTCCATCCTCCGCAGGAAGTCCTTGGCGCGCGTGCGCCCGTGCCGCCCGCCCTTGGCGGGCAGCGAGCCGTAGAAGGCCAGGTCGCCGGGCCCGCGCGGGTGGGCGTGGTCGGGCGCGAGGGGGACGGCGAGGGGGAGGGGGCGGAGTCCGGGCTCTCCCGCTGCCCGCCGCCGCCGCCGCTGCTCTCGCTGTGCAGGGACGAGACCTCCGGCTCGCTCATGTCCGTCAGCACGCTCTCGCTGCTGACCGCCGCCCTCAGCCCCGCCCCCCCGGCCCCGCCCACCCCACCACCCCCCCCCCGCCCCCCCCCGAGGAAGCCGTCGATGTCCTGCAGCCTGGACCAGCGCCGGCTCCGCCTCTCAAACGTCCACCTGTCGCTGATGGCGAACGGGTCGTCTTCATCGGAGTCTTCGCTCTGCTGCAAGAGGAGGCGGGATGTAATCAATACAAACACACATTTACAATTAAAAAAATAATGCTGAGGCACTCACGCGGATTAAAAAAGCCTTTATTGCCTGGGCAAGAACATAAAATTTATTGTTCAGATTTTGTGGGCCCAGAGAACAAAGGCTTTTTCAATCCACGCGAGTTCCTTGGAACTTTAATTTTTTCATGCATTTCATCCCCTCGGTTTCCAAAGAACACCAGTGATTAAATATTGCTGCGCCGCACCCAGTACTTCTTTACCTCAGTTATGCATTTGTTCCGTGCCTTATTTACTGGATACCTTCTTGTTTGACCTTTGTCGGAACTTCAGAGAAGACCACACAGCAGCCAACATATCAATGTTTACTAAATGGTATAGATACTGCAGATAAATACACTGTATGAGCGAGCACTGTGCTTTTCTCATGTGCAAATGCATATTTAAAATTTAATTTGTATTGAAGCTCACAAGCAAATTTTTCTATTTTCCCCCCAAAAACACTGTGTTTTATTTAGAGTATATTTACAAAGACAGGACTGAACACTTGTGAAAGCTGAAGATCTTTCACTGCCCAGTAATCAGGTTTACAGCTGAACTGCACAACACCATATGTTAAGATAAGAGGTGAAGGAGGAAGCACTGTATCACTGGTCATATCTGTGAACACTTAAGATAAGTGTCATATATGCTCATAAAAAAAAGTTTCATATCAGGCATGATTTATCTTCCCATTATTATCAGGAAATAAGAAATGAACAAAGAAAGAGTAAATTCTCAACTTTGAAACGACCGAAATAAAACTTTTGAACGGCATGCCATGCCGCAGTAAATAAAGTACCGGGCGACAGGTTTGATGTTACGCATGGATATGTATCCCGTTCCCTCGATACCCGCATAAATCCGTAAAAATCTCACAACAGCCATTCTGAAGCCAACGCTCTCCAGAGAACGACAGGCCGCATTCCACAAAGGAACACCGTCCCGAAAAAAACAAACCCAGGATCGACGCCGGCTGAAAGGGGAGAAGGACACAACGGCGGAACAACACTCTCAAATATCCGTCCAGACCAGATCAGTGGGGATAAGGGGGATTTGAGCCTTAACAACATTACCAAACACGGACAGGACACTGTTTTTCTTCTCCCCCCCGCACCCCCACCCGCACCCCCGCCCCCCCCCTTTTCTTAAACCACCAATCCCGCGCAGCGTATCAGTGTTCTAGAATGTCGGCGGGACGGCACACCTGACGCGCCACGCGCGACGCGAGCAGTCTGGGGAAACACGACGCCGATCCGAAGTTGGAGGAGAGAGAAAGAATCCGGGAGAAAGCGCCGTCTGAAGATTCCGAAAGATATCCAGCGAGTGGTATCGGGTTCCGGAACGTGTAAACATGCGCCACGGCAACAAACATGCCAGGTGTTCGCCCGCCGCCTCGAGGGCAAAAAACTCACGCATCAGAAAACCACTGAGCTGTGACACAGAGCAACAGAAACCTGGAGGAGGGTTCTGGACGTCCGTGAAATGCACACCCGCGCAATGTCTTTGAGCGGTCTCCAAAAATGCTTATTTTGACTGTGCAGAAGGTATTGATATGGACCATAAGGGCAAGCTGGAACCAAACCCCCCTTCACTTACTTTCTTTTTGGGAATGTTCACGTCCAGTTTCATAGAGGCACACTTGTTCAAGGTGTTGAGCCTCCTGGGAATGGGAAAGAGAGAGACAGAGAGAGAGAGAGAGAGAGAAAGGGTCTCTGGATTAGTTCCCTTCACACAATGTTCCTCTGGCAGATTTTGCCCTCTTCTCATGCCTACACTATAAAGGCCCAACTAATTCTACCACACACCACCCCTGATTCCACCCCCCCTAATACCTCATTAAGCCTAATCAACAGGGTTTCCAGTGCCCCTCCAAGCACAGTAGTGTTGCCCCCTAGTGTTGCTTGGTTGGTATTAAGTCAGTTCTAGTGGTGTTGGTTCCCATAGTGACCTGTGGTCTGCTCCCAGAAGTTCACAAGGCAACAGCATTGTTTTTATGTTTATCTTTTTTTTTCCCAAGGATCACCACCCCACCCCAAACCCTTCTCTGTCTCTCAGACTCTCAGCCTTAACAACATATTCTCTTGTAACCCTTTGAAGCGTATGTTCTTTGGAATGTTAAAAAAAAAAAAATAAGTCTGTGTTCTTTAATTCCACTTCTTTCAGTCAACAGTAGTGGTGGTGACATCGACATTAGAATGTTCAGTTAAGAACATTGTAATCACATAATTGTGATCTCACACCTTAAAGTGTTAACAAACAATGTTTTCCCCCTCCACATTCCATTCTGAATAACTCAATTAATTTAAGCTGTTTCTTTTTCCAAAAAAACCCATAGAAACTGCAGTAATAAATTCATTAGTCTCACCCTGATGTACCCCCCCCCCCCCCCCCCAAAAAAAAAAAAAAAGTTATTCCAGTAATTCAGCCAAAGAATTCAATTCACCTGAGCCCCTGACAAAAGTCTGGTGACATAACTGTTCCTCTTAACGACTTCTGCATTGTTCTCTGGATAAACGGTACTCTCCTGCAGCAAAGCGGATGGATCTCTCTAATGCTGTAATTAACCCAAACCTCCTCCACAGAAAACCAGCACAAAGACTGCTGATCCCTCAGGCTCAGGGGATCAGACAAACTGCCCCCCCCCCCCCACACACCCCCTCCTGCCCCACCCCACCCCACCAAATACACCCTCCCAAACTTACAGACATCTGCCGGCAGTCTTTAGCCCCCCGAGGCTAACAGGCCTTTGAACAGGAGGTCAGAGTGTGATACAGGGGAAAGGGGTCAGGGATCAAAGTGGGAGAGGCGGCGACTGGCACAGACAGTAGCCATTCCGACTCAACGTCTGGCCCGAACGAGGATTTCCCTCCCGCGCAAACAGCGCAGACCCTACGACAGCCGCCAGATGCTCAACTCCAGTTTGAAAGATTGCAATCTGATTCGCCTTGCTAGCCCTTTTTAAGTGAGGGGTTTTGGAATGTTTTTGTTCAGAGCTCTAATTCAGTGTTCTAGAACCCATTGCTTTCAGTTACCAGAAGTGATTGTGACATCAGCATTAGAACGTCCAGTTAAGAACATTCGATTCACGTAATTGTGATCCCACACTTTAAGGGTTAATGTCGTGAGGGGGCCGTCAACAAGTGACAGTACTATGGCAACGGATATATTGAACAGTAATTTACCTGCCGGAAACGTAGGTGAACGAATGACGAAACGAAACGGAACTCTGCGCCTGAACCGCCGATGCAGACAGACAGAGAGCGCTCTCCCTTACCGGCAAAGAGGCTCCACGAGGTCTTTGTCCAGGAAATCATGGTCCTTTTTCACCGCAGATATGTCAATGGGAAACTGAGAATCTACATAGGAAGGAGAGGGAGAAAGCAGATCAGACGGGTTATTCACTTCCTGTTGTTTCCCATAATGCACTGGAGGGTTCTACTGTACGTTCAGTCAATAACACATTGATGTGGGTGGCCTTTTGACTTTTTATGTATGTTCATCGAGTTTGAGTCAATGAAATATGGTGATATTTTTAATTACAGCAAACACAAGATGTTATAGCAGCTGTTTAAAGTATCGGGGTGTGGAAGTGTATAGCTTGTGGAAATTATTTTGTTGGGTCAACAAATTCTTAAAACTTTCCTGTAGAAAAAAAAAGTGTACATGTGATCTCCATGAATAACATAACTGGAAACTTGTGGTTTTTATGGTGGCACAAAAGAAACTGAAAATGTTGCAACAGTGTGATTTATCACAGCCTTGATCCCAACGTTGTAAAAAGTTGAGAGAACATTTTTCCCTAACTGGGCAGTTCCCTTGCAATGAAAGGACTGGATTTCTCTCAACCAATCAGATGAGCTGAAAACACACATCATGCCCCTGGGCAGTGGAGATGTGGAGTTTCCATTTTCCTTTTCTCCTAAACTGCACGGAGGAATTAGATTTCCAGGAACAGTCCATAATCCAGAGTCAGATAAAACAGCCCCAGGTAAAAAGTTCAATAAAAAAAACTCAGCTCTCTGAACATTCTAAGCTGAGGGTAACGGCAGCTCGTGTCCCATCTCTCAGCTGCCGAGGGTGCAGTGGGCTCGTTTTGGGTTTCTAACGAGGGGTGAGTGAGTGTGACTGAAAGCCACAGCTCAGCCGACTTAGCTTAATCACCTCTCACACACACACACACACACACACACTCATTCACTCACTCACACACACACACACATTCACTCACTCACACACACACACACACACACACTCATTCACTCACTCACACACACACACACACACACACACTCATTCACTCATTCACTCACACACACACACACACACACACACACACACTCATTCACTCACTCACTCACACACACACACACACACACACACACACTCATTCACTCACTCACACACACACACACACACTCATTCACTCACTCACTCACACACACACACACACACACACACACACACACACTCATTCACTCACTCACACACACACACACACACACACTCATTCACTCATTCACTCACTCACACACACACACACACACACTCATTCACTCACTCACACACACACACACATACACACACACTGACACGCACATACACGGACACGCACACACACACACACACACACTCATTCACTCACTCTCACACACACACACACTCACTCACTCACTCACACACACACTCATTCACTCACTCACTCACTCACACACTCATTCACTCACTCACTCACACACACACTCACTCACTCACTCACTCACTCACACACACACTCATTCACTCACTCACTCACTCACTCACTCACATGCACACACACACACACACACACACACACTCACTCACTCACTCACTCACTCACACGTACACACGTACACACACACACACGCACACACACACACGCACACACACGCGTGCACACACACACACTCACTCACTCACTCACTCATACACACATACACACACACACACACACGTACACACACACACAATGACACGCACACACAAAAAGCCAGGGCAAAAAATGTCAGCATCAGTGTGTTTCCTTTAAGATTAGCCACAGTCCCCATTGCAGAGACACTCCCGACCTTTGACCCCTCTCCCAGCAGCCCGGCCTCCACCAATGGGCCGCCGCGGTCGGAGGGAAGACTCCTGCATTTTCCAGGGCCCCGATAACGGAGGCATTTTCCCATGACCTCGTCGGCATGGAAATAGCTCTCTGCGAAGCGGGCTTCAAAGACTGAGGGGGAAAGCCTGTCCTTCCACCAGGCCTGAGGACAGCCGTAAAAATTCAGCTTTCACTACTGAAGAGCGGGCCGTACCATCGCGTCACAGGCAACGGGGGGAGCCGAGTCGTAGCTGCCACAGCTGGCTGGTCATAGCGTTAACGATTTGTGTGTTGAAAGTGTTAATGCCTCAGTGTTGATGGCGTTAATGGTTCAGCTGATGGTATTAATGGTTCAGTTTTGATGGTGTAATCTTTCAATGTTTATGGTGTAATGGCTCAGTTTTGATGGTGTAATGGTTATGGTGTAATGGCTCAGTGTTGATGATGTAATGGTTCAGTGTTGACGGTAGATCACGGCTGTGCTGTGCTTCTTACCCTCAAAGAGCTGAGAATACTGGGGAAAGCCTGCTGCCCTCAGCCAATCACATGCCTCCTTCGCCTCGATTTCTGGAACACAGGGAGAGAAAGGTCACACAGAGGTCACGGCGGCTGTAATGCGATATGCACACAGACACGTCCCCGGCTGCGATGTTCGGTGCCGCTTCATCAAGAATAATCATTTGAGGAAAAAGAATAATGATAGCTCACGAGGATCTTACAAGCAAAAGTCCTCACACACACACAGCTACCCAGAAATACACACACACACACACACACACACAACACCAAAGCACAGTCAGGTTGAGTGGTTAGGACATTAACACATACTATCCTCAAAGTTGGTACAATTCGACATAAACAGAGGTGAGACACAGAGTGGGATTGTCAATATCCTGGACAATGGTATGGTGTACGGTTGAACCGTTGAACTCAAGAGTTTGAAGATCACACTTTGATGTCCATCTCATAAGTCCTACATTTAAAACTCCAGAGACACCTCCTCTTCTCTTCAGCCCACGTGTGGGCACAGACGGACCCTTGCGTAAGAGCGGTCTGTTCTTCTCCTTTTCGTTCTCCGTCCGTCTGCGCGCCACTGGGAAGGACAGCTAGCCTCTTCCGTTACAGACGGAGCACCGTGTTCCTAAATCTGTTCCCCCCCCGATGTGCCGTCCCACCCGCACAAAGACCCCGTACCGCATCCGATACCCTTCACACGTGAGTCGGGACGCAGGAGCCTGACAAACGCGGGACGGGTGCCTGTACGTCCTCTCCTCACACCTCTGTTCCGCCCTTGCCTACACAAACCAGGTTATCAGCACCTCCACGCGAGCTACATTCTCACGTGTGTGTGAACAGAACGAGAGTACAAAAAAAGGAGGGAAAATAACTGTACTAAACGGAAGCAGGCCTCGCTCTCTTTGTCTCTTACTCTCTCTTTCTCACACACACTCACACACACACACACACACACACACACTGACTTACTGGCACAAACCAAATCTCTTTCGATGCTCACTGAATTACCGCACGCCATTTATTAGCATGTAAGTACGCTATTTTCATCTCACATAAGCTGAACAGACACAACATCTGCTGAACATCAAATACTGTAGAACACAGGCAAATATTCAGTGTCAGTTCCATTCGAGCGGAGTTTATATGAGTCCAACTGATGCCACATTCTCTCGGTAAGAGCAGCACGTACTCTAACAGAACAATAACGATGTGTACTTCACACAGAACATTTATAATTGTGCATTCAGAGGCATCACGGTTGGTGATGGGTGAAGTGTGTAAAATGAATAAGTTATTTTCTGGTTTCCGTCCATTGTGGGGACACATTCCTTAGGAGGACACGTGGACACACAGGGGACCTCAGCTACCGCAGTAGACGTAGAGATGTTTTGTAGGGACATCTAAAAAAACTGGTCTTCTTCTACACTGCAGACAAAAGTGGTGTGCAGCCGGTGCAGGTTCTAGATTCTATTTCATGAGAATAGAGTAACGAGACGAATATCACCAGCAGACTGTCGGAAGCAGAAAAATTGGTCTGAGCTGTCAGTCAGACGGTTTTGTTTCTTCCCTCTCTTCCTTTCTCTCTCTGCCAGAGGAACAGTGTGTGAAGGGAACTAACCCAGAGACCCCCCTTTCTCTCTCTCTCCCTCTCTTTCTCTCCAGGCGCCCTCAGTTCTGTCGTTCTGACAGAGAGGATGAATGAATTGAGCAGAGATGCTGCCTCAGAACACGCGCAAACATTCTGAAAGAGACGTTTCCGAGAAGGCGTTAGCCCACTGACGCCGACCGTCGCCTCATCACCCCAGGACTACAGAGCCAGATCGGAGAGCACCTTTCACGAGAGACGTGCGAGGCAGAGGCAGTTACTGTCACTTCCTCCTGTGCCAAAAGCACAGGTTTGATGAGCCGTGCGGATGAACGTAGCCCCGTGCCGTAGCACGGGGAGCAATGCTACGATCGTAAGACGCCACCTAGCTGTCACACAGCTGGAGGGTTTTTTAATCAGGTTAAAATTCCGAGGGAAAAAGAGAGATGCCCCAGTGCCACCTCTCCTGAACTATCCTCTCCACATCTGCGTCTGGTACCAGCCCATCCAGGCAATTTACAGATCAGAGCAGCTGCAGAGAGCATTCGCGGGACACAAGGAAGAGTAACACACTGTCAGTGAGCATCAGCGGGACACAAGGAAGAGTAACACACTGTCAGTGAGCATTAGTGGGACACAAGGAAGAGTAACACACTGTCAGTGAGCATTAGTGGGACACAAGGAAAAACAAAAGCGGGACACAAGGAAGAGTAAAACTGTCAGAGCATTTGGGACACAAAAGAGTAACACACTGTTACATTAGTGAGACACAAGGAGAGTAACACACTGTCGTACTCAGCGGGACACAAGGAAGAGTAACACACTGTATGAGTTCCGGAAGGCTTGTGGAACCCGACCAAAAAAAAAAAAAGTCAGTCTTAACAAGTGCTTACAACGAGAGATCTTTGTCCCTCAAGTAGAAAATATGAGCTTGTTTTAAGTTCCTTTTTCGCTCGACAAGTGAAATTGTCTTACCCTAGCGGCAAATCGTGTAGTGATTCAAACTGTCTCACCTCACTGGCGATCTCTTTAAGTCTAAAAATAAGGCTAAAGTGGACTTTTCCTTTTTTTGGCTTTTGCAGCGAAGAGCAGGACGTGTCGAACATGTCAATTAGTCCACAGAGCCCCCTAGGGAACAACAGCCCAAGCCAGAGAGTTCACCAGGTCCAAGTACAATGCAACTAAAATGCGCAAGGCACATTAACAAAAACTACCTCTCTAAACAATTATGAGGCCACATTTCCATGGCAATTACTATATACACTCACATATAAATATATCTCAAGTACACACACACACACACGCACACACACACACACACACACACACACACACACACACACACCGAGTTTCCCTCATGTTCCTCTCATTAAAAACGCAAAACAGCAATATGGACTAATTCCATTATTTTCAGTCATAAGGATTTTAAATAAAGGCAGCGTCAGGCTTTCCTGCGTGATTCTGGTACAGATGTAAAAATGACAGGCAAACTGTCAAAATGGAACCAGCGGTTAAAAGTCAAAATTTCCATCCCCCCATCACAAGCCCACACACACACACACACACAAACACACACACCATATGAAGAGAAAACGTCACAATGAAATAGTTCTTGAAAAAGCAAAAAAAATGAAAAAGGACCAGGGTCTAATGCTAATGCCCCCCAGTACAGTGTCAACAAAGAATAAACTTCATTTCTGCATATTTTCATTCAGTTAAAAATGGATAATCAGCCAAAAACTAAACTCACTCTGTATTTTCATCCCTCTGTCACTCTTCGAGTTGTGCTTCTCCCTCCTGCGAATTCGCAAATCCTCCAGAAATCCCATCACCACCATTCCCACACCGCAGAAAATTCCAGAAAACTACGAGGACAGTGCAAGGAATTCCCAAACTCACGACATCCCAGAAGACTCCTGCGTCTGTCTGTCTGTCATTCTCTCTATCTCTCTCTCTCACTTTCTCTCCCCCCTCTCCTTCACTCTCTCTCTCCCACTCTCTTTCGCTCTCACTCGCTCTCCCTGTCTCTCTCCTCCCTTGCCTCCCTCTCTCTCTTGCAACCGTCCTCAAATAACCCTGCCTTCCAACACCCTCTCCCGCTCTCTCGTTCTCTCTCACACTTTCACTCTCTTTGTCTGTCTCCTTCTCATCACTGCAACTCCTCCTCCCCCCATCATTGGCTCTCGCTTTGTTAAAGTTTCAACAGGACTTAGTGAGGCTTTCTGGGGGCGGGGGCGAGGTAGGGGGGTAATTTCAGCCTTCCTTATGAAAACTCTAAACTCTAATTCACCTTTATGCTTTCACAAGATGCAATCACTTCCTGCTCAAAGTCTGGTGGGGTTGGGCGGGGTGGGGGGGGTTTCCATGTCTCAGATTTTTCACCATGTCTAGGACTAGGAGTCAGCAGTTTCCAATACAGAGTGAATGAGACTGGGTACTCGGGGTCGAAGGTCAAAGGTCAAAGGTCAAAGCCCTTAGCGTACTGTACACACAATCCCTGTCCAACAGCATAACGCAGGTTGATAATGTCACAGGGACTGGGGGTGGGGTGTGTGTGTGTGGGGGGGGGGGGGGGGGGGTCAGGCGGGGAAGTCCAGATGTTGCCCTGGCGATCTACGGAATGGAAAATCATACACAGCCCAAATTTGGGGCCAGTGGGTTGTGGGGGAAGGGGGACCAGGAAATAAACTGTGGGAAACCACAGCACAGTGACTCATGCAGGCAAAGGGCCCGGCTCACACACACACACACACACACACGCACACACAGCTTGCGCTCGTTAGCATCAGACCATGTCTGCAGCACACGCAGAGTGCACAGGCTTCTGGGCTGTGTCTGGGAAACACCATCTCTTCCCGAGCGAGGTCCTACTTGCATACGTACGTATACACACACACAGATACAAGCTTATGCACCCGGGCCAAAAGCCCAAAGCACATGTTCATAACCAAAACGGGCCGAACAATGATGTGTAGGAAGGAAATTTGTTCTGAATACTGAGGAATAACAGATGTTTCTTTTATTGCCAACTGTCAGTACTTCACAGGTGTCTAAAGGGTTAAAGTACTTCGAACAATCATTTCAGCCATGGTCTGATACAGACCAGGAGCTGTGGGAAGGTCTTGCAGGGCATCTTCAAAATCATGCCTCAGCTCATAAATCTCCCAATGAGAGACAGCTAAAGGGCAACGGTAGAGGATGGCTGTGGAGGACCAGACTGAGGTATGGAGGCCTCAAATCCTCTCAGCACGTCGTATTTCTCGCCATGTAGGACTTCTGTTAGAGCCGGGGGCTCGGGGCAGTGGGTGGCGAATCACGTTAAGGCACTGTTCCAATACATGGGTTGTTATCAAATATGGACCGCGCCACCGCCAACCGTGTCAGGGAACCCCGCAGGGCGATGCATAATGCCTGATTGATTCGTAATCGGCGACCCCTGCTGGTCAATCGAGTGCCCACGGTCCACTTGGTAAAGCTGCACTAGGAGCATCTTCTTTTGAATCATGTCTGCGCCAACTGTCCACAGTCTGCAGGAACTTCAGCTGTGGTGTACAGAGTTAAGGTTTGTAAAATAACTGTTTTGACTTGTCCAGTTCCGACTGAAACGAGTTTCACGTAACAGGGCCAGCGCACGGCACGTAAAATCCCGAGCTCTCTTCGAAGGAACGTTCTGGATGTGCGGGAGATGATTCTGCAGACGGCCGTCCACTTCTTGTCCTGGAGTTTCCAGGAGTTTCCTGGAGTCTGATGCCAGACTCGCCCTCTTAATCCAGGGCAACAAACAACCTCGGTGGCGGGAAGACCCTGTGCCAAGAGCCAAGATGACCTCTCGCTGCCAAGCCCAGCTGCACCGAATCATCCCTGGCATCGCGTGAAGATCGCGCTTATTTCAGACTCTACGCTTTACTTACATATTTGTATGAATCGCAAAAAAAAGTGGAGGTCTGCGGACAGTTGTCTTTGTGAACTCGTCTGTCGGTCCAACCCATCCGGAAATAGGGCAGGTGACTGGCACCTTCAGTCTTATACAAAATCATAAGCATATGTCCCGCAATAAGCACCAGCGCCAGTGCCAAACCCAACAACCTCTACTTCTGCACATGAAGTCTGCGTTTGGTCTGTGTGGGCCAGTTCCAGCTAAGTTAAGTCAATTCAGGATGTGAGCTCAAATCCGATCCGTTAATTGTGAAACCAGCCTTGGAAAATTACGACCTTTTGTCCAGTCAATTAAATAAACTAACGGGAAAAAAAAGAACACGTCATAACACCTCAAGAGAGACATGCACAGAGCTACAACGACATCCGGCTTTGCTTCTGGGGAGGGACAGAGAGGGACTGGGAGAGAAAGTAAGGGAGATGGTAGAAGGAGAGTGAGAGAGGGGGCTGGAAGAGAGAGGGAGAGAGGGGAGATAGAGAAAGGGAGGGAGATGGAGGGAGGGAGGGAGAGAGATTTGGGTGGGACACAGTTACTTGTGTACTTTACCGTAAGGATAAATGAATTCGGTAAGGCTGAATGACTCCACTACCCAATTGGGCGACAGGGCAAAGTTATTTTTTCGGGGGGAGCACTTGAAAATGTAATTTTAAAATGAATACTGAACCCCCAACTGAGTAATTTCCTCAGTATCATGAGAACAAAGGTCACCATGCTTTCCAGTGGGGGATGTTTAATTAATACAGATTTCCCAGAATACCACGCCCCCCCCCCCCCCCCCCCCCCTCCACCATCCAGTGGGTAGCAGCCAAAACACAACGCTCCACAATCTAGCCAACAAAGAAGTACCACTTGTTCACCTCACAGAGCCTTAAAAAAAACACTCCACAATGTTTTCAGTGGCCGATACGTGCGGAGAGGCAGCAAGACGAGCGAGAGGACGAGAGAGGGGACAGGACAGGAGACAGGAGAGGGGACGGGACAGGAGACAGGAGAGGGGGGACAGGGGACAGGAGAGGGGACAGGACAGGAGACAGGAGAGGGGACGGGACAGGAGACAGGAGAGGTGACGAGACAGGAGACAGCAGAGGGGACGGGACAGGAGACAGGAGAGGGGACAGGACAGGAGACAGGAGAGGGGACGGGACAGGAGACAGGACAGGAGACAGGAGAGGGGACAGGACAGGAGACAGGAGAGGGACAGGACAGGAGACAGGAGAGGGGACGGGACAGGGGATGGGACAGGGGACGGGACAGGGGTCGAGAGAGCGGTCAAGGGAGGGGACAACTGAGGGGACGGGACAGGAGACAGGAGGGGGGACGGGAGAGGGGAGGACAGAGGGGACGGGAGAGGGGAGGAGACAGGGGACAGGACAGCAGACAGGAGGGGGGTCAGGAGAGGCTAACCGTGAGGAGCTATGGAAACATCTGGAACGTGTGACCTTTCAGTGCGTGACATTCAGCTGCTCTCACGGCACAGCTGTGACCGAACACCTGGGGTATGATTTGTGGAACGAACACCCCCCCCCCCCCCCCCATCCCATCTCCCCCATCCCAAACTTAAAAAACCCCGTCATGGACCCCTGGCCCACAGCCCTGCTACCACTCTCCCGCCAGGATCAGGACAACCTCAGACAAGGTTGCCCGGGGAAACGGGAACAGCGCTTCCCAAAACAGCCGGAGAGAAATTCCGAAGCGTGCGCTCCCGGCCCTGCGGTTCGTCCGCTCCCCGTCCGCGCTCGGCAGCTGCCCGTCACCACGGGGAGGGGGGCGGGGCCTGGCGGTGCGGGGTCACTCAGTGTGTCTGCAATCAGTTTCACAGAGCCCCTGCTTTTGCCAGCACAGGAGAGTTCACCCGTCCGCCGGTCAGATCTGCCCGACTTCCTGTCTGAGTCTCGGTCACTTGAGACCCCTGGACATTCTGCGGTTCTTCATTCTGAAACCTTTTGTCAAAAGTGAGTAATTGGCGTGTGAATGTCCTTTGTTGTGTTGACTACAAAAAAAAACGTCTGCCTCAACAAATGTTTATAGAAACAAGTCTAAACACAACGCTAAAACACTTGAAACGGCTCAGAAAACATACTTAACATAGGAGCACGGCTAAAGCAATGGTATTATATTTCACATATTTTATACGGGCTGTGGGGCCCATCCAGGCAATCGAACAGTGCCATAACAGATACCAGACCACAGAGTCCATTCATGCACTGGAACAGTGCCTCAACAGATACCACACCATAGAGTCCATCCATGAACAAGAACAGTACTTTAACAGATACCACACCATAGAGTCCATCCATGAACAAGAACAGTACTTTAACAGATACCAGACCAGCTACCTGGTGCCACAAGTCCCTGGCTTTAAGAGAAGATTCCAAGGGCAAGGAACACAAACCTGTGAGGGTTTAACAGCGAGCTTCAGAACGAGCCCCATGCTGTCTGTTTTCATTCTTTCATCCGCGTTAGACTAAACCGCGTAAGAAAAGCGAGAAGGTCCCAGTGACAGCTCACGTCACACCAGGCCCTGCGCAGCCATAAATCAGACTGTCGCCTGGAGCCGCACGCGCTCCTGTCAGCAAACAGAAGCTGCTCGTCCACACAATCCGCACACGTCAAAAAATAAATACTGTGCGGGGGTGCAAAAAAAAAAATTCATGCCCATGCCATTCATGTCATTTCGTTCTGGAAACGGAAAGCAAAGAATAAAACAAATTGATGTCTATGTCCACCGGTGGTGTGGGTGAAGTCTAGGAGTTCTAGCGATTTTCAAATTGGTAATAGTGTTTCATAACTGAACTACAGAGCAGGCCTAGAGTATTTCCAGATTCTGTGAACTCTATTTTGACGTGGAGAAGAGAGTAGCGAGTGCCAGCCACCGGCTCTGGGGGCGAATCCCAAAACGCACGCTAGCCGTGTGCCTCCGCTGGGTCCCACTGTGGAACAGGAGCCTGCGGGGTCCAAAGACCCCGGGCTCAAACCAAACAGGACCGGCGGCAGCTGAGGTCCGGGCCCTGTGGGCCTAAAGGCAGGTGTGCTTTTAACTGGACTCACTGTGCACAGGGCCGGCTCTACTGTCTGTACCCGTGAGGGGTTTCACCTGCAGCCCCCCTAAAACACACACATACCACACACACACACACACGCACACACACACACACACACACACACACATGCACTCACACTCTCTCACACACACACAGCAAAGCACAGACACACACTCACACACACACACACACACACACACACACACACTCACAGACAGAAAACTCAAACCCCACACAAACATACCCACACACCACACACACACTCACACTCTCTCGCACACACAGAGCAAAGCACAGACACACACTCACACACACACACACACACACACGTCCTAACGCCAGCACCCTATCAGAGGACGGGACGTGGACTTTACTGCATGCTTTGGAATGACAGACATATTGATGAAAATACTATTATACCAGCATAAAGGGCTTATGTACTTCAAAAAACAATTTGATCCAGGTCTAGTTACTAAACACACACACACACACACACACACTACGAAGGCATTAATTGAAGGCAATTAAAATTCAAACACCTTCTTAAATTAAATTTAGTGAATCCAGCAATTCCTAAAAAGTACTCGCAAAACTGTTTTTGCAAAGGATTTTAAAAAAAAAGACATTTCCAGCTCCAGCTATTTGGACTGAATCCAGGCTATTGTCTAGTTGGCGCATTATTGCGTCAAGTTTAACCACAAACATCATTTTAAAAAATGCAGAGTTTGGGTACAGTTCCCCTTTTTTAGGGGTTGTTTTTTGGGGTGGGGGACGGTGAGCGTGGGTTGGCAGGAGCACCCCCACCCTGTGCACACAACCCCCCCCCCCCCCCCCCCCCCCCCCCCACCCCCCCCCCCCCCAAACGGAGGCGGAATGGATCGGCTGTGGGGTCGTTCGCTCCTGAAAACACATGTTCTGGATGCACGGCCATTTTCCCACACATGCACAAATGTTCTGAGAAAACCTCTTCTGGGGACCGTTAAGAGTACAGCCTGGACTTTTGGGGAAAAAGAAGAAGGGGAAAAACAGCACGTTTTCTCCTCTTCACTCACTTAAAAAAAAAAAATTCACTACAAATCTATCTTTCTTTTTTTTTTTTTAACGTGCCCCCGTAAAACCGAAACCAGCTGTTGTTTGCTCGTTCGGCGTGTTATTTGCCAAAAAGGTAACAAATGACTGACAGGAAGACCAAAAGCTACGGCAGTGGGTTAAACATTACTGATGTTAACTGTCAGCACACACTGACATACGATAGCAGCTTAGCTTCAGCCAGTCACATCACGGTCAAAGGAAAGCTTGTTTTCCTATTGTACACATTCACAAATCATAAGATCCGTCCAACAGCTCTACAGAGCTGGATTTACATTTAGGCATTTATCAGATGATCATTTCCAGAATGACTCACAAAAGTACACGCACAAAAGTTTTGGCATGGTGGTGGCAAGTGATAACAGTGGCAATTCATCAGTATCACAAACTATAGAAATAGAGAAAGTCTGGATGCTATTACTTAACTCCAGGTGCTGTTAGAAACAGTTACATTATGTTACTGAAGTCTTGATGATGGTACTGAAGTCAAGACTATGTTAGTCAAGTCTAGATGTTGTTAATGAAGAAAAGCTGTTAATGAAGAAAAGTTGTTAATGAGAAAAGTTGCTGTCAGTGAATTCTAGGTGCTGTTTGTAAAGTCTAGGTGCTGATAGTAAAGTTTAGGTGCTGTTAGTAAAGTCTAGGTGCTGTAGTAAAGTTTAGGCGCTGTTAGTAAAGTTTAGGTGCTGTTAGTAAAGTTAGGTGCTGATAGTGAAGTCTAGGTGCTGATAGTAAAGTTTAGGTGCTGTTAGTAAAGTTTAGGTGCTGATAGTAAAGTTTAGGTGCTGTTAGTAAAGTCTAGGTGCTGTACTAAAGTTTAGGTGCTGTTAGTAAAGTCTAGGTGCTGATAGTAAAGTTTAGGTGCTGTAGTAAAGTTTAGGTGCTGATAGTAAAGTTTAGGTGCTGTTAGTAAAGTCTAGGTGCTGATAGTAAAGTCTAGGTGCTGTAGAAAGTTATGAGACTTTACCTTGGGGCATCTGAGTCCACTGTGCCTGAGAGGGGTCCCGTTTCAGGTGTGTGTGGAGTCCAGCGTGTGAGGTGGTTACACCTGCATGCTCTCTCTCTCTCTCTTTCCCTTTCCCTTTCTTTCTTACTCTCTCTCTGACTAAAACCGTCCTTTACTCCCTCCCCTCCCCTTTCTCTCACTATGCCCCCCCTCTCTCTGTCTCTATATATTTCTCTCTCCCTTCCCCCTCTCTCTAACACTTTCTCTATCCTTTTTTGCCTATCCTTCCCCTTCTCTTTATCTCTCCCCTTCTTCTGTCTCTCTTTCAGACTATATCACTATATCACTCGTCTTTTCCTTTATATTACTCCTTGCCTTTTTTTACCACTTCACTCTCCCCTTCTCCCCCCATCTCTTTCCCTCCTCTTCTCTCTTTTTCTCTCTGTCTTTTTGGATGACTCAGGCCCCTCCCCCTTCTCTAGTTTTTTTTGACTGAAGTACAGCTGGACTGTGTACCCCCCCCCCCCCCCCCCACCCACACCCAGATTTTCATGAACGTGAAAGAATGTGTTGAGACTGTGTTCACGTTCAGGGTGTTAACAGGCTAATTACTCATTTTTTGCCTTCTTGAATGACCGCCCCCCCCCCCCCCCAAAAAAACTTATTTTCCAGGGGTTTAACTCAGAAATACAGGGGATAATTTCATCAGTGTGATCTAAATGTGTTTTTCATCTCATTTCCTGTAAAACATGCTCTTGCGATTAAGCTCTGTGTGTGACGGACAGCACTGAGGATGGTGCGTTTTGCGCAGACACCGCTGGCTGAATTACTGGTTTATTGAGTTTGTGCGCAGCACCAGGTGCTGTGATGTGGGTGTGAAACAAAAGGTGTAACAGCCACAGAAACAAGGACATGACTGTGTGTGTGTGTGCATGCGTGTACAGATGTGTGTATGTGTGTGTGTGTGTGTGTTGTGTGTGAGTGTGTGTGTGTGTGCAAGTGCAGTACGATTATGTGTGTGCGTCCCCTGTGTGTGTAAATGTATGTGTGTGAATGTTGGTGGTGCGTGTATGTGTGTGTGTGTGTGTGTGAGTATGTGTGTGTGTGTATGAGCTAATGTGTGTGTAGTAAGTATGTGTATGTGTGTTTGCGTGGGTGGGTGTGTTGGTGTGTGTGTGTGTGTGTGTGTGTGTGCAGGTCACTGCTGTTACCATAACCTACTGGAAACAGACAACTGTGGACACTGAAATGGCCTCTAGTGTGACCAGGTAAGCTTTGTTGGTAAATAAAAAGGAGGGTGTGTTGTGGTTTATTCACAGAAAGTGACTGAAGTTAACAGTTGGTAATGTGAATGTTAAGTGGTTTTACAGGATATAGGTATATTAATCTCAAATATTTGGCAGTATGATGTCATGGTGTAAGGTTTAAAGTCTATTTTCTTTTTGTTTGAACTGGTTTTGGAGAAGAAAACTTGAAGTCACCGTATTCCTGTAAAGCCCTTTCTCTGTATATGTGAGTGACTGCTGTGGCCATACCTACTGGAACAGACACTGTGGGACACTGAAATGGCCTCCAGCTGTGTGTGTGTGACGTCACCAGGTCCCCGTGCCTGTGTGTGAAAATGTATCTCGTGGGGACCCATAAGGGACTAAAACCCAATCGCATATTACCGAGGAAAACCATAATGTACGTAAATCAAATGAACATTGCTTGTTTCTGGCATTGTGAGGTGTGTTGTGTGTGTGTGTGTGTACTGAGGTTTGAATATTGCATTATCATATCCATCCGTGTGTGCCTATAATTCATATATAGTATGTAAGGCCATTAGCCTACCAATAAATATTTTGCCATGCCACATATTTTTTAAAGTGATGAATATTGCGTTTGAAAATAGGCTCCATGCCCATCTTATAATCGCCTGAGTTGTATGGTGTGTGATAGTTTTGCAGCGTAGTCGTGTTAAAAAGTTGACTGCTTCATGTAAGCGAACTCAAAAGCACTTTTTACGTTGTGGTTCACTAACTGGCTGCCTGGGAGGCGGCAATAAAGCGGAGCTGCTGTCAGTTTGTTTTGGAATCCCAAGACTTTCTCGCCTGTTATGACATTTATATAGGGAATGAACAAATAAATTTTACAATTGTTCGTTGGTGTTACATAGCCTAAAATGATTATTATAAAATATAATAGGTAGTTACGATATGTCTAGTTCTTTATGTGGCGAAAAGTGCACTTTCTGGGTTTGAGAAATAAAATTTTCTTTCCACCCTGCATTTGCTGACGTCCCTTGTGTCAGCTGCCAAATATATTATCTTTTTTATTACACGGCTTTGTTAAAAATAATCGATTTCGACCGGTCATTAGGGTGTGAATTTATTGATTAATGTGGTTGCGAATTCGAATTACCGAATAGGCTATTATTTTTAATCATAACATCAAATTATTTCAAATTAAATTATTGATTTATTTAGTAGTAGTCGTAGTAATAACGAGGTGTGTTCATCAGTTTTTTGATGATGTCGCTGTAGTGTGTGTGTGTGTGTGTGTATGGTCCTCGGTATGATGTTATACCTGAAAACACAGTGTTTCAGATTGTCCTCGGTATGATGTTATACCTGAAGACACTGTGTTTCAGATTGTCCTCGGTGTGATGTTATACCTGAAAACACAGTGTTTCAGATTGTCCTCGGTATGATGTTATACCTGAAAACACCGTGTTTCAGATTGTCCTCGGTATGATGTTGTACCTGAAAACACTGTGTTTCAGATGGTCCTCAGTATGATTTCATACCTGAAATTTCTAGTCCCCAGGAGGCAGCGAAATGTCAATTTGCTTTATTTAGGTCCTATTGAAAATTTCAAGTGGTATTTGTACTTAGAAACAGCATTAGAACATGCTTGATTTTTTAAAGTCTGTGACATGTGTGAAAGGGGTGTCCCAAATCCCCCTTATTTTTTTGGCCCCCCCCAAATAAAAAAAAAAAAATTTTTTTTTTTTTTTTTTTTTTTTATTTTTTTTTTTTTTTTTTTTTTTTTTTTTTTTTTTTTTTTGTATGAGTGTGTGTGTGTATGTGTGTTTGTGTGCGTGTGTGTGTATGTCTGTGTGTGTATGTATGAGTGTGTGTGTGTGTGTGTGAGATGAAAGAGGGGGTCCCTCTCCACACTTCTGATCTCTGCATCAGGGTCCCGGGGGTCAGGGAGAGGTCAGGCGGGGCCAGACGTATGGCACACTGTCCCGGCGTGAGAACGCCTCCACTGGCCATCAGCAGCCCCCCCAGGGGACACGCTCAGACCAATTAACAGCCCCCCTGCCCCGTCCCACGCCCCAGTCGCCGTCCCGGGACCGTTCGCAGTAACACACACCCTCTTCTGCACGCATTCCTTCTGGACTATACTGTAGTGTGTGTGTGTGTGTGTGTGTATGTGTGTGTGTGTGTGTGTGTGTGTGTGTGTGTGTGTGATCACAGTGACAGCTCCTTGAAGAGCTGGACAGCTGGGGGGGTGGGATGGGGTGTTGTGGGCGGGGCTTATCCATTCACCCCAAAATACAGGAACTCTCATAAACTTACCAGCTGGAAACAGGCTTTTCCACTGAACAGTTCATCACAATAAAACTGGGCATCCCTCTATCTCTCAGTCTCTACCCCTCTTTCATACTCTCTCTCTGTCTGTCTTTCTATCTCTGCATCTCACTCTCTCTCTATCTAACTCTCTTCCTCTCTCTATCTCGAAATGTCTGGAAAATGTACAGTGGATGAGGATGCATCTCACAAGTTAATGATTTAATCAAATTATACCTACATATAAGGTTCAATGTTTTTTATGAATCGTTTTACAGGTTTTCAAAATTGCTTTTATTGTGTTTTATTTCTTAACATGGCTGTGTTATTCGCAGCACACAGAGGGTAAGTTCAAGGCTAATTCAATCAGAGAAGCAGCATTGATTTACTTCTCGTTCTTTTTTCAGTGTGGAAATTGAAATGGAAAAAAAGGTCATTTAGGTAATGAAGAAAACAAAGCAGTCTGAAAGGCTGCAATGAATCTCTGCCTGAGTGCTTTGACACAGACGTGTAATGAACGGTCAGCACCCGCAAGCCTGCGGTCTTGTCCTTCAGGCTTTTTCCCGCCGTTTTTGCGATATTAATTCCGTCCAGCAGAGGGAGACAAAGTGCAAAGAACGTGAGCACTGAGGGCTTCCGAACGGTGACACCGACACACTAGAAAATGCGAACAAAGCGCTTCGCTCCAATAAACTCTTATTCGGGGGTACTGACCCCCCGATAAACAGCAAACTAGACGGAAGAAAAGGGAGACCAAACCGATATATGCATAGGAAGGCCTACTGCTGAAATGTTAGCTTATCTGAGAGGCATTAAATCTGAACGGTAATTCATATTGGTGCTACTGACGTGCTGACATTGCCTGGACCGAAGCAGTGATAGATTGACCAGGGTTAAGTAACATCTTCCTTAAGAAGAGCTACAAAGAAGAGCGCTTTCTGTGCGCATTGTCATCAAAACACCTGCACATTGTCTGGAAATGCTTTCTTAAGATATCATCAAATTTTCTGTGGAAAAACCTGGTGATATCACAGTTGGAAATTTGCAGTTTGCGGGAACTGCTCTTGACTGTGTCATTGGACTTTCCAGATGTTCAAAGCACTTAGCGTTTCTACTTCTGTATTTCTGTGGAACGGTGTGAGGGAAGTTTTTTCTCGGCAGGGGGAATGACTCCATGGTCTGGACCCTTGAGAAAAACTCAAGCCTGTCCTCCGGCGTTCCACCTTTGCCCGTAAAACAAAGACCAGAGAGAGAATTTCACGCCAACATCACAGTTTAGGATACAAGAGAGCATCCAGAGCTGCTCTAAGATTTATAAAGTCGGACTACAGCAGTAAATGTGGTCTAAGGAAAGGGAGTTATGGACAGAACGGAAGAGACGTCTGCTTGAAAAGCAGTTACTGAAACGGGTAATCCATCCAGGAGACACAGCCTTGTGTAGGGCGACCTTTCAGACAACTGTACTGCCACTACACAGTACCTGAGTACTTCATATTTGTTGAGTGTGTTACTTTATACCTGTTTTCCTGTTCAGATTCACCATTTCAGTTAAAGGTTTTGAAATTACAGTCCACCTGGTCTCATATTGCTGAGGGTTCCGGTGGGATGAGTTGGTGGAAGTGGCCGGGGAGAGGGGCGTCTGGGCTGCTCTGCTTGCCCCCGTTGCCACCGCAAACCCTGACTGGGACTAAGCAGTTATAAAATGGATGGATGGAACATGGACCTCCTCTAAAAAAAAGAGTGCTTATGAACTCCTCACATCCCACTTTGACTATTTCCACCCGCCCGTCCGTCCCTGAGCCCAGAGGCACAGCTTCCCGTTCCGTGACTCATCACTCGCAAAGCACTCGTCCCTCGGGCCTATCTACGGAGCGCGTCCACCACTAACTCTCCCCGGACAGATGTCCGCGCAAAGTTCCAGAGAATTCCGAGAGGGTCACGCTCGAGCGAAACCGATTTTACACGCCCCCCCCCCGCCCCCATCATCCCCCCCCACCCGCCCCACCCCGTCCTTCTCCACATTCCTCCCTTTCAGGAACGTCGTCACCCACAGCGGGAAGAGAAATCTTCCACCGCAGGCTGAAAGCGCACCTGTTTACAGCACAGACTGGATCAGCTGCCCCTCAACTCCGAGCATTTATCATGGGTACGCTGGCCACAGCTACGGTACGTATAACAGCAGCGTAGTATAATGAGTATAGCAAAAGGTTGCAGGCTCGATTCCCAGGCAGGGCACTGCAGTTGTACCCTTGAGGTCAAGGTCGCCCTGAATTGCATCAGTGTATATCCAATTGTAAAAATGCATACAATGTCAAAAATCAATAGTTGTGCATGTAGCTCTAGATCTGCTAAATGCCACTAATGTATGTAATGTACAACATCCTCAAACCCATCTGCTACTTAACCCTTTCAAGAGTCGGTTTTTTGGAATGTGTTCTAGAACTACATAGCTTTCCACAACCAGTAGCGATTGTTACATCGGCAATGGAATGTTCAGTTAAGAACATTCCTATCACATATTTGTGATGTCACACCTTAAAGGATTAAAGCACAACATCCTCAGACTACCTTGTTTACCTCCTATGGTATCTAATGTTACATCGTAGGTTTGCGTGTATGGAGAAACTACCATAAGTTCTGATACTGATGACATCGACTCTTCTCTGTTCATTACCTAAACCTTCATGTCTGTACTATTGTAAGTCACTGTGGAGAGGAACATCTGCTAAATGCGTAAATAGATTTTTTTTTCCCTTGAGCTGCTGGGTTAATGTCCAACCTGGCTGCCGCTGTTGTGTTCACACGTCCACCTCTCAGCCTGTCAATCATTGGCCAAACATGCAGGTGGCTGTCGGCTTAACAAGGCCCTTATCTCTGCGGTATCTGCACAAGTGTGAGTGTCTCACACCCACCATCTGAGGACAGCGAGCCGCTGAAACAAGTCTCATTTAACGCTGTTACAATACTGTGTCTAATTTAATAGTGTTACAATACTGTGCCTAATTTAATAGTGTTACAGTAGTGTGTCTAATTTAACGGTGTTACAGTAGTGTCTAATGTAACTGTCACAGTAGTGTCTAATTTAAATGTAACACTAATGTGTCTAATTTAGCAGTTTTATATGAGTCTAATTTATAAGTATTACAGTAGTGTGTCTAATTTAAGTGTCACAGTAGTGTCTAATTAAATGTCTAATTAAACTATTACAGTACTGCATCTAATTTATCATTCTTATATGAGTCAAATTTATAAGTATTACAGTAGTGTGTTTAATTTAAAAATGATTAGTGTCCAACAGTGAAACAAAGAATCCAAATTTGCTGCTCAGATACACAATATGTTTATGCTAATGTGATTCCGCCAGAAAGCATTTTACTATATTTACGATATCAGTGTCACAACCAACAGCAGTAGTCAGTACATGAACCCAGTGTTGATAACACTGACCTTTGACCTTTTCGCGCTTGGCCCCCCTCCCAGAGCGCACAGAAGCTGAGTGAGTCAGGCCGGCAGTGATCCAACAGTGGGCGTGCTGCGTCTTTGATTGAATCCCTCGCCTTATCTCCCTCGTCCAACCCTCGCGCCGACATTCTCAATGTCACAGGCGTTAAGCGCGATGTCTGAGCGGTGATACGCGTGCTGGGACCTGCAGTGCAGTGAGCGCTGTGACATTCGCACAGCGAGAGAGAGCGCAGCTGCGGGGGCAGTTACTGCATTCAGAGCCACAGCCTTCAGCAGCTGCTACCTGCTGCGGGGAGTGCATGCCATCTTCGTGCATATAAATATGCATGCATGCTGCACACATGCACAGAGACACACACATGCACACAGACATGCATGCACGCACGTACACAGACACACACATGCATGCACACATGCACAGAGACGCACACATGTACACAGACATGCATGCACACAGACACACATATGCACAGACATGCATGCACGCATGTACGCAGACACATGCACACAGACATGCATGAACACACACAAGCAAACAAATGCAAAAACACTGACACGCACACACACGCACACAAATTACAGAAGGCATCTACACACAAATTCTTGCAGAAACACACAAACACGTGCACGCACACACAAACACAGACACGTGCAGAGACACGAAAACACACACAAAGGCTTAAAGAAGCAGAATCAGACACTAAACACAGACACACACACTCACTCACACACACCCTCAGACACACTCACATTGTTGCCTAAGACTCCATCATGGTGAAATAGCAGCTCATCCCACAGACAGACAGGGAGGTGTCCAGATTAACTTCGGAAAATTAACACTAATACTGCACTGAACCTGTTACTGAGCTTGTTACTGTCTCTATGGAAACTGTCTCTACGGTGAAACATGTGGCTCTGCAGGTGGGACACAATCAGCATTTAGGTACACGGCAAAGGAAGAAGCTGCTGCCAAATCAGCATTAGCCAAATTTATTTTTTTGCCTTTTCACCATTTGCAAACAGACCCTAATTGTCCGAAATTAACTTAAAACCAAGAACAATGGAATGTGATGGACTTTTAAAAGTGCTTAATGTTCCGCTCAGTTTATATTTGATGTCACTGCCTGTATTCTGATAGTAAACGTATGACGTACATACATGTAAGTCTCTCCAAAAAGCAATTATGCCTATTCTTTTAAAAATTAAAAAGGCAAGGAAGAAGCACATTTGCAGATGCAGACACTGAGCAGGTTGGAGTGCACTGGAAACGCAGACCTCAATGTGACACAGGGCCAGTGTGGAGCGCTCCTTTGGGTGGTGTAAGAGGGCGGGTGTGTCAGAGCAGGACGTCCCACAGTGGGCAGTAGGCCCAGCAGGGCTGCGGGCCCAGCAATAATCTAATTTTGTCCTGGGCCCGGGACAATAATATTTACCACAAGTTCACAGACCATTTGTCCCCCCCCCCACCCCTCCTCCAGGGCCCGGGACAGCATAGCCAGTCCCCCCCGCCCCCACCACTCCCTGACATGCATTCAAACTTTCAGCAAGAATCATAGAGGCTAAAAGAACCAGGCCTTATACATTGAGTCCAGGATGTGATATCACAAAGCACAAACACTTACAATGCAAAAAATACTCCAGGACGTGATGTCACAATACAGAACTCACAATTCCCAAACTCCAACAGCATGAGCATTGTGACATCACAATGCACACACTGCAGGCTGCCTAGAGGCCTCAAGGTAGAAAGTCACTTCAACTTTAATCACGGAAACAGACACTGAGGGGTCTCTGTGGGTATTCAAATGACAGACTTCCCATCTGTCTCCAGGGAAACGTGGCGCACTATGAACTTTGAGCGCATCACGCAGGACGCCGAGCAGTAACTCAGGGCGACAGGAAGTGGCGAGCGGAGACAGAGCTTCGCTAAGAGAGAGGAGGGATGACTCGAGAGGCCCAAGGTCAGCCTGGGAACGTTTTAGCCAATAAGGGGTTGGTCATGAGGAAGCCCCTCGGGCTTAGACGGCCACAGCATATCATCCCTTCATAGAGCTCGACCCGCAGACTCAGACAGGTGGTTGAGCTCCTGCCACTAGCACAGTTAATACTGCCTACAGCCCCACTATGGAAACTATGCGTCTGAGACAGACAGCACGAGCTATTAATTACTGAGAATCTTCATTTGCTTCCTTCAAAATACTGTGACAAGGCTGAGATGGAAACGGTCAATCGGACAAACTGCGATAAGGTCAGAAGGTCCCACAGATTGCCTTCGTTGCCACGGCGTCCTTACTGTAGGTGCACAGAGCTGGGTACTAGCAGTAAAGACACATGGCTGTCTGTGTACGGCAAATATCTCAGACTCAGAGGCCAAAAGCACCAAAAATATTATTTTCAAGAGGCTTACAGGGTGAGGAGAAGGCATGCAGGCACTTGAAAATAAAAATGTAAAAAAGAGTCTTAATAACATCCATCACTGACAGCATGTTTCTGTGCAGCTTTGTGTTAGTTATAGAGGCTTTATAACACTGTAATAAAAGGTCTGAAACTGACTTTACGTCATTGATTGGCTGGAGTCCAGACATCGCAAATCTCTCAAGTATTAAATTTCACGTGTCACATGACGACTGTTTCGTGTGTGATTTTTGAGCCTCGAAGATGAGAAACCAATTCCTGGGAAGGCTTTCTAGAAAAGTGCGGAGAAAAAAAAAAAAAAAAAAAAACTTAAACGCAAACACATGGCGCGTTTTGGCCTTCATGTTCTCCTTTTGGCCTGTTCTGACAGCCTCGTTGCCAAGCGACCGCGACGGCTGGCCCGCACTACAGAGTGGAAAGCAGTTACGTAACAAACCAGGAGGCCCTGAAGCCTTTACATCATCAGCTACCTTTGGACAAGGACCCTTTTTTTTCTTTTTTTTTTTATAGAAAAATGTTTTTTTTTTTTTTTTTTTTTTTACAGACGATGAAAGAACGGCGGAGGCATGCGCTGCATATTTTCGGCGTTCTGTAAACCGCGCTTAACGGAATCAGCCGGGCCGAAGTCAGCTGTTTTCTGTTTTTGCGCGCGGTGGGAACGCATGAGAACCGGCCGTTTTTTTCCATCCTGTAATCCCCCCCCCCCAAAAAAAAAGCTCATTAAAATAAATCACAAACGGCGCTTTTGTTTGGTTGCAAAGTTCGCAAAGAGTCTCTACTGTACTGCAATAAAGACCTCATTATGCCGGTATTAGATTACTTTACGAATGTACGTTCCACGTCTTACATCGGTAAAGAGAGAAGCTATTGTTAGATTTGCACTGATTATACTGACCACATGTCTGGCTACGGACAGACAGAAGCTGCCTTTGACCACAGAGCCAACATGGACGTGTTTATGAGCGAACACAAGACTCAACATGCGCTCCCCGTCATAAACACAATAGCACGTTTACACACCCACAGGGCGGGGACACAGACAACACACCCCAGACTCAACCGTGAGAAAACGTGTGTGTGTGTGTGTGTGTGCAAATGGCTATTCATGTGTATGAGAGTGCATGTATGTATGTGTGTCGTGTGTGTGTGTGTGCGCTATGTTTGCATGCAAATGGTTATTCATGTGTGTGTGCATGTGTGCTTGTGTATGTGTGTGTGTGTGTATGTTTGTATGCAAATGGATATTCATGTGTGTGTGTGTGTGCGTGTGTCTATGCACATGCATGTGTGCTTGTGTATGTCTGTCTAGGTGTGTGGGGGGGTGGGATGGGGGGGGGGGGTGAATGTGTGTGATGCTACTGACAGGTGACAGAAGACCCTTCTAAATCTGTAAGGTCCACGTCACCCTTTGCCGATGGGATGCCCACAGGGGGAGGGGCTTTCCACAGAGAATCGACCAATCAGCCTCAAAGGTAGTCCTGGAACCCAATGATCGTGTCTCAACACACTGTCCACTTCCTGTCTGAGAACAGCTACTAACGAAGCAACACTGAGCCGCGTCAGGACGTCCCAGCTCAGACACAGGGCTGGTTCTCATTGGTCGCTACGCGGATGTGCTTTTCGCCTTCAACGAGATGATGCGATCGGTTAGATGCGTTATCGTGTGGAATCAAAAATCAGTTTCTACTAAACAAAGTTAACTGAGACATGGAACCTGATCAATGCGATTTAGATGCAATGACACACGTCTGGATCAAACACAGCAGTGTGTAATACAAACAGTCTATTGTTTCTGAAAGATTAATTGAAAACACACAATGTTGACTCTCAACAATAAGCATGTGAAAAGAGAAATCAACTGTTCCCACCATGGGTACAGAGCTGTCAAACACACGCATACTGTACAAACACAACCACACCTTAGAAAACATCTGTCACATGACTGCAGACAGGAGAAAACTCCCAGGTGAGGGGAAACGCTTCTGAGAAGAGGTGTGTGTGTGTGAGAGAGAGAAAGAAAGGAGAGATTGAACCAGAGAGTGAGGGAGAGAGACTGAGAGAGCAAAGCAGTGAGAGACGAAGAGTGAGACTGATAAAGAGAAAAAGAGAGAGCTTGTGAGAGATTGAGAGAGAGAGGGAGAGAGAGAGAGAGGGAGAGTGTGAGTGAGAGAGAGATAGAGAGAGAGGGAGAGAGCGATGGCACCCAAACCATGGTACCTCTAGTGATCCTGCTCAGCCGCTGTTGCCTGGCGACCAGCCGGCCCAGGTGGTACGCCGAGCGTCTTCGGCGGGGGTGCAGACTCAGGTAGATGTCCCGCACCTCCGGGCTCACGCTGCCGGGGGAGCCCCCCAAAACCTGCCCCCACATCCCCTCTCTCTCTCTCTCTCTCTCTCTCTCTCGCGCACTGTCCGATCCAAAGCAACCCCCTTCCTACATGCAAACTCTCCTCATACACGCGCAAACACACACACGTAAACGCGAGCGTGCGTGTACACACAGGCACGGGAGTTAACTGCGCTGAGCCGAGTTTATCCGCAGAAGTACGGAATGCCCTTCGTCCCACTTCCTCCTCCCTCGAGTCACGTGACCCGTCCGACTGGCCAATGGGGCGAGGGCACCCGGGGGCCCCGCCCACCCGACTGAGAATGTGAGCCAATGGGCTGCGTAGGATCTCTCCGCCCTCTGTGGGCCGGAGGGAAATATAAATACCAGCACAATAGCTGGGCACTGAGTAAGCAGAGAGCAAGTGAGGTAGAGAGAGAGAGGGAGAGAGAGAGAGCGCGAGACACTCACACCTCCTTTCCTCAGCAGGAGGAGATTCTCAGAGGTGAAGCTGCAAACCTGAATCCACACCACAAGGAGGTAGCTTCTATACACCCCATTAATTGGCTACCGTCTCCCCAACCATTCTTCTTTATTGGCTTGTATCCACACTGCTGCTCTCTTATTGGTTAGTCTTTACTGGCTAGAGGCAACACACACAGAAATAATATCAGGAGCAGTGACCCCAGTCCTATCAGCCAATAGCGTTTGCTTAAATACCAAACACTTGCCCTGACTGGGCTAGGATACAGGGAAGTCTACTGTCTGACCTTTGACCTCAGACGTATTGAGAGATTAGCAATGCACTGAACATAATATGTGGACATTTTGAAAAACAGAACACAACTACATCTCGACATAACTGTCCCAGGGTGGATTAACCCCGTAACTTCTCCACAGGCACTGAACCCCATAACTGCCCCAGGGGACTGAACCCCATAACTGCCCCAGGGCACTGAACCCCATAACTGCCCCAGGGGCACTGAACCCCATAACCCTGAAATCTGACATCTCTGATCATACACTACATGTACGTGGGTGGGGGGGGGGGGGGGGGGCTGCATATGTGTAACTAGGAGAGATATGCAAAATCCGGGGGGGGGGGGGGGGGGGGGGGGGGGAATCCAGGTCCAGTGTTAATTGGCAATAAAGTGACTCTTACTCTTTACTCCCCCCTCCCCCCTTCCCCCAAAGGGAGAGCAGTGCTCTTTATAGCTGTTTGTACAAGGAGCAACAGCTCCAGAACCAAGGACACGGCCAGATCACACACTTTCACTTACAGACCAATTTGCTGTAACACCACGAGCAGAAACAGCTCTCCAGCTTGAACATTAACACAACTTACAACCCTACATATTCATCACTCGACTGATAACTCCTCTTCATCCTGTCAGGTGAGAATAGTACCACACTATGGCAGAACTGATTATAAAACTGTAATATGTTTTTATTTTGTCAGTGAGAGAATGGTGAAATCAATACAAAACCAGTCACGCAGACTTGTTTGACAGTTATTTACGGTCATTAAAGCGGCTTCCAAAAGCTCTGCAGGCATTTTCCAGTACATTCTGGTTGTAAAAATAGCACTGTGCGGAGTGATAAGGGAAGGCATTTCACTCTGTGCGCGCACACACACACGCACCATTTAGCAATCACGTAGTCCGCTGCTTCATTATATAACACTAATCCATACCTAGTCCTAATCTCTCTCCACTAACATTCAATAGATCATAAATTGGAGAAAGAGGAGAGAGGCAGCCTATGTATTAATGACCAGCTTTAACATGGCGTTCACTCTTTAACTCAGGCTTTAAACTCCATAACTCGCAATCATAACATTAAACAGATCAATTTAAAATAACTACGGGATATGCTATGCTATGAAAACTGGGTGCTATTAGAAGTAGTTAGGCTACAGTATAAAAAGCACGATTTAAATAGTATTTAAATATAAAAACTTATCCGTGCCCTGTCGTCTGTTAATAGGCTATTGAACAGTAGTCTACTGGCCTTACGACAGGCAGAAATTTTTAGCCACTTGAGAGGGAAACGGCGCGCTGTCCGCTTTTCTTGGCAACCGCCCCGGGATTTTGGTTTCAAAATCCGTTCCCCTCTGACGCGCCCCCCCCGCGCCGTTCGGAAGCGCCCGCCTGTGAGAGCACGGACCCCGCCGGCGAGTCACCAGCCCCGCCCCGCCCCGCCCCGCCCCGCCCCGCCCCGCCCCGCCCAGCTGCAGCTGCATAACCGCCGCTGTTTGAGCAGTATCCAGCTGCGCTCCCAAAAAAATAAAAGAAAGAAAACGAAACACTGGCCTGACTAGTGAGTGATACATGTAAGCTGCACGCGCGAAGCCTTCGCGGATGAGCCCAGTTATTTACATTGCGCGTTTTTACGTTTGATACAGACATTTAAGGCAAGCCAGCGGCGACGTTAGCTCCAGCTATTTTTCCCCGGGGGACACCTCGAAGTGTTTTTCACTGATGGACTGTATTTTCACAGCCCACATTTCAAATATTATTTCATTTACACAGATGGACATTTTCAGAAACAGTTCTCGGGCGAGGGTATGGCAGAAGGGGGGGGGTTTCTGATGCCGGGGATTTGAGCCTGCGGGGTACTCGTCAAACTCTTTAACAGCTGCTACCCGTCCACCCCTTTAAGTGGAAGAAAAGCCCAATTTAAAATGCCTTTTAAACTGACTGTTTATGTTCCTCAGTGCATTAGCGAGCATGTGTATGCACAGTTGTGTGTGTGCGTGTGTGTAGGTTGTGTGTGCACGTGTGTGTACATTGTTACATTGCATTCCCTTTATTTGGCATTTATTTATTACTGTCATCCAAAGCAATGGACAATACGTGCACACCAATGTTCACTGGAACAACCCCAGAATACAGGTCCGATAAGACACAATTCTCATTAAGTGGCAGTTATCCATAGCCATGAACATCAGGTCTAGTTCACGCAATAAGTATAGGCTGAATCAGTAAAGGTTTGGCAAGTCAAACTAAAAGTCATATGTGTTTGTGTGTGTACACTGTGTGTGCATGTGCGGACAGTATGTGTGTTTGTGCGTACATTCTGTGTATGTGTGTGTGTATGCGTATGTGTGTGTGTATTTGTGTGTGTCTGTGTGTTTGTGTGCGTGTGTGTGTGTGTGTACGTGTGTGTGTGTGTGTGTGTGCCTGTCTCTCCTCAGCTTGCTCAGAGCCTGAAGGTGACTGGCTCAAAGCTGCAGGATTTCTCTGGGCTGAGCGGGATCTGTACCAGGGGAGCAGAAGAACCAGCCAAACAGCACGATAAACCCCGCCCTGCTCCCAGCCCCCATTTTACCCAACGCATCTTAAACAGGATTAAGGCCGGGGCTCTGAGGGGGGAGTGTGACGTACATTCCGGAAGGTTTCCGGAAATCGTGCCACTTTGCGTCATAAGGGGGGGGGGGGGGGGGTGTGTGTGTGCGCTTGCCATGCTGCGTTCGAGTGCGTCCAAAAATAAGACGGGAATGGAGTCCCTGGTTCCAGTAAGCCTCATAAATAACACTGCCCACCCCTGTCCCCACCCCACCCCCGGCAGGGCTCCAGAGCAGAGCAGCTGAGTAAATGTTTAGATTAAAGCACGGCCTGGACTGGACTGCTCAGATTCAGGTTTAATGGGGGGGGGGGGGGGGGGGGTGTGGGCCTGAATGCCACCCCCTTTTGCCCCCCCAGAACCAGCCTTCTCCTAACCACACTGCCCTACGGAGGCGCTTCGAAACCCCTTCCGCAGGTGCCCCGAAAAGGGGCCCCGTCCCAGCCCGGATAGACCCCCAGTGCGAAGCCCGGCAGCGCGCGCGAGGATCCGCGGCGGGAGAGTCTGACGGATCGCAGGCCCCGCGGCGCAGCGGGTGGAAAAAGCTGCTCACCGCCGTTAGCGCCCGTGTGATGTCACCGGCGAGGCACGTGCGGCCGCGGTCGCTCTGTAAACACCCAAACAGGTGCCGTCCGTTTGCAGAGAGCCGCTCCGCCAGACACTGTCACTGCTCTGAGCAGCCCTCCCTCACAGCCCTTACCTCTGCGCTGTTCGTCTGAGCTGTTATTAATCAGCTCGTACCTCGAGAGGTTACTCAGAGCACTCTGAGCTGTTACTCTGAGCTGTTACTCTGAGCAGTTACTCTGAGCAGTTACTCTGAGCAGTTACTCTGAGCAGTTACTCTGAGCAGTTACTCTGAGCTGTTACTCTGAGTTACTCTGAGCTGTTACTCTGAGCTGTTACACTGAGGAGTTTTACACATTACTTTGAGAAGCTATACTGAGTAGCTGTTACCTTAAAAAATGGGCGATTAGTTTCAGTCCTCACTATGTGCGATTTTCTTCAGTGCTCAGCTGTTCAGAGTAAGAGCAAATCATCACCAGAGAGGGGCATAAACTCTGTTTATTTTATTTATTCATGTCTGTTTCCAGACTTTGGAAGGTAAGAAACGATTTTGGGAGGAGGCCAGATAATTCATCCCCTGCTGTGCGCTGGTGATGCTGATGTGTTTCCATGCTAAGTCTCTAAACCCAATCTGCCCACACACCGCTGCAGACCCAAGCCTGGCATCGCACTGACCCACTTTTACACTCTCCCTCCTCCGCTTCCTGCTTCTGGTACGAGGGTAAAAACGCTCCCCCCCCCCGCAGGAGTACAGCAGAAGCTATAGTTCCTCTTCAGAGAGAGGGAGAGAGAGAGAGAGAGAGAGAGCAAGAGACAGAGAGGTAGAGGGACAGAGTGTGAAAGGGAGAGAGAAACAGAGTGAGAGAAAGAAAGATAGAGTGAGGGGGAGTGAGATACAGAGAGATGGAGAGAGAGAGAGAGAAAAAAAAAAAAGAGAGTCAGAGAGAGGAGATCCAGCCCGGGGTCCTGAAGGGCCCATGGGGTCCTTCTGGTTTTTGTTTTCACCTTAAAATCCGCACCCCACTCAGACCCCAGAAACCAGGCAAGCAGTGGCTTACCTGGAGAATGAGCGTGTTTAACTGACCCGGCAGAGCAAGAACAGAACCCAGCACAGGACAGGGGCCCAGCAGAGCCCTGCGCTCCAGCCAAACACTCAGATGCAAAGCAGTGTAGGGGTGAGGGGGTTCGACTGGGGGGAGGGGGGACAGGCACTGCCTTAAAAGCATGCGGGGGCCCTTCGCAGGCAAACAGGCTCAGCTGGGGCCTGGCCCCTTCCCAAAAAAATGCCTGGACCAGCTGCAACCGCCAAGACCGTATAAGATCATCTGCTGTCTAACGGCATGAAGTAAATTAGCACTGGACTCGGGGGGATTTCCCCCAGACCCCCGCCCCAAGGCCCTCCCCCCCCCGCCCCCATGCCAAAAACAACACGGGGGTGAACGTCTCGAGCTGCACACGGGATTAGCATGCTAACGCCGCTAATAATAACGTGGCACGTGCCCTCGCCACGGTAACGAGCCGCTCCAGAGTGCGGACTCTGTTCATCTCCCCTTAATGAAGAAGCAGAGGGCTGTGTTTGTGGAATTTACTGACACCTAGTGGCCAAACATGGTGTACTACAAGCGAGAGGACACTTAGCCCAAGTTCTGCAGTTAATTAGTTAATGGACCGCTCTCACTGAGCACACAGCAGAAACGCAGCCTGGAATGCTCGCTAGATCTTCCACTCTACGGGAGCTGAGAGGAGATGTTCGACTGGTTCACTTAACGTGGGAAAAATATGCTAACACACGTCCGTGATGAGGCTCGCAGTGTGCGATGCCCTGTCCTTTCAGGAACGTTTCCCAGGAAACATCTCCACGGCAGTGCTATTGCGCGACCGCAAAAACTGATATCACCGGATTCCAGGGTAAAACCACGATTCCTTTTCCTGCTTATCTGGTGGTTTTTATTCACCGTAAAGATAGGGGGTGACCTCCGGCCAGCTCCTCTAGTGCGGGGCTTATCTATGGTGACAGAATGAGTTATGTCACAGGAAGCACACAAGTCGCACATTTTTTTTTTACGGACAAAGACTGGTAAGTATGCGTGACAATAAGGACAGTGTAAAATTTCATGCTACACAAACAATATGGCCGCTGCCATCTTCGAGTGTCCGAACGTCCCCTTCCCTGCTGGAAATCGTTACCGCAAACGTGTTCGCACAGGAACGCCACGCGTTCGCGCTGAAGTGCGGGGCCCCGCCAAAGCTTCCTGCTCTCGGACGACGTCAGCGTGAACGAGGGGAGGGGGGCGACGATTCGAGGCCTAATCCGGGAAACGCACCGGGACAATTTTCGGCTAATCCCCCCCAGACTCCGGCCACAGTGGGGGTCCCCCCTGACCCAGCCCTCTCTGTGGGTTTTAGAACGACTCCTGGCATATCCGAGCTAATCCACCCAGGCTGTTAAGGCAGCCCTCTAGCAGAGGGCATATTGGCACTTGTATTAAACAGATTTACGACATTAAATAAATTAATTTGGACAGGGCTAAAATAAACAATTGATGTTTTGCCATTTGCATTTGTGAGATGAATTAAAACATTGCTCAGCAAAATTCCTGCACTCTCATCAGAAAAAAAGGTTCTTTGGCTCATCTCCATAAGGGAACCCTATTTGTTTCCTTATGGAACCCTCTATGCTAGGTCTGAAAAGAGTGAAAGCTCCCAGATTGAACTATTTGACGGACAAAGAACCCCTGAACTAGATGAGGGTTCCTCTATGGAGTCACAGAGGGTGTAGTGTTAGATCAATTCTCACAGTGTTAAATCAGCTCCACTGCACTCTCAGAAATAAGGTAAGGAAAAAGATACAAAAAGTGCCTGAAAGTACACAAACACTAGTCACTGCAGTGATACTCTACATAAAATTGTACCCCTAGCCAACCAGACGTAATTAATTTGAACTTTTTTGCTTAAAAAAGGTGATTATTAGGGCCAAAATAGAACATTAGTGTACCTTTCAGGGTACATTTGGCTATTTTTTCTTTAAAGAACAAATATGTACCGCCACCGTACTTTTATTTCTGCAAATATGGCTACAATACGTACACTCCATCAGAGCTGATATTATACTGAACATACTGCAGTGTTGAGCGTATCAGACATTCTGATCCGCGTCCTCGCGGTTAGACCCGCCACACCCCCTTAATCTCTGGTGGAGTTCGGTAATGTGTCATTGACATGGTACAATTTATTACCAAAGATGTTCCAGCAGGAATTAAAAGACCTGAAACTAACGCTGCTGATCCTGGCCTAACCTCACAATGTGAAAAATACTTGTTTGAGAATTAAAATACTGAAGTTAAAGAGGTTCTGTCCAATTGCATCGAAGTTTTCAGTTGAAAGCCATTAGCGCTCATACCACTGCCGTACGACCGCAAGGGAATGACCGAAAAAAAAAAAAAACGTTGACTGAAACCGGAACAGCAAACCATTCTGGGGGGGTGAAATCAAATGTTGAAATCAAATACGGCACGGCCAATCAGCCGGACCGTGAGCGGCACACTGTATACGCAAACACTAGCCTACTATCCAAGCTAATTTACAACAAGCGACAACACAGCGCACTGAAATGAATACCACGCACTGTACGCCATAAAAGCCATAATCTGAGGTACTCTGTGGGGACCTGTGATTGCTGGGTGTTAACACAAACAGACTGGTCTCAGTGACCGGTAAGTTATACGCAAGTCACGTCAGCAAAGCAAAGTTCTGTACAGTAGGCTACAGTGAACCACGAGTGTCGCAACATCGCGACATGACCACTGGATGGTCGCATTACCTGTCAAAGCGTCGTTCTGATTGGAACAGCTGATTTCGGTCTAATGAGTGTCAGAAACGTCACAAATTCTATGTACGAGATGTGTCATTAAACATGAGTTATTTTGGTTGCTAAGGAAAAAATCTTCTTAATATTAAACCATGTCCAATGTCAAAAAATGTGCGCCAAAATGATTATTTGTTGGATTAATTCTGGCTCATGACAGTAGGAACATTACTCGATACACAGCGGACGAAATGACCCGATGAAGTTTGCGCCTCGACAGTTTTTAGTCTCCAGATACCAACTGACACACTGCAGCATTTTTATCATATCCTCATATCATATAACGGATTAAAGGGGATTACACACACCCTTGATCGTGTAGTTTGGAACATTTAAAAATCCCCATTGGATAGCCTACTACGCGCGTCAATCATTTGTGTGATGTCATATTCAAAGCCCGAAGCACGTACAACCTGGCGATCTGCATTGAGTGCGAGCGCTGATCTGACCTACCGAAATCAAGGACACATGCGCGAAAAATGAGAGAATGATTTTTAAAAATTAATTTCCGGGAGTAATCTGTATTTCAGAAGTTTATTCTAGCAATAGACTTGACTGTACGTGGAGTGCCACCGACCTGCAAGACGTCGCTCCCGGACGTTCCTCCACAGTAAATCCCAAGCTTTCGATGTGGAGTCCCGCAGCTGCTCGCTGATAGAGCGCCGGAGCTGGAGTTTCGCCGACTTTCGCTTCGTTGTCATTGTAAACCGCGACACATAATAGCGCAGCCCCGCTTTCCGCCCCAGTCACCGCCGCTATCCGCCCGAATTTTAGGATCTTCGGCGTTGCCGCATAAACCGTCACTGCACCTGGATCGCGGCGCTGCGTCACTTTGCAGCGAGCGAGAAAGGCGACTTATTTCGCCCGAAAAACGAATACATTCCACTGCAAAGCCGTCCTTGTGTCTCGTGTTTGCAGTGCTTCACGCGGCGCGTTTCCCCACAAATCCAGTATGCTCCGTATCTGTTCAGCTCAACCCCGCTGCGCCGCTCTGCTTGGACCAGATGTGTAGTTGTTTGAAGTTTCCACTTCAGTCTATCGCAGCGCGCATAGCTCTCTCTCTCCCTCTCTCCTCTCTCGCTCTCTCTCTCTCTCTCTCTCTCTCTCGCTCGCTCGCTCTCTCTCGCTCCGACTTCGGCGGTGACAAGCATGAAATTTCACATATATTTATTTCTATTTTTATGGTTCTTTAATCATATGGTTGCATTTACTCTCTGGGTCATGTTTACATGAGCTCTTTGGTTACAAAATAACTCCATAAATATGTCGTCATGGGCAACATATGGATTTTTTTTTTCAAACATCCACCAAAGGCATTTCTCAACAGAATTATAGATGAGTTTGACAAAATCGTTGATTTCACCTATTTATCTATAATAGACAAATACATTGCAACAGTTCTCCCCACTAACCTCACAAACTGTTGCCACTATCTAAAACACAACTAGCCTTAGCCATTCAGAGCGTTGTGCATTCACAATTACTCACAAGTAATCACAATTACATCATCATCAACACTCTAGGAAAGAATTCCCATTTTAGCGAAGTAACATTCCATTCGTACAGTAAACACGTCCAGTGCCTCCTTAATGTCCATTTAAGATGCAAGCACAAATGAAGATTTCTGGACATACACTGAACCATTAACAACCCATATGCACAATTTCATGCAGGGAAAAATCGATAACGTTTTCAGCCCGCCTCTAAGATTTCATTACACACAGTGGACATGACCCCCCAAACACACTACCCCTCACGGAACCCAAGAAGCTTGGATTCTGCTGACAATAACGGCCATTCTGCTCAGATAGACCTTCCCCCTGTTCTTTAAACACACGTCATCTCTATGTTCTTGTATTCATGCAGTTTCCATCTTACAGTGCAGTGTACGCTTTATCTATCGCAGGGGTTCAGTTCAGGGTTTTGAGTAGCCTGGCTTAGTCTCCTGAACAGTTGTAGACAGCCCTGCTGGTTTCACTCTAACGTCGGACGACAGGACAATGTTTTCACCGAGGATGTACGTATGCGCAGTCTGCGGCTGCAGCTGATAATTTACATAAATGTCAGACCCAGAAGCGATTGGGTTAATTAAATAATTAACCGCAGAATTCAGCACAAAGTCCTAAAATAGAACGGCCCTCGTTGTGTCCCTCCTGTCCAAGAGAAAGTAGTAACCGTATGAACACAGCTGTTCTATTGGTCAGCTGTCCTGAAAATGGTGCGCATACCATATGAGCAGAGCTCTTCTATTGGTCAGTTTTCTCGAAAGGGGTCAGTAGCAAAAATATGAACAGTTCTCATCTATCGGTCAGTTTTTTTCTTTTTCACTTTTACTGACGTTGTGGAGGATATGTAGAATTTGAGCTGGCGAGGAGGCGGGACTTATATGGAAATGCATATAAACATGACAGAAGAGTGACAAATGAGCTGACCAATAGGAAAATTGTGTCAACGCTGTCATTTACATATTCACAGTTATAGTGTTCAATTTAAGCAGCTTAGCTTTTTTTCCAATATACAATTCATGTATACAGCCAGATATTTACCGAAGCAATTCAGGCTAAGTACTTTGCTCTCGGGGTAGGGAGGACGGGGGTGGCGGTGGTGGGGGGGTTGTTGTTGAGGTGTCCTGGGAAAAACAGCAAAGTTAACGGGGTGGCTTCAGTTCAGTGTCGGGGGTTAAGACTGATAACGGTGGAGTTTGCTCGCACACACAAGTGCACACCTCAGAAAAACACTAACCCCAGGGCAGGCTCACTCTGGCAATAAAACTCACGGCACAGCAATGCTAGCATGACTCATGGCTAACGCGCATCTTTTACATACTGAACCGAATAGCACGTAGCTTTCAAGCAAGCGGCTGAAACACTTTTCCTGGGAGGTAAGGTTATGGACGAACCAGGCACTGCGAGAAGGTTAGAGGAGCTCTCATGATTTTTACAGTCTTCTGCGATATTTCTAACGGCAGTGCACTGAACGCAAGACAGAAGACTAATTCATGGCCAGGATGACATTTCTCTGAAAATAGGTAAAAGTCATTTCCACACTCAGCAAATCAAAAAGGGCTAACAGAAATGTACAAATTAAAAAAAAATTAGCCCCATTGCAACAGCGCCAACATTTACAACACTAAGGTGCAGGTGAAGAAACAACTATGTAACACGTCACCCGCATCTCGAAATTAAAGAGAGCTCAGACACAGCTTTATGCTGCGAGTCACTTCGGCCGAGCGTCACCGCCAAACAACCCAGCGACTCCGCCTCCCAAACAGGAAGTGGGAGCGTGGGCCCGAGCGACGCCAGGTACGGAGCGGGAGAACCGCCGCGGCGCGGCGTGGGTTTAGCGGTCCGTCCGCCGGGCGGTACGCAGCGGATGAAAAAAAATCGGACTCTGTCTCATTCAGACCCGCAGAGGCCAATCATCTTCCAGAAGGAAGAGGAGGTGAGGAGGAGTGTGGAAGGGAAGCGGAGGAGGAGGAGGAGGAGGAAGACGGGAAAGAGTTTTGGTCGTTAGTGTAATGCGCTGCAAGCCACAGCATATCAATGGGAGGGGGTGGGGGGGAGGGGGGGGTGGATGTCTCCCAGGGACAGTCACTCCTGTGTTTACATGTCAAGAGGTCGGAGGTCAGAGGTCAAGGTTAAAAATGTCCGCCCCTCGTTTGGGAATTGGAGAGCGGGACGCCTGGGCTCAGGCCAGACGCTGGGGGTAGACCACGCTTCTGGGGGCCAGAGGAATGCACCCACTTCTCCGCACGACCTCGCTCCCCGATCGCCCCGAGACCATCACCCCCCCCCCCCCCCCCCCCCCCCCCCCCCCCCCGCCCCGCCCATACCAGTACAGGAGTCTCCTCTCCTCCCCAGCAGGGCAGAGTCAGGGAGGTGAACATCAACACTGCCCAAAAAAAAAAATCTCTCCAGGGCTGACAGAATGCAGCTGGCAGATTCTCGCCTGTCACGTGCGACTCGCACAGCAAAATGCACAGTGTTTGTCTATCCGTTCCAGGTTACCGTGGTTATATTTCTGATAAACGCCCCGCCCTGTTTTGCGTCGGGATGTGGGAGAGAGGATGACTCATGATTTCTCCCCCCCCCCCCCCCCCTCCCCCCCCCCCCCCCCCCCCCCCCCCCCCCCCCCCCCATTGGCGGTTTCATAAATATATGGATGCCATCGGCAGAGGGAGGCTCTGCAGGACGTTGTTCAGCCTCAAACGTTAACATTGTTTTAAGAGTCCAGTGGTGTGTCATCAACCCACAAGACAAAACACAGAGGAGGGGGCCAATCAAAACACAGGGATTATGCACCTTCGACCAATCACATCGCTTCAAGTTATGGCCATAACAGGAAGGAGAAGATGATGTTTCACTGCTGACACAGTCGACGGGCCGCACACAGAGAGAGAAGAGGCTGTGAGAAGCAGGTCCGTTACTCGGAGAAGGTTTTCAAGTTTCGAGGTTTCTGAAGTTCAGCCAGTTCTTCCCGCACACCGCGGATGTGCAGGGCTCCCTTTCAAGAGTCAGGTTTATTCTCGACCACACAAATGAAAAAGGAAAACCATGCCAACCATAATGCAGACCCCGCTGTTGAAAGCTATCCAAAAGTTTAGTCAACCACATAAGTGAATAACAAGTGCCTGGCTTTCACCTTTAAACTTCAGAAGCTATTAAAATGCTCAAACCCTCCTCCGCCTTTAAAATAGAGTTCTGTGTCACAGTTTGGATTTTTATTTATTTATTTATTATTGCAGTGGTTTTGCAAACCATAATTTGTGCAGTCTAGGAACATTCACATCATTTGTGGACCTGGGAAAAACTACACCCTGCCTGAATTAGAAGTGAGCAGTCTTGATGCCAGGCCCAAAATCACATTGTACCAGCAATTTAAACTCTTCAAATGGGTTAAATATCAAGTTAAGGATATTTTTAAAAATGCTGACGTAGACGCAAGCATCTGGTACAGTAAGTAAAACAACTAACAATAATAATAATACCATGCTGTGTCGATTATTTTAATTGCTTTGTAAACCATTTAATAATATCCCAGATTATTATTGTTGAGATGTAGATTATTATGACTAGACTACAGTTTGGCCCGAGGAGGAACAAGAAGCTAAACAATAGCGAAATGGAACCAGAGGAAATAACATTAAACGCTGGAACACTTCCCTTGGAGTCAGGGCGCTGTTGCTCTTGGCAACGTGAGCCTACTTATCTCTCAGGGCGAAAAAATAATGACAGAAATCGGGCCCCCTTTTTCTGACTTTTTCCCTCTGTGAACTTGCCGTGACCTCATTTTCGCTCGCGAACTTGAACATTGTACGTAAAATGAATGCTGCTAGCCGTCAGAATCCAAGCACTTGTGTGATTATTTTTGTGTCTGCCTCTGAATGAGTGTCTGTGTTGTGTTATGTTGTGTGTGTGTGTGTTTGTGTTTCAGCGTGTTTACGCGTTGTGTATATGAATACATCTGTTTGCATGTGTGGGCTCGTGTGCGTACATCAGCGCACGTGTGTTTGAGTACATGCTTGCGTGTGTGTGTGTGTGTGTTTATGTGTGTGTTTATGTGTGTGTGTGTGTCCTTTGTGTATATGTTTAATAGCTGATGTATGTGTATCTGACAGCAAACAGCAGTACAGGGGTGAGCACCTCTCCAAATGCACGTCGGCAGCTACGAGAGAAAAGTCATTTCTGTCAAGGAATGACAATGTCTGGCCAAAATTAGACTGAGACAATCTGACCCTCTCAGCTGCGCGGTACACGGAGGTGCTGCCCCCCCCCCCCCCCAGGCAGGCATGGGGAACACAACCCCCCCCCCCCCCCCCCCCCCCGCAGGCAGGCATGGGAAACATACGAAGCATCCAACGCGGCCAGGCTGGCGTGAGACGAGCGGCAGTTAGCAGACGGAATCTCCTCCCTGTGAAAACGCCCACAGTATATTAAGAATGGGGGGGGGGGGGGGAGAGTGATGGGTCGATTTGAAGTCAATACGGTTTCTTTTTTCTTTCTTCTCTTGCCGACGGGGGGGGGGGGGGGGGGGTGACCGGCGGCTCGCTGGCCGGGGCTCGTATTTCAGTAGCGTGACGGATTGGCCGAGTCCCCCGCCCCCCAACCCCCCCCCCCCCCCCCCCCCGAAGCCGGTCCAGGCTCGGCCCAGAGGAGCCGGCCTTGGAGACGACGCGCGTCGATGACGGTTTGGACTTCAAGGTCGTGTGGTTAAAAATAGACGAAAGAGCGTCCTTGCAGACTGCATTAAAACCCCATTTCTGTGTGTGTGGGGAGGGGAGGGGGGGGCGAGGGGGGGAGCGGAGGATCATGTATTGGACAAACAGAATCTTATCGGATCAGGACTGAATCTCACCGTACAGACCTGTTTGTTTGTTCATTTTCTTATTCCTTTTGTGTTAAAAATCAATCAAGGTCAATCAATTTGTGGTTGGATTGAATTACACCACATATGCGCACACACATACAGACACACACACACACGCGTGCACACACACACACAGACACGCACGCACCAACCTCAAGATCATTCATATCCATAATAGACCAGGTCTACAGAGGACAGCGAAACCCGCCGCTGAGGATTCTGGGAAGGGCTGGTGGCACGCCAGCTCTAAGACAGAGTGAATATACAGAGCATCTTCAAAGGCGCCAACAACCAGGTCACTCTCCTAAAAACAGGCTAAAGTATCTGAAAACTAGTCCAACGGAAAGTGTCTGGTAGCTGATTGGTCACTCGTGCATGTGCGTACACACACACACACACACACACACACACACACACTATTTAATCTTACTAAAAGCAGGCTGTTACAGTAAATGCTTGGTATCAACAACAAAAAGCAAGGCTATTTATAGACATGAGGAACGATCGCATACGCACTTCATGCCAAAAGGGGAAAGTGACGTCTTTCAATCTTAAACTCGGTTTCAGGCTGTTTTATAAGTCATCCCTTCCTAAAGAAAACACAATAAATGGAAAGCGTTCACCATTTTCATACAGAGCTTCCAGAGGCCACTTTACAGAGGGTGTTCCTCCATGGTGTCTGTGTCTATATGGCTCTTAAAGCTCAGTAAAAATACATCCCAAAACCGTGAATTAATGTTGTTAAGAATGAATGAATCTAAAATGGATGAATGGATGCCCAAAAAATTACATGAAAACACATGAGAATTATATGACCCCATAGACATACACACTGTTCTACATGAGGCATTCAGTGTTCACATCGAATCTTAGCACTTTTGGCAGCCATTGTTTCAACAGCAATGACATCAACAATCATAGACAAAAAGGTAACTGGAACATTTAGGTTGAGGTAACCTACATGCAAAGCAGTAATCTAGATCCTGGTTTTGGGAGCGGACCACTCCCGAGCTGCAGGTCGGTGGTGTAGTAAGAAAAGTGGCGTTGAAGCCAAGCCCCCCCCCCCCGGGCGCAAAATGCAGTCGCTCGCATTAATGCACTGCCTGTCATCAACGTCAATCTGTGGCCCCATTAAAACCACACCCTCCGGAAAAGTGTCTGAAAAAGCCACGAGTATATCACAGGAGAAAACAAAAAAACAAACACACCAGCTGTCACCGTGCCAAAGATAGGAGAGCGGGAGAGCTCTCTATCGCTCGCTCTCTCTCTCTCTCTCTCTCCGTTTATTAAAAAAAAAAACAAAAGCGGTTTTCCGTTTCACCGCGCGTCGATCGACCGCTCGCTCTCTCGCGCGGCCGGCCGGCCGTTTTAGTCGACGTTAAATTTAATAAAAAGAGGCTGAAATGAGGTGCTGTGCGCTGCGCTGAGACTCGGCGGCTCAGAGACACAGTCGAACGCAGAGCGCTCACTTTCACGAAGCCCGCTCCTGAAGGACACAGCAGGGAGCTGCTTTAAATAGCAGCACAACACAGAGCCACACCTGAGCTGAGTGCTAATGCAGAATATATAACGGTAGCGTAATGCTAACACAGACCGGAATGCTAACACAGACCATATAACATTAGCAGAATGCTAACACAGACCATTAGCAGAATGCTAACATAGAGTATATAATGTAAGTGGAGTGCTAACACTGACTAAATAGTTAGCGGAATGCCAGCACAGACTATATAACATCACCAGCATGCTAACACAGGTTATATAATGCTGCTGGAATGCTAACGAGTTTCCAGCGCTATGTTACAGTAGCCTGCCGAATGTCTTGGCACATAACTGTATTCTGTTACAACCATACATGAATATTCATGAGGCACATCTAATTAGAATGTTTCAGCTTTGGCAGAAAGGAGATAGAATCTTTGATGGTTAAGCACTTGCAGTTGGGTATCTGGTGCGTCTGTAGTATCTATGGTGCCGGTCAGTTGTGGACGGCAGTATCTGTGGCCATATTGGGGAGTGAAAGCTCTGCTGTCTCCCCACAGAGACGGAGGAGAGAAGCGTGTTTGTCTCTGACAGCTGGCCTCAGAGCCTGCGCTCTCACCCGGCGCGGACAGGGGGCATCCCGAGGCCGGCTGCCCAGAGACCGTCTGGATCCCCAGCCACCACGGGAGGGGAAGGACCTGTCACTCATGGAGTCTGCGCTGGCATCTAAATCATGACCTCTGACCCCCGGCTCCTCATCCCCTGAGCAATGCCAAAACTGCTGAAGGGATATGAACATTCTGCCTCGCATAGAAAAATGTATGACTGATTTGTAACGTGCACGCACGCATGCACACACACACACACACACACACGCACATACACACACGCACACGCACACGCACACACACTCCACCCATCTCCTGTCATTGCCCCCCAGCTCACCCCGGGCAGGGGCTCCCACAATCCCTCACTTCCGCCCCTACCTCCATTTCCTTCGTTAATAACGCAGCGCAAATGCCATCCGTCTCCTCACGACTCGCCAGGGTACAACACAGCACAGCCGAACCAGCCAATCGCAGGCTTCTCTCAGAGACCACAGCAATAACAACAGCAATGAAAATACGCACTTCATATTTTTTTTTTTTTTACAGCACGCAGCACACCTCCCAAACATACAGTATGTGTCTGTAATCACAGCAGGGGGGAACTGCAGGCTGGAGGAGAGACAGAGGAATAAAATTACAGGCCAGGGACATGTACTGCATGTGAACGCACGCACGCAAGCACACGCGTGTTTCAAACACGGCTCTGCCACCCCGCAGATTAACACAGTCCAGCCTCGTCGATTCCATTACTTATAGAAAGCCAAATCCTCGCTGCGCTCAAATCACATGACTCTCTGTGCATCCCGTCTCTCCCCCCCCCGATGACGTCGGCCCGCCAGCATTCCCGTTTCATGGAAATCCGCCCGCCCATCGGCGTTCGGGACGCCCCGCCGCGGCGGGATTTGACGGAAGGTCACCGTGAGAGGCGGGAGCTCTGCCGGATTACGTAAAGCTACGTGTCGCGCTAAAACAATCCCCGCATATCCAGTGGAATGAGTCGGGTGGTGTGGTATCCTTGCATATCCAGTGGGCTGCACGGTATTTAAAAGCCGCCGCGTGTACGATTGAAAAATAAATTATTACAAATGACTTTCATGATCTTTCATTGTAATACTGGTGAGTGAACATTCAGGACATACATGATACACGCATGTATAGGCACGCACATACACACACACACACACACACACACACACACACACTTTGGAACACGCCACAATGGAATATACTGCAATAAAAAAAATGTTTTAATTCACAACATATTGGTATATTAATGTGTGGAAACAAACTATATTGGAATACTGCTGATACTGTAATAGGTTATTTTTGTAAATACACCGCGGTGGAATCTTTCTGTTATTATTATTATTTCGGGAGAAGCGCGGCTCCGCCCGGGCGCGATAGGAGGCGGCCGCCCCCCTCACGGATTAGGCAGAGGGGTTCAGATGAAATGAAGCTGGGATCAATGGGGCCAGCGATAAGCCTTTAAGCATCTACAAAAATACGACATTATTGCATATTAATTCCCCCGGAAACACGTTCAATCCCATCACTGGCTTCTGCGGAATTAATTTTCTCCTGGTAGTAGTGGGGGTGATGGTGGTGGTGGTGGAGCTGGTGGCGGTGGGGGGGGGGTTCCCTTTGTTGGCTTTGGGGATTCAACATTGATTTCTCTGAGTGATAAAAGCGTATAAGATACAGACATACACATACACACGCACGTGCACTCACACACACACACACACACACACACACACACACACACACACCAAACTCCCCCCACATGCACGCGCGTGGTGGACTCCGTGTAAAGGTACAGAATTCTGTGTAAAGGTTCTGTGAGAGATAGAGAGATAGAGAGAGAGAGAGAGAGAGAGAGAGAGAGAGACAGAGAGAGTGAGAGAGACTGAGAGAATGAGTGAGAGAGTGTAAGAGAGAGAGAGAGAGAGAGAAAGACAGAGAGATCGACTGGAGGAGGAGTAAGCATTTGGCATGGCGCACGTCCATTAATAACTGAAGTAGCTGGCCCACAGGACCCTCACATGCATCAACCACCACAGTGCTGAACCGCAGCCTTCCAGCTGAGCGGCGTGCGAGCTGTATTACGCAATATTACGCACAGACTTAGCGAAGCCCGCTGCTAGCGCACAAACCATCGCCACGCTATTAAAAAACCACTCATCTGTCTGAGGTCATTAATGACGGATACGCTAAAGCAGTGGCTTAACACCTTCGCTCGCGTTAACCGCACGCCAAAAATTAGCTATGAATTATGAACGCTGAGGCTTGCTGTAGGGAAGAGGAGGTGAGAATAATGTATCATAAGTGGAATTTTTAATCGTAACTTTTTAAAGACGATTCATGAGATGATTTATGGAATATCATTGTCCTCTACCTTATATACAGTATGTCAGTGAAAAGAGCATTCTGAAGAAAATGGAATTACCCCAATGGTTGATTCTGGAATTGTGAGACCCAGAGATACAGCCAAGACCCACCCCCCAAAATACAAATGCACAGGGGAAAGTATTACTGGAGAAATGGAAAAGCAGTCATTGACCCAAAACCCCACCCCACCCCACCCCCCTGATACCGGCCCATCGTGTCCTGTCAGCATTTTTGTGAGGCTGATTGGTTCAGTCAGGAATTTTGAACCCCCTCGCCCCCCACCCCTCAAAAAAGCTACAGCACTGGTGAGACAAAACCAGAGCTGGTGGGAGGACTGGATTTAATATTTCAATCAGATTCCTCCACACTTCCTGTGAACAAAGGAATGAAAAAGGCCAAGATGGAATCCTTTTTTTTGTTGCAAGAAAAAACAAACAAACTGCAATTAAAAGGAACCACATTCTCCAGTCCCATCCCTGCTAATCCCAACCCAACAAACCAAGGTCAAGGTCATGTGGATGAAACATTCCTGTCCCTGAACATCAGTGAAAACACACGACTGCCATAACATCATCAGGAGCTTCACCAGTTCAAACACATATACGTATGTACACAAAGCCCATATGTATTTGCAAAAACATACTTCACACACATATGCTTAGCTTACACATTTATCATTATGAGAGGTAAAAATGCAAGGCCTTACTCCTAACGAATGCAAAGGATGAAAAGTCTTGTCTCGTTCTTCTAGATGTCTGAGACCTCTACTGCTCGATGCTCACACACAGTGCGATGCAGAATTCTGATGGCGGGGGAATAGTTCCCATTTGAATTCTGGGTTCGTACGCAAACACACCCACAATCAATTCACATGCCTGTAGTAAGTTTTTCTTCTGAAGAGAAGGTAAGTATCTTTGACCCTCTTAGCCGAGCAGTCATACACCCAGATTTTTTCTTAAGGACAGAGAAATGCATATCTTCATCATTATTTTTTTATTATTAGCTTTTATTATTGTTGACACATTATTTGCACATGTTCATGCTGTCCAGAAATTGTGGGTATATAAAAAGTTCTGTATAAAATAACACAATCATCATGTGTAATATATTATTATTATCATCATCATTATAGAAGATAGTTTTGAAAACAGATATGCTGCTCTGCTCATTTTGCCAGGCAAATGATGTCATAGTAGAAGCTTTTCTCAAAAAATGATTGTTTTTTTTTTTCCTTGGCCTACCTAGCTTTTTGGCTTTTAATTGGCAACAGTAGATAGAGATATCAGTCCTGACATAGTGACAAAGCCACATGACACGTTTGTTCTTTCTAACCGCGGGTATCGACCGATATGACAACTTTATCGACAAACGTTCAGGCAACGTCACAGACAGAGGCCGTCCGTATAAAGGGAAAGGAACTGACTCACGGATTCAGCAACACTAGCGGCGGACACCACATTAAAAAAAAAGATCACTCGGATGAAAGAGCTGACGCACGCAGCGCACACAGGCAGTGTGTGAGTTATATCCCCACTTAGCAGTCTTCGGTAGGAACACATTTCCAGCTAATGCGCACACCCGTCAGGGGATAAAACCAGAGCGGACGGTCAACACTTTCCATTACATCTGAAGCCGGGTTTGCTACAGGCTTTAGCATCAGCGAAAAAGGTAGCGCTGACAAGACCAACTGCTAACAGTTTTGTTGGCCAAGACAGTGGTTTGCGTGTGGCAAAAACAGTAAAAAAAATAATTGTAAAACTGCGCTCTTTAATAAATAGAATTTTGTAAATCTGACCTCTGGAGTAAAAAACCTGAAAAGACTTTTGATGACACCAAGATGTGGCTCTCACAGTCATGATACTGTACAAGCCAGGGCTCCCTAAAGATCTACCATCCTGCAGGTGTTCACTCCAAACCTCATTCAACAGGGAATGTCATTAATCTACTAATTAGTAGAATCGGGCGTGCCAGATTAAGGGTCGGAGTGAAAACCTACAGAATGGCAGATCTCCAGATTAGGGTTGGGCAGCCCTGCCATAAGCATTGTACAAGCTAACACTGTGCAGATGCATATTCACAAAAGCACACAAGGCACGTGCTCACATTCATGGCACATAGCCTCCTTGCTGTATGTATCTGGGTTATTAGCACCCAGATGGGGGGGGGGGGGGGGGAGTTTAACACAGCAAGGATATAAATAACAGCTGAGGAACTAACGCTCGGCAGACGGGGGGGGGGGTGGCGGGGGGGGGCACTTTCTAAGAAACGCACGTTCTTTCACGCATGCACATTAATAAACGTGCGTGTCTGCGATCGTTCACTCCCCACAAAGTTTTTGTCGTTTTCTGTTAGCTGCGCATTACACTTTGAGGCGACGCGGCCTGTTTTTGCCCCCTGAAAACACACAAAAACACAAATTACAGAGAGAGAGAGAGATGCTGAACTACAACCACCTCCACCCTGCTGAGAAAGCACTCCATGGACGGCAGTTAAACAAAGACCGCACAGCACGGAGAAAAGATGCTTTAGCGATACTGTTACTCTACAAACACTGAGGGAACTATTACTGCTTTCGGCAGAAGGACACAGGACAGCTGGCTGTGCTCTTTCAAACAGGTAATTACTTTGAAAAAAAAAAGGGACCAGTAAACCGATGAAATGATTTATGATGGAGGGTCCTTAACCTTAACCCTGGTCCTGGAGAGCCGCAGCATCTGCCGGTCTGTGTCGTAACCTTAAAAACTAGCAACCAGTTCAGCCCTAAGAAGCCACATGAGGTGAGTTAAGTGTATAATCCACTGCTTTCATTTATCAATGAAGTGTTGAGCAGTGAAATCCTGAAAAGACCCTGCAGCTCTCCAGGACCAGGGCTGAGGACCCCCCCTGATTTACAGCCCGAAACACCGGCGATTTGGGGCGGGTTTCTAACCGAGGAGGGGAGCGGAGAGGGTAGAGGGGCGGGTAACGCCCGTGGCGTGTGCCTGTCGGCAGGTCTGTATGGCGGGAATGAGGGCGGGGCCACCGCAGGCATCCCCGATCCGCGCGCCGCGGCCTTTCCGCGAAACCACGCGACCCGCCGAGAAGGTCATGTGACCCGAGAGCAAGCCGAGCCGAAAAGCGGCGTCTCCCCAGGGGTCTCCAGGGGCGGCATTTCGTCACGACGACCATTTCGGAGCCGCGACGACGACCTGGCGCGCTTCCCGAAACGTAGCCGCGTCGCCCCGGGACACCGTCGCAAATTACGGCGATTAAAGACGGAAAAAAAAACAAAAACTGGAGACGGCCCTTTCCCAGCCCTCTTCCCGGGGGGGTGATCGGCTCACACCTGTGCCCATTCCTCAACGGGACCTCTCACTCCTCCACACCCCGGCGATGACACTGTACACACGGGAGCGGTGACAGCACAGACTCCACACACACGCCACATACACAGCCCCACGACCCCAACCCTCCAAGTCCTGGCTGCACTGTTATTAAACCAAAAATTCTCATTTAATGCATCGACAGTCATTAACCCTTTGAAGTGTGGGTATCTAGGAATGTTGTTTCAAAATTCTAAACCAGTGTTCTAGAGCTCCATTGATTTCAGTCACCAGTAGTGATTGTGACATCAGCATTAGAATGCTCAGTTAAGAACATTCTAATCATATATTTGTGACATTTGTGTAAGGTTATGTGAAGTCGTGGTAGATAACAATGTTGTGGCAACCTTTCACCAGCGTTTCTTCTCCACCCCACCACTCCCCAAACCACAGCTTTCCCGCCATGTCGTAAAAAGGGGGTCAAGATCACAGCAATTCTTTTCCTGCATGCTCCAGCGGAGGCGTTTGTGACCCAAGAAAAATCATAAGAGCATATGTTCTTGACTTTCGGTAACCTTAAAAAAACTATTTAAAAGCTTTTTTTTTTAGTCTGTAGGGAAGTTACAAAACCATAAACAGAAATAGAGCTTCATGTGAAACCACTGTGCTGGTGACCAGTGCTTGTGAGTCAGTGTTCATGGTTTCCCAGTTCATTCCCACTGTTTCACCAGCGCAACGATACTGCGGCACACACACACAGCGAAACAGTGCGTTTTTTAACCCATTGACAAGCAGGTTTTCATTATAGAACTACAGTGCATTGCTATCAATCACCAGTAGTGATTGTGACATCAGCATTAGAATTTTCAGTTAAGAACATTCCAATCACATTTTTGTGATTAGAACGTTCAAGTTGAGAACATTCCAATCGCATATTAGTGATTAGAATGTTCAGTTAAGAACATTCCAATCGCATATTTGCGATATCATGCCTTAAAGGGTTAAAGGCCATTCTGTGTAACCCGGGCGGGAGTGGCCCCTCTGACTGCACTGTACCCTTCTCAGTCATTTCAGACATCCACATTCTCTTCCCAGAATTCTTGGGCCCGACCACCGCAGACATACCGTCCGAAGCAACTGGGGCGTGTTTGCTGTGTGTGTGTGTGTGTGTGTGTGTCTGTGTATACTGTATGTATGTGCAATGTATGTGTGTGTACACATCTGTCTTTCTCTGTGTGTGCATGTGTATGTGTGTTTGTATGCATTTGTCTACGTGTATGTGTGTTTGCCTATGTGTATGTGTTTGTTTGCGTGTATTTTTTAAAGTATTGTAGTCCAAATGGTGCGATGACTGCTCTAAATTAATTCGCTGGCTACAGTACAGCAATCTAACCTTCCCTGGCATTGATACCAGCTGTCCCGTATGATGTAATGCAGCAGCTAGCTTAAAAAAAATCAATATCCACTTGTGATTGCAAAATGAACTTAGTTACATCGACACTGAGCCAGCTAAGCAGTTTTCATCATAGCGAGTTTTGTCACTGATTTTCCACCGTATGCGTGCGGATGTGAGCGTCCGTGTGTGTGTGTGTGTGTGTGCGCACGCACGTGTGTGTGTGTTTGAACGAGCAGGGAACAGCAAAAGCAACACACCACATCACAGCAGTGGGGACTGAAATGCTGGAGGACTCTGAGGTCAGGACTTCCCAGTGATCCACTTTCATCCTCTTCAGCAGAAATGACAGGAAACACAACAAAATATCTACTCCCCCCCCCCCCCCCCCCCCACCCCCGCCACCCTGACCCCGGCCTCACGCCGCTCCCAAGCCACTGGGACGAGGTGGGGGGTGCACTGGGACCTCAGAAAATTCCAGACAACTCCCAGGAGCCTCCAGCACAGAAATAAAGCAAGAAAAACCAAAAATAATTCATGCACCCCACCCCCATCCCAGCTCTATAGAGTCAGCCCATGGCCCTGATCTGCTGAGACTCAAACAATATGGAACTTTCCTGGGGAAAGCGCACACACACACACACACACACACACCTGGCAGGAAGGCTTACCTGCACCAGCCTGGCTCATCCTTGCAGTGCCCTGAAAGGAAACAGAGAGGGACACAATGAGTCATAGACCTGTGATATCACAGCAGCAGGTACCAGAGGCCCCGCCCCCTGGACAACTGACACAAGAGAGATGACGTTTCAGCTCGCCTCAGTTACGACTGTTATGATGACACGTGTGCAGTCCTAATGCTGTGGGCACTGACACAGGGGAGTGGAGTCTCCGTATCATTCAGACATGGCTCACAGACACAAGGGAAGTACTACTGACACTGAGCTGAATGACAAAGGAGAGAGGACTCTCGGTACCACTAACACTGGGCTCACTGACACAGTACCACTAACACTGGGCTCACTGACTCAGTAACACTAACACTGGGCTCACTGACTCAGTAACACTAACTATGGGCTCACTGACAGGAGATATGACCCTCAGTACCACTGATGATGGGGTAAATGACTCAGCAGAGAAGCCTGTCTCTCTGTCATGCAGGGCCAAATTGCCCCCTGTGCTGAGATTCAGAAGAGGGTGAAGCTATTGATTCTGAGGCAGGATCACACACAGACACTTGAAGCCCAAATCAATAGTAATGCCATTTGAGTCAGAGCAACTCCCCCAACGAGAGTAAGCTCTTCTCCTGGGTCACTGCACGTGTGTCTACCCTTACAAAGAGCTCACAGTTTACACATTATACATGATCTATAATAACCAGTGTCTCCAAAAGAAATGAAAAATCGAACTCACAGGAACAACAAAAAATGTTTTTTTCCCCATTTACCAACAATTCCATTACATTTCTGTCACATGGTTTTTCAAAATAAAATTACCACTATTGATATATTAGGCATTTACAGAAGAGCTAGCTACAAAAAAAAACAAGGTTCTTGCATGAGACACAGGACAATAACACCCACCAAACAAAGCGAAAGCCCCCTTATACGGTTCTGAAATGTGTAATGTTCTGATTTTATTCAATATATAACACACCGTTGTTGCGGGAATCCAGAAAAACGGTAAAAATCTGGGACATCTGGTCACCCAGAGCAGTGCCCTTTCTGGGAATTGAACCTGCAGCCTCCTGGTTACTCCACCAACATTGACTAATAATTACAAACAAGAACTATTAAGACTTTTTCTTCACACACACAGTTTAGCGGGTTCACCAATCACTAAAACTTATTCGCCCAACCATGTTTGTGAAGCACAAGTGTAATGCCAAAGTTAAGGGCAAACGTTGATTGAATACTGGCCACTGTTTTCTCATTCAGCCAAAACTCTTGCACATACTGAAACCACACACTGTAAGTTTCTAACATGCCTGTATGACTGTACGGCAATGCCTGTAAATGGGAAAATGAAAAGGTGAAACAATAAAATAGGGCTCTAAAGTGCAGATTAATCGCCTTTTTTTTGGGAGTCATTCTTCCAACAACAAAAAATAAGCCATACACTGCAAGCAAAAAAAAAAAAAAAAAAAAAAAAACGAATCCAACAAAGTACAATAAACAGATTTTACATGTGTGTACACATCTATATGTTTACACTAGATTAGATTAGACGGGAATAACTTTATTTCTCATTCAAGGGCGGCCAACTCTTTATCTACCCGTCCATCTATCTCTCCGTATATACGCTGGGGGTGAGGAGGGAAGTGGGGCAAGCAAACAGCGCCGTATTTATTTTATGAGCGAGGGAGATCAAAGACCCCCCGAAATACGCGCTCGAATTCTGGAGGGGGGCCAGCGAGGCCGGTGGGAACGCCGAGGTGGCGCAGAGGACCTGGGAACGCTTTTCCAGGTCGGGTGAGAATTCCCAATCCCACCCCTGGCCCCCCTCTATGTTTTCCTACCCTCCTGTCCGACGAGTGTGTCTGACCACCCCGGGATTTACCGGAATGGTCTACAGCGATGTCGTCTCCACGGTGATACACTATATACGTGTGCACTAGGGCTGTGTGCAACTTGCCAGGGCATTGCATTACATTCACATTCACACAACAGACATCCTGCTGTACACAGCTGTCCTCCTTACTGCACAGACAGCCCATTTACACAGCTGTAGATACTACCTGGCGCAAGGGGTATAGTGGTAGTGCCCTACATGGGATTCGAACTTGCAATCTCCGAGTTAGAAGACAGGTTACAGCCCAAAACATTGACACATGCTGTGCTGCACTATTCAATACACTAAGGGCCTGACTTATTGAAACCTATAGCACGTGCAAACCCTTTTAGCACACGCAAAACTAATAACACAACAAAAGATTGGTGGAAAACAAATACCATGACAATCAATCATTGGATGGATCCTTTTTCAAAAAAAAAAAAAAAAAAAAAAAACTGCCAGTGATCTCCAGGAATTTTACAGGTCTAAAGGCTCAGTGCAGTTCAGATAAAGCATTTGACTCAGGTCTGGTCAGGAGAATAGAACATAATAGAATAGAACTGAATAGAACATAATAGAATAGCACAGAACATTGGGTAGAGTGCTCGGGAGCGATGGTGCTCTGCCTGTTGAACGCCGTCTCCTTGAAGGAGTCGCAAACGTTCATAAGTGTTTCACAACCCCCGGGGGTCCCAATCTGGCACGGCAGCACAGCGTACGGTCACCACGGCAGCAAGACAAGAAACTAGGTCACAAGCAGAGAAACTTAGAAGTCTCCCAAACTGTACCGACTGGCCTACTTCGCCCACATCGAAGTTACTTGAACTAATAATGGATTGTTGAACTTGGCTTTCACTCCCATATGACCTGCTTAATTTGTTCTGACCAAGGATGCAGATCTCATTTCAAATTTGGGGGAACAACAATTCTTTTGGGGGGACATTTACAGATAATATTGGGGGGGGGGGGGCAACCGATGTTTTCCCAAAGTTGGGGAGGGATGTGTTCCCCCCCTGCTCCCTGGGATAAACGTCCATGGATATGACCCAGTGACTTTGGTCTCTTTCTCACACTCTCCCAGAAAGGAAGGACAAGGTTACCCCTGGCGACGGACGCAAATGAGGCTCCACAACCCGCATTAACGAGTGGAGTGGCAATGACCTGTCAATCACTGGCTTGCTTTATCCAATCACAAGGTTCTGTCCTCCAAACAAAGTGTGACGATTGGCTGAAATCAGTATAGCCCCACCCATTTTTGGTTGACACGAAGCCTCACGCTCCCTATCACTAGTATACACTCGCTTTGTGTTCAGTGTAGCAGTTATAAGGACTTCTCAGGGCTTAACGGCCATTTTAAGTTTGCTCCGCCCCCCTTTCCAGCGACCCACGTCATTCATCCATGTTCATGACTCACCTTTCGGCTTATTTAACGGGGGCCCCCTCTTTCCCCCTTTCAGGGCTCGGAAAGCATCGCTGAGGCAAGGCACCGTGGCCCCCCCTGAGTGTTCCTGCGTGTTGACTGGTGACCCCCCCCCAGAGCGTTCCTGCGTGTTGACTGGTGCCCCCCCCCACCCCCCCAGAGCGTTCCTGCGTGTTGACTGTGAGATTTAACACGGCCTGTCAGAATTTCATCACATATCCAAGGGCTGCAGTCACACAGGTTTAAAGGGACGGATTCATCCGGGGCAAGGGGGCAGGGGGGCGGGGGTGGGGGTGAGAACGGGGGTGTGGCGTACCACCAAATCCACAGCCAATCACACGGACCAGAAGTTTAATAGACACCAGCTTTGGGAAGGCGGATTTAAGGCGAACAGCGTTACCGGCGTTGTTCATTCACACTTTGAATTTGCAGCTTGGCGTTTTTTGTAACCGCCACAGCGACACGGACAGGCTGTCTCCAGAAATGCATGATGTCGCACACAGACACTAAACACAGCTGGTGCTCGTCTCTGGCTTTCAATATCTGTGTGATGACATCACACAGGTTACAGTTATTCTGATTAACAGAACACAGTAGGCGTTAGCATCATTTCGTAATGTTTTCCACAATATTTCCTTTTCCACATTCTTAATACAATGTGTTGTGGACACAGTACGTGAATAATGAGATGGAACCAACTTTTTGTAATGGCCATTTTCTTCTATTTCTTTTTCCATTTTTGCTCACCTGATTTCGAAACTACCAACATCCTAGCTCAGTTTGTTCGGGGAGAGATCCAGAGGCCAGGGTTAAATTCAGTCCATTTCCTGGACTTGACTGAACTGACATGAGCTGACATGAGCTGCCCCCCCCCCCCCCCCCCCCCAACTCCGAGCCTTTTGTTTATCCACACGCTGGAAGAAATTAAAGAGAGATTTAAACGGACAAGGTTACACGGCAAAGCTCGTCAATGTAAAAAACACAGCGGTTTTCAGCTTAGCCCCCGTGGGAACTCTGCGCAGGCTGGCTTTCCTTCCAAACACAACTGCAATCCCAACAATTTTAAACGCGCTTTTCATTTTTCTTAATTAGGCGCTTTTCATGTTTTGAGAAATTACCCTCTTAAGCCACATTATGTCAAAAATAGCTCTACCCTTCCATGAAGGTCCACATTCCCATTGTGCTTACTGTGCTAGACTGCAAAAGAGTGCATAAACAGAGGTAAAGAAACCTTAACTGATCAAATTAAAGAGGCTCCTCAGTGATGAAAATGTGAACACCTAGCCTCAGATAGCCATTTGGTAGATACACCAAAACAGCCCAAATATGTGATCAGAATGTTCTTAAATGAACATTCTAATCCTGATGTCACAATCACTGCTGGTCATTTAGAGCGACGGAATTCTAGAACACTGAATTGTAATTCAGAAAAAACATTACATAAAAAAATCCTACTCTTCAAAAGGGTTATCTAAAAGGAGATTTCCTTCTTTTATCAGCCTCAGGATTGCTTCAGTATCTCCACGGTTACTGATTCCACATGATTGCATCACGGCTGTGAGCAGCGCTATGATAGGCTCGGCAGGGAATGCGGACGGTCGGTTTGTATGGCCAGGACTGTACGGTCAGGGCTGTGTGGTTATGTCTGTGCTGTTTACAGGGTCGTGTGTATCCGATAGGGAGGGTATCTATGCGGGGAACCGCAAGAGCGGACCTTAGTCACAGAGAGCCAGGATGCAATGGAGTTGCGCAACGCGTGACCTCACTGTTACGTAAACCTGCGATTCTTCAGAAAATGGCCGTTGACATCTGTGTTAGTTTTTTTCTGCTTTGGTGGAATGTGCCCTTCCAGTGAATTCTCTACTCATTTTATCCAGTGTTTAGTATCCCAATCGAAAAAGCAAATAATCTCAGATTTCTGAAATTCTGCACGTAATTTCATTTGGTGTGCACAACAAAACCATTTATCCATACCATGCGTCAAAAGCATACTTCGCCGTATGACCAAAGACCATCAAACACTCTTTATTAAAATAAAGTTATCTGAGCCTGTAGCCAGTGTAGCCTGACACAGGGTGTTCAAAGGGGCGGACGCTAACTGCATGAAAGAGTAAAATAAATAACCTGGTTGTTAGATCAGCCAGAAACACAATATTAAATGGGACATTTTTAAAGTAAAAAAACATTAGATTCATGTGTACATTATTTGATGTATGCTTGTTGCTTAGCAGCTTTTTAAAACCCTTATAAGCACAAATATGCCGGTCAGAAAAATATGGGCTTCTCCCAAATGCATTTAATTCCCTTGATACGAACTTTCAACAGCGGTCAAGACAATTTGTCCTGGATTTCAAATGAATACCATTTTTTTAAAAAGCAAAGCGGCCTGTATCAGATTTCAAAGAGAGCTGGACTCTGCTGGCTAGAGGAGAAACCAGGACACCACTCCATCCATCTTATGTCCTTAACGAACCTTTCTCTGAGGGAGGACGTCAAGGAAACGATTAACCAATCACCCATCTGCTCCTGAACTTGACTCACAAAAGATAAAGATTACATTACAGGCATTTAGAAGACGCTCCTATCAAGAGCGACTTGCACAACTTCCTACACTTACACAGCTGGGTATACACTGAAGCAATCTGTATATAGATTTGAGTTAAGTACCTTGCTCAAGGGTACAAAAGCAGGGTCTTACCCAGGAATTGAACCTAGAGACTTTGAAGTTACAAGGCCTGCTCCTTACCCATTATACTAGACCGCCATGTCTTCCTCTTCTCCAACAGAAATAGTGTGATTGACACACTTGTGTGCATGTGTGTGCGTGTGTGTGTGCGTGTGTGTGTGAGCTTTCGTTTGCTATTATTCAGTAGAGTATTTTAAATGAAGGCCAGTGCTGTCTGTTCGTTTGAGAGGGAGAAAGGAGAACAGGCTTCTCTATATTTAGCGCAGGGTCTCAGAGTGCACAGCGTTGTGTTAAACCGGAGGTGAGGAGCAGTCTGTTACTCCCGGTGAAATACGCGTTTCCCCGAGAGCTTCCCCCCCTTTCCCTTTCAGGGCAGAAATCCTGCTGAACCCCACCACTCTACTCGCTGCAGGTCACAGCTGTGTGAACGTACACTGACCCCAAACCTGAGAACCAATCAGAGGCCGGTCTGTGCAGTTATTCCTGCGTGTCGTCTTTTTTTATCATACTACTATCATCTCAGTCAGCAATCCCAAATCTCACAAGACCCACACCCCACACCTCAGGGCGTCCTGCTCACACCGAGGCCCACACAGCGCCTCCCCCTGGACAACGCAGAAATGGCTCTGCCCGCACGCCCACTGCTGCTGCTGAATTAAGTGTCTGTTACACAAGACTGCAGGGAGAGAGACAGGGCCGTGCACACAGAGACTAATGCAGAAACTACAGTCAGAGAGGATGAGAGGAGGAGGAGGAAGGGAAAGAGAGAAAAGAAAGAGAGAGGGTGCTAAATTCAGAGAGAGCAGGAGGGAGACGGTGGAAGAAAGAGGGAGTAAAAAAGAAAGAGAGAGAGAATCAGGAGTGAGTAGGAAGCAGAGAGAGAAAGAAAGAGCAGCAGAGAAAGAGAGAGAGAGTAGGAGGTAGAGAGAGAAAGACAAAGAGATTGAGAAACAGAGAGGGTAAGCGGTAGAAAAAGAGAGAGAAAGAGAGAACGGGAGACCTAGAGAGACAGGGAGACTAACAGAGAGGAGGGAGAGAGAGGAAAGCAAAAGAGAAAGAGTATAAGAGAATGAAAGACAGAAAGAAAGAGTGGGGAAAAGAAAGCGAAACGGAGAGCACAGGAGGTAGAGAGACAGGAAGAGACAGAGAGACCGGGGTGGGGAGGTGGGGGGGGTACATTGCTGAGCTGCCTAAGTAAACCTCTTAATTCTTCTCTATTTTGACACATTGGGGAAAGACCCCACACACACAGTAAGCAGACAGTGACCTAACATTCCCCCCAAGAGCAGAGCAGAATCCGCACCTCACCAGCCAAACCAAAGCCCTCCGAGCCAATCAGAGGCCGTTAACCCCGCGCTCCCTCCGCGCTCCCCCGGGGGACCGGGGGACACCTGCGGGGAGACGGACCCCGGCCCCGTGACCCTCCGAGGTGGCTGCCCCTTCGCTCAAACTCCCCGGCGACACGGGACAGTTCATAAATCTGCAGGCTCCATCACGTGCGACAAGAGGGACGCAGCAAATTCAACTCCTTACACAAAGACTACCGTAATCTGTGGTGTGAGATTTATAATCCATGGCAATTAAGTGGGGGCAAAGAGAGCGCTCCAGCTGTCGATGAACCTGTGTCAGCGAGACCGCCTTCGCCTTTCTCTTCTCCGTTTCACAGAAACAAAAGTGTAAAGACCGGAGGCCTGTGCAATTGTGAACAAAAAAGAAAGAAAAGAGTAATCTGTGAAGTATGTGCATGTTGGGCTCATGTTAGCATGTGGCTAACGCCCAGCAGACCCCCAAAGCAGTGAAGCAGCGCCTGAGCTAGCCCCTCACTGTGCTCTCCCCGGCGAGTCCAGCCAGCACAAACACCAGCTTCCTCTCTCGCCTCCACCTTTCCCCCCAAAACGCCCATAAATCTCCCCCCCCCCCCCCCCCCCCGCCATTCTCTTCCCAGCCCCCCCCCCCCCCCAGCTCTGAGGAATAGCCAGGTTATCCAAACGCCTCCTAAATCCCTGTTTGTGGATGCCTTCGGCCCAGAGAAAGCCCTGTGTAAACCTGGGATAGCGGTCAGAGGGGGGCTACCAGGCCAAGGAGCTCAGGCCCCAGTCTGGGAAAATCTCCACGACCAAAATAAACTAAACAAAAAAGCCCTACACGCATTCTACACTCACTTAGCAACCGTGTTTACAACCTCATAGACAAAAAAACACGGCTGTATTCTTCCCTAATTAAAAAAATAAATAAAGTACAAAAAATAAAGAAAATGGGGAAAAAATGTGACGTTTCTGATTATTTGATTGCTAGGCATACTTTTTTATAAAGCCAAAGAGTAGATGGATGGTCTGGAAGGTATATAATTGCGTTTATTTCTACCAGGGCTCGAACCTGCAACCTCTTTGCGAGGCAACAGCGCACAGTAAAATGTCCAGTGTTAACGTCAACTCTACCAGCCTACGTATGAGTCCAACTGGGACCACGTGTACTGTGTAACAGTCAATTTAACACTGAGCAGGTCACTGTGTGCTAACCAAAAGAATGGCGACGCAGGAGAGAGGTTCTTACCTTGGTCTTTCGTGCCCGAGCTCCGCCCCCTCTCGGGCTGCGCCGTAAGCAGGAGGAAGAGGAAGAGGAGGAGGAGCCGCCGCCGTTCTGACTCCCCTGTCCCGACGCCCCGCCCTCTCCCAGGTCCGGGTCGTCCGCGGTCCCCGGGTCGACACCGGGCTGCGGGGACACAGGCAGAGACATCAGCGCCGCGACACGCCGCGGGCGACCTGCGGTTTCGGCGACGGCGACGGCGAAACCAGGGGCCAGGCGAGGCCAGCCGCTAAAACTCTCAACCCCTGTAGATTCTCACACGGGACGTCCCGGCAGAGGAGAACTTCCGCCAGGACAGGGAGGTGTCCTCTACCACACAGCTCAACAGCTAAGGGTGGGGCACCGGGGGTCCTCCACGTACCCGGGACAAATTTCTACACCCCTGTAGAGCTGGCAGACAAGCACTCCTCCTCTGTCTCCTCTGTCCCTCTCTTTCAGTCTCTCACTCTCGCCTTCTCTCCCTTTCTCTCTCTTTTCCTCCCTGTCTCTCTCTCCTTCCCCGTTTCTCAAATCAAATTTTTTCAAATTCAAAGTGCTTTATTGGCATGACAAATTCTCTCTCCCTCCCTCTCTCTTTCCTTCCTCTCTCTCTCTCTCTCTCTCTCTCTCACTTTCTCTCCCTCCCTCTTTATTGAGCGCGCGTGTGTACCCACGGTACTGAAAGGCAGTGCCACACTAGAAAGGGCTCTTTTGTCCCCTCCCCCCCCCCCCCCCCCCCCCGAACCCCCCGACCCCCCCTGCCCACAGCTGGGACTGGCGCTGGCGCTGGCGCGCGCAATTCATGAGAATGATGCAAGCCGCCACCCAAGGGGATTGTGGGAAGGGTTTTTTTTCTGTAAAGAGCGCGCACTCCCCGTGTGCCCTAGCGCCCCCGCCAAGCGACCGACCGTCCTCTGACGCTCTGCCGCGACTCGCGCAGAATGCGCAAAGCCACCCGTAGGGGGCGACCTCCCGTGGGCCGCTTCGTCACAGGCTCTCATTTCTGCGCACTTTTAAACTCTCTTAATTCACCCCCCTTACAAAAATATATTTCTCCCTTATATGGAGATCCTCTCTCGTCAATATTCCTGAGTGGTCATTTTTTGACAGTGGAAGGCTCTTCTAATTTATAATATTTTCAGCCTTTAACTACTACCAATGATATAAGGACCCTACACAAATATATTATAAAATATGCCAGTTGTTTGCTACCCATATTCTTGTTATGCCACATCAAAATCTAACCAAAATTATGTATTACAAAGCAAAAATGGCAATATATTGGAATGTGTCACCTGCATTGAGAATACATTTGGAATGCCACCATATAGGCACGGTGGATACATATTCCACATGTCTTATACATATTTCAAATATATGGCAATATATGTTTGTTGCGTGAGTGTGCAGCCATACCATACGCACCAGCCCTCTGACAGACAAGCTCCCTGAAATCAGGACTGAGTGCTTCTCCCACTCCAGAAACACATTCCTGGGAAATGGAGGCCACTCTTTCCTCATTACAGGCCTAATCAGATAATCCCTGGGGCGGGTCAAGCGGCAGCTTGAGCCAAAATGGCAGGAAAAACGGCGGCTTGCATGGGACTGCTTGTTACCCTTTTTCCCTTTCCAGACGGAAAGGAAAGCATTAATTGAATTAGCAGACCAGAGGGCAAAAAGCAGGACGAGACAGGGCAACAGGGCTGATTATCCGAATAAATTTGTCCCATAAGATCCTTAGTGCGAGTAGGTTTTTCAAATTAAGAGCAAGGGCCATTGCTCCAGAGTGAACTAACAGAAGGACCATCACTGATGGGATGCTGATGGTTTTCAATGTGCAGTGGGGATCTTTGACCAAAAAATGATCATTAAGGAGCCCTTGTGCAGCATAAAAACAGGTTCAGTTCACCCCCTTTGTTTTGCTCTGGGGAAAGCTCTGTACAGACGGAACGTGGTCGTGAAACACCCTCTACATCAGGGTGGGAAATTCCGGTCCTGGCGGGCCGGTGTGTGTGTGTGTGTGCAGGTTTTTGTTTCCCCCAATTATCCTGGCTAAATGAGCTAACTGAGCTGAATACACCAATACTGGTTCACTTGCAGATACGGTCACAGCAAAATATCCTGTATAGGGACACAAGAACAGTCTTCAGCTGTCATTCATGGGCTTATCAAGAATTGAAGCTAAAATGTCAGACGGCATTAACGTTAGGGCTAATCGAGCAATTAAGGCCAGAAGTTGGCATGGAAACCAGGGACAGATAACGATTGGCCACCTCTGCTCTATATGGAACACAGAACACGGAACTCGGCTGCAGAATTCCACACAGACACCCCTTTACCAACACTACTCCAAGGCATGGCCATGGCAACAAAGCATGTCTGAATTAAATGTATGCACACGTACATGTGTTCCCATGTCACCGCCCACTCACCATCTGTTTCCGGGCAACGGCGGGCGTGTCCGAGGGGGAGGAGCCACCACTCAGGGCCTCTTCTATGTCCATGTTCAGCTGGTCCAGCTTCTTCATCAGCTGGGTCATGGAGTCCGACCAGGGAGAGAGAACCACCAGCGGGGATGCCTGTGAGGGGGGGGAGAGAGAAAGATAGAGAGAGAGGGGGCGGAGTGAGAGAGAGCTTTATTTCAGCTCTTATTCACCAGTCAGGGAGCACCTATCAGAGTGCTGTTGCCACTGTCGGTCTGCCATCATTACTTTACTGGCATTTGTGTGTGCACAAGTGCCTAAAGGACAGTGTGCATGTGTGCGTATGTGTGTGCGTGTACGTGCGTGCGTGTGTGTGCGTGTGCGTGTGCGTGCGTGTGTGTGTGTGCGTGCGTGCGTGTGTGTGTGTGTGTGTGTGTGGGTAATACGCATGATGTATAGCTGGAAGAATTCCTTTCACTGTGCAAACCCTCCCCTGGTGTGTAATAGATTCTCACTCACACAAGCAGCAGTGTTTGGGAATCTGGAATGCGGAGATGTGAGGTCATAAAGCAGACAGGAAGTGACTTCACAGAGGAATAAATGAATGTTGTTGGCTGGATTGGGTGGGGGGGGGGGAGGTGGTAGGCTGACATGGGGGGGGGGGTTGGCTTTCGGAAGCTCTCAGGCTTTCTGGTTTTCTTACAGAGGCCTTTGGTAATAACCGCCCCCCTAAAACCCAACTTTAGGGGGCGCGACGGGTCCCACGGCGGACTACAAAGCCGTTTGTTTCGGCTTCCCGGAACGGGACGGGGCTCGGGGCGTGGCGCGTGACTCGCCAGAGTGCCGGAGCCGGACCGAACGGCCCGAGCTCCCCCTCAAAGCGCCCCTCTCTTCCCGGCACAATGACCCCATTCAGGGGCGACGCCCTCCCCCTCCCCCCCCCCCCCCCCCCCCCCCCCCCCAGGATGGTGCGTCTGTCCCGGGACGGCACGACCGCGAGGGGCACGATGCCTATCGGTGGGGGGGGGCTCCGAAAATCAGCCGGAATGCTGGGGGGGGGGGGCTAACAAAACCACAGACTCCACACATCCGGATTCGGCTGTATGGGATGGGGGTTTTTTTGGACTGTTTTTGTGGTCCCTCAAGAGAACTATTCTCGCACCATTACTAAATGAAATGAGACAGAAAGAGAGAGAGAGAGAGAGCTAGACTTTGACTTTTGAAGTTCCTGAAACACAAAGAAATTTACCCAATTACCTTAAAAACCCAACCCCATATTTACAGACCACATATCTCACCCCTACCCCCCTTCCCCCCAAAAAAAAAAAAAATAATAATGTCCAACCACTACACTCAACCAAAACATATCTCCATCTCCTGTGAGTGAGTGAGTGAGTGAGAGAGAGAGAGAGAGACAGACAGAGAGGCAAAGAGAGAGAGGCATGAATGCTTCAATACAATGTGGAAACCCAAGTTCACTTGCTAAACTAACGTGTAGATCACAGGTCTCTGAGACAGACATGTTAAATGTAAGCATTGTCAGACACTGTCACCCTAACTTTATCCATTTTTATACCCCAGTTTGTACAGAGAATGAGCCCGATGTGTCCTAAAAATAAATAAATAAAACTGTAATTATGATGAAATTACACTATATGAAAGAAACAGCAGTTCAACAGGCCAATAAGATAAGCATAAGATATGGTGCTTATAAAACCATATGAAAACTGAATAAAGTTCACAATAAAACGGACACAAAACCAGAGTTACTCAGGACGGACGAGGGGGACAGTGTAACATTTTGGGGGGTTTTAGAAGTCAAAATAAAGGGCTAAAACGCCTTTGACAGACAGCAGGCCAGGTCACCGGCTACCTCCCACCATGCTGCCGGACCGCCAAAGGTCACCTGACTGACCTGAGGGGTGAAAAGAGCCTTACCCCCCCCCCCCCCATCCCCCCACCCCCCACCCCTCTTTAACTCAGGACGACAGATCGACCACAATTTGAGCAGCCCCGTGCCTGACCCCCTACCGAATCCCGGGATCAACTGAGGTCAAGGAGACGACGAGGGGGGGGGGGGGGGGGGGGGGATACTTACAATTCCAAATGCACCAGCGTCAAACCCCCCCCCCCCACCCCCTCCCCCTCCCACAGGAAAAACCCCCGCCAGCTACAGTCTCGCTGGCTCTGTCCATAAGTGTCCAGGCTCTCAGTAGCGCGCTCATCTCCATTGTGCGCTAACCAGCAGCGTAGCATAATGGCTCAGTCAAGTGGGCTTAAACCTGGGCCACTGTGGCCCCGGTACCAGCGCCAGGTTCCCCTCCGTAAACGGCCGCGCGTCTCAGAGGAAAAGCCGCGAGCGTCAAAGCGATGTCGCGTTTCCAGCTGCGCTCGAGGCGGCTGCGGTCTCCGTGGCGACCTGCGGCCCGTCCTGAAAAGCTCCGACGCGGCTGACACCCCCGGCGGGCGCAGCCTGGATCTTTTTTTTTTTTTGGCGGTTTTTTCCCGGCGGAAGTGGCTTGCGTGGGCGAGGGGCCGAGAAAACAAAATGGACGACTCCAAAGCACGCGTGGGACGGGAGAGTGACCTGTGAGTGGCCCGGCGCTGTGGGCGGCCAGTCCGCACAACGCATGGCGCATGGCGCATGCCGCATTCCGCAGGGCTGCGGCTTGCGTCGCTCCGGAAAAAAAACATGCGATAAATGCCCGTTTCTATAAACGCGGTCGTTTTCGGGCCTGGCTATTTACAGCTGGACAGAGAGAGAGAGGAAGTGCATAAGAACACCAGACTCCGGACTGCGAAGCTGTGGCTTCGAACCCAGGGCCACACAGGGGGCCACACTGGGGGCCACACAGGGGGCCACACAGAGCACAGCCTTCCCCTTTCACACACGCTGTGCTAAAATCCTCCAGCTGAATGAACGGCTTCTGCAAGCCTTCAGATTCTTAGCGTTCAGATTTCGTACCGTGACAATGTGACGGGTTCTATTACTAGCAGCATAGAGCAGGCTAACATGCTATGCATTGTTTACTTGTCTGTGGTTAGCATGAGAAGGCTAGTGTGTGCTGCATAGTGCAACTTTTTTTGTCTTTTTTTAAAAAAAAAACCCTTCATTTAATATAACATTAAACAAAGGGCATTAAAACAAGTTAGATGTAAAACAGATTGTCACATTAAATCCCACACAATCACACAACCCCAAAAACCCAATGAAACACCAATCCCCACTCCGCCAGAAACAGAATCACACACAAAAATAAACAAATAAAAAGACACCATTATCCTACTTCAGCGCATAATCATTAGTGCTCGTTCGCACACTTCACAGAGCGCTCCATTAAAGGATCATTCGGTACTGAATTCCGTCAGGTTATCATTCAGTTTATCACAGACAAACTCCTGCTTTAACTGAGAAAAAAAGAGAGAGAGATGGAGGGAGGGAAAGAGAGAGAAAGAAGGACAGAGACTTCACAGCTTTTATCCGAGTTTCTCCAGTTGCAGGAATGCTAATGAAATGCACACTCATGTCACACACACTCATATTATCATATTACTCATATTACTCACAAAAACATATTTTAAGAGTCACTGGAGACTCACAGATTCCGTTAGCAAGCGCTCAGAAATGGCTGTAATGCAGAGCAGCAGACCGCCACCCTGTTCGCCCGCACCCTGACACCCCCCATCCCTCGCTCTCTTTCCCTCTTTCTCCCCCCTCTCTTCTCCCTCTTTCCCCTCCTCTCTCTCTCTCTTTCGCTCTCTCTCTCTCTCACACCCCATAGCAACTGTCGCATGCCGCAAGCCAGGAATGGCGAGAGCGTTTCAAACCCCAATGAGTGGAATTTAAGTGGAGGTGCGCCAAATCTGTTTGAGACGGGAGCTTTGATTCACAAACCCCCCCCCCCCCAACCACCACCTCAGTGCACCCCCTGACCCCCATTGCATCTGTGCCACCTGCCCAGCCCCCCCCTCCCCACAGCCCACACCATGGCAGCTGCACCTGGATGAGTCCACCTAACGGGGAACAGCCAGCCACCCCCCCCCCCCCCCCCTGTCCCGAAAGAGGCACGCTAGGGAAGAGTCTGGAGTTTTTTTTTTTACTCCAGCTGTGTGGTAGCAGCTGTTTGCCTTGGGAAGAGAGAGAGTGCACTCAATATGGCACGATGGCGCCCTCTGGTGGCTTATAGTCTACACTGCATCTGAAATATGTCAAAGTCCCTCACCAAAAAAAAACGAGGCAGACATGCAGCCTGAGACTATTTAGATATGTAGAGATTAATGACTTAAATATTTTATATTTTAAAGGATTCTTACTGTTTGGGCTTTTTGTGTGAGGGAGGTGAGTTGCATTTTCATGTTCCAGTCACGATGTTAATATTGGTTGTGAAATATTAATTTCAATAGCCTAATCATAGTCTTCATCACGTTCTTTTTGTAAAGGACCATTGCAGTGTAACCTCATTGCTCCTCTCCGAAGGCCGGCTTGTTTTGACTGTATCGGAGTCGACGTCAACTGCCTCTCTGAGCGGCCCGGGTGCGTTATCTCACCGGCAGATGGCCTCTCGGTCAGTAAAGCGAAAAAAAACGCTGTCAAAACACGGCGCGCGCAACATACTGGCTCCGTGCAATGCATCCGTCGCAGTGTGAGAACGCACTCTTCTCAGCCAAGGTCAAATCTTTCCTAAACGGCTATCCAGTTCATTTTTAATATTAATACTGCTCAGTAACATTAATAACATTATTATTGACTTGTGGCAAACTGAGACAGCGACTTCATGTTCGCACTTTATCGTGAGGAAATTACTCTTAAAAAGAGTCTCGTTACAAGAGCAAAACAATGCAAAACTTTCTTCTGATCTCAATACCGGCTTCTGTGTTTAGAGAGAGCCAAGCTTTTTACCCAGAAAGCATTTATATTCCTAATTTTTGGTATGCGGGAGTGTAATGACGCTGCAAGTAATTACCTGATGCTGGATGCATATCTTTGTGCATGATGTTAAAGGGACAATGAAAGAGAAAAACTGGATGAAGGCTATACTGAGCGCCAGGAGTTCTGGGTGTGTCTATTGTGTGTCTCATTTAAAGACCTTATGAATTGTAAAACAACAAGTAATGCACAGCACCACCACAGTCGCTATCAATGCTTCCTGCAAACCCGGCCCTTTTTACATACACTTATTTACATTAAGGCATTCGGCCAGAACACGGGCTTAAATATTTACCTACTGTGATGCAGCGTGCTGTTTACAGAACGTAAAGGTTACGTACACAAGGCTGCATGCTCACCTGGGAATTAAGCCTGCCACCTTTGAGTCAGAAACCCAGGTTCCTAAACGTGACGACAATGCAGCTGTCACATTAGCATTTATTTAATTTGCAAGACGTCGGGGAAATCTGATGATATAGCGGTTTTTTTTACTGCGCACGCTACACTCCGGGAGTTTTCCGAGTCTTCCGCCTCCAGGCTAGCATAAAGCGCGCCACGCGATCGGTGGTCGGCGTTCTGCTAATAAACGCGGTATGAACCAGCAGGATATTGAAAGAAACGTCCCAGCTGAACAAACACGCGAGACGTTTTTCAAATATCCGGCTCTGTGCTGAGAAACGCACCTTGTTCTTCCAAACGCTTTACCACGATTCCCCCTTTGAACCTTACAGTACACATCTACAGTCTGCCCATACATTTAAAAGGCTAAATGCAAACGGCACCAATCATTGGCAGCACCGCAATTATTTGCTTTGGCCTTTCTCGATTTGCAACCGTTCAAGAAAAACCACTCCAAGAATGCTTCATACAGTTGTAACCCAAAAACGGAGACCTTTCCTTTAATTCAAGATTTGAATTGATTTCAGTTAAACTGCTGGTAGGATGAGATAAAATTGAATGAATTCTTGATGCCAGTTTCTGACTGTTATAGCAACAGTTGGATGTGACTGTACACCATGGCTGTTAAATACAGGTGAACATACAGGTGAGCTGACAGTGCTAAGGTAGGACATGGTACAGCCCTCTCATCATCTATTGCTCACCCGCCCCCTAGAGGACCTACTGAGAATCACATACATGTACATGCGCAAGTATTTACACACACACATACACAAATATACACAAAACATACATAAACACACATGCACAAACATCCTCTCTTCCTACAGGCATCACAAGTAACATACTTCTCATATCTACCGCGTCTTCATAACTTACTTCTAAAACATGTAATTCATACATTTTTTTTTAAATAACACTGCAAAGCAAAAGCCCACTCCACTGTTTGCCTTTAGACCAAACAGGCATTCATTCAGCTGAGCAGCTTAGCAGCACCATTCCAGAGAGATGACACGTAGGCCAACACACGCGCGCTAATGATGTCGATTTTTTGCCAGCTGGTAACAGGGGGAGGGTCCCACAAGGGGGGGGGGGGGGGTTCAGAATAAAGTGACCCCCCCCCCCCCCAGGGGGGTCAGCCGAAAGGGCTGGAAAAAGTCACAAATATGCCGTGTTTGGCGTTCCGTAGGAGGGAGAGAGTCCACTTTAATGGAAGGCTAAGTTCACAGTTACAAGACCTTGAGCTGCAACGTGTCAAAACACAGCTGCCTTGTTTCAGAGAAGGGGGGGGGGGGGGGGGGGGGGGGGGCAAGGACTCACTCCCACCGGGGATGGGGGGGAAAACCATTTCAGCCTTCATATTTTCAACATACCAGCCATGTAAAAAAAAAAACAATTTCTTTCATTCTTCAAAAAGGCACATAAAATATTTTTTCTTGTGATGTAACACTTTAAGAAAAGCAGGTTCGGTTCTAGCTCTGAGCTTTCCCTGCTTTAAATCTGAAATGTGCTCTCTGACGGATCTTATCCTCTTTATCTCGTGCTGCAGACGTTTTTCACCACCTTGGCGCTGACGGGTGTTTCCGACACTCCTTCAGCCAAGTCGGGTTTTTTGGGCGGGGTGCACAGATGGGTTTGGCACGGTACTGCGCTCTTCCTCAGGTGACCCTTTTGCATGCACACGGCGGCACGGACTACATTTCCCACAATTCATTGCTGGCTGTACGGACGACAGGCGGTTTTACACTCGACTCAGGCTGTTTTTTGCAGGGCAGGAAACGTGTGGCTCAGTGTGGTGACACAAGTGAATTCATGCCCCAGGGAATGACCTTGTATGTCAACAAATACTGGAAGTTTACCTGTACTCAGATGAAAACAAACAGGGAACGTGATACCTGACTGAGTGTCAACACCACCTGACACACCTCATTACCCTTCATAATATACACAGAGAAGTTCTCAGTCTTAAATAAGCAATAACAAAAAAAAACGTGTTTATCTGATTCCAGTTGGGACTGCATGTACTCTGCTACTAGGCAACTCTATTGGAGTTGAGTTTACACTGTACAGCTACAGCCATTCGCCATTTGCAGCAGACATGCTGGCTGTAGAAGACGTGCTAACCTCAGGTGACATGCTAACGGCACCAGATGTGCTAACTGCAGGAGACTCACCTCCTCCCCCCTGGGCTCCGGCTCTGCCTCCTGGCTGCTGCTGCTGCTGCTGCTCCAGGTGTCCGGGGACGGGACGTCCCGCCTCAGCGGCCCGTTCCTTTTGGGCCGGCCCCTGCTGGCGCTCCGGCGCCGCCGGCTGATGAGGAACTCCCGGTACTGCGGCAGCTCGGTGAACACGTCGTCCTCGTCGTCCTCGTCCTCTTCCTCGTTCTCGTCCTCGTTGTCCTCCTCGTTCCCCGAGGAAGACTCCCCGCCGTCCGAGCTCTCGCTGACGAAGAGCGGTCGGCGGGGCCGGCGGCGGGCCGGCCGGGGCAGTCGCAGTCGGAGAAGGCGATGGAGCTGGGCTTGTGGCGGACGATGCGGGGCAGCTCCCAAAAGGCCCCTCCCGAGCCGTCCCGCCCCCCTGGCCCGTCCGAGCAGCCGTTGACCCCGTCCGAGGGGTCGGCGAAAACGCGCGGCACGCCTCCGTCGCCCCGCGTGCACCGCAGCCGTCGCGGTCTGAACGCCGCAGAGTCCCTCGCAGGGAGACGGCGGGGTAGTGTCAGCACCAGGCTCCGCCCACTCCCCCTGGGGAGCAGAAGCTCCAGGAGCAAGGCCAGTGTCTTTATCCGGGCCTTCTGATTGGACGGCCAGAGAGCAATTGAGGCAAATCATTGGCCGGGGAGCCTGGGTCAGGTCTTTGGAGCGACACGGCGGAGAGTCTTCGCGCCCAGCTGCAGCAGCGGTGACCTCCGCAGGGTCATCCGAGCAGGCGAGCAGCCGCTGTTTGCCCCGCCCCCTCCGCAGACCCATGGCCCCGCCTCCCACCCGCGTCTCCTGGGCGAGCGCCCAAGCCGACAGGCCGTTCCTGCCTTCTGATTGGCCGCCACCCCGAGGGGAGGCGGCGCCGTTCTCCCTGGGCCCTCCGAGCGTACCCGGCTCAAAGAAGGTTGCCGCAAGCGTTGCCGACGGTCGCAGGCCCTCCGCGATCACCGCGGTTTCCGTTTCCATGGCAGCGCCCCCCCCCTCCTAGACGGCCTCGAGGCAGATCCACAGGTGCCCGTTTCTGAGAAAAGGGTATGCCATCTCACCTCAAAGTTCAAACGAGTTTAAGCGCCACTCCCGGGTTTTCTGGATGTGTTCCGACAGTGGGCGAGGAGCGTTTCACCTGGAGGGGGCAAACAACAGAAAAAAAGAAATATTACTTTGCGTGAGGTTTAAATATATCCCATCAAATTTGGCAGGAGTAATAATCTCACAAACACACATAAAATACTTGGGTGGGTGGTTGATTAAATTAAATTAAGTTACTTGCCCTTTGCACGTAATAATACACGATACATAAATGGCTAAACCATATTTTGAGTTTACTTAAGTTAATACGTTTAAAACGTTACAAAGCTTTTAGAAGGTGGCTTTTTCTTTGCTTCATACTTGTTTACAGTCCAGGTTAAATTAGCCGCAAAAAAAGAGCAATGTCACGAGCGCCGCTCATCAATTAGAAGAGCAGGAGCGCGAGACGGTGAACAGCTGTGAAATACCATCTGGCTCCGAGCCTCGCGCTTCAAGTCTGGATACGTCTCAGACACGATCCCGGTGACATCAGCACGCGGAAAACCTGCAAGCGCCACGGACAGTGATTGACGACCTGTTGCTACGCCATTCGTCATGCTAAAAAATGTGCACCGCCTACCGTTGTTTAAGACCCCCGTTCACCCCGTCTTTAGCTTGACGTTTAAAAAAGACACGTAGGCCTACAGCTAACCGCCTTTAAGCCACGTCTTGAAAAGGAAAAAAGAAAAGATTAATGAAACATTCAAAAGCATAAATCCCCCCCATTTTTAAAAAAAGATTATCATCATTTTCAAAATAGGTCGCCTACAGGTACTCTTATTTCCTGTGCACATATTTGCAGAAAGGATTAAAATATTGTAGTCATACCTAACAACTTGAAATAAGCTTGAAGCTTGAAATAAACTGCTTTATTCGTGTCCTTATTTGTAAACTACGGTTTTAGCATCAGTCATATTTCATTCTTGTAGAGTTATGTCTAGAGTATACCTGATCGTGCAAAAATGTCAAGGTTTTGTTTTTTTGTTCTTTGTTCTTCGTTGTATGGTGCATAAAATATGCTAAATTGCGATTACCTAAATACAAAGGCTAGCTGTAGACACAGGAATGTGGAGGAGGAACTTCGCATTGAGAAATGGGTTTGAAGCGGTTACAGAACAAGATAAACAAATTTTACAATCTCATAACAACAAAGTTCTTTCCAGAGATGACAAAAGAGTCAAGCAGAAAGGATTAAAAATAAATCAAAGCGGCAGTTCAAAAACACAAGGTAGACGTAAAACGGTCATAAAAAGTCGCGCGCAACTCAAATCATAATTGAGATAAGAGCGTTTTTAAGCGAGACAGAACAACGGTGATCACACCAGAGCTCAGCGCCACGAAGTGCTAAGATTAATTTCTGAACCCAAAGCACTGAGATGCTCTTTACGGATAGATTCTCCGTGTGCAGCTAGTTCCCCCCTTTCCCCAGCTGTTTGGTGCCGCGGCAGGTGCCCTGATTTCATTACGGTCTTCCGACGCTTTAGGCAGAGTCACACAACTTTGGGCGTCGGAGCATCACGAGAGAACAGCTGTCGTCGAGCTTCTTCACTACGAAATAATAAAAACTCACAAACTTTCCTCTGTCACTATATGCTGTTAAAACATTGCACATCTGCATATAATCAGGGCTTTTTACATATCAATTATTATATTACAGTGGTAATGTACATTTTGGATACTTCATAGGCCTACACGCCTACAAACAGACACACGCACACACACACTCATCTGTGAAGGTACATGTCTGTGCATTTACGGTATTGTATATGTACCTTCCTCCAGGAACGTATAGCTCTGCTGCTTGGAGTATTTCATGACTGGCAGTGATGTGCTTGCAAAGTTTGTGGTATTGTAATAACACAGGTTACATATAGCCTAGACACACACACGCATGCACGCACGCACACACGCACACAAATATGCATACACAGATATGCACACACACATGCACGCACGCACACGCACGCACACAAACATGCATACACAGATATGCACACACACATGCACGCACGCACACGCACGCACACACATTGGAAGGCAGAAGCCTGGTATGAAGTCCACAGAAATCACAGTGACAGAAATGTGATTATGCGGTAAATGGTAATGCACTTATGACAGAGTGTCCACTGTATGAACCCAGCAGGGCAGGACTATTTGCTGTTCTGCAGCAAACACAGGAGCAAGTGTGTTGGAGATTAGATCAGCACCCTGAAAGAAACGCACTTATTTAAACATCTAAACGGCATCTGGGCTCACCTAATGCTGAACTCTCAACATTTCACACGTTGTTTACCAGCCTTGCTAATGCTAAAGCTAAAACTACAACCCACTGGCTTCCTAACAATACTAAGTACAATACACAATAGTACATACTATAGTGCATTCTTTATTTCCCCCGCTGTGCGTACTGTGGCTGGGCTGGCCCAATCCTGTGCCTGGACATCTACCGCCCTGTAGGTTTAATTTGACACAATTCTGACACAACACTGCTTCCACTAATTAAAAGCTCAATGAGATCTCTAGCTGTTGTAGCTGAGGCGGGCTTTGTTGGGGTTGCAGTGAAAACCTAGAGGTTGGTAAATCTCCAGGAACAGGGCTGGACAATGCTTTTTTCTGTGGCATCTACAGTAACGGTTGTTAGAATATGTGCTGACTGCTGTTATCAACTGTGACCCTTACTGTCTGCATACTAAGCCTATCTGCATGCGCTTATGTAAGTTGTTTTGGAAAAGAGCATCTGCTTAATGGCTAAATATAATTATATGCTGTCATCGCTGCTCCTCTCTCCGAGCCACCCAACCATAACCACCCCCCCCCCACCCCCCACCCCCCTCCACCCCAATCATGTACACATGAATAAGGGGGTTCTTCTCAAAGCCACAGTCTCTGTCTCTCTCTCTCCACTCTCACCCTCTCATTCTATGAATTATGCTGGTGAGCATGTTTATAAAAAAACAGACAGATGTGCGTTCATTTTTACATGAGGGAAATATTCGCCAAGAATTGTGTCAGAGCCTCATGGATTCTTAACTTGGCTGAAGCAAAAAAATTGAGAATATAATAACCCCCCCCCCCCCCACCCCCCCCCCCCCCCACCCCCACCCCTCCCCCTCCCATGACAGATCTGTAAGGTTGCAATTGTTGACTTTTCATTCGTCAAAAGCTCGTGCCAGAACAGATGAAAGATTGAGTTACATAAAATAAACACTGCGTTATGAACACAAAGAAACAGTGTACCTGGAATGATGCACAGCATGGCTTAGCTCCAGTCAGCCACTACGCTACTGACGAAGGTGTGCATTGCCCTGTTTTTATTTTACTATCCCCGCGCATACAAACATAGTTCTATCCTCGTATTACGACTAACTCACACCTTACAACCTTCACATGTTACAATGTGCTCTTTGATCTATACAACATTGAGCAGCATATAATTCAAAATGAGAAGCAACGGACACTTTCTTATCTTATTGATGTCATTTTTAATGGAAAGCTTGAATTAATTCAATGTTAATATAATCATAACTGCCACGTTTGTTGTGTTTATGTGCAAGTTAGCCAGATATTGCTCATTTTTAGGAGTGGGTTTTTTTGTAATGTTTTTTTTTTTTTTTCTCAAAAATGTTCTAGAATTTTGAAAAAGTTCAAAAATCGTTGCTTTCAGTTTCCAGCAGTGATTGTGACATCATCATTGCTCAGTTAGGAGCATTCTAATCACAAGTCTCTCTCTGATCTTACACTGTAAAGGGTTAATGGCAATATCTCATATATTCTGTCCTTTCACTTCCCTGGACTGTAAGTTCAGCAGGGACCTACGCTGTCAGTGTGAGATGTAAGCTGTGCCAACTGAAGCACACACACACACACACACACACGCACACGCACGCACACACGCAGGGGAAGTTTAGGATGTTTTTGGAATAGCGGGTAAAGGAAAAAGGAAGCCTCACCCATAGCACTGAGAGCCCGGCTGTCCCGTCCCGTCCTGGCCGTTCGGGGGAGGAGGGGGTGGGGGTGTCGTTTCGCTGTGCTCCTTGCAGGGGGAAGCCGGTCCCGTTCTGCCGATGGGACAGAAAATGGAGGGAATGGTGTCTCTGCCGGGATGAGGAGGAGGAGGAGGAGGAGGAGGTGGAGGAGGCGACTCTTCGTCTCTCTGTCAGCACCTCTGCAGCCGATTCCCCGAGGGACTGTGGAGACTGCCGTCTGCGCGTGGCGACTGAGCCGTCCGGAGTCAGAGCGATCGCAGGGTGTGTGTGTGTGTGTGTGTGTGTGTGTGCGCGCGCCTGTGAGTGTGTGTGTGCGTGGATGTGTTTCTGAGAAAAGGGAGGAGTTTAGATCGCAGTGAGGGGGTGTGTGTGTGTGTGTGGACATGTGTTTGTGAGTCTAAAGAGGAGGGGTTTTCCTCAAAGTGAATGTGTGCTTACGTGTTGACATGCATTTGTGTGAGCCTGTGATGGGGAGGAGTTTGCCTGAGGTGGGATGTATTCTTGTGCGTGTGCATGTATGTGAATGTGTGTGTGTGTGTGTGTGTGTGTGTGTGTGCGCGTGTGTGTGTGTGAGTGTGTGTAATGTAATGTAATGCAATGTGTGTGTGTGTGTGTGGAAAGGATGGGTTAAACTTTGTTAAACAGGTCATTACACTGCTCTATCTTGCTTGTACGTGCGCACACACACTCACACACACACACACACACACACACATAGGGGCGATAAGAAAGGCCACAGAAATCCACAGAAGCGGGGGGGGGGGGGGGGTGTTTGCCTTCATTCTCTGAGCCAGCGAACCACAGCCCCTCACTCACCTGGCCTGTCCCGTGCGCTCAAAGAAATGGGCGTCAACAAACCGACCCCTTTCACTCGCCAAACATCGACAAACACATTCCTCCAGCTGACGATGTGTGTGTGTGCGGGGGGGGGGGGGGGGGGGGGGGGGGTGTCCCTATTGTCCACTTTGGGACGGGGTTCGAGGCACGGCAAAGACGAGGGCCCTAAAGGTATTTGTCCACACATGCGGGAGCCCTGTTCCATCCGCCAAACGACGGGAGCTCGGCCCCCCCCCCACAACCCCCCCCGACCCCCGACCCCCCACCCCCCCGACCCCCCCACCCCACCCCTCGCCACCCACCGCGTCTGTGTGCACAGGCCAGGGGTCCTCCTGACAGCCTGGCCCCTGTGTGGAACACATGGGTGCTGTGCTCTGTGTGTCACGCTCCACCCCCCGGCAATCTCCTGCAGGACACACATTCCTGCCCTGGCAGTGCAGGGCTTAGTCATACGTACAGTTAGGAAATACGACAGCTAGTACGGTGGACACGACCCTCTGCTGAATGTCAGAAATGTACACGTCTTTCTTCCTGGTCTCTCTCTCTTCCTAGACATAGCTGCAGTCGCAGCCCCTAACCCATTCACCGTGTCGCGTCGAGAGGGTTGCGTTCATAAAAGCTTGCGCCAACCTCTCACGACTCTGAGTGAAAATTAAATCCACTGTGTAAATGAAGCAGATGTTGGATAAGACTGGGAGCTCCGGGCCGTTAGGAAACGGAGCCGGTGGTTAATATTATTAGCAGTGGGAAGAGGAGCAGAAGTCTGAGCCAACATGGACGCCTTTCACGAAGGAGACCTGCACTGGCCACAGATCCCCACTGTTCCTGTACACTTTTTAAGAGTACAGCCTCTGCTTGGCTAGCTTCTCGTCGCACTTTCCAGAGGAACAAGGAGCAGAGAGAATGCGTAAAAATTCCCAGAGTTCCTTGCTGCTCCTTCAGACGTGTTGGGACACTTGGCCATGCTTGCTTTCGGGAGGTCAAGGTAAGGCCAACCCCCACTCCCCAAAAAAAACAAAAAAAAGACAAAATAAGGGTGCTGTCACTCACAAGACACAAGGTATCTGAGTATGGAGAAAATGCTTGGATGCGCTGGTGCATTTTATTGTTTTTTATTTTTTTTCTATGTGAGGTGTTCATACGCTTTTCAAATGACATCATTGGCAGACAATGCAATGGTCCAGAGCACCAAGATAAAATACTGTTTCATGTATTCTTTTTATAAGGTATCTGGCCAGCCTGTTCCAGGTGTGCATTTTTTACCAGGTCAAGAGCTGTGAGACACTTGGTGAGAAGACACAGAGGCGTGTGTGTGTGTGTGTGTGTGTGTGTGTGTGTAGGGGGGGTGTTGCGGAAGAGGCTGTTCCAGATGTATTCAGTTCATTTTCAGCCAAGGCTTAGGAAAGAGAGAGAGAAAGACAGAAAGAGAGGGAAAAAGAGGGAAAGAGAGAGAGTGAAACAGAGAGATGGCAGAGGATTACGTGAGGCACATATAAGAGAAAAGAGAAAGACATCCACACTATGAAGATGAGTTATGAAGAGGTCCCAGCCAATTATTGTTATGAGTTTGTTTATAGTAACCCTGTGGTATGTGGGGTACAACTTCTTTCCACGTTTTTTAAAAACTTTTTCTCCCCCCTGCAGAGTAGCGTACAGTAATGCTTTAGGAACGTTTGTCAGGGTGAGAGCGTTCACAGACAGACGCGCGCGCTAAAATTAATTTTCGCAGCCTTGGCCGAACATTCCAGAGGGTTCCGGGGGTCTTTGAAAAACGACGCGCTGCTCCCGGCTCGGCCCTCCGTGTGCTCCCGAGCAAACATTCCACTCGACCCCCCCCCCCGCGCGCACGTTTTAGTACCCCCCGATCTGCAACCGCCACGGACGGGTATTTGGACACGTCGCCAATCATTGTCACGCCATCAATCAACTTGAATTTCATCAACTATTTAAATTCGATTAACTTAATTCAGTTAATTAATGGAAAAAAAAATCCCCATATAGAACACTGAGGCCACCGTTTTGTTTTTTTAATTCAGAGACTGAATTTCAATCAATTTGCTAAATTGACATAGCAATTAATGAATTTGGTTAATCTGGCTGTTGCTAAAGTCGCCAACTGGGTTGGTGAAAAGAAACCAAAGCCAAGTTTGATTTTTTAATTGTAAGGCAAAGTTAAGGTCAGTTTGGTCGGTCCAGTCAGGGTCCGTTTGGTGACTCCCACAGGGGCCCACCTGCCTGGTCTGAGGCAGGTGTGCCTCTCGTCTCCTCTCGGCCGAATATTCGTCTCCCCGCGAGCGTACGAGCGTACAAGCATGCTACGACATGCCCCTCCACTGGCTAAACTGACACCCAGCCGCGGAGCTACAGAGAGAGACGGTCTCGGGTTCGAGCGAAGGAAACCCTTCCCTCATATGGCCTTGTTTCAACTGAAATTAAAAAAAAAAAAAGTTACCAGGTGTCAGCAGTGAGAGATATACCCCATGAGTGATAGCCCCCCTGTAGTACTGTGTGGCCTGTTGGGTGTAAAATGATCACAGGCTCTCCTGTAGTACAGTGTGGCCTGTAAGGTGTTAAATAGTCACTGGCTCTCCTGTGGTATTGCAGGCTATAGGATGTGGAATAGTTACTGGCAGTTATATTGAAGAATTACTTCCGAACACAAAAGGCGAAAGGTTCACAAGCGTGTGGTCCCCTGTAAAAGACAATGCTTCGTTTTACACAGGATGTCTAAGTAATACACAGATGATCGCAAAGATTACATTAAAGCTTGTCAAGACCTGAGCAACCTGGAATACGTTCCTGTCTTTACCCTTGCGTTTCTATTCTAAACGGATCAAAATCACGTGGACACAGTTGGTTCCCTAGGTCTGTGCGCGCGTGCTGTGTCTTCTGTTAGCATGCTTGTTTGAGCTCTGCTTGGCTTCAATGTTAATTATTGAAGTGGACCCGTGTTATTTTTCAGGTAAGACTAAATTACAGCCTTCTAACACACAGAGGCTGTGATAATTTATCGCTTTGGATTAAAATACAGCCTGGCCTCATCTACGCCGGATCTTTTACGACCAATCGTAAATCAGACACCTGCAAATCCGTCGTCGCGTTTTGCAGAAGAAGACGCAACCGACGCAAATTACCCAGACGCCGCGCGGGAACAGCTGCGCGATCTAATTGGTCCGCAGTAAAGCACCAAGCGAAGCCAAGAGGGCGGTATGTTATTAATTGGGGTGGTTGCCGCGGGGACGTAATAGACAGATGTGACACGACTGCATTTTTTTTTTTTTTAACGCGTAAAGTCCGCCTCAGTGGGAATAAGGGAGAGGCGCTTTTATGCAACCGGGGCGCCCTGTCACAGAGACTCTTACGCAACGGACTTAAGAATGACCAGAAGCGTTCTGCGTTGCCAGCATGTCCACGCTTCGACCGAGGAGAGTTTCAACAGAGACGGATGATGCTGCTGTGCCCTCTTAAGAGGGCGTGCTTCCTGCAGATAAGACGTTGATCATTATGAACGATCGAGTTTCAAAACCAGCGTAAACCTCCTCAGGAGCAGTGTACAGTACACACACGCTACAGCGCGCGTTTCCTTTGCGTGCCTAAGCTGCCCTGGGTCAAACAAATGTTTAAAAAAGGTTAACCCTTTGTACACCAGTGAAGCTTCTGCTCGTTTCGAACGGATGAGAGAGAGTATTTGAGAGAACAACTCCCACAGCACAGAGCTGGTATGTCCTCTTCTGCAGACATGAGTATGAGTATGGGGGGGGGGGGAGGGGGGGTGGTGGTGGGGGGGGTTCGGTCAACTCCAAGGGCCCTGACTGACAGGGGCCCTCCAAAAAATACGCTTTTTTATTTTCATGGGGCCCAAAATCCCTGGTGGCACCCCTGTTTGCATGTGACATATACCCGTTTACCCTGGTCAGGGTCACGGGGGGGGGGGGGGTGCAGGAGCCTATCCCAGTGTGCATTGGGCGGGAGGCAGGAATACACCCTGGTCAGGGTTGCAGGGGGGGGTGCAGGAGCCTATCCCAGTGTGCATTGGGCGGGAGGCAGGAATACACCCTGGACAGGCCGCCAAAGCAAGATCAGGGGCGGGGCTTGGGCGGGGCAGGGGGCTTACTGTAAGGGGGCTGGAGTCTATCGGTGCACATGCCCGAATGTCACCATGAGAAACAGTTGAGCAATGGGCATCTGGCCCGTGAGCCAGGACTTCAGCAATCATTCTCCAGGTGGCCCTGAGTCCAGCGATGGATTGACAGCATCAGGACGACGCACGCGACTGATTACACAATTGCCGGGATAATTCGGAGGTGTCGAAACGACACCCCGGCGAATACGCACGGAGGAGGCAGAAACAAGGCCACGCAAACACGCGACGCTAACGCCGGTCATCGCCCGAACTCGCACGGACGTGCGCGGGATTCCGACCGAAGGTCGTTTTTGCAAATCGCAAAACGCAGAGAGAGGAGCAAACGAGCTGTAAAAGACCAAGGGGGTTGTGGGTATTATGAACGGCCGCAGAATTTTTATTTTTTATTTTAGTTTATTCGGGATTTCTCTCTAATGAAACGTGTGATGAAATACCACGACGGGTCTCCACCGGCCGCGACACGTCCCGGCCTGCAAGCCTGGTCAGACGGAAAATTCCTTCCTTCCTCACAGCGAAAAGCGGGGGCGAGAGAGAGACAGAGAGAGAGAGAGACAGAGAGAGAGAAAGGGATAGAGAGACAGAGAGAGAGAGAGAGAGAGAGAGAGAGAGAGAGAGACAGAGAGAGACAGAGAGAGAGAAGGGATAGAGAGAGAGAGAGAGAGAGAGAGAGAGAGAGAGAGAGAGAGAAACACAGCAGGGGCGCCAGCTTGCATGCGCAAATCCGCCCGGAAACTAGCATGACCAACCGACACATCTCTGCTCAGGGAAACCGTTAAAAAGGGGGGGGGGGGGGGTGTTAGGATGATTCCAAGGGCTCTGACTGACAGGGCACATTAAAAGAATTACAACATTGGATTTTCTGGGATGATGGGGGGGGTCTTTTAACGGGAACCAAAATTCCTGGTGTCAAACCTCTGTCTCTGCTACCTGCGGTCCACCAGAGCGGGAGAAAGACCACTACCTGCGACACACCTGTGTGCGCGATCATACGGTCACCTCCTTACGCACTCTCAACCTGCAGCCACAGCGCCTGACACGCAGAGTCTGTAGCATCTGCCGAGCACCCAACTGCCCTTGCTGTGATCTCTCGGCGAATCGAGTCAGGCCAGGGGAACGAGATGTACGGAACTATCGCGGCATCTCTGATAACCCGCCGCCCCGGCAATCTGATGACGCTCGCCGAGTCCCACAATGCATTCCTTATGCGGCGCGTTCAAAGGGGGGGGGGGGGGGGGGCGGAACGCGCGGCTAAAAAAGAGATTACATCTGTATCCACGGGAGCCCCTTGCGTAACACTGAGCAGGGAGACGGGCGGAGGGCGAAGGGGGCGGGGTTTGTTTGGCGGTTAAAACAGACGTGACTGGTAGACACACACACACACACACACACACACACACACACGTCTCCCACGCGCTCAGGTCAGCTCAGGTGAAGGCCACCCTGCGCTGCGTGCGTCTGTCAATGCGCTACAGTGTACACCTGGTGGAGTGCACACTTGGTACAGTACACACCTGTGTAGTACACACCTGATTCAGTACACACCCGGAGTAGTACACACCTGATTCAGTACACACCCGGAGCAGTACACACCTGTGTAGTACACATCGGATTCAGTACGCACCCGGAGTAGTACACTCCTGATTCAGTAAACCTGGAGGGATTCGAGAACACTGTGTAGTACACTCCTGATACAGTACACACCCGGTGAAAAGGGGGGGAACACTATGATGGGTCACAGGAAAAAGAAAGGGGTAGGAGCACCAGCTGTGCACACACACACACACACATACACACACACACACACACACACACACACACACACACGCACATGCAAGCACTCACACGTCTGTTAAATATCAAGGGACACCTGGCACCAAGAGGTGCCATTATACGTGATGTACGCACCGGTGTCACCATGGCAATAGGTGACGATGGAAAAACAGTCTGATGACAGACAGGCTTCTTGGAACACGGGGCAAATTCAGTGTTAGCGAGCCTCTATTTCCAGCCCATTATGCCCAGTTAGCCGCAGGAAGCTCGCATTCAAACACCCTGATGGAAACTGGAAAGGGACATTACATCTGTGCTCTGTAAATATGTTACCATGGCACTGCAGGTTCAGCTGGTTAGACCATAAGGGCCGCGAATAAGAACATGTATGTGTGGCTCCAGCTGAGGTCGAACCAATAGTGAGAGAGCTTTTACACCGCCATCCAATGAAACGCTTGAAACAGTAATTCAGGCACACTTTCTTTCACAGTTGTTTAGGCTAGCTCGTACGCTAACGTTTGATTCCCTTTTAAGCAAAGGCATTATTCAGCCAGGTAAAAAAAAACATGGGTAACAGATAGGGAAGGGATCACAGCCCAGAAGGGTGCTGTGGCAGGGGCTCGAACCCACACCCACACGGGGGGATTCACGTATGCTTGTGAGTCAGCCACCCCATGGACTGTACTCTGCGTCTCGTCGAGCTTACAGGCAAAAAAAATAAAATAAAATAAAAAGCATGTTTAAACATCCAAACAACATCCCCATGGGGGAATAATCACATCCAGGAATCTGGAAATTCCCTCTGATCAGAATATCTTGGATAGTTTTTTTTTGTTCATATTCTTGCCTCCGGGCCAATGAGGTCCTGCTCTGAAAAGTACAAACAGGAAACCAGGTGCACAGGTGTGAGCTTGGTGGGGGGGGGGGGGGGGGGGGGGCGAGAAGCTGGAGAACCCCAGGTGAGCCCATATAGATTTAAAAACTCAACTTAAATTCCTCTCTTGCCCTGGGAATGATCATGTGACCTCAAACAATTCCAGTTTAAAGTAAAAGAACAAGTTACTTTTATTTAATTGCACATAAATGCTGTCATACTCAAATATCGGGGATACTAATGATGCGGCAGAGAAATGCTGATTAAAAATATATACATTTGGCTGCTGCCTTTCAGAATAGATCTCCCCGACCTGACACTGGTTCTCAGAGAGACCTCCCCCCTCGTTCGTAGTTATGCTTGGTTATGCCGATCTAAAATTATAGATCTGGCAACCCTGGGGCAGCTGGCTCGCTAACTGCAGGTGAGTAACTGGAGCCTCTCTCTCTCAGCCTAGACAGTGATGCTGGCGTAAAAATGTCAGCCAGACCTACACAAGCACCAACAGCATAGGCTAATCTCCTCACTGTTACAGCCCTCGAGGCTACAGTGCCTTACAGATCCATGACACGCGCACAGCGGCGGCGTTTATGAAACCGAACCCTGAATCCCTGGACCCCTGAACCCCGAACCCCGAACCCCGAACCCCTGAACCCCTGAACCCCGAACCCCTGAACCCCTGAATCCCTGAATCCCTGAACGCGGTCGGATTTCAGCCGATGCCCCCCCCCCCCCCCGCTCAGCTTCGTCAGGTGAGGGGTGAGCCGAGTCGAACCGAAGACCGCTGGAGGGGGTGGGGGGGGGGGGGGGGGGCTGGGGGTAGTAATCACCACTCGGCGAGCGCGTGCGATTGGCGGGTTGACAGGCCCGCGAGCGCTCGTCGTGTTCTAACAGGTTTGCGCCTGCCCGGTAACCCGCGGCGACGCTCGAGCGCGTGCGTTTCGGGGGCTTTGTGAAAATGCCGCACGGAGCCCCCCCCCCCCCCCCCCCCGCGCGTGTGCGTAACGCACCGCGGTCCGCCAGGGAGGGGACCTGCACCTGTACCCCTCCCACTCAGATCACCTGCCCCACGGGGTCGGGTGGGTAACACAACGCTGACTCCCCTGCTCCCCATCCCACCCCCCGCACCGAACGCCTCAGAGTAAAATGTTCAGTGTTAAATCAACTCAGAGTACATATGGTCCTACTCCGACCTCTGTTGGACGCATACGTGCTCCCGTTGAATTAACACTGGATATTTTACTATGCAGGAGTCACACCAGTCCACCACACTCAGGACAAACCTTGCGGGCCTTCCGTTCTTAATATGTCAAACTAAACATGTTTAACCAAGTTCATACCTAGGAGGCTCTCTCTCTCTCTCTCTCTCTCTCTCTCTCTCTCTCTCTCTCCTCTCTCTCTCTCTCTCTCTCTCTCTCTCTCTCTCTCCTCTCTCTCTCTCTCTCTTCGTTTTCTGACACAGGTGTGTCTTTGCTCCGGGTGACGAAATGACAGCTCGATCCCCCTCTCTTTCAGTCACTCCCTCCCCGCTCTTGACCAAAATGTGCCGTCCTCCAAATCCCAGGGGCACCTGCACGTTGGCGGGTGGGGGGGGGGGGAGGGGGGGGGGGGGGTTGGGTTTGGGGTTGGGGGGGGGTGATGTAATGGCAACGGCATGTGCGGAATGGAACTCGGATCTGTGTCAACATCCCCCGGGCTCCCTGCAGGAACGTCTGTGGAATATTCCATAAACAAGCCCCCCCCCCCCAGGAGGAAATGAAGGGAAAAACAACCCCCCCCCCCCATTCTCTCTACCCCCAACACAACCCCCCCAGGTGACTCAGAACACCCCCACAGCTGCCTCCAAACGCACCAAAGGGGCAACAAAAACCTTCCTCGGTTCTGAAAAAAAACAAACAAAATGGCTGCCTGTACTGTGGTGTGAAATGATACCCCTCTCGAGTGGTTTGGCGATGCCACCGTTAGCCGCGGGTCTTAAATGACTGTGGTACGTTGGCTCTAATTTGAGTAGAAGTACCTGTCGTTAGCATATTCAACACAACCAAGCATCGATGTCTTTTAGCGATCAAAGATACAGTTGCTGGTTAAAAGCAGTTATGGGCTCCAATCTCAGGTAGGATGCTGTGGTGACTCTTCCCATAAGTCACCGACACTTATAAAAATTAACTGAAGAATGTACGAAAGTCTAGAACTGTCCAACCACCCACGAACGTGTGATTCAGAAAAGCCAATAAATAACTTAACATAATGGAACACAGATTTCCCCACGGTCATTTACCAGACATTTACAGTATTCCCTTTGCCAGGGTGATAAAATGGAGGGCTGCTCTAAGAGCTTATTACCACATATTCTGTCGTACAAAAGGTCAAACCAGCCTTTGCCTGTTTCAATAGAAAATATTTTTGCTCAAAACACCGCTGGTCTTTGTGATTCACTGATATGTGTGTTTTTTTCTGTACTGTTCTTGTTATCTCAGGGAACATAGCAAAAATGTAAACTTCAAAGTCACTGTAAAACATGAGGATGCACACGTAGCTAGACAAACACACACACACACACACACACACACGAGTCTGGTGTATAATGCAGCAATTTTTCTTTGGCAGGCCAAAGCTGCCCATGTCCAGTCAGGTAGGGTGTAAAATAATCACTGACTCTCCTGTAGTACTGTGGGGCACCCTGACCACCACAGTCCCATCTATGGAATACCCCACATGTGGAGAAGTTTCTACTTACAAGTAGGAGCTCACCGCACAGATTACCACCTGTCATCACTCGAAAGAATCCCTCAGCTCACTGATCCATGGTCTGTCCGTGCCTGCATCACTACAGTTCTCCCTCCCTGTTTTCAGAAGTTGACCCTTTGAAGAGTAGACTTTGTGGAATGTTTTATTTTTCTCTAAATTCTAAGTCAGTGTTCTAGAACTGCGCTCCTTTCAATTACTAGTAGTGATTGTTACATCAGCATTAGAATGTTCAATTAAGAACATTCTGATCACATAGTTGTGATCCCGCACCTTAAAGGGTTAAGCAGTAGTCGGGCAGTGTCGGTGTAGTGTAGCGGTTTTGGAAACCGGGCCTGCAAGTCAGAGATTGCGGGCTCAGTTCCTAGATGGGGCACTGCCAGACAGTGGGCGGAAGATTTAAATCTGAGTGTCAAGGCAACCAGTGGTTTTCATTCTTCCCCTCTAATCAGGGATTGATTTAGGCTGGATAAAACATGCGAGTGGAAACTGGCCAATCAGTGACATTAGTCAATCACTTAACTATCCGGAAGAAAAGAAAACCTGCGATGCTATTGGCTGCGAGATCACATTGAAGGCCAGGTTTGAGAATTGCTGAATGACTCTTTCCTAATCCAAGAATGTTTTGCCAGACCACATTTCAAACTCTGGCTGTGTGGAGGGAGGAGGGGGGGATAGGCATTCTGTTATGTAGTTTTTTTTATTGCTTTTGATTATCATGTTACACACCTTCAGGCAGAGAAACCAAAGATTACACACGCCCATTGTATTTGCATTCTCTGTGTTCCCATAATCCCTCAGTAAATTTTTACATTTGCCAAATACACATTGACAAATATGCTTAGAGTCGTACTATGCAGCCAAGAACTCAGACACTGACTAATCCATAAAACAACTCGATAGAAAAAACACTCAAATTTCTTCCAAGTAGGTTTCGGCTTCCTCTCCGTTCTAGTGACTTATGTCGCCACCTACTGGAAGCAGGTGGAACATTTTACAGCCAACAATTGTTTGCGTCACTTTTCACGGTAGGTTCACGAAGGTGGTCATCTGTTTTCAAACGATAAAAAAGCTTGAAATTACAGTTGTAATTACTGCCTTTCATTTGCATTGTGTCTGAATTTGAAAGGATAATACAATTGAGATTACCACCACTAACCAAATTCACAATATCCTTTGGCCACAGTGTGTCCTGTGGATAATACCACAACGACATCTTCTCCAAACAGAAGTCACAATAAATCATAACAGTGATAGTGACAATCTAGCATGTTTCACATTCTTTTTTTTTAATTGTTTGATACGTTTCCGCAACAGCTTCGCCTGCAGTAGAAGGAACGCCCTCGTAATTTCAAAAACGCTTTCAGCAGAGTTTGTCCTCCTCGGCTCCCTGTACTTTGTATGAACTAGACAGCGCGCGAGTTTGTTGTCATTTCGCGGGAGAGGAAGTGCTGTTGCGCTTAGTGGGCTAACAATATATACTTTGATATTGGATTAAACGCCTCAAAATGAGTTTATGGGTGGACAAATACAGGCCTACCTCTCTGGGAAAGTTGGACTATCACAAAGAACAGGCGAATCAGCTGAAAAATCTCGTAAGAAGTCTAGTAGCAGAAATGGCTAACCGACTAGTTTGCTAGTTTTTTGTACCATTAACGTTGGTGTTAATTCACAAACCTTATATAGCTACTTTTCATTAAACATTAGTTTCCTGATGAAGGGTTTGGATATTTCTTTGGTTCCACCTGTAAACTACAAGCATTTGATTATGACATTTAGCTTGCAAGCTGTTTAACTTGCTATCTTAGTCCCTTTTGGTATAACGTTACGTTAGCTTTTAAATGATGTAGCGTTAAGTAGCCTGCCTACAGGTTGCACAGTGCAGAATTTATCAGTATTATTTTGTTTCCTGCGTTTTAGGTGCAATGCGGGGACTTTCCCCACTTGCTCGTTTACGGTCCATCGGGGGCCGGTAAGAAAACGCGGATCATGTGTCTGCTACGCGAGCTGTACGGACCCGGGGTGGAAAAACTGCGGATCGAGCATCAGTCCATTACAGTAAGACAGCTGCACACTCACACACACTCAGTACTAGCTCCGTGTGGGAGACGTACTGCAAAAACTTAGTTGCTACTATTTTAGTGACTTTGGAGTGGCGAACGCAATGCAACATGTCTAAGATTTTCTCTATTTTTAATCATAATCCTTACATAGGCTCCGTCAAAAAAGAAGATTGAAATCAACTCAATAGCAAGCAACTACCATCTGGAAGTCAATGCAAGGTAATCGTCATCATGTTACACTATTTGGAGAGAAATTATGTCTTTTAAACCATCGGTTCAACAAATGCCACGCGCTGTTTTGCGTTCAGCGACGTCACATACGGTAAAGGGGGCGTGAACTGGAGGAATTGTGTATTTGTGACCACTCATCGTTTCGAGGATAGGTTTTCCCTGGAGAATGAATGCTGTAATTGGAAGTGAGTGTCTGGCATGATCGGAGACACCTTCCCCACCGCCCTGCAGCTGTCACATCTCTGTTCTCTTGCAGCGATGCTGGAAACAGCGACCGCGTGGTCATTCAGGAACTGATCAAAACCGTGGCTCAGTCACAGCAGATCCAGTCCAGTACGCAGAGAGAGTTCAAAGGTCAGTCACGTTTCTACAAGCAGTATACAATTACATTAGATCACATGTTAACGGTTTCAGCAGATGCTGTTAGAGCAACTTGCATACAATCCATTTATACAGCTGGATATTTTATGAATCAGTCTAGTACCTTGCTTAAGGGTTACGACCAGAGCTTATCAGCTCAAAATCAAGCCCACAAACTGAGTTACAAGCCCAGTTCTTTAACCCTTATACTACACTGCCTCCCTTGATTGGGGGTTTCCGATTTGTTTATGAGCAGGTATGGTGAGCAGGTATCAGCAAGTCTTTGGTTTACTGCAATACTTCACTCTGGGATGGAGATTAGATGCTGCATTCCATGTCAGAAAAAGGCACTCACATCAGCAATTGAAAACAGATTACTTCCGACTTGTGTCTGGGGAAATGAGGCTTAGTTAAACATGGTTATGTATAAAACTGGGTTTATGCCTCAAACTCATAAAAAGTGGGAAAATTACTGGACGTAAATAGTTCCCTCACAGTTCACGAGGTGTTCCTGTAGAGTAATATTTAACCGTCTAACTGCACACGAAGTGTGCACATTTTAAAAGGCTTTAAAAGATGGGGAATGATTCTGTACATCCCTCCATCTTCCTTCATGTTCCTGTGACCCCTGGTTATTGCTACACAATATGCTACCTTTTAAAAGTCATTTTTACGTACAATTTTCCTACCTATATTGCAGGGAGAGGCAAAATATAAATAGCATTTTTCAACAAAATATCGATGCCTCAAGTGCATTTATAAATTGCAATCAAAATGGTGGAGGCATAGATTGCTTTGAAAGCCCACTAATGACTCGGTGTAACCGTGGCAATGTCGGTGTTTCCCGGGGGACAGTGGTGCTGCTGACGGAGGTGGACCGGCTCACCAAGGACGCCCAGCATGCATTGCGGCGGACCATGGAGAAGTACATGTCCACCTGCAGGCTGATCCTGTGCTGTAACTCCACCTCCAAGGTCATCGGCCCCATCCGGAGCAGGTGCCTGGCCGTGAGAGTGGCCCTGCCCAGCACGGAGGAGGTACGGGGGGGCGGGGTCACTTTGGGGGGGGTGGGGTCACTCTGAGGGGGGCGGCGACTGGGAGTTCCGGGACTGGCTGTGTCCCAATGAAGGCCTGTCATTGGTCATGTTTTTATATATATATATTTAAATAAAAGTTTTTTTTAAGTATGGTAATTGGTGTAATTTGTTTGAATACTCTTCAGCATACCCTCCACTGTGTCTCCCCCCCTCTCTCCTGCTTCTCTCATACCTTCTCTCTCTCCCTCTCTTTCTGTGGTGCGCTCACACGCCTCCTCCCTCTCTCACTCAGGTGTGCAGCGTCCTGACCAGCGTGTGCAGGAAGGAAGGGCTGCTGTTGCCGGGGGAACTGGCCAAGCGGATCGCGGAGAAGTCCGGCCGCAACCTGCGCAAAGCGCTGCTGATGTGCGAGGCCTGCAGGGTGCAGCAGTGAGTCAGAGCTGCTCTAATACAGCATTTATAAACAGAGAACAGTGCTGTAATACATCATTTATAAACACTCAGCTTAGCTGTAATACAGGGCTTATAAACAGAGCTGTGCTGTAATTAAGCATTTATAAACAGAGCTGTGCTGTAATTAAACATTTATAAACACTCAGCTGAGTTGTAGTAAAGGGCTTATAAACACAGAACTGTGCTGTAATTAAGCATTTATAAACAGAACAGTGCTGTAATACAGAGTTTATAAACAAAGCTGTGCTGTAGTACAGTGTTTATAAACAGCTGTAATACGCCGCTTATAAACTCACCACCCCCCATCGCCCCCATCCCCGTGTTTGAGGTACCCGTTCTCGGCTGATCAGGACATACCGGACACAGACTGGGAGGTGTACCTGAAGGAGACGGCCAACGCCATCGTCAGCCAGCAGAGTCCTCAGAGGTCAGTGTGGGGGCGTGTCCCGCCCCGCCCCTCCTGTGGTGATCACCTGACCACATTGTACAGGGACGCCGTTCACATCAATTATTTACTGGGAAAGTACCACTGATCTCTCTGACTAACCACGCTCATAACAGTCACTAACCGCACTCATGACTGTCGTTGCAGGCTGCTGGAGGTGCGGGCCAGGCTGTACGAGCTCCTCACGCACTGCATCCCCCCCGAGATCATCATCAAGGTACGGCCCGTCCGATCGGTTATTGAGCTGCTAATTAGTAGAGTCAGGCGTGCCATATTAGGGTTGGAGTGAAAACCGACAGTGTGGTAGATCTCCAGGAACAGGGCTGGGAATCGCTGTCATAGTAACGTAATCAGTCATGTCATGTCATGTCATACAGACTACAGGGCGTCCAGCACGGCTTCAGGTCTGACCTAGAGTCTGAGCCTTAGCCTGTGTGCCTTAGTGCACCAAGCTGTGCTGACAAAGTCCTAATATCTGTGGGAAATCCACCCTTAATTTCCACCTGTGTCCCTCCCTCCCACACCCTACTCCCTAACCCACCCTGAGTGAGAGTGTGTGACTGACTTTGCCCGTTTCGTTTCCCCAACGCTGCCCCCCGCCTCGCCCGCCGTGCCCAGGGCCTGGTGGCGGAGCTCCTGAGCAACTGCGACGGGCACCTGAAGGCGGAGGTGGCGCAGGCCGCCGCCCACTACGAGCACCGCCTGCAGCTCGGCAACAAGGCCATCTACCACCTGGAGGCCTTCGTGGCCAAGTTCATGGCCGTCTACAAGAAGTTCATGGAGGACGGGCTGGACGCCATGATGTTCTGAGACCCCCCCCTGGAGGAGATGGACAGCGAAACCCCCGCGTTTCCATGGGAACGGTTGCACTGCGGGCATGTAGCGCAGCGATCGGTTTGGCCGTTGGAAATGTCGATGGAACACTGAATTATATTCTCCTTACTTCACTATTAAAGAACCATTTCATTATGTAATCTGCTTCATAAAGTTATTTCAGAAGTGACACATTTTCGAGAAAAAGTATAAGATGGAAAGTTTTTTTTATTTTATTTTTTTATATAAAGCAGGATGTTAAATTAATTTTAGTTATGTGCATCTCTTGCTAATCCTGATCCAACTCCAACACCATAGCCCAGCTCACTGGTTGGGAAGACAAGCTGTCTTGTTTCCACCAATTAACTTGACCCAATTAGCTAATTGGCTCAAAGCACCAAAGCCAGTTCTCGTGTAGATCACACTATAACTTTACTAAAAGCTTGTTAATGGGAAATCAGAAGTAGTTACACCTCTCTGGAAACGGGTTCCCACCCCTGGTGTGTAATAAAGACTTTAATCTGGAATAAAACTATTTTTAATCCTGACATGTCCTCATGCAACGAGATTAGACTCATCTTTTATTTATTATTATTAATTTTTTTTTTTTAATTAAGTCATTTCTGGGAAGAGCAGGTTGGCAAACAGTGATGATCCCGTGTCTTCCCGGAGAGGAAACCCTTTTACACTGATAAGAGCTACGGTTTGCCTGGATGAACAAACTCATTTTAAACGGCTCTGACTGTTGACCGTCCATTACGGTGTTCTAAGCACATTAAGATACGAACACTTTCAACAGACTGTTTTTTTTTTTTTTTTTTTTTTTTTAAATAGAGGAAACGGCTGTCAGGGGGACGTTTTGTTGGTCTGCTTTCTCTCGTTTTCTCTGGTCATGTGACCTCCTGCTCACCAGCGTTTTACGTTAATCCAGCCCTTATTCAGCCTGTGTGGCGTTCCTCAGCTGCACCGCCCGCACAGCGCGGGCATCGCCTCCTGTGTGCCTGTGACATGTCCCTCGGGTGAAGACGAAGGGGAAATGCCTAAATTCTCAAACGTGTAATTCTCTGAAATCAGGGTCATCCGGCAGAACGCAGGCAAGTAAAAATGTGCTTTTGTCTTACGTGCATAATGTACACCTGCACTCAAATTCAAGGGACAGTGTGTGTCTGATGACTGTGGTATGACCATTAACCCTTATCATATGGAATCATGGAAACCTCCCATAAACCCCCTCTGGTCCCACAATCACAGACCATAAACCCCTAAAGCAAACAAGTTCCCTACGTCAGACCCTGGACCCCGGCCCACAGTGCACCGCTGAAAAAGCAGCACAGGTCATCCCCAAATGGGACGCCCCCCCCCCCCCGACGTTGCCTAGCAACCGCTGCTACAGGGACAGATGCCCATCTGGCCCCGTCCCCCAGAGAACTTCTCACCTGTATCCTGGCAACTGGCAGCCTGTCCTCTTGCTGGTCTTTAATAAGCCAGCATTATGAGCCCAACAGCAAACAAATGGGCTAAGTGCTACGTGCTCAATGGGTGGTGTGGCTTCAGTAAGGATGGGAAGATTCGACTGATTACGTGCTGAGCTGAAATTTCAATGGCTGAAAGACGCTATATCAGGGGTGTCAAACTCCAGTGCTGGAGGGCCGCAGTGCCTGCGGGTTTAACTCCGGGCCTGGAGGGCTGCAGTGTCTGCAGGTTTAACTTCAGTCCTGGAGGGGGTGCAGTGGCTGCAGGTTTAACTCCAGTCCTGGAGGGGGCGCTGTGTCTGCAGGTTTAACTCCAGTCCTGCAGGGGGCGCTGTGTCTGCAGGTTTAACTCCAGTCCTGGAGGGGGTGCTGTGTCTGCAGGGGGCGCTGTGTCTGCAGGTTTAACTCCAGTCCTGGAGGGGGCGCTGTGTCTGCAGGTTTAACTCCAGTCCTGGAGGACCACAGTGTCGGCTGGGTTTTATGGTTTCATTTCAATTGGCAGCAATTTAGGCCTAGGGAAAACTTGTGTGGGCTCTCTCGGCAATCAGCAGTTGTGCGCTGAAACACACTGAAATGCAGCAGACTGAAATGCAGGCCTCCAGGACTGGAGACTGACCCCCCTGCGCTACTGAAATGAAGTCCACTTGTAAATTCTATTGATCATAATTACGAGACACTGCTCAGTATTTGTGAAACTGCCTGTCATTCCTAGAGCCTGAAATAGGAGGGAAATATAGGGGCCAATACGCCAACTGTCATTTGATTTCATGAGTTCAAGGCCAAAGGCGATTTTGGCGGTTATCGCAAGGTTGGGAACCTTGCAGGTAACGTGCATTTATACGCGTGACTCCGCCTGAATTTACACCCCTGGCTCAGAGTTAACAGAGCATGTTATGCTAATCAGACCGACTGAGATGCTTTAACCAACTTACTCAGAGTGCGCGGGGTACATTTCTACATGCACTATATGACCAAAAGTATCTGGACACCCCTTGGTCTTGGTCTGTCAAGAACAGTGTGGAAGAACTTGACTGGCCTACACAGAGCCCTGACCTCAACCCCATCAAACACCTTTGGGGTCAATTTGAAAGCCAAGAGCGAGCCAGGCTGAATCACCCAATCAGTGCCTGACCTCACTAAAATGCTCTTCTGGCTGAATGGAAATAAATGCCTGCTCCGACACTTGGTATAAAGCCTTTCCAGAAGAGTGGAGGACTTTATAGCAGCAAAGGGTGGACCAACATATTAATGCCCATAATTTTGGATGAGATGTTGCATATCAGGTGTCCACATACTTTTGGCCATGTAGTGTGCTACAAAACACCTGTCAGTGGTGACCGAAGTGCACAGTAATATCCTCACAAGCATGCTGAGGTAGCCTCGCGCGCCAGACTATAAAGCCATGTCCAGAAAAGCACTGTGTTTGAGGATAAAACCATCATAACCATATTTCGGGAAGGAGCCCAGCTTACCCTTTGTCATAGATTTAATAGTATGGGGGAAATAAATTCAAAATTGGTAGCTACGTCGGTAATAGATGTATAGACAAGAACATTATTGCTGAGAACATGACTCGATTGGATGTTAGACTTGCATTAACGTAGCTCCACAACTGTCATTTATTACATTATCAAAACGCAGATGAAGATTTTATGCAGAGGATCCTAACGTAGTAAAGTGTTAACTACAACCTATTGGCACGACATTGTGCGAGAAAATACCTGTAACGTTAATTAAAATTGTTTGTTGCATAATAGGCTATGCTTTAAAATGACCGTTTTAACGTTTATTTAAAAAAAAATACAATTAAAACTGTTATTCTTACCGTGATACCGTGTGCACTTGCTTCGACTTCATCTCCAGTTCCGAAAAATCGTGAAACTCTTCCCTCGTTGCTTGCTATTAGGGTGGAGTTTTCAAACGCGGTTTCCATTTAGGCATCTCTTTAAATTGGCAGTTAATGCGACAGACGTTCCTTTTGTGTTTCGAACACTTCACTTGAAGGTCGATTAATGATAATACAGGACAAATCTCCAAATCCAATGCATTGACCGGTTGCTTGGGAATGTTTTTTCTAGCAAACTACATACAAGGAGTCCGCTTGGTAAATAAAACTGATTTGGCAAGAACATAGCTAAGTAATTGAATTAAAACGACATAACAAATGTGGACTAAACTTTCTGTCAATTTCAGGAAGTGAGAAACAGGGAAGCTGTGGATAATGAGTACTCTAATTGCCAACCAATTAGCACTCTTTATAAATCGGTCAAGGAGCTGTCCTGCATTTCTGAACTAATAAAATCTTTTTTTTTTTTGTCTGAAATGGGGGGAAAATTCCACAATGTTTTTATGCAACCTGGCCATATTTAAACGTTGTAAAACAAATGTTATGTGCTACCTGGGTGTATTTCTCATCCGACCACCTGTGCACTCAGATTCAGGTCAATATGAAATGCACATCTAAAAATATATTCCCTTCCGTCCTCTTCCAAGTGCTAAAACGGGCATTTATTGTTTGACAACAGTAATCTGTTTTTAAAACAATACGACCAGGCGGAAGAAATACAGGCAAAGGGAACGTAACAGATACGAACTTTTCTGGTGAAACCGAGCAATAAAAATACATGACAGGTGCTTATATGCTGTTAAGAAACTAAGACTTTTATTAAAGAGAGTCCTAAAGGAATTAAAATATACACACTGTAAGTTAATAAATATATACACCCTCTGTGTAAAATATAATTACAAGTGAAATAAATCTCCATACATAGTATGCAAGTCATTTTTTTCATATCCTCTGTGCAGTCTATTTTAATAAGTAATATAATGACATAAAACATTACAGGAAATTATGTTTAGTAGACATTTTTTACGAACTAGATTTTTGATTTTCAACATGAGGTAACCATTTTAATGATTATAGTAAAAAAAAAAGATTACAGTGAAAAAGAACAAAAAAGGTAATGATAAAAAAGTTGTCATGGTGTAACTGGTATCAAATAATTTATGTAGTTCCATCGTGGCGCAGTTGAGTGACAGAGCAATGCCATTTAAAATAGCGACATCACCGTAAACTGCGCATTTTTTCATAAATAGATCCTTCGGTTTAAGTTACATTTATACTATAAATTACTCATATCATGAAAGGGAACTCATATAGCCAACACGAAACCCTTTTAAAACCCTCAGTTAACTGGGCTATTATTATATTTTGTAGGGCTTTTTCCGCCGACGTCGTAGCGCTACAGGCTACGTCACGAGTCGTTTTCTGTAGCCACAAACCTCATTAAAATATGACCCGGCATAAGAGCGCGTGCACACTGTAGCTAGTTCAGCACACGTAACAGGTGACAAATAAACGTAAGGTGACAGATCCGAATCCTTGCGGTAAGTGTTATTTTTTCTTGAGGATTTGCTAAATAGCACAATTCTTCAGCCAGGAGGTAGAACTAATAAGTGAAATCAGATGGCAGAGTTCACGGGCGGAAGAAACACATGGCAGGACTTTTACTTTCTGAACCCTGGACTCTTCACTTCTGTTGGGCGGATTAAATAATAATTAAGAGCAGCGAAGTTTGTGTTAAAAGCAGTCATGCCCCTCCTCTAACACCCCTGCCAGTGATGTCATATTCTGTGCGGAGGTTTCTTCTTGTCCAAATACTCAATGGCCTGACTCGCCTGCTCCTGGCCACACCCCCTGCACTTGGTCCTCGTGTGTCATTGGTCCACCTCGCCACCCAGTGGTTCTGACTGTTTTGGGAAAGTTCGGTCCTGACTGTGTAGAAGCCTAGTCTCTTTTTGGACCAGGTCTGCTGAAGGGACGATCCCATGGTCTGTCAGAGGGGGCGGGGTTAACACCCAGAGAGGTCAGAGGTCACAGTCAATGTAAAAAAAAAAGAACGGCAACACCCTGGTTCACCCGCCCCCAAATTCCTCCCTCCCCAGGAGAACAAATCAAGACAAATAACAGAGGGGGGGGACAGCAAGACCATGCTGGAGTGAGAGAGATGGAGAGACTGAGCTGGGCCTATTTCTGTCTCTTAGCAGCGTAGTATATAATCATCCCCACGGTGACCAGGAGGGCGGAGCCGACCAATGAGAGGAAGCCCACGATTGGCCGCTTGGAGAAGAGGTGGCAGCCGGGGCAGGGCTCGGGGAGGCGGGGGCACTGCTGCGGGGTGGAGGCGGGGGCGGGGAAGCCGTTGTGGTGGATGATGTTGCGGTAGTGGTGCAGGGAGGACTTGGCGATGTGCTCGTCGTTGACGTGTCCGTACATGCCGAAGCCCGGGTCGCGCTCGTCACTCAGAGCGTACGCGAAGTAGCCCTGCAGGTTCACGCCGTCCAGCTTATACGCTGAAACACACACACACACACACACACACACACGCAAGCAGATTATTCAGTTACAGAATGCTCCATGCCATTGTGTCTGAAAATTCTAATTTGGCAGTTGACTGTCTAACAGCCCATTTGGCTCAGCCAGTCTTTGTGTGTGTCAGACTGTGTGTTTGAGTGTGTGTGTGTGTGTGTGAGTCAGAGGTGAGCACAGAGCCGTGTGTAATGACCAAATTCCGAAGGGGTAGAGAGTCTAAACGCAACCCCCCCCCCCCCCCCCCCCCCCCCACCTTCCCCGGCATTATAAAATAAATTTCAGAAAAAAAAAATTCACATGGGCCTGATGTTGCCACGGTTATTAAACCAGGGGGGTGGGACGTGATTGGCCGGAGAGCTCCTCCGTGTCTGTATCTATGCAGGAAAAACGATGACGACGCCAACGTCCCACCCCTGGTTCCATGCCAGATCTTGGCTGCACGGTCTCTGCGCGGCGACGGCGCAGAGGAGCGGGCAGTTAGGGGTCAGTGGCGCGCGACGGGCCCCGGTTAATAATTGAGCGTCAGCGCGGGGACAGACCGACCGCCCCGTCCCAGAGGAACGCTCAGCCCAGGCCCTGGCACGGTGAACGCGACCCCTTTTACTTTTTAAAAAGGGACAAAGCAAACAAGGCCCTGGAGCATTTTTTTTTTTTTTTTGGGGGGGGGGGAGCGAACGTCAGCCCTTACACGTATTTATTTATGTTAATTATTGTTTTCTTCTGCGCGGGCTTGCGTTTCTCATCGACGCGTAGGTTAGACGGGGCGAAACAGGAACTCGGGTGCCGGTGCACAAATATGCGGCCGTGAAAGACTCTGAGATGCCAGTAAAATCTGAAAACACTCCTGCCAGATCCATGCGAGTGTTCAGCAAAACAAAATACAACAAGAACTTTGTTGAAGTAAAACAGGCCTGAAGCCTCAACTTTAAGAGCTTTGTTGATGTAAAACAGTCCTGAAGCCTCACCTTTAAGAGCTTTGTTGAAATAAATTAGCCACAAAGCCTTACCTTTAAGAGCTTCGTTGAAGTAGAATAGCCCTGAAACCTTAACTTTAAGAGCTTCCTTGATGTGAAATGGCCTTACCTTTAAGAGCTTTGTTGAGGCCTGAAGCCTTACCTTTAAGAGCTTCGTTGATGCGAAATGGCCTTACCTTTAAGAGCTTCGTTGATGTAGTTGTAGAGGTAGTACACGCGCAGGCTGTCCTTGAAGCGGGCCGGGTCCTCGTCCACCCCGTTGGACATGACGTAGATGGGCACGCCCTTGTACCTGGAGTCCACCCAGTTGAGGACTTTGCGGAGCCCCCAGGGCACCACGGGGGACCCCCGGCGGGGGGACATGATCCAGGTGACGTCGTAGATGTAGTGCACCTCCAGCATGCCCTCGAAGCTGTAGCGGTCCTCCACCACGTCCGACACCATGGTGGTGCTGAAGTGGCTGAGGGCGAAGAAGTCGTAGGTGCCGCGCACCAGGCGCCGGTCGGCGGCGCTGAAGGCGGGCAGGTGGTAGCTGATGAGGTCGAGCGTGGTGCGCTGCCGGAGCCAGGCCCGCATGCCCGCCGGGTAGTCGCCGTCGCCGAAGACGGGCTCGGCGAACCAGCCCACGCGGAAGTCCAGGATGCGGGCGGCCGGCTCGGCGTCGCCGCGGCTGAAGGAGTAGGCCGGCTCCACCCAGTCGGCGTGCAGCGTCAGCGAGATGCGGCCGCCCTGGGCCCGGCGGAACTCGCGGTCGTAGGCGTGCCAGGCCAGGGCGTGGGCGCGGAGCAGGTTGTGCCCCACCACGTAGCTCAGCTTCTTGGCGTTGGGCTCGTTGAGGGTGATCCAGAACTTGACCAGCGCCCCCAGCTGGCGGAAGCAGAGGCGGGCGTACTCGGCGAAGGCCCGCACCGTCTCCTGGGCGCGCCACCCCCGCCGGGCCTCCAGGGGCGCCGGCAGGCTGGACTTGTCGCGGATGTAGTGCCACAGGCTGACCACCGGGGTGACGTTGGCGCGCAGCAGCTCGCCGGCGAAGCAGCGGTAGTAGCGCAGCAGGCTGGCGTTGGCCTCCGACGCGTTGCCCGTGGGCACCAGCGTGGACCAGTTGAGGCTGAAGTGGAAGTGGGTGACGCGCGTGCGCGCCACCTGGGACACCTGGCGCCGGATGGCGGCGTAGTCGGCGCACCGCGGGGCCCGGCGCCCGGCGGGCGGGGCCTGGACCCCCTCCAGCCGCCGCAGCTCCCCGCTGCCCGTGATGTTCCAGATGTAGACGCTGGGGTCCGCGAACTGGGAGGGCGTGTCCTCCACCTGGAAGCACGGACGGACGGACGGACAGACAGACAGGCGGACAGACAGATGGACAGACAGACAGATGGACAGGCAGACAGGCGGACAGACAGGCAGACAGATGGATGGATGGACGGACAGACGGACGGACAGACAGACAGACAGGAAACTGGTCATGATCTGAATTGAATGTAATGTCTTTATCTCCAGTTCAGGAATTAGTTATTTGTTAGGAATTTGTTATTTGTCATATTTAATAGGGTTACAGCCCATAAAGTATCTAAAAAAAAAAAACTATTATTTTAAAACACCTGCATGACAGAAAAACACACCATGTTGCCCAGTGTCACCGAGGACATTTCTGGCCTTGTTTTTCATGGAGGTCAAAGGTCAGCATCGCCAAGGTAACCCATTGGCAGTTGAACACAAGCTATCTCACTCTTTCATCAGGCACTGCTCTAGCGTCCGTATTCAGACAACTGAACCCTGACTCATGCATGCACACACACAAACATACACACACCCACGCGTAAAGGCTGACCTTGCTGTTTGGTTTGGAAGGACAAGCGTATTTACATTGTTCACAATTAAAAAAATACTCCGGACTCAGGCAGCAGACCAGGTAATGGCTGTGAAGTTTGGACCTTGGAGTAGTGCATTCAAACTGAGGACACCACTGTTTGACCCTCTTTGCAGGGTGCAATTGCACTGACAAGCTGCGTGACTGGGTGCAGGCATCAAACTGTCATTTTTAAATACTTCAACCATTTAGACACCAATAAAATCCCTGCAGATTCATTTTTAAATACTCCCCAAATCAGAACAAAAATAATTCTTACACATGACTTAACTTGGATGCAAATCCCTGATATTATGGCTCATAAAACAGTTTTAAGCTGTGGTCGTGGACTCAGCCTGTGAAGAAAAGAACTCACTTGTGACAAGGTTTGGAAAATTTCTCACCGACTCCAGTTCAAAACAAAATACCACTTCCCTAGCATGTGCCGCTGATGTTTCTTCTTCCCCTCCAATCAGGGACTGATTTATACCAGGGACACTGGGTGAGTGGGATCTCTGACCAATCAGTGACATCGATCAATCAGTTTTCAGGTCAAAGTTTTAAAAAAAAAAGCAGCACTACTGGCCTTTAAGATCAGATTTGAGTATCCTTGATCTACGGTTTAGTTTCCCTTGAAGCGAAATTTAATTGTAGACTTTTATTAGCACGCCCCATTAAAACAGCAGATTTCATTTTGGATGAAACGGTTTACTCTCATCTTTTATAATGTAAACAGAACAGAGTCACCGCATCATTATCAAGGACATGCTTCTCCAGTTCTCCTAGCTCTTCTGTGTAGCGCTTCCGGGAACTCAAAGTAAGAGAATAACCGGGTAAATAATTTCTCAGAAATCTATATATAGTAACATGTTCCCGTGCAGGCATTCTCATAAATCCCATTTATTTTTTGCCCATAAAGCTCTTTTTTAACATATGCTGCAAAGTGCTGTTTGGGCTAGATTGTGTATTTGTATAATGTGTGTTTGTGGCAGAACTACTGAGCTGGTGGTTTTTGTGTCTGCCAAACTGGATACATCTCCACTGCCCCATGTGAAGAGGCAGAGTAAATTACAGTGTATTACATAGTATTGTAGTGTATATATAGTATTATATAGTGTATAATTGAGTGTATTATAGGGCAATGTATTATAAATAAGTGGACTTTATAGTACATATAACGATTGATGTGTTTCTAGCCCAAAAAATGTATGACAATATCTGAAATCGCACAATGGATTTGAGCCTATCCCAGCATGCAGTGGGCAACAGGCAGGAATACTCCCTTTATAGGTCGCCAAACCATCACAGGGTTCATTTCTGGGAAATGTAGTCTGTCCACTTAGCCTACCCTGCCGGAGTACCCGAAGGGAACCAACCCACACAGACACGGGGAGAACATGCAAACCCCACTCAGAAAGGCCCCCAGGCTGGGGTTCGAACTTCTTGCCGTAAGGTGACAGAGCAACATAATCATAATAATCTATCCATCCATTATCGATACCCACTTATCCTGGGCAGGGTCGCTGGAGCCTATCCCAGCATGCAACGGGCAAGGGGCAGGAATACACCCTGAACAGGCCACCCATCTATCGCAGGGCATACACACCATTCACTCACACATGCTCATACCTATGGGCAATTTAGAGTCTCCGATTAGCCTAACCTGCATGTCTTTGGACTGTGGGAGGAAACCGGATTACCCGGAGGAAACCCACACATTAAGGCCCAGGCCAGGCCGGATTCGAACCCAGGACCTTCTTGCCTAATCATAATAATGCAATACATAATCATCCCCTGATTTAATTGGCTAAGCAAATGTTCTTCTCCCTCCAGTGGAGCTGCTCAGTGGCCAACAATTGAGGATTGTGGTTGTACTGGGCAGCTCCCAGGTGTGAATGCGTATGAGCGTGGAGCAGGGCGTCGCTGCAAAAGAGCATCCGTGCTCAGCGAAACCCGGGTAAATAAAGGCTAAATAAATAAAAAATACAATGATGCGAAGGTGAAACAGGAAGTGGAAAGGCGGGGGGGGCGGGGGGGGGGGGGGGGGGGGGGGGGGGGGGGCACCTGGATGGAGTTGGCGGCCACGCCCCAGGCGAAGTCGCAGGGGAAGACGCCGCTGGCGGGCGTGTTCTCGGGCAGCGGCGGGAAGCCGTTGCTCTCGATCAGCTTCCTGTAGAACTCGGCGGAGGTCTTGGGCTCCCGCCGCATGTCCGGCGTGTCGAAGTCCACGTAGAAGAGCCCGCGCCGCACCGTGTACTCCCGGTACCACTCGAACCCGTCCACCAGCGACCAGGCCGTGTAGCCCATCACCCGCACCTTGTCGTACTTGATCGCTACGGAAACGGAGCGGACGGCAGTGTGAGAGCTTCGGGGGCCGTCAAAACGCACATGACACACAAAAAAAAGCACGCTGGTAGATTATAATCACGCAGAAGAAAGCTCGTAGGCAGGATAAAATTAAATATCTTTTTTTTTGATACTAAGTCCTCTGCGTCTGTCAGGTTTATATTTACAGAGAATTTGATTACATTACACTCAGCCCATCACATCCCAGTAATGCACTTACTGCAGCACTGGGGGGGGGGGGGGGGGGGGAAACATTATTGGTTTAAACATGTTCCCTTAACCTGACTGACTGTTAAAAGCAAGCATCAGATTTCACCTTCACCAGGTCAATTTGCAGCATTCAGCAAGTCGCCAAAGTTAACTCCCCAAACTGCAGTAGTGAAGAAGAAAAGCGCGTGTTTTATCTCAGAGCTCAGGAAAGAATGTGGGCCGAATCCAGGCCCGGTGACCCCGCGACCCCGCGACCCCTCCCCTCCGACCCCCGCGACCTACACTTGAGCGTCTCCATGATGAACCTCTTCAGGTAGTACATGTGCTTGGGGTCCTCGGTCTTGGAGTTGCCGTTGACGTACCAGCCGTTCTCCACGATGAAGACGGGCGGGTCGTCGTACTCGGCCCGGATCCAGTAGAGCAGCATGCGCAGGTCCAGCTCCTCCTTCTGCCCGAACTTCAGGCTCTCGTTGCTCAGCTGGAAGCTGAGCGAGGGCCCGAAGGAGAGGGCGAAGAAGTCCGCCGTCCCGTTGATCCGGGCCCTCTCGGCGGGGCCGAACGAGGGCAGCCGGGCGGACAGGACGCTCTTCATGCACCGCGGGTAGTCGCCGTCCACGAACAGGGGCCGCGCGAACCAGCCCAGGACGAAGTTCAGCGAGCACTGGCAGGCCGGGAGGCTCTCCCGCCGGGTCCTGCTGGGCCCGATCCAGTGGGAGCCCAGCGCCATGGACACCTTGCCGCCCTGCAGGGGGCGGTAGCGCTCGTTGTAGACGTGCCAGGCGGCGGCGTGAGCCTGGGCAAAAAAAAAAAAAAGAACAGAGAACGTTTGCCACATTCTATACCGGTGACTCTCCCCCCTGGACATCTGCACAGTCTGCAGGTTTTCACTGCTACCCAGCACTTCATTGGTCAATTAACCCCTTTAAGGGTGTGACATCATAAACATGTCATTAGAATGTTCTCGACTGAACATTCTAACACTGATGTCACAATCACTTCTGGCGACTGAAAGCAACGGAGTTCTAGAATACTGACTTTTTTTAATTTGGGGGGGAAAAAATAACATTCCAAAAAAAAAAACTAAGCTTTAAATGTTCCAAAATGGACTGCACAAACAACCTCAGTTGGATTCACAGATATGAAGTGGCTGCTGATTTTAAGGTGCAAACAAAAACAATTTCTGGGTGAAAACCACTGTGTTTATACCACACCTTTACAGGGTTACACTACCTCAGGGTTGATTTGACTTTTTAAATTATTGTTTATTTCACTCTAGACTCAAGAAATCAGATGAGGTAACTGTAATCAGCTAATTTAAATCAAAGTTAAAGTGCTGCAAAATCCCCAGCCGCCCCCCCCTTCCAAAAAACAAACAAAAAAAAAAAAAAACAATACCTGTGACCAGGGTTAGAAACTGACCCACCCCTAACATCCATGTTTTGAGTGTAAGGAATATAGCACTAAGTGTTATAGCGTTAGTATAGCATAAGTTTTTATTACCTTTGGCGGACCACAGAAGGAGATTAGTATGCTGCAATATGTTATGAACAATAAACAACGTGCTTGGCAGGTAAAATATGTGGTCCCTGTTATAAAAAGGCTAACGTCTGACCTGCATTTCCAGGCCTCGCCTGTCGCTCTATGTGGGTACCGCATACAGAGACGTATGTCTTGTTTTTAAAACTAGATTAAGTTTAGGATGTTCTTTCCCTCAATTATGCAATATAAATTATTTTAATCTCACTACAACAAGAAACATCTTTGTCTCAAATAACGTCTTTAATATTTAAGATTCCAAAGTCACAAAATGCACGCATTTTTTTTGATTTGTCAAACTGTTATGGTCTGGTACTCGCAATTACCTTCAGGAGAATATGTCCGACTCGGAAAGGCAAGTCCGGGTCATTTTTTATCCCGGGTGCCATAATTCCGGTTCCGTATCCGTGCCAAGCCACGACGAACGGGTTGTCAATCGTGATCCAGAATTTCACGTCGTCTCCGAACGTTTCGAAACAAAAGTCGGCGTAGTCTTCGAAGAGGTCCACCAAGATAGGATTGCTCCATCCGCCGTAACGGCGCTGCAAGACGTCCGGCAGGTCCCAGTGATACAGCGTAACGACCGGCTGCACGCCGATTTCTTTCAGCTTCTGGATGAGAGTTTTGTAGTACGCCACTCCTCGTTCGTTGTAGCTGGCGCGCGTGCCGTTCGAGAAGATCCTGGGCCAGGAGAGCGAGAATCTGTAGTGACTGACTCCGAGTTGCTGGAGCGCGCGGATGTCCCCCTGGATGTTGTGATAGCTGTCACTCCCCACGTCGCCCATAGCTTTCCGGTTGCCGCCGCGCGTGAAGGTGTCCCAGATGGACGGTCCTTTGCCGTCTTTCTCGAACGCCCCTTCCACGGAGTAAGACGAGGTGCCCACGGACCACATGAACCCGTCCGGGAAGGTGTCGTAGAGGAACGCCTGATCGTAGGGATAGGGGAGTTTATTAAATCGTTCCCAGGTGTGCTGTCCAGCGCCGGGACCTGCGGCTGCGCTGTTCACTTCAGCAGAGAGGGTCAGGAACAACAGCAGAAAACTTGGCACGCGCATTATGACAGTTTATATTTCGTCAAGTATTCGACCAAAAGCAATCGTCTATTCCTATGGCCAGATAAGACTAAGATGCGGCCCTGCTCTCCCAACTATCTCGCTGCGTCTCGCGCAAGCTTTCATATAGCCTACCCCAGCTGGCCCCGTGCGAGCGCTCTTCTTTAGTGTTAGGAAATCTATCAATAATTACCCAAATCCTTGACGCGTAAAACGGTTTCTAGGCGCAACACAATGTTAAAGCTATATAATATCAATCTCACTCAGCCCGTGCACGGATCAGTGCTTTCGACGCTACATGTTAAAATATGTCAACAAAATAATAGGTAGGTAAAGCGAGGGACACTTTGCGCGTTGTACTTTTGCACGAGACGCCTCGGTATGTGACATTTTCAAATAAAACTACTCGCGGGTGATTAAAAAAAATTGGTACAACAGATGAATCGCAGCTTAATATTTCCTCGAGGACTGTCATCTAGACAGGAACATGCCAATTTGAAGCAGCGGCAGGGCGATACGAAAATAAGCGTTCAATGAGTTCATGGAATTTATGGACGTTAAAATTATCAGCAGCCTACTATTTTATAAATCTCATCTCCCATAAAATGTATGTAACCGTACTCTTCTTACTTATAATAGTGCGTGTAAAATTGCTTCGTCCATCTAATTCTAAGGTCAGTAAGAGCAAAAGTATTACATCTTGGCTTTCTTTAAACTAGTTTTATATGACGCAAGTACGGCTATTTTGTGTGTGTGTGTGTGTGGGGAGGGGGGGGGGGGGGGGTGATGTGCATGTTTCTGTGTGTGAAACTTGATCAAAGGTCATTAATAGTGTCTGTCACTGATAATGACCTTGGCGTTCTCGCGGTAAAACAGGAGATAAAAGGACCGCTGCCGCGCGCTTGTGTCCGCTGTCGAAGTAGACAGGAGTGCTAGGAAGGGCTGCCTTTCTTCCGAACACCACCGAGGACGGTGCGCGTGAGCCCGTTTGCAGCGTTACCGCAGCAGTACAAAGGGTAAATGGACAATGGAGCAGGAGTTCCCCAAGCGGTAGATCGGAACCTTTTGCTTTGTATTTATGACCTTGTCGGTTATTTAGTTCCTGTTCTCTTATGGTTTGTATGTATGTTTTGCAACAACAACAACAACAACAACAAAAGAGTTCCCTTATAAAAATGCAAAAAAGAGAGTCTCTGAAATCCTGCCGTTTTTTCTCCCGTTTCATTTGAGGCGCGACAGTCATGAGACCTTTTGTTTTGTCTTCATCTGTTCTTTCTTTCTTCCTGTTTTTCTTCCTCGCATAGCTAACACTTGGCACCATCGCCTGCTTTTCTGCTAAAGTTTGGCGCACTTTCTGGCCGCGCTCCCTTAGACGTGTGCAAATTATTTCCTTGATCTAAGTCCACGATCTAAGTCTATGCCGAGCATGGATGCCAAATGCAGATTTCACACACGGTTCTGTGAATTTTCAAAACTTTCACTCATTTAAAATGCAAAGATTTTATTGGACAAAAGGCGATATCGTCATAACGTTTCACAACTCACATTTGGCACGTGCATTGTTCATTGTGTAGAGGTGTGCTACAGTGGGTAATACATCCTAGGCAGTAAAATGTACAGTGGTAATCCAACTCCAATTGAGCTCTAACAGTGTAGCCTACATTGAGTCCAATTTAACACCAAACGTTTTACTGTGTAACTAATGGCCACCAAACGTGTTCCCGAGTCAAAAGACTGACTTTAAAGACACTTTGACAGCACTACATCCCCAGCCCAGATCATTCAAACCTTGAGTGTGAGAAAAGTCCTATATAAATGCAAGGAATTATTATTAATATTAATTAGAACAATACTGTTGCTACGCTACAGCTGTGGCTTTATTTTGCGGCCCGTATCTTACTCCTGGTCTCAGTTAACGGAATCCTGGGCCTAAAACCTCTGAAATGTCTGCTGGGTATTTCCCACGAAAAGGACTGCTAACGTTACGGAACACACAAAAATAAAATAAAATAACTGCAGTCGCAAAAAAGGGAGAGCGAATGAAAACTCTCACAAACACAGGCGCTGCTCAGATCATCACTTTCTGAACACGTGAACTGTCAGTGATCGAAGAGCAGCATAACAGCGCTTTAACGCGACATAAACCTCGAGATTTGTTTTTTTTTTTTTTTTTTTTTACACCCTTTCACCCAGACAAGCACACACAGACGGACAGGCCTATCAGAGCATAAGAACACTCGGGCACGAGATGGAGCGTTTCTAAGCAACGCAGCTTCATAAAAGACAGAAGGTCAGATAACCAGAACGCTGTAAGTCACCCCCCCCCCCCCCCCCCCCCCCCCCCCAATCATTTGACACGGTTATGAAACCAGCCTACGTGCAGATGTCATTTATTAAAGGTCGTGATCGTTTGTTAGAGCGTAGCCGACTGCCAAGACAAAAAAACAAGAACTCTCCACAACAGTATTAGACTTACACGAGTCCATACATTCAAGAGGGATCAAATATACTCTGGCAGTCTGAAATTGTCCTTGTCTTTATGTTTAATACAAAATGTAGCTTACATTTGGACAGGTTCATATATTGTTATTATACTGTAGCATACAATGTTTATCATTCATTACATTTGCATTACAGGCATTTAGCAGACGACTTGCACAACTTTTTACATTTTCATTCCGTTACAGACAACACCATTGGTTTTAGGGAATGCATTTTCAATTACGTGTAAAACTATTGTCAACACACCTGACAAAATGAGCTTTCAAGTTTACCTTCGTGACACAGCAAAGTTCTGAACCCAAAAAAAAAAAAAAAAAAAGACAAATTGGTCGGTGGCCAGCGATGTATTTTCAGACGGATCCTAAGCTCCCGATAGATTAGCAGCAGTTTGCAAGGCAGGTGGTGACAGAAACGAGACAAGCTACCTGATGCAACCCGCGTCGGGGACATAAGCAATTTGATACGTACACAGCGGTAACGCAATGTTCCCGGAAGATTATGTTATTAGACTTCGTATCCCCTTGGGGGCACCTACCGAAATTTCCATTTTTCTTCCTGGAGCTATCGGGCCATCTGACATAGGGCATAAACATCCGGCCAGTTTAGAGCGGCTGGCTGCCTTACTGGCATAATCTATGAAAATAACGGACTTAACATGTTTATCACGAGAGAAAGGGGTTCACTCTGCTCGCTGTTATCAGGACACTGGTCGTCTTCGGGTAGAATAAAAGGGAAGCTTGATTATATAATGGGCTTTTTTTTGAGTGTGGATCGGGAAGATTTGCGCGGAGGGGTGAATGGGAGCATAGTATGAACCCCCGCGAACTTAAAAACTAAGGGTGTTCCAAGGACACCACAGTAACTGAACCACGATACGCCGGTTTGGACAGATACCCGCACCAATCCGCATCCTTCAGTAGCCTACCATCTAGCATCCGCATTCTGGAACTGTAACGTCTGAATATTTGGGCTAGGCGCATGTAACGGTATTTGACACTGGGTTGGTATTGTCTCGTGTTCTAATGCTGGTATAGGTGCGAGGTCCGTCGCGACGCCTTCTATTCATTCTGTGTCTATCGGGAAAATCAGAGATTGGCAACGACCTTGCCCGGTCGTTGAGGTGGCCTGGTCAGGCGCTTTTGGGGTGAGTCACGGCATTGGAGCAGCGGAGCGTGATTTGTTTCCCCTGCGATTCAGGCGTCACGAGCGCCCATTCACCTACACGCCCCCCCCCCCCCCCCCCCCCCCCCCCCCCCCCACATCAGGTGAAACCGTTTCCTCCAGGTGTGTGCACTTGGTTCCGGATGGCGTGAGGATGTCAGCTGAGCTTTGCACCTTTGGACCTGAAAAAAACAAGAGCGCCCCCCCCCCCCCCCCCCCCCCCCATGTTTGGGTTGCCACGCGCCCAGACTGTACGCACGCGCCCCAAGGCTACAGACCGCCAACAGAAAGGCCTATCTGTTGGTTGCTGTCGTTCTTCACGATATCTTACACCGGATCACACCTCAGTCGTCTCACGCAAGTCCGTAGAAATGTTTCTCTACGAACACATCTTGGGACAGCAACACATTCTGCAAGATTACAGACATTTCAGTTCTGGCCTGTCTTAAAAATGATATACAATATGAAAGCAAAAATGGGTCTTCAGGTCAGAAATGCGAAAGGGAGATTTTGGCTTAGGCCTATGAAGATGAAGATGAAGGCCACACCAGCAGGAGGGCACAGTGACAGCACTGGGCTGGCGTGCCCTCTCTGTCCTACGGTTATTTTCCATGTCCTCTACCGAGTTACCGAGGGGGGGGGGGGGGGGCGGGGGCGTGGTGGTGGTTGTGCAGGGAGAGGCGCGACACGGCTCGCTCGCCCGGAACGCAAAAAAAAAAAAAAAAAACAGGTCGCGCTTGTCAAGCGTTGGTTTTTTAATAGTGAGCGCGTGCCCCTTGAGGTGTGATCACAAGCCCCTGGCCCCGCCCCCTTCACTGCCCTTCCACAGGTCAGATGACTGGAATGTCGCCATGTTAACGTCGCCCCCTCCCCCACCCCCACCCTCCACCCCAACCACGACCCTGCTGACCAGGAAGCCCTGCATATTCTGTCCTTGGCTTGCACTGGGGGGGAAAATAAACCCAGACACCAAAGGTGTACTTACCTTTGGTGAATGAATGAATGAATGAATGAATGAATGAATGAATGAATGGATCATTGCATTTATATAGCACTTTTCCGCATGCTCAAAGTGCTTTACAGTGATGAGGGGGAACTCACCTCACCCACCGCCAATGTGTAGCACCCACCTGGGTGATGCACGGCAGCCATTTTACGCCAGATCACTCACCACACATAGGTTAAGGTGGAGAGGGAGAGAATGAATTTTAGCCAATTAAATCAGGGGATGATTAGGTGGCAGGTTGAGAGAACCAGACTGGGAATTTTGCCAGGACAGCGGGGAACCCCCTGGTTGCTGATTTTTTAAAGTGAAAACATGACCCTGTAGGTCTCCGGGGACAGAGCTGAGGGGTGTATGACACGCCCCCTGAAACGGGACGGTTAGGGCGGGACGTCCCAGAGGGGTGACTCCCTCACTTTGGGCAAGGTGTGGTCCGGTCTCTACACTTCCTGTTCTTCGTCCTCTTCTTGCTCTTCGTCCTCATCCTCGGACTCCTTCTCTTTCACGCCCACTATGGAGCCACCCTTATGCCTGAGATAGACACACGGACTGAGGGTCAAATGTGCTCGTGACATTGTGTGTGTGTGAGTGCATGCACGCACGCACGCCCAATCAAATACACCATCCTGAGAGAGACCAATGAACACGCACCATCATAGCTAAACCACTCGTTTCAACTTTTTACAAATATTAACTGAACCAATGTGTCCACTCTTCCAAGTTATACGACTATAGAGATGGAAAACCTGCTTATTCAAATAACAGGATTTATCTAATCACTGCATTTCTACCCTTGAAAAGAACGAACTTGTCCGCCTTAAAATCTTAATATAAACGTTTCAGATCAACACAATGTTATAAAGCTTTTATTTAATAAATAAAAGTTACAGCAGTACAAGGTTGCCAAGGCTGATAACGGTGCAAATCGCAAGGTTTCGACAACTGTAAAACAACAGCACAAACATACGTGAAACAAAGAAATTCATCTGCCAACAAACGTGCAGTCGCGATTAAATTTTAAAGTTGCAGTTTTGTATACAGGGCACATGTTTTGTCCACATTTTGCAAGCTAATCAGTAACATCCTTGCCGTTTTTCAACAGCATTATTATTGTCGCGCGCATCCAAATCCCAAACTGCTACTGTAACGCAGTCAATAGGCTTCTCCGACGAGAACAGCGTCGGACAACCAATCAGCAAAACAGAACTGACAGCGGCTACCGTAAAACACCAAACACTGTTATTCAGAAACCAAGCAAGCCAAGTGTATTACTGGAGAAGAATTTCTCGTTTAGTCAACTAATGTTAGACAGCTTGACATACATTACAGTATTAGCTATCATAAATGCTGTCTAATTCCGTTTATTGCTTTGTTACCACTGCAAGAATAACATTGTTCATAAAATAGCATGTCAAATTGCCAAAGAAAATGGGCAATATAATGCAACCAACGTCAGTTAAACTACATATCCCCCGTGTGCTCTGAAACATTATCTAGCTAGTAAGCACTGTAACTGTACTTGCTCACCAGAACAAAGAAAACACGACATCAAACCTACCGATTGCGACATTTACCTCAATGCATTGGAGTACATTTAGCAGCTGTCCGGTCAGACGTGGTCACCACGCAATTCTACCTGATTGGGTGTATATTAGCCAGTTGTCTCTCTTGTGCATAATTGATCCTCCTCTTGGCTTCAAAATGGCGCAATTTGTTCCTGGTAGCACCGATCCAACCAACAGAGAGCTGGTCACGGGCACATAGCACCGTCTGCCAGTGCGCAGCCACATTCGAGAGAGACCAGTTCCAAAAATGAGACAACAGCGACACCTACCGGGAGAAAATACTTCCGTAGTCTGATTTTTTAAATTTATTTATGACACACCGTAACCTAGTGTAGCCAATTTTCTCTACAGTGTATGGCAGTGATCCTCAATCTTAACCAGAACCAGAAAGGGCCGGTGTGGGAGCAGGCTTCCGTTCCAACAACAGAGTTACTCTGTCTGCTAATCCACTACAGTCTTTGCTAAGCACCTTGATTAGTAGAATCAGGTGTGTAACTGCTCGGTTGGAACTAAAGCCTGTACCTGGACTGGCCCTTTCTGGGTAAGATTGAGGGCCCATAGTCGATGGTGTAGCCCAAGTGCAAGGCATAAGTCTTGTCCGTTTAAAAACAAAATGTGCAGTATTTTTAGAGGACTAATGCCAGATTCAATTTCGCTTTTCATTTCTTTCCCCCCCCAAATAATTATTTGATTTGTGATGACAGGTTTCTACCTCTTGTGACCTGAGAATATATTTTTAATAAAAAATTTTTTTAAAAAGACTTAAAAATCAGTAAGTTTTGTTCAGCATGACTATCTATACCCAGAGTGTTTGTTGTTGTTTTCTGTGATGTCGGTGATCTGGTGTTCTCTTCCATTCACAACACCTTGCAATTTGGTGATTTCAAAAACAACCAGTGGAAAGTACCCTCAGTCAGCCATTAACCACAGCCAGCTTAATGCTGGCTTCCTGGAAAAGGCAGGAAACCAGCAGCCATGATTGCTACCAGAAAAGATGACTTCAGGTGTCTGGTATCCTTCCACGTTCGATATGGCCTTAAGAGACACTGAACCCTGATGCATATAGGCTCCCAGCACAGTGGAGAACAAGTTAGATTACCATTAGCACAGTAGATTACCTGGTCCCAAACTCCATCTGGGGATGATCAGACCCACCCCGGTGTGTGTGTGAGAGAAATTTGTGTCTGTGCAAGCGTTTTATGTGTGACTACGTAATATTATGCGTGGGATTTACATGTGTGTCCCTGCAAGCTTAGGTGTGGCTATATATTATAATACGATAACGTCAGAACAGAAAATGCCCTTGAGACATCCCAGTTCCCTTCCCTTGTCAATGCCAGGCCTATGATAGCCATGTAGGCCTAAGTACCAGGAAGTACCAGGACTCTCTCACCACTGTAGATAAACACACCAATTAATAAGGGGCGACATGGTTCAGGAGGTAAGAGTGATTGTCTGGCAGTCAGAGGGTTGCCGGTTCAAACCCCGGCCTGGGCGTGTCATTACATTACATTACAGGCATTTGGCAGACGCTCTTATCCAGAGCGACGTACATCAAAGTGTATAACCATAACCAGGAACAAGTATGACGAAAACCCTAGAGAGAAGTACCGGTCCAAGTGCAGGGAACAACCGCATAGATCAACTTGGACCCTGAAGGTTAAACTGATTAACACTAATACAACGAGAACGGCAACAATTACTGCTTATATTTTTTTTTTTTTTAAACTCCACTGCATTAAGACAGTTAATGCACCTAAGTCACCTACAAAACAGCTGCCTAGTTACAACCCTAAGCTTACAGTCATTTACAGGGGGGTAGGGAGGGAAGGGGAGAGGTGCAGCCTGAAGAGGTGAGTCTTCAGTTGTCGTTTGAAATGGGTTAGTGACTTAGCTAACCCATTTCAAACGACAACTGAAGACTCACCTCTTCAGGCTGCACCTCTCCAAAAGTGTCAAAGTGTCCTTGAGCAAGACACCTAACCCCTAACTGCTCTGGCAAATGAGAGGCATCAATTGTAAAGCGCTTTGGATAAAAGCGCTATATAAATGCAGTCCATTTACCATTAATAAGCATTGAATAGCGGTTGCAACAGATTGCCAAAGCCTGATCAATCTTGCTTTATTACTTTTTCTGCCACCAATAATCTATCGCGACGGACACGTTTGCTAACATGGTCCGCTTTGCCTGGAGCCTAGCGTGAACATCTCATTTGCTTTGCTAAAAAGTCGAAAAGAGCGCTTCTTCTGCCGACGGTTTGAGCCGGGGGGAAAGGGGGGGGAAGGGGGGGGGGGGGGGGGGACGTCGATGACCCCTCTACTCCTATCCTGGGTCATTTAGGACGTCGTAAATGGTTTCAACTTGTTCAAAGTTCTTCTTCATCCTGTACATCACCCACTTTGATATGTTGCAATTGCGACTGGCCCTCCTGGTGAGACAAACAACAGGAAGTTAAGGCATAAACCACACTTCTTGGCTGTTTAGTCGTATGAAACTAAACCCCGACAAAGACGAAGCCTCGAGTCAGAAACTAGAGCACGTTTCTTGAACTCTTAACAGCGTTTAGGCCTGCGAGGGTATGTCCTCTGTCATGATCCAATTCATTCACCATGCCAGTGTATTTGTTCTGACTTCCACACACTACAGTGTTAAATAGGCTCTACATTGCAGCCTGTAGTGGACATTGGGAAAAGTATCATACAACTTTACTGTTGACAAAGGTGTCAGAAACAAACATTTTGTTGAGGTAGAGGTTCTTTTTGAGATCCTTGAGGGCTGGTTTCCTTGTGTTTGCAGACAGTTTTAAGAAAAAAAAAGGTCTTACGATTTTTTATATAATTACAATGGCTTACCAGTGAAGCTCCTCAACACTGCACCTAAAGGTGTCTGGTGCTGTTCTAAACTTGATGTAGTAGCCATATTCAAGACCCTGAAAGAAAAAAAACAGCCCACATCATTCAAATGTTATGCATTAAAAAGGCAAATCCCAACTTTGAAAGATTAGTCGAATGAAACGATAGAATGCCAACAGCTCGTAGGACCATATCGCTGTAACCCACTCAAAATAATGTACTGTCGTGATAAGAAGAAAGGCTGAAGCAGAAGCAGGGCCTGGAGTCGGCTGGAACCGAAGGAGGAGGAGGAGGAGAAGGAAGAACCACTGCTGGATGGAACTTTTCAGGAGGCAGAGGTCAAAGTAAAGAGGAAAGCCTGTCCTCCTCTCTAGGAGGAACAGGGAGGAGGTGGTGTAAAAATACTCAGGGAGGAACAGGTAAGAGATGGTGTAAAACAGAGGAACAGGGAGGAGGTGGTGTAAAATAGAGAAACAGGGAGGAGGTGGTGTAAAATATCGGAACAGGGAGGAGGTGGTGTAAAGTAGAGGAACAGGGAGGAGGTGATGTAAAATATAGGAAAAGGGAGGAGGTGGTGTAAAGTAGAGGAAAAGGGAGGAGGTGGTGTAAAATATAGAAACAGGGAGGAGGTGGTGTAAAATATAGGAACAGGGAGGAGGTGGTGTAAAATAGAGAAACAGGGAGGAGGTGGTGTAAAGTAGAGGAACAGGGAGGAGGTGGTGTAAATATAGACCAGGGAGGAGGTGGTGTAAAATAGAGAAACAGGGAGGAGGTGGTGTAAAGTAGAGGAACAGGGAGGAGGTGGTGTAAAGTAGAAGAACAGGGAGGTGGTGGTGTAAAACAGAGGAACAGGAAGGAGGTGGTGTAAAATAGAGAAACAGGGAGGAGGTGGTGTAAAATATAGGAACAGGGAGGAGGTGGTGTAAAATATAGGAACAGGGAGGAGGTGGTGTAAAATATAGAAACAGGGAGGAGGCGGTGTAAAATATAGGAACAGGGAGGAGGTGGTGTAAAATAGAGAAACAGGGAGGAGGTGGTGTAAATAGAGGAACAGGGAGGAGGTGGTGTAAATATAGAACAGGGAGGAGGTGGTGTAAAATAGAGAAACAGGGAGGAGGTGGTGTAAAGTAGAGGAACAGGGAGGAGGTGGTGTAAAGTAGAAGAACAGGGAGGTGGTGGTGTAAAACAGAGGAACAGGAAGGAGGTGGTGTAAAATATAGGAATGGGGAGGAGGTGGTGTAAAATATAGGAACAGGGAGGAGGTGGTGTAAAATATAGAAACAGGGAGGAGGTGGTGTAAAATATAGGAACAGGGAGGAGGTGGTATAAAATAGAGAAACAGGGAGGAGGTGGTGTAAAATATAGGAACAGGGAGAAGGTGGTGTAAAATATAGGAACAGGGAGGAGGTGGTGTAAAATATAGGAACAGGGAGGAGGTGGTGTAAAATATAGAAACAGGGAGGAGGTGGTGTAAAATATAGGAACAGGGAGGAGGTGGTGTAAAATAGAGAAACAGGGAGGAGGTGGTGTAAAATATAGGAACAGGGAGGAGGTGGTGTAAAATATAGGAACAGGGAGGAGGTGGTGTAAAATATAGAAACAGGGAGGAGGCGGTGTAAAATATAGGAACAGGGAGGAGGTGGTGTAAAATAGAGAAACAGGGATGTGGTGGTGTAAAATATAGGAACAGTGAGGAGGTGGTGTAAAATATAGTAACAGGGAGGAGGTGGTGTAAAAACACTCAGGGAAGAACAGTAAGGAGGTGGTGTAAAAACACTATGTTATGTACATTTAATTTGATATTTCCTTACCATCAGAACGTACGGCTTCATGTAACGGCATTGTATGTTGGTGTTATCGATGATAATCGGGTGTACTCCATTTTGCATGGCTTCCTCAGCTACGGAACAAGTCAAAATGAGGAGAGGTAAAGTCTTCACATCTGCCTACAATTTTTCACGCGAGTTCATAAAATACCTCTTTCCTGATTCCACTTGTGTGCAGGTCCCAGCATTTGGAAATCAAAGTTGTAGTTACCGTCTTCGTCAGTGAAATAATCATCGGTGCTCAGCACTACTCCTGAGAAATCATACTCCATCATGATTTTCCTGCAATTAAGAGAATCACTCTGTTAAATTTCTCTGTTAAATCTCAGCGCCATTGTACATTCAGTTCTAACTGCAGCCATGACCACTGGTTGGATTTAACAAAGTCTATGTGCTGCTGATAGTAATCACTGAGCAATAGGCTTTGGTGAATATTTGCTGTCTTGTTGCATAATAAACTTCAGTGGCTTAACAGGAGGTTGTCCTTTGTTTATAAGTCAATATATCACATATCTTTATTTATTTATTTAACCCCTTCTTGGTTAACTGGCCAAGAAGCGAATGAATTTAAGACGGTGATTTAAACTTGACCCGAACTACTTCTGCATGGTTTTAACACACTTAACACGGCCAATCGGAATCGAGTATTATCCCAGACCGTGGTATATTACTCACACAAGCACCTTCAACCATGTCTGAGAGAAGGCAGAGAATGGAAAAAAAGAAGCAACTGCTTGCTTCAGACAACCACAATATTGTCATGATTGGCAGATCTGTCTTGCCAAATGAACGAACGAACTTTTTCGCCTGTCTTGTTGCCTATTTAATTCCCAAATCTTAACGGTAGGTGGGCCTTAAAAGTAACTAAGTACATTAATGAAAGTAGGAAAATGCTTACGAACGACATCCCGTCGGATATAGTTTTGCTAGACACCGTTGTGATTTAGTTCTTTTGAAGTGTGAATACAGTGGATTTTGCATATGTATTGAGTGTGCTATTGGACAGCATAGATACGCAGTTTCACTGGCACGTCAATCTGTGAACGGTTCCGGGCAGCCCGGTTTCGGAATTATCTCGGGAAGGGTGGGAACTCCCCTAATTCTGGGGGGTTGCCGTTAACCTGGTAACCTCGTTCTGCTGGTCACAGAATAAGCAAATCCTGAATTCTAAAGCTGGAGAAATCTGACGGAATTGCAGTAAAAGGATGTTAATTGCTTGAAATATACATGCACCACGAAAAATAGTACAGATTTTTAAAAAACGTTTGGTTTTTGTTTAAAAAAACAAACGAACAAAATTATCTACTCTTATATTGTAAGTTGTACGGTAAAAACAGATGTTAAGTTTCGTTTTTCCAGAAGTCAACGGTCTTAGCCAGCTCGAGCCAGATTCTTTTACAAATTATAAACTTTCACAAACACAGTTTTTCATTTGAACTTTTGATCATGCATATATTAATTTGTATTTCTGTAGATATGTACAAATAAGTGGAAGTGTGTATCACATGCTGATATTGATAAATGCATAGAACTGGGGGACTTTTTTTGCTTCACTTGACATTCTGTTAATTTAATAGTCATGATCCACCACTGATATTAAACTTGACAATGAGTATAGCCAGTACTATTTTGATGACTATACTTAAAAATATTCCTAACCGAAAACATACCAGTGCAAACCCCTGTAGCTACTATATCACGGACTATCACAGAGTGAAACCACAACAACAAACATGCTGGTTGATATGCATTCTTGCATTCTATGCAGATAAATGCAATGCGCAGATCTTAAATGGCTAATTATTAGCAATAACTACAAGCCATTCTTTAACTAAAAAAAAACGTGTTAAAAAGGCTGCGTGTGACAGAAACATGCAGCTCGCTCTCGCTTGCCCTGTCCCATCTAAATATTACTGAAAAGCTCACCATGATAATCTAGTCTTCCTGGCTCCCGGCAGGCCCCTCATGATGATGAGGTGCGGCCTGTTGCGACTTCGAACTCTTGAAGCCATTTTCAGAAACTTTTTCCGTTAAATGCTGCTTCACAGACTGAAGAAACGACCTCTTCCGTCCGACGGCAGCTCTTTGTGCCACCGCGCGCTCACGTCGGCTCTCCTCTTATCTTCCCTACTGCAGGGGGGGGGGGGGGGGGGGGGGGGGGGGGGGGGCGGAGGTTGTTAGCGTTTTTTTTTTTTTTTGCGCGAGCTAATGTTGGCGAAACGCTCGACAGAAACTTAAAGACTGGTCGGGAGGGTTTTCAGCACCGCGGGACGTCCCTGATTCATGGGGTGCCGGTGACCCCTCTTTTGGAGGGTGGCCTCAGTCTTCCAGGATAGGCTGGAGCGCAGACCTCCAGCTTAATGCCCGAGCTGAACGGGTGCACCGTGGAGTCAAAAGACATTGGAAATTCACAATCATCATCATCATCATCATCACAAGATATAGCTATAATTTTTTTTTACTCACATGTTTGTGTAGCACATTTCAGCTCAGAATAAGTGGATAAACATGCTAAAGTTGGGGAAAGACGTTTCAAGTAACTTATTTATTGTAAGCTGTGAAGCTGTACCTATTGTAAACCGCCACTCGTTTTTGCTGTTGGTAATTAGGCTTTCTGTTCCCCAGGGGACTCACAACATGCAGGGTTCTGTATTTTAACAGACAGGAGAATCCCAGGCCCCCGTTCAATGGAATGCCTGAAAATTTACCGCAATATTCACTTCAGTCATAATAAAGATATCCTTCCCTCTTCAGTCCTGCCTCGTTTTACTCAAGCAATAAGCCCTCAGACACAAGCAACATTCCTCAGTGACGTGAGGGCTCGTCCCACAGAAGTTGCATTACTTAGTGACCTCGGGTCGCTCTCTGTAATAACATTTTACAAAGATCTTACCTGTCATTGGAATTAGTCACAACACACACACACACACACACACAGGGGCTGATATACTAAGACCTTTAAAAATCAGTAAGTTTTGTTCAGTGTGATTATCGATACCCAGTGTTTGAAAAACAAAACTTAAGAGTCGTTGTTTTCTGTGATGTCGGTGATCTGGCGTTCTCTTCCGTTCACAACACCTTGCAATTTGATAATTTCAAAAACAACCAGTGGAAAGTACCCTCAGTCAGCCATTAGCGACAGCCAGCTGGCTTCCTGGCAAATAATCTTCCGTCATTGGAATTAGTCACAACACACACACACACACACACACACACTCAGGGCCTGATTTACTAAGACTTTTAGCATTCGCAAAACCTTCTTTTGATTTGTCATTGGTATTTGTTCTGCACCAATCATTGGGGCGTGTTATTCGTATTGCATGTGCTAAAGGTCTCAGTTCTCAACCTCCTTTTGTGATCTTATTGTTGTTTAGATCACAATATAGTCGTCATCATCATCACTGAACCCTTGTGGTACCACCAGTCAATGTCCTCCAAAATGGAGGGTTCTCCTTCTGTAATATGTCTTTTATGTCTTGTTCTGGGTATGATGGCATGTGGCAGGAAACACATACAAAAACACAACATAACCCCCTCCCCATCCCACGGGCACCCATGTGTATCCCTTTCTTCCACAAACAAACAAAAATGACATTACAGCAGATGATCTGGACAACTTTTATATAGGATTTTCATGCTGCATCCATTTAAACAGCTGGATATATACCGAATCAATGCAGGTTAAGCACCTCAAGGGTACAACGGCTGTGTCCTAGGGAATCAAACCAGTGACCTTCAGGCAACAAGACCAGTTCCTTACCCATTATACTACACTGCCACCTCGTTCCATTGTAGATGTACTGAAGTGCAATCTGAAGTGGTAGCAAGAGCAGACAACTTGTATCGTTATTTTAATGTTGTAGCTCGTCGTCATGCCTCCTAGTTTGACTGACCATAACTTTCTGACCTACCCTATGCTTGCTGTGTGAACTGGACTTAATGTGTTCATGGCTATGGATAACTGTAGCATAATGAGTATTGTACTTGTGTTCTGTAGTTGTTACAACGAGTTTCGGTATACACTTACTGTACGTCGGTTTGGATAAAAGCGTCCGCCAAATAAAAGTAATGTAATGGCGTGGAAAAAAAGGCTAACTATTTTAAGGCAGTTAAAATTTTAACACAGAATTTTGTCTGCAGGTCTGCAACGGTCTACTTCCTTCTCCAGGACCTGCTCCTCAGCACATCGAAAATGTCGTTAATAAACTCGTAATTTTCCTTCATCTTTATCATCTTCTCCAAGGGCACCTTCCCATTGGTTCGTCTGCGGGAGAAAACAGCAAGCTTACAAATGCCGAATTTACCCACTGATTGTAAAAAAAAACATGCCTGCTAAACCACTAGAGAATGTCGATCAGGCTGTTCTGCAACACATTACATCCTTTATTGTTCCCTAGAATTCGCTGTGTATGTAAACACTGACTACTCAACTGATGCTCTTTTCAAGTTTATAATACGTTTGCGAGTTTACGCAAAATTCTGATTTTTAATGGAGAAAAATCAACGAGACTTCATTCATTGGAGCCTTCAGGATTTTTTAAAAATTGCTACTGATTATGGTTTGACAGATCAAAATTTATTTAAATCTCAAACATAAGATGTATATTTTCCATGTCTACTGAATGAAATGGTTCAGGGCCACATATGGGATTTTCAATGACCATATGATCATGGGAAAACTGAAACACTACACTAAGTTAGAACAGCATTTTAAAAAAACATTTTGCATGAGATTATGTATGAAGAGTGTATGTATGAATGAATTATGTATAAAGATTTTGATTTTATTAATTTCATTAATAGCAGAATGATCAAAACATTCAATGCTATTTACACACATTGCTCACTGTGCCAGGCCTGATATTTCTACAATTTCTGAATGTGCATCTTATAGCCAGGGCGGTACGGTGGTGCAGTGGGTAGCACTGTCACCTCACAGCACAACAAGGTCGTGGGTTCGAATCTCGGCTTGGGGCCTTTCTGTGTGGAGTTTGCATGTGTCCACGCGGGTTTCCTCCGGGTACTCCGGTTTCCTCCCACAGTATAAAGACATGCATGTAGGCTAATTGGTGACCCTAAATTGCCCATAGGTATGAGTGTGCAAATGGTGTGTGTGCCCTGCGAAAGATTGGTGGTCTGTCCAGGGTTTATTCCTGCCTCTAGGCTCCAGCACCTCCCGCGACCCTGACCAGGATAAGCGGGTATAGATAACAGATGAATGGAAGGACAAACAGTAGCCTGTCTGTTTGGAGAAACTCAAATCAAAACCAAAACTTGGCAGAAAAGTCCCCTTTAGTATAAAACTAAAGTAGGTGGCATTTGTCATTATTATACATCATTTTACCATTATTTTAACACTCACCGGTGCAAAGTCTCAACACTAACTTTCCAGCTGTCTTTCAGGAATCGAAACCTTATGTGGTAACGGTAGCGAAGACCCTGCAACCAACAGAAAAACTTATTTGAACCGTAAAAAATAACGGTGGAACTGAGAATAAAACCCCACCAGCATCGCTGCCTACCCGTAACTACAGAGCGAGGTACAGCAGTTAAGCTAAAATTAGTACTAACGAGTAACGGTAACATTTCGAATGAATGAATGAATGAATGACAAAGGACAAAAAAGGTTAGTCTAAACGCACAATTCAATCAATATGGTTACATAAACAAAATAAGCAATTATGTGTGTATTACCCGACTATAACTTCACGTTAGCCAACCACATATACAGACTATTAAAGTTTCATAACTTCCTTGCCAAAAAGGCCTTACCAGTCTCACATATGGTTTCATTTCGCAGCGAAATATGTTGGTATTGTCGATGATGACAGGATTTATTCTTTCTCGCATAGCCCGTTTTGCTGTAAGTATAAAAATCCGAATAAATGCATGAAAATGGTACCTAAGTGCGCCTAAGAGAGACAGAAATTTAGATCATGTCAAGTTCCGAGCGCATATTGGGACTTACCATTCATTATATTAATTTTATGGGCGTAATCCAGTTCACTTTCGTCAAAGTTAACCATGACGCCGCTTGCGTTTTTAAAATAGTCGTCAGTGCTGAATATCGCTCCACGTCCTCCGTATTTTTCATCCAATATTTTCCTGCATAATTGGGTAGAAGGAAATGACACATTTAAAGCTGGTTGTTGATTAAACTTCTTAAACACCTCTGTAAAACGGCCCCAGACAACGGCCATTGCTAGAACGCAGATATAAGTAAAGAGGGAACTGTATACCGCGCTAATTTTGATTTTCCTGATCCAGGCAGACCCCTCAAGATGTAAAGGTGCGGTCTGTTATGTTGTTGTCGACACATCATGTCCAGCAACCGTGAAAAACTGACTCTGGGATAAACCGCACGGATGTCTGTCGCGCGTCTCGCAGCTCTCCCCCCGCCCTAACTGTTTCCGATCAGTTTCAATATAATTTTTTTTTTTTCTTGAGCGCCCAAGTCTGCACGCTGCGTCAATACATGCCAGCGATTCAACGGAAATCGCGTAGCGGAGGCGTAGGGACGTAGACTATGTACACTTTTGTTAAAAGTCAATATACAATACCATAAAACACGAGATGATCAGACACAAACCCCATTCGCACTGCAGCAGCAAACAACCTGGAAGACCACTGCTGTGGATGACCGGAGAATACTTTATATTGTGAAGAAAATCCCCTTTTCCACTGTGGAACATAATGAAGAATACTCTCCAGGACGTAGGCACAGATGTGTCAAAGGTCGTAAAGAGAAGACTACACCAGCATAATATCAGAGCAAGATGCAAACCACTGGTAAGTCTCAAGAACAGAACGGCCAGGTTAGAGTTGCGTCTATACGTACAAAAAACCAGGTAAACGCATTCCTTTTGGTACCCGACGTTAGAGAACAGTTAAAAACAAGAGGGGTCGAAAACAGCAAAACGCAACTATGATGTTGAGTATAATACTTTACATTCCTTCAACTCTGATTGGGATGGAAGGTATGCCATCCCGCCAAGTTACGCCTTGTTTGAATTTACGATATTCCATACAGTCTTGAACAGAATTACGCAAATGCACAACTAAATTAAAACGGATGGTATTTATCACGTATATTCACCAGTAGTGAAACGGCTCGTAAAAAGTTTGCCAGAAATTGTTGCGTTGCTCAGTTGGTCATAATGGGGAATGCGTCCGTTATTACGGAAACGCGCGGGCAAACGGGATTCGCACCACTTATCCATCTTCCTTTTATTTAAATTCAAATTTAAAAAATAAAAAAAACGAACGAATAAAACAAATTTTATTAAGACAGTAGTTTCTTTTTCCAGATCCACGGAGGTTCTATAAGTACAGCCATGTACGCACACTGCGCTTGTGCCCGGACAGAAATGCAGCCGCTGATTCCAAAAACATTTCCAACAAAAATCGTTTGAACCGTTAACGGGGAACATATTTGCTCATTTCATTATTGCCCATGTGCCAATTCCAATTTACATCAAACAAAATTGTTATTTTATCATCGGTCTCCAAGATTCGCAGGGAGAATCCCATCCGTGCAGACTGTATGCAACAATGGACCACGCTACACCATATAAATCATGCATTTTTGTATCGGAATCTAAACGTTTTTGTTGTTGGTTTTTCTTTTTTTTTTTTTTTTTAGTTGGATTTATGTGTCAAACACAAATAAGCCTTGGAACGTGATGGAAATCTGTAGGCTATGCGAACCCAGATTACAGAACATTTGTCATTTTCTTTCCTCCAGGCTAAAAACTAAGCTACGTTTTGTCCTGTTGAGAATTACAACTAGCTTTTGATTTTTCAAAAAAGTAGAAAATGTTTTGCTCCGTGAGTAGACAGAGGTAGGCTAAACACATTGCAAACTAATCAAAATCTTTTCCATTCGTAGTAAGCACGTGCGCTGGTCTAATTCAATTACAGTTTCAATGGTGGGCACGGATACAATATTATACAACCCTGTCTTACTAATATGAATCAAAGTTTTATTCGAACACCCAATGCCTACCGGCCTCGTTGGAGACATGACTTGGCGATGTGAAATTTGGTCGGATCCCCCCTGCCACACCTGTCCTGTTCTCTTGCAATTAGGAGATTGGATGGGGAATGATCTGGTGAATTCAATTAACCCATGACACGTAATCTGAAGAGAGGAGGGGCATATAAACTGAATTAGAAAAGACGCGTCGAAATCGGATTGTAATGGAGGGGTTTATATTTTCCCCGTATAACTACAATGGCTATCCTGGGTGTGGTCCATATAACCCCGGGGGCCAGAAACTCAGGAATCAAAACTGGACGAAAAAAACGAATATCTACGTGGGCCCCGAGGCCGTGGACTACTTGGATTTCTACAAACGCGCTCAGCTGAGGGCGATCCTGTCCCAGGTCAACCCAAATCTAACCCCTCGTCTAAGAAAAGCCAACACTAAAGAGTTCGGCGTTCAGGTTAACCCCAAGGTGGACGCCGTGGTTCAGTGCTCTCTTGGGCCAAAGACCCTGTTTCTACCGCGAGCGAAAATGGTTTCCTTCCAAGTCGCCTGGGACGAGTCCGATACTAAAGAACAAATTCGTCCCCAGCACTCCGGTGACCAACGTCCGTTTTTCCCGCCCCATTGCAATCTACTCTCCGGTCTTCGACAGGCGATTTATCACGCTGCCGGGGAACGAAGGCGAAGGACCGGTCAGAAGAGAGGAAGAATCTGCCGGTGAAGGAGAGAAGCAAAGTGTAGAGGATAAGGCGAAGCACGACGACTCTGGCCAAAATGTCCCGGAAATCCTCTCCTCCCCACCGAGGAAATTCAACTTTCAGGTGAGCTTTTAAAAAAAAAAAAAAAAAAAAAATTAAAAATTTTTTTTACATTTTTTAAATTTATTTCTTATTTTAACGGTTTTTAATTGCTTCGAGCGAAACTTTTTTTTTTTTTTTTTTTTTTTTTTTTTTTTTTTTTTTTTTTTTTTGTAGTGGAAGGGTAATGTTTATAGAGGTGTCGAAAGCAAAACGCCTGTCATGTCAACATTTTATTCCTTTCCGTGTGTGTTTTGAACTGATAACGAAATGCTGCATATCAAATGGTTATTTTGCCTATGCAAACTCATTCACTGCATTGCATGCAGCTGCATTTTCTCTTAATACTATAAAGTATGCCGACTATTTTGTTTTCCTAGTTCCTGGAACAGAAATACGGGTTTTTCCACTGTGGCAAGTGCAACATTCGATGGGAGAGCGCGTATGTGTGGTGCATCTCTGGAACCAATAAGGTAGGTCTGCCTCCGCTACATCAGCGATGACGGAAACGGACTTAGAAGTTCCACCCCGCTTTGTTCTTAAGCATCTTTATGCATGCTGATTTTTCACTTTATTTTTATTTTATTGGGCTATATTAACATGGTCAAGGAACACTGGTACTCCAGTGAAGTGGAACATTTTAACCTCATCTCGTGGCATCCTGTGCAAGGCTAAGCCAATCAGATCACTGATCACCGCCTGGTACTGACCTTCTCTCAAACGCAGGTGTACTTCAAGCAGCTCTGCCGCAAGTGCCAGGTGGGGTTCAATCCGTACAGGGTGGAGTCCATCCAGTGCCAGGTATCCTTACATGGGGTGGGGGTGGGGGGGGGGGGGGGGGGGGGGGGGGTGGTCCTGGAGAACAATGGGGTCTGTTAGTTTCTGATAAAGGTGGACAAAACCTCTCGTATAACCGAGAAACTAGGTGAGTTGAGTCTGCATCTATAAGCAACTGTTTTAAATGCTGAGTAACTAACCAGCACTCTGCATATCTCCAGGACCAGTTTTTTTTTTTTTTTTTTTTTTTTTTTTGGGGGGGGGGGGATTGCTTATTTGACAGGTGGGAGTTTTTGGGATGACTGGGGGCTTAGTTAGTAGGTGGGGGTCAGTCTGAACAGGAAGCACTTTTTTTAAAGGGCTTTGACACACACTTCAGATGTGTGGGTGTGTGTGTGGGCTGCACTAGGGTGCTGGGCTCGTGTAAAGCGGTTGAAGTTGGCCACTGTATAAAGGCTACATGCCACATTCTGTGTTCAGTTCTGCCCCTTGTCTGATTTTTAATTCTCACTGCTTTTTGATCTTTAATAGTCTGTTGGCAGACTGACTGGTTGACGCTTGGCTGACTGGCCATTGGCCGGCTGTGTGTCTGGCTGACTGTCTATTGGCTGGCAGCATGGCCATTGGCCAGGTGTGTGTCTAGCTGACTGGCCATTGGCCGGCTGTGTTTCTGACTGGCTGTCTATTGGCTGTCTGCGTGTCCGTCAGGCCTGCGGTCAGACCCGCTGCTCCTGTGAGAAGAGGCAGCGGCACATCGACATGAAGCGCCCCCACCGCCAGGACCTGTGCGGCCGCTGTCGGGGAAAGAGGCTGTCCTGCGACACCACCTACAGCTTCAAATACATCGTCTGAAACGTCCCCGCGTCCCACCCTCCCTGCCCGGGGCCTCCGCACCGCGTCCCACCCTCCCTGCCCGGGGCCTCCGCACCGCGTCCCACCCTCCCTGCCCGGGGCCTCCGCACCGTGTCCTGGCACTCCTGGCCCCGCCCCTCCCCCTCCCCTCCATGTGTCTTTTATAACCTGTCTATGACCAGCTGGAAAAAAAAAAACTATTTTTGTATCCTAAGTGTGTAAATAAATGAATAAAGTGGATTTATTACAGCAGACCTGGATGGTGCTTGTCAGCTTTTGTTTTTCTAAAAACTGTATGTGCCGTAGAACTTTAATGGCAAAAGGTAGCCCTGGATTCCTGTTCTTGTGTACAATGTACTTATCGAAATGGATGGGGGTGGGAACTGAATGTCAGTTTAGGTTCATGGCCATATACTGCAAAGATGATCCTTGAAAGTTAGGGAGAAGGAACTCTTCAAAGAATGAAGGTCAACGTCCAAGATGGCAGCTGCACATTCCTTTGGTTTACAAAAGCACGGTGGCTAATGAGCTTCAGCATCTTGTCCAGTAAGCTTTGCTGGCTCGAGGGTTAGGTTGACCTGTGGCTTGATAAAGTTTGGGACTCACAGCCCCATGATCAACTTAATTGATCCAATTGGATTTGCAATATCTGAATGAACAAGAACCAGGTTTGTCTTGCCTTGCAGGAGCAGTGTCTAGTCACCATACATTAGGAGGATTGCAGCAGAGGGAAATTGGTTGGTGTTGAAAAGGGAAATTGCTTTTTTTTGAGCCAATAGAAGCTATTATTCTTTGAATTGGGTTTTCAAGTTTGCTCAACAGACCAGTTTTGAAAATATTTGTAATTTCTAGGTTGTCAAACAGCCTCCTTGTCTTAAATTGATGGATTTCAAACCAAACTTTCACCCTGCAGAGAAAAACCCAGAGTTCGTTGAATGTTTCAAATAAAATCTAAAATAAAAAAAATTCCAGTTTCGTAATATTTCATATATTCTTTACTTTGTTACATAAGTGTACAGAACACCAACCCAGATGACGTCACAAAAGCTGTAAAAGTATTTACACAGTGAAAAAATTCTACTTTGATAGCCTTCCGTGAGGAAGCTTGAAAAATGTGCCATTTTTCTATTTTTTTTTACATGCAAAAAATTAAAAAATAAAGTCTCAACCGCACGAGCAAAGCTCCCCAGCTCCTATGTACAAACACTTCTTTCAGTTGAAATACAAATTTATGTTGAATATTTCTAATACAGTTTAACAGTACGTACAGTAGTCATGCTTGGTAGTTGTAACAGAAAGGACCACTCAGTCTATAAAACTAAATTCGACGCGTTTTGGCGTCTCCGATCATATAAATAACCCTAGAAGCACGTAATAATAATAACACAACAGAGAGCAAACACCGGTACGCCTGTCGGCTTCTCGATAATATGAACGGACCTCCGAGCTACCAATGACACAGCGGAACGCAAACGACACCCGCAGAAAGTTCTGAGGACCAATCGCAGCCGACGAGGGAGGAGGAGGGCGACGCCCAGTTCTGCGAGAAAGCGGGAGCGGTTACGGCGTTGACGTCGGCGTGCCTCAGAGCGATTTCGGCGTACGCACACACAGATAAACACGACGTGAGCCAGTGTACGGCGGTTGGATGGTCTGCGTTACAGTTTCGATTAAGATGCACGGACAGAAGCGTCTTCACACACTTTGGACCAGCCGACAATAAAAAAAAATTAAAAATGAAATAAATAAACGTCGGCATCCAACGAACCATTTGTTCATTGAGCTCCTTGGTACAGAATGCCATCAGTGTCCAAACACATTCTTTGTGACCGGTATAGTTGAAAGGTCGTCTGCTGAGCCAAACATTGCACATTCCCAATTACCCCTGCCCACCCACCTTCTGTGAGCGTTTAAAACAGCAACCCCGTTTTTAAACGCTTTTTCTGAATCTTCCTCCAAAAAAAAAAAAAAAAAAAACAGAAGTTCGTTCAACTTTGGTATATCCTCTTTGATACGTATTGCGGAAGTGCGATACCAATCTCGGCAGCTAGGTGCCGCCAGTGAGGCCAGTGCTGCGCTTGACCATCGTGGTTCAGAGTCTCACTGTCTGACCAGTGCAATGGAGGCGGGGCTAAGCAGCGGTTCCGAGCTCATCGCGGTCCCGCGCCTGCCGTCTCTCAGTCCCGTCAGGAGCTGCTGTGCAGCCGAAAGCCGGGGAACGTGTTCACCTTTGGGCCCCCTCCGCCAACCCCCGCCGAGGAGAGCCGGGACGGCCTCCCCCAGTTTCCCTAGCACGGGTGCAAGATGTCGGGGCACCCCTACTACGCAGGGGCAGCAGCACCCCCACACAGGATCTAGGGCAGGGGCCGGCTCTGGGGCTGGGATGTGGGTGGGAGCAGGGGGTGGGACTAAAGCAGGAGGGGGCAGGGCTAAAGCAGGGGTCAGGATAGGGGGTGGGGTTTGACTATGGGTTAGTGCAAGGGGTTGAGCTAGATTAGGGGCAGGGAGGGTTTTAAAGTAGGAACCAGGGCAAGGGGAGGGGCCAGAGTAAGGACAGAGTTAGGGGGTGTGGCTGGAGTGAGGACAGAGTTAGGGGGCGGGGCTAGAATAGGGGAGAGCGCAGGGGGGGTGGGGCTGGAATAAGGACAGAATTAGGGGGTGTGGCTAGAATAGGGGAGAGGGCAGGGGGTGGGGCTGGAGTAAGAACAGAATTAGGGGGTGTGGCTAGAATAGGGGAGAGGGCAGGGGGTGGGTATGGAGTAAGAACAGAATTAGGGGGCGGGGCTAGAATAGGGGTGAGGGTAGGGGGTGGGGCTAGATTAAGGACAGAGTTAGGGGGCGTGACTAGAACAGGGGCGAGGGTGGGGGGCGGGGCTAGAAGAGGGGCGAGGGCGGGGGCGAGCAGGGGGACGGGGGCGGGGGCCAGGTGAACTCCTCCTCCTGTCAGAGGCCGGCGCCGGACGCGCTGGAGTCCGGGAGGAAGGCGGCGGCGGCGGCGACCACGCGGTAGGCCTGGGCGCGGCGGGTCATGTGGCGGATCTCGCCGTTGAGCTCCATCAGCTTGGCGCAGATGTCGGACAGGTCCTGGCGCGAGCCCACCAGCGCGAAGGAGCCCGTCTGCCCCAGGCTCTGCTGCCGGAAGTAGATGTTCAGCAGCGTCTGCACCTCGTCCTCCGACGGGCTCCCGAAGATGTCGTTGGGCCACACCGTCCTGGAGAGAGGGAGGGGTGGAGAGAGGGGGAGGGAGGGAGGGAGGGAGGAGCACTACTTCAGGAACATTTATATATGACACCACCACATATATACATACTTGTCTTAACTACTGCTTGTATTTTCGCATAGACTGCGTTGTTGCTGTTCTCGTTTGTGTTAGTGTTAATCAGTTTAACCTTCAGGGTCCAAGTTGAACTATGCGGTTTGTTCCCTGCACTTGGAACGGTACTTCTCTCTAGGGTTTTCGACACACTTGTTCCTGGTTATGGTTATACACTTTGTTGTACGTCGCTCTGGATAAGAGCGTCTGCCAAATGCCTGTAATGTAATGTATATTCACAGTCTGTTTAATAACAGCATACCATAGAGATAAACTGTGATGATAGATAATGGGTGAATGTGTTTTATGATTTATGGTAACAGTGGCCAGGTCTTCAACGCTGGCCCTGGAGAGCCACAGAATCTGCTGGTTTTTGTCAGCTCAGAGAGGGGGTACTGTGTGAGGTGTCCCCTGAATGGTGAGGGAGAGGGGGGGTGTGAGGGTCTCACCTGCACTCGCGGATGTGGCGGATGGCGGTGGCGAACTCGCTCTTCCTCAGGCTCTCCAGCACGGCCTGCACGGCGGCCTCGGAGGTGGCGAAGGTGGGCGTGGCCGTGCGCGGGTACGAGCGGGGGGTGAGGCTGCCGCCCACCACCGCCACCGCCGCCATCCTCAGGCTGCTCTTCAGCTCGTTCAGCTCGCGGGACATGTTCAGGAGCTGAGCGGGGGGGCGGGGGGGGCGGGGGGGGTGCAGGTTAGGCACAGGCACACGGCACGGTCTCCATGGCAACAGCGTGTGTGTGTGTGTGTGTGTGTGTTGGCATGTGAATGTGTGTGTGTGTGTGAGTGAATGTGCGTGTGCATGTGTGTATTTATGTGTGTGTGTGTGTGTGTGTATATGTCTGTGTGTATAAGAGTGTGTGTGTGAGGAGGACCCTGTACCTCTGGGACGGAGCTGATGGCGTGGACCTGACCAATCAGCTTACAGTAGGACTGAAACAGCAACAGCAGCTGAAAGTGGAGCTTGTAGAGGCGTTGACACAACTCCAGTTGCTGGAGGGACAAACACACACACACACACACACAAAACCCCATGAGCATAATGTCACATCACAGTATTTTGTACACTTTATTCAACAACCAACATGTGCATTTCATGACTGAGCTTGCATCCCAACCAATAGCCCATAGTCTACATTCGTTTCGGCTGTGTTTTGAGAATCTACCGTTACAGTACTAATCATTTTTATATTATAAACCTTTTCACTAATTCAGAAGCAACTCCCTCCATAGCAAAGTACAGAGCTGGATTTATCAATCATGAATTCATTCATTTAGAATTGCATTTATTGTTGTGTCACATGCCACTTCACAAAAGGAATACCACCATCTTGCATTTTCTCTAAAAGCCAGTAATGTATGTGTAGCACATTGGTGGAAGGATGCTGCATCACAGCAAAAACATTAATGCAACAGTGTGGCAACCTTGTGACCCTGATGTATGGAAGCAACATACTTCTAAGCTACCACAGCTAGGCTATTGCTAATCATTAATAATCATATAATGACAGCGTTTTTTAAAAAAAGAAAACACTGCAGCTAAATGCTAAACCTGGTACATGGAGAAAAAAAAACCCAAATTCAGCGTAGACCACGGACCGACAGGATTGGAGAGGAAACGTTCAATGGAACTTACTGCCAGAGATTCCATTTGCTGCACAACAAGCGTGCGGCAGGAGAGGGAGGAGTTAAGAGAAGGAAGAGAGAGACGTCAGTGTCTAGAGCATGCACAGTGCAGCGCAACCAATCCACAGCCCCGCAGCGTTAGCAGTAGCCAATCAAATGGCTTCATTTCATAAGTACATGCAGAAAGAGGACACCGAGGGACAGAGAGAGATCAGGAGAGAGTGACAGAATTAGAGAGAGGAAGGAAGAGAGGGAGAGAGAAGGGAAGAGAGTGAGAGAGTGAGAGAAAGAGAAAGAGACAGAGAGAGATAATAGCTGAGGGGGATAAAGACAGAAATTTGTCATCAAGTGATGGTGTGCCAGCAGACCAACCACACACTGAAATGGTTATTGTAATTTTTAAAGCATTTTTTTCCAATGAAATAATCACCACCATATAACTGGTCTTTGAAAAATCACTAAGGACAGCCATCTCTAATGCAGTCGACCGTGACGTTGTTGTGACTTGATTTGTGTTTGATGAAAACAGTGGCTATGGAACTATGCCTGTGTACTGCCATACGAAAGAAAGTGTGGCTTGAATTAGAGATGGCGAGAAAGAACAGGGAGAAGGAGCGAATGATAGAGGAAAAAGAGAAAGGGACGGAGAGAGTGAGTGTGTGAAGAGAGATTAGGAGAAGTTGAGTGTCACACTGTCACCCACACACTTGCAGTTTTTAAAGCTTTTTTTGGGGGGGGAAGTTGTGGGTTAGGCGGGGCAGGAAGTAAGTTAGACTTTCCGAAGCGAAGCGGGGAGTGGCTGGTCTTATTGAGGCGCAGGTACTTTTTTTGGGGTTCCCCCATTTTATGCCATGAGGCGGCACAGAGGACAGGGACCACAGAGTACAGCGGGGGTCCCGGACCCTGGTCCTAGAGAGCAGCAGGGTCTGTGGGGGTCCCCAAACCTGGTGCTTTAGAGACACAGGGTCTGCTGGGGTCCCCAGCCCTGGTCCAGGACAGACACAAGGTCTGCTGGGGTCCCCAGCCCTGGTCCAGGACAGACACAGGGTCTGCTGGGGTCCCCAGCCCTGGTCCAGGACAGACACAGGGTCTGCTGGGGTCCCCAAAACCTAATCCTGGCTATTGACCTCTTTATTGCGCACTTGACCGATTAATTGACAAATTAAACTGGATCAATTCAATTTAAAATAAACTGGGCAAACTGATTGCACAGATAAACTCGGTTCCCCTGGTTTCTGGGGTCTGAATCGGCAGTGGATTGTAAGGTCAAAATGGAAACCAGCCAACATTGCAATTCTCTGGGACTAAGGTTCGAAGTTTCGTTTTAATTCCAACTCTCTGTAGAGGGGCAGCCTCATGGCATCTGAAGCCTTGTGAATTGGGGGGGGTCATGTCTGCAGCTCCATTGGCTGAAACATGTCACATGACCAGGTGTGCAGAAGCAGGCCCCCCTGGCATGGCCGAGTGACCTCTGACCTCTCTTCCTCTACTCTCTCCCAGTGAGGGACGATGGATAGTTCCTTTGACAGCTTTCACACGAGATTGGCACACAGGACTGTGCTAACCATTCAAAACACAATGCTGAATCCCCCCTCTTTCTTAAAGGCATTAATAAAGCAAATAAGAAGGCATTTTCAGGGTGAGTTTCTGTGTAAAATGTGTTCCCGGTCTTTTGTGCTTTTGGAAGTTTGGACTGATCATGCTGTAGAGGCAGAGGCCCCTCGGGGTGCTGAAGTCCAGGCTTGATGGAGGGCTGGTTACTTCCTCATCTTTAGGGAAACCAGGAGCCTAGATTATGTGTTCCTGTTCTCTCCTGCCTGAGATGACATGGCTGAGTTCAAAGGTCACATTGGGAGTGGAATGAGGAAGTGAGGGAGCCCCTGTGTGGCATGTGTGTGTATTTGCGTATGTGTGTGTGTGTGTCTGTGTGTGTGTGTGTGTGAAGGGGAGGGAGCAACCAGGAGCCAACACACAACATTCTCCAAACATTCCTGTAACATAGCGCCACCCGGTGGCTTGAGCTTGTTACTGGCAATGTCAGAATGCAGTGTGCACTGATGTAGCGATCGACAGATACAGAGAAAATGAAAATATTTCACTCACAAGGCTACCACAGACAGAGTGATTGACAGGGAGAAACATAAAAGATTGGTTGGAGTGGAATCTGGTGAACTGTAATGTGCAGTGACAAGAGATTAGAGAGAACTAATTCCACATATGAGGTCAAGCTCGACTTTCTGATTAAAAAACTTTTTGTATTAGTTGTAAAAAGTCTATTTCAGAGGACCACTGTTGTAATAAAGCCATGCAATTTCTTTAAGAGATAATTATTTTGTCTCTTTGGTAGGAACTGTGGCCTAGTTTCAAGTGAGTTAGTCCTTAAATTCAAATTCTGCACTGCTAGCTACGCCCTTCTCTTACGGGGCAGAAACAGCAGGTGGAGATGCTCTGTCCCCGTGAGCTGAGGGCACAGGTGAGCTCCAGGTGACTGCGGTCGGACCACGTTCCTTACCTTCTCCTCGGAGTCCCCCGGCTGGCAGGTGATCACCCCGATCCCTGAGCCCCTCGGGAAGGTGGTCTTGCAGTTCCGCAGCCACTGGGGAAAGAGTGGGAGGAAGAGGAGGAGGAGGAGGAGGAGGAGGAAGAGTGAGACGACCAGGGCCCTGCATTGAAATACCTGATATTGGGCTGTTGAGGTATTGATATCAGCTTGTTGATTTATCTGAAATCAGGTTGTTGATGTATCTGAAATCAGGTTGTTGATATATCTGATATCAGGCTCTTGATGTATCTGATATCAGGCTCTTGATGTATCTGATATCAGGCTCTTGATGTATCTGATATCAGGTTGTTGATGTATCTGATATCAGGCTGTTGATGTATCTGATATCAGGTTGTTGATGTATCTGATATCAAGCTATTGTTGTATCTGATATCAGGTTGTTGATGTATCTGATATCAGACTGTTGATGTATCTGATATCAGGCTGTTGATCCATTAGTACAGCGGAGTTGAGGGTGTCTGTCGGTCTTGCTTACGGAGATGGCTGCTTCCTCCCGGTTGTTGTACGTGTCCAGGTACTCCTGCAGCTCCAGCACGCTGAACTTCATCTTTTCCAGGAGCCCGTAAGAGAGAATCTGGAAGAGGTTGTAGAGAGACAGGAAAAGGCAGGAGCTTGAGCTTTCAGTCCCGAAAACAACTCTTATTTAACCAATTTCTGCTCCATTTATATTTCAGATCAGGAGCATGTAGACAATCGCATGCTCCGCTCCTGAAACACATGGTACTGTAATGACACAGCCTGGCAGACAAGCTTGCGCCTGCAACATCAGGGCAGAGGAGAATATAAAAGAATAGAATAGAATGTCTTAGATATGACCAGTCCACACACTGGTACAGTGTCTCAGGCGTGACCTGTCCACACACTGGAACAGTCTCTTAGATGTGACCTGTCCACACACTGGAACAGTCTTAGATGTGACCTGTCCACACACTGGAACAGTGTCTAAGGACTTAGGCCACCCAACAACTATTGACAACAACATGAAATCATTTTGCGGAGTATGGGGCACAGATCACTCACGGTGTCTGCATCCACGTAGAGAGTGGGACACTCCGAGCAGGTCGTCAGCATCTGGGACGAGCTCACAAACTTGGAGCCGATGCCTCGGAGACCGTCGCCAAGGTAACAGGCAGCGTCGTGGGTCAAGGAGCAGAATTTGTTCTGGATGTTCTGAGAAGGGAGGCAGTTACTTTGTGATGCCTAATTTCGTTGATGTTAACTCAAAAAATCTATATATTTTTTTGTTTTATATATAAAAATAAATGTTTATATAGTATTTGTACTACCTGAATATGATATTACATATACCCAGAGCAATGACATTTGCAAATCCTGGCTTAATGAGATAGTGCTCGTAAATGTTAGAAATTTTTATTTTGTCAATGTGTAATATGAAAAATATCCATACATCATAAAATCATAAAATATCCATAAACATCCATCATGCTGCTGGTGTCATCTTTGCAATTTCTAAGCCTATCACATAAATATATAAAATATATATGTGCCGGTGTGTGTGTCTGTGTCTGTGTGTGTGTGTGTGTGTGTGTGTCTGAAAGACCACGTACGCAGCCCTTTCCAGGTACGCCACGCAGGCCTCACCTGGAAGAGGGAGGAGAAGACGTGGAAGGTGTAGACGGCGCAGGACCCGTCCGAGTCGGACACCAGCTGGCTGAGGTGGCAGCGCCACGCCTCCTCGGCGTCGTCACACGCGGCGGGCTGGAACGCCGCCAGGATGGCGGAGAAGAAGGGCGAGGGGGGCGGGGACCGGCGGGACTCCTGGAGCTCCTCCCTCTCCTCTCCCGGGCTGTCACCACGGCAACCAATAATGGGAGCAGACGGGGCGCAGAGTCAGGGAGCGCGACGGCGCCACACGTAGGCGGTGTGTGGAAACGCGGAAAACGTGTCCATGCACAGAGACTCCTCTCAAGAGTAACAGGTCCCCATAAGGATGTGTTGGAGTGACAGGTCCCCATAAGGATATGTTACAGTAACAGGCCCCCACATGGATGTGTTGGAGTCACAGGTCGCCATAAGGATGTGTAGGAGTCACAGGTCCCCATAAGGATGTGTTGGAGTCACAGGTCCCCATAAGGATGTGTTACAGTAACAGGTCCCCACATGGATGTGTAGGAGTCACAGGTCCCCATAAGGATGTGTTACAGTAACAGGCCCCCACATGGACGTGTAGGAGTCACAGGTCCCCATAAGGATGTGTTGGAGTAACAGGTCTCCATAAGGATGTGTAGGAGTCACAGGTCCCCATAAGGATGTGTTGGAGTCACAGGTCCCCATAAGGATGTGTTACAGTAACAGGTCCCCACATGGATGTGTAGGAGTCACAGGTCCCCATAAGGATGTGTTGGAGTCACAGGTCCCCATAAGGATGTGTAGGAGTCACAGGTCCCCATAAGGATGTGTTGGAGTCACAGGTCCCCATAAGGATGTGTTACAGTAACAGGTCCCCACATGGACGTGTAGGAGTCACAGGTCCCCATAAGGATGTGTAGGAGTCACAGGTCCCCATAAGGATGTGTAGGAGTCACAGGTCCCCATAAGGATGTGTTGGAGTAACAGGTCCCCATAAGGACGTGTAGGAGTCACAGATCCCCATAAGGATGCATTGGAGTAACAGGTCCCCACAAGCCTGAGTAATAGTCGTTTCGGCCCAGTGACTCAGCCCCTACCTGGGCAGGCATTGTGGGTCCAGGTCAAGCTCCGCCCTCTGTTCCCTGTGCTCCGCCTCCAGCGAGAAGCTGTCGCTGCAGTCAAACCCCGCCGGCAGGTCGTTGGCGGAGAGGGACAGGTCGTCCTCGTGGACGTTAGTGTCCTCGTCCTCGGCCAAAACCTCAGCCTGATGGGAGAAAAAACAAGCGGAGCTCAGAGACGAGACCAAGGGGGTCCAGGGCAGCTAAATGCACACGATCCCTAACCACTATGCTTCAGCAATGGCAAATACACACGATTCCTAACCACAATGCTTCAGCAATGGCAAATACACACGATCCCTAACCACAATGCTTCAGCAATGGCAAATATATACGATCCCTAACCACTATGCTTCAGAAATGGCAAATACACACAATCCCTAACCACTATGCTTCAGCAATGGCAAATACACACGATCCCTAACCACAATGCTTCAGCAATGGCAAATACACACGATCCCTAACCACAATGCTTCGGCAATGGCAAATACACATGATCCCTAACCACTTAAATTTTTTTTTTTTTTTTTTAACCAAAATCAAGATATACACACATTATTATTATATTCCAGAATAATCTCAAAAGGTGCTTATTTTCACTGACCTTATCCCACAATCCTCGCTCAATCCATGCAGCCTTTTCTGTTCATTTTCACACTTCATTCTTTTTGAGTGTGTCTAAATTGTGCCAATTCAGGAATACCAGGGGACTGGATGTCCCACCTGCTTAAAACACCCCCTCTCAGTCACAGGCAATGTACACAGATTTGTCACCCAAGCCCCATAAAAGATTTGTTTTCTTGAAATTCCGTATTTTTTGAAGCTACACTGCACCCCACACCAGTTGTACACATTGCCATAGACACTGAGAGGACTAGAGAGAAACCCTCTCTTGATACCCACAGAGGCCCCTAGAGGTCAGAGGAGAGAACTGCTTAGCCCCAGCAGCTGAAGGGTTAAAAATCAGCAGAGGGGGAAAGAGAAGCTAAAGCAGGAAGATTAAGATTTTGAGCGTAGAGTATCGTTGCTGTGAAATGCGGCTATCTTAACTTCAACCCCAGTAATAGCTGGACCCTGCCATTCCCCTTTTGTAGGGGTACGTATGTACAAGAAAGAAAAAGTGACAGAAATCCAAACCCAAATCCCAGCACCCGATATCAACCACCCTTCCCCGTCCTCCCCCCCCCCCCCGTGCCACCCTCCCTCCCAGAAGCCCACGGGAGACGGGGCGGGAGCTTCATCGGGCTGCGCTGGCGAAGAACTCCACTATGGAGGTGCGGTAGGAGTCGGTGTGGGGGTAGGGGTGGGGCTGTCCCAGCAGCTGGACAAACCGAAACCCGTATTCACCCGCTGGGCGGGGTCCTCCGGCTGGGACACCTCGAAGCTGGGGGTCCGGGCGTTCAGGGAGTGGGGGTCGGCCGAGGTCGTGTCGAAGGAGGTGGAGAGGGAGTCCGTGTTATTGGTCTCCTCGGAGGGAGAGAGGTTCATGGTCTGCGAAGAGAGAGAGCAATGGTAATATGCACGTGTGTGATACAGACGCACACACACACTGATACACACACACACACACACACATGCTGATACACACACATATACACACTCACACTCTCACACACATACACACACACACACACACACACACAGGACTCCCTAGCTGTGACAGTACCTGGCTGGCAGTGAGAGACTCCTCCTCCGATGACTCATCGGAGTCCTTAGCGAGGCTGGGCGTGGTGTCTGAGTGCTGACTCTCCTCCAGGAGCTCCTGCAGCAGGTCTGCACTGTCCAGGGAGCGCCGCCGCACCCCCCAGTTAAAGTTATCCACACTCTCCCCCTGCAAGAGAGCGCAGAGTCCCCATTATACACAAACACACACTCACACACACTCATACACACACACACACTCTCCCCCTGCAAGAGAGCGCAGAGTCCCCATTATACACAAACACACACTCACACTCACTCATACACACACACACACTCTCCCCTTGCAAGAGAGCGCAGTCCCCATTATACACAAACACACACTCACACTCACTCATACACACACACACTCTCCCCCTGCAAGAGAGCGCAGAGTCCCCATTATACATAAATACATGCTTACACACTCACTGGTACACACAACACCCCTACTCACACATACATACATAAACACACGCTCATTCCCTCATACATATACACACACACACTCACTCATATATACACATAACATTCCCACTTAGACACTTACTCATGGGTACACACACACACACACATGCACACACACACACACACGCGCGCGCGGTAGGACAGGGTGCACTGAACGCTCCACTGTGTGCAGGCAGGCTCACTCTGTGTGTTTCCTGTGACCTTCATGCACAAAGCATCCTGGAGCATCATAGCAAAACACCAACACATAAGCAATCTCTTTGGGCTTGCAACAAACACATACACTAATCAAACACAATTTACACATATTTCCACTTCATAAACACTTAGGTGTTTACCAGACACTTGCACCCAGACTGATTCACACAGGAATATTATGTTTTGGTTTTATATTTTTAGGCATGGATATTTGCTGGAACATTAAACAAGGTAAATTTAAAGAGACAGACTACCACCATACACCTCATCAGTGACAGTTGGTTTTTAAATCCTACTTCAAAAGATGAGACCGTGTCAGATCTGGGTCCCTTAATTATATGAAATACTTTAAACCATTTAGACACCAGCAAAATACCTGCAGATCAATGAAGTTTAAAAAAAAAAGTAATCCATTTTCATCTGGAGTAACCTTATTTCATATGATAGTACGTTTTGGTTTGCATGTTTCTTAGCGAATTCTCTGGGATATGCAGAAAACATTCCACCAGCAGCTAAAGAGTTAAAGCATTTCAAGTACTTTCCTGGCCCAGGTCCAGTATGTATCACGTGACACGCAGTGCCAAACAGAACCGCAAAGCAAACCAGCGGTGCTCAAGGTGCTGACTCATGTGCCAAGCTCATGCACACAAAAAAAAAAGCCCCGTCGCGGGTCGCCATGGCAACAGATCTACTACGGCGGAGGAAGCCCCGCCGCCACACGCTAAGCACACTGACGGCTGGTCAACCAGGCCGAGACTTACCTGGAGCTCCTGGAGGGCACGGAAGAGACAGAAAGAGAAATGGCGTTAAACAGAGCGTTAAACACGGAGAGAGAGAGAGAGAGAGTCTTTCATAGGTCCACAGTGCTTTCGTTTGGACAAACTAACGTTGCCACAAAGGCGATTTTTCTTAATGCTGCTACAGTGCTGAGCTAGCCATGCTAACAGCGCTAAAACGCTAATGTCAGCAAATGATGTGAGCCCTGGTGCGAAACGGACGAACTGGCAGAGCGGGGGGGGGGGGGGGGGCGGGGGGTGGGGGAGGGGGAAACGGCTTGCATCCGCACTCAGCAACTCTTTCGGAGAATTCTGCTTTGTTTGTTGTTTTCCTCCTTTGTCACGAAACCTGAGGTTGCGCAACAAAAGGACGTCAATAGCAAGGAACGCCAGCGGAAACCGTCCCCTCGCGGCTACGCTAACACGCCGCCGCGCAACCCGACGAGCCCCGCGCCTCGCGAGGATGCGGTCTTGCAGCGACGCGTACGTGATAAACCACTGCTAGATTTATCTAAAAGGGGATTAGGGCGCTAGTGTGCTCAGTGGGGGGGGGGGGGGGGGGGGGGGGGGGGGGGGGGAATGGGAAACAGGTCAAAGTCTGCTTTCGCACTATGCAAATGAGCTGAGCTCCAGTTTTTTGGCGGTTAATTGGAAAGAGCTGACATCGCTAACCCTTGTTAGGACGGCACATTCCTAACTTGTGTTCCAGTTATGTTTCTCCCGAGGCACGAGCACAACTTTACAGCAAGCAGCAGGAGCGTGTTTCACGCCCGCTTTGCTCCTCTAACATCGCTGATTTTCAAAAAATGAAAAACCAGGACATTCCTAATTCAGCCTAATATGCTAATTGGCTCCCCAGCAAAAATCAAATGTATTATTTTGGGGCCTATCTCTGGATCTGTTCGAAAACTGGACATATTTGAACGCTGAAGCTAAAAACCTACAATGTCTAGGAGAGAATCTAGTGAGTTATAAAACTGTGTTTGTCCCTGTCTCGGGTTGTCAAAGAGATTCATGGATTTCCTGTCATAAAGCAGGGACCTCAAATTGAAATCAGGAATCTCAAACTCAAATCATGGACTTCAAACTGAAATTAGGATTATCAAAGCTTGGATGGCCACTACATCAGCAAGTTTTTGGTGTTTTTGAGCACTCAAGTTCTTAAGCCACTGATTGGCTAAATAGTATTATTCCCCCTTGCAAACTTGATCAGTGGGTGGGGCTACAATGAGCTGTCAATCACTGGCTTGTCTGACCCAATCAAAAGTTACGGTCCTCCATGGCAAAACACAGTGATTGGTTCGAATCAGTGAGTCACTGATATTACACAGTAGTCCTGCCCTCTTTGGGTTCCATGAAACAGCACTCTCTCCTCATTATTTACAAGGTCTGAAATCCCCCCAAAAAACCCAGATGACCCGTCATAGATAAACAGATTCCCGATTGCGCAGCGGCTCAGCTCGTGCTAACGTGCTAACAGCCGGCCTAACGTTCCCCGTTTTTCCCGCCACGCTCACCTCCCCGTCCTCCAGCTCCACGTCCAGGAAGTCGAAGTCGCGGAAGACGCGGAACTGCTGCTCGGAGGCGGTGTCGTCCATGTTCTCCGGCTCCCTGCCGCCGTCCTCCGACGACACCAGGCTGGGCTGGTGCTCCATCAGGTCCAGATCCCCGCAGGAGGAGAAGATCACCTGGGATGGAGAACCGCCAAAAACATCACCGCCCTGCTGGACAGCGCCGGCATCAGCGTCAGTAACAATACCGCCATCTGTATCAACATCACTATCCTATATACACCAGTAGAGCAACACCAACTAAACGGCGAGGCTGGAGTACCAATTTAGCTATGCGCACGGCTGCAAAACAACTGATAAAAAGCTAGTACAGAGAGAGAGAGGGAGCGAGAGAGAGGACAAAAAAGAGAGGAAGAGAATAAGAGAGGGAGACAGATGGATAGAGTGGATGAGGGAAAGCAAAAAAGAGAGAGTGGGGGGAGAGAGTTAGAGGAAAGAGGGAGAGACGAAGAGGTTAAGAGAAAGTGGGAAAGAAATAGATGAAGAAAGAAGGAAAGAGGAGGGAGAGAAAGAGAGAGAGATGGAAAGCGACAGACACACAGGCACACAGGATGGCACTTGATCACACCTGCTGTTTCTCATTATCACTTCAGCACCCAGACCTTCTGCTTCAGTTGAGCTTAGTCACCCACGCGCCATCACCCACATGCTATCGAGCACACACCAACAGACACACTAACAGACACACGCCATCGGGGACACGCCAAACAAACACACGCCAACACACACTAACAGCCTCATGTTAACAGCCACACACTAACAGTAACATGCTAACGACCACACGCTAACAGTCACATGTTAACGACCACACACTAACAGTAACATCTTAACGACCACACACTAACAGTAACATGCCACACGCTAACGACCACACTCTAACAGTCACACGCTAACATGCTAACGACCACACACTAACAGCCTCATGTTAACAGCCACACGCTAACAGTAACATGCTAACGACCACACACTAACAGCCTCATGTTAACAGTCACACGCTAACAGTAAAATGCTAACGATCACACACTAACAGTCACACGCTAACAGTAACGTGCTAATGACCACGCTAACAGTCACATTCTAACGTTAACAGCATGGCGTCTGCCCATCTCTCTGTGCTCCTGTAGTCTCCCTGTCACTCCGCTGCCTGCTAGCATCATGTTTAAAAAAAATAATCAGTTGGCTCACCGACGGGTTTTTGGTGAGTCCCACTTCCTGTCCGCACAACGACAGCACATTGACGAGTTTTTCCCGTGTCCTCTTCTGAAAAGGAGACAGAGAGAGTGAGATGTTAGCGGTTGGAGAGGCTCGCCAAGTCACGTGACACCTCTGGTACATGTGTCTGATTTGGAGAAAAACCAGTTTTTAAAAAAAACCCCAAACAAAGGGTCAGCCATCAAGCAAAATGATCGGCCTTCCCTTACTTCCCATGATCTTACCCCAGACTGTTGTGTCTTTTGAAATCCACTTCCTACCTTTCTCAAAGCTAACAATAATGTTGTGAAAGACTTTCTTTCTGGAGAGTGTGAGCTCTGTTCTAAAACAGTTTACAGTTTTGAAGGATTCGCACTGCCTCCCTCCCGAACACAAACAGGCAGAACCCTGAAACAGCGGTCCTGAACCCTCAGTCCTGCTGGTTTCTGTTTTGTTGTCTTAGAAATGAGAAACTGATTTAGACGCAGGAAACCATGTGAGGTGAGTTAACGGTCTAATCAGCAGCTTTAACTGATCAGTTATGTGCTGAGTAACATCGAAAACCAGTATACCCTGCGGCTCTCCAGGATCAGGGCTGGGGATCCTTGTTTCAGATGGAAACTAGTTCAAATACAGTAAAACACAGAGGGTGTGCAATGCATTACAGTAACTATTGTAAATACAGTAATATACTGTGAGTATGCAATACATTTACTTGACTTGAATACCACTAATTATAACTAATATGGTGTGCCAGTGGTCTACAACCCTCGTCCTGGTGAGCCATAAGCTCTGTTGGGTTTTGTTTTCCCCTTAAAATCAGCACCAAATTCACACCCAATTAACCAGGTGAGGCGAGTTAACCGTCTAATCAACTGCTCTAATTGATTAATTAAGTGCAAAGTGACCACAAAGAACCAGAAGATCCTGGACCACACAGCTTGCGACTCTCCTTGACCAGGGCTGAGAATCCCTGGGCTAAAACAACGACCACCTCGCAGCAAGTAGTGTTCTGGAAAATCCACCCCGCCCACCAAATCCCCTTCGTGACAGCGCCGCCCTGCGGGCCGGTGGAGGTCCTGCGGTCTGGGCACCACACTCGCCTGTGAGGACAGCGGCCTCTTCCAGCTGACGGGCACCAGGACGTTGTTGGAGGTGGAGCCGGACGAGCCCGAGGAGGTGCTGCGGGTGACGGCTATGGCGCGCGTCTTCCCGTCCCGCCCCGCCGAGCCCTGCAGGTCATCGTACCGCCGGCCAATCACAGGAGTCTGCCAAACGCACGCGCGTACACGCACCGTTAGGCTCACACACTGCGGCTACAGGAGGCTACTACACACACGTACACGTACAGACAGACACGAACAAACACGCACGCACACACACACACACACACACACACACACACAGACACACACAAACACACACGTACACGCACCGTGAGACTCACACACTGTGGCTACAGGAGGCTACTACACACACGTACACACACAGACACACACGAATGAACACACACACACACACACACACAGTGTGGTGTTTGGCGTGTAAGTAAAGCACGGTGTGGTGTTCAGTGTGTGGGTACACTGTAAATGGTGTGAGTAAAGTGTGAGTAAATCACAGTGTGAGTTGATGGTGTATGATGTGAGTAAATTGTGTATGATGGCTCCACGCAGGCGTACCTCGGAGATGTCGAAGTGGAAGTCCAGGGTCTTCCCCGGCAGGGCCTTGGAGGAGCTGTCCCACACACGGCTCACCTCCATGTGGGACAGGTCGCCATGGGGATAGGAGGGCAGGACCAGGCTGGCCGAACGCGACACCACCAGCTTCATGATGTTCAGGGCCTCCTTCCAGTGTACAGTCTGCAACGCACACACATGCACACACACACTTTTATTCTCTCATTAGTAATAATAAAAACTGTTAAGTTGTAGTAAAAAGAGCTGACTGTTGCATCATCCTCGCCAACACAGGTGAATCAACAGAAGGTGAAATGTACGCCTCTCACCTGGACAAACTTCTCGATGGTTTTGAGCACCTCGGCGTTGAAGGGCTTGAACTGGATGCCGCTGAGGTCCATGTGACTCAGCAAGCTGTAGATAATCTGCAGGAGGGACTGCTGCATGCTGGGAAGGCCTTTGTCCAACAGCTGCCAAAAATAGCATGAAGGTCAATCTCCCCAGTGGAGCATATGAAATGTGCGATTCACTCATTACATAGATGACGTGGGGAATCAATGGGGGCAGGAATGCAAGGGATCATTTCAGATGTAGGGACTCAGTTTCTTGTGGTAATTTGACCACAGCACAGAAGTGGAAACCTCTCCTCTTTTGAAAAATGGCATGGGAACTTTATCGACTTTATCGTTGCTTTAACCGTTTGAAGAGTAGGTGTTTTGGAATGTTCTTTTTTTCTCAGAATTTTAAGTCAGTGTTCTAGAACTCAATTTCTTTCAGTCACCAGCTGTTATTGTGACATCAGCATTAGAATGTTCAGATAAGAACATCCTAATCACATACTTGTGATCTCACAGCTTAAAGGGTTAACATCTCTTTGAGCACCTTCTACACTAAATTGTCCACAACCTCTGTGCTGAAGAACTGTATGTTTTTTTCCCCCATTTGGTCCAAATCGGAAGTGTGCTCCCTATTGGCCTGCTAAAACCTCTCCCAGCAGCAGCTGTTATCCCAAAGGATTACCCACCCAAGTGCTAATCAAGCCCAGCTCTGCTCAGCTTCAGCAGTGAGTCAGAAGAAGGCTACATGGTGTCACAGTTGGTGGCTAACGTTCTAGCGTCCTAGCGCTCCATCAGAAATGTAATCCCAGTGTGAGGCTAGCGCTAGCTCACCTCGGCCATGTAGGTGACCATGCTGAGGGTGATGTCGGCGAAGGCCTCGTGCAGGTAGCGGCACACCACGCTGACCCAGGAGAAGCTGTCCCGGGTGTAGGAGTGGGTCTTATACAGCGTCATCACGTGGGCCAGGTGAGACAGCTTGGTGTTCTTCTCCTCTAGGCACACCTGAGACACACACATACACACACACACACATGCATGAACGCATGAACGCACGCACGCATGCACACACACACGCACACATACACGCACAAGCACACACATATACATATACACACACACACACACATGCGTGCATGCAAACACACACACACACACACACACACACACACATCCTCAGTCAAACTCACACATTTATTTACAATCAGAGCTCTAAAACAATATGAATACAGATATCTAAAAATATTTCCCACTTTGCTGGTTGCACGTGAGTAATCCAGGGTGACACAAAAAGCTCCCATTTGAAAAAGATGCTCTCATCCAGACCAGCATACATGGCTTACATTATTTACACAAAATCCATTACAGTCCACATATTCAGGTTCATTGCTCAAGAGTACAACAGTAGATCATCCTCTGGGAATCAAACCTGCAAGCTCAAATTTACAAGCCCAGTTCTCTGACCACTATGCTACACATCCGCTGTTCTTTAACGCAGCTGCAGTGTGAGGTCACAGATAATATTAAATATTAATATTAATATCAAAGAGCACGGAAGCCATCTTCTCCACCCAGGAACACGCTGATGGGTGAAGGGTGGATGTGGACAAAATGGAGGCCGAAAGTGTGGTCCCCACCTGCGCGATCCTCTCAGCGCTCTCCTTGCAGAACTGGGTGGGGCAGTCGAAGTTCTGGACCAGGTGCGGGAGCAGGCAGAGCACGTTCAGCGGGAAGCCTGCCGAACGGAGGAGAGGAACGCCGTCACAAATTTCACCAAAGTGCTTCGTAATTTATATCCTTTTTTAAAAATTTTCATTCTTACATTTAAAACGGTGTCTTGCATAAAAACTTGTTACCAAAACTTACTAGTTATTGGGAAAATATTTGACCCCCCTTGACGAGTAAGTTTTTTGGAATGTCAGTGTTCTAGAACGCTGTTGCTTTCCGTCATCAGCAGTGATTGTGACATCAGCACTGGAATGTTCAGTCAAGAACATTCTAATCACATATTTGTGATCTTACACCTTAAGGGGTTAAAATGAGTTTTAAATAATACATTTATTTTTTAAAAATCACATCTCCTCATGCAGAAATGCTTCCTTCTGACAAACGCCATTTAGAATCTTGAAGGAACGGCACCATTCGATGGGCAGGAGAGGCGGCGAGTGAACGTCGATTTGAAATGCTGGCGCATGCCAGTTTGAAATGCGAGCGGCGTTTCGGGGGCCCCCTCACCGATGGCCTGCGAGGTGTCGACCACGGGCACGCGGGAGACGGGCGTGAGCTGGCAGAAGAGCTGCAGCGTGAGGTCGGTGGTGGCGGGCGAGGTGAAGCCCTTGAGCAGCAGCTGCTGCAGCCCGGAGAACCCGCTCCAGCGCAGCTGGGCCTGCAGCTTCTCCAACCGCTCCCGGTTCTCCGGGCGGTCCAGGGGAACCCGCGCCAGCAGCCGGTGGACCAGCCGCAGGGACATCTGGTACTCGAACTCGAAGTCCGACTCCATGAGCGACACCGCCACCCAGAAGATGGTGGCCAGCAGGTTGGCCGGGTGGCCCGAGTGGGCGGGGTCGTGGACGGGGTCCGTGGCCCCGCCCCCGCTGTTGTCCCGGGAGGAGGAGGAGGAGCTGCGGGTGCTCCGCCCCATCCCGGGCGGCTGGGTGCAGGCCTGGATGCGGTCCAGGGTGGCGCTGCGGGGCGGGTCCGACGACCGGTCCCCGCTCTCCCCGAACTTTTTGGGGACGGAGTAGCTCCTCTGGTGGCGGCTGCGCTCGGCGGTGCTGCCCCCTCCTGGCAGGTTCAGCTGCCCCGTGCTCTTCCTGTTGGATGTCAGCTTCCCATTGGTCAGGAAGTCCGGCGACGAGGCCCTGCTCGTGATAAAAATAGACAAAAAACAAAAGGGGCTTAATCATAGTGTTTGTAATTACTGGAAAAATACATTATATATATTGCCTAAATAACTCTTTTTTTCCAATTCTGTATGTTCTCTAAACACCGTAGACACATTATCAGCATGACAACAGAATATAAATTTGTCAATTACAAGAAACAAAGACCAACATAGTTTTTATAAGAAAAAGAGACAAAGAGAAAAATAGTGAGGCAGAAAGAAGAGATGGAAATGGAGAGAAAGAAGGAGGAGAAGTAAACAGAGAGAGAGAGAAAGAAGAGATTGAAATGGAGAGACAGAGGATATGGAAATAGAAACAAGGAGGAGATGTAAACAGAGAGAGAGAGAAAGAGGAAGCCCACCTGGTTAGAGCAGCCATCAGGTCGCTGTTCTTCAGACATTCAGCCAGATTCTCCACCACGGACTCCAGGGTGAGCAGCACCTCCATCACGTACCCCTGGGGTAACAGAACACAGAGCTGAACACCGTTCACCCCACGAATAAAATTATCATGTACCCCTGGGGTAACAGAACACAGAGCTGAACACCGTTCACCCCCAGGAATAAAACCCTGCTAACAGGAGAACAGCGGGCCTGGAGCTCGAGCTCAGCTCAGATACACCCATATTCACACATTCCAGTCTTAACCCTTTAAGCTGTGAGGTCACAAACATGAGATTGGAATGTTCGTAACTAAACATTCTAATGCCGATGTCACAATCACTACTGGTAACTGAAGGAGTTCTAGAACACCTTTTTTTAATATATTTTTTTATGCTTCTGTTTTTTACTCCGTAGCACTTTGAGATTAAATTCTTATGAAAAGTGCATTACAAATTAAATGTATTATTATTATTATTATTATTATTATTATTATTAGCACTCACCTGCACCTCGTCCCCGTGCTCGCCCCCCACACCTCCACCAGGCGGGACAGCAGGTCGGACACGGCGTGGGCGGAGAGGGGCTGGCGGAGCGCGCGGAACATCTGGAAGGAGCGCCCGGCGTAGTGGCGGGACGAGCTGCAGAGGGCCGTCTGCAGGGCCACGTCGCTCAGCTGCGCCTCCAGGTGGAAGTCTGCGGTACAGCGGGAGAGACGGTGAGAGAGGGGAACAGGTTTTACCCTTCCGAAACCAGGAACGAGGAACTGAGACAGAGAAATGAGAGTGACAGAGAGAGGACAGGGATTACCCCTAAAAGAGAGAGCTGGGACTAGGGAGATACCCCTAAAAACAGGAGAGCTGAACAGGAACAGGGAAACACAGAGCTGGGACAGGGAGAATGAGAGAGAGAGAGCGGGAGAGAAAGACAGCACTTGGTGGGAGGGGGGGATACTGAGAGAGGTGGAGAAATGGAGGGAACAATACGAGAGGTGGAGAGAGAGAAGGAGAGCGATAGTGAGAGAGAAGGACGCAAAGAGACAGACAGAAGAGGTGGATACTAACAGATAGAGGTAAAGATGGGAGGGAGAGGAAGAGGACAGAGAGACAGAAGAGAGAGAGGACCGCTGAGTGACAGGTGAGAGTCAGTGGGCGGGGCGCTCACCTGACTTGGACTCCTTGAACACGGAGACCACGTGACGCAGGAAGTTGGCCAGCTGCTCGGCGCTCTTGGAGTTCGGGTTCTTGGGAGTGATGTCCTCGTGGCACCACAGGGGTCCAAACGCCCTGAGCAGTCACATGATAGGACATGTCATCACACGGTCGCCATGAAACAAGCAGTCACATGAGAGGATGTGACATCACATGGCCACCATTGAACAAGCAGTCACACAACAGGACGTGAAATCATGCAGTTGCCATAAAACAGTCTCATAACAGGACGTGACATCACACTCAGGGAACTAGGGGCTGGGAAATTTCCTAGAAAGAGGCAAGCTGCAGTGCCCCACTACACAGAGAAGTGATCCACAGATGAAAATGTCTTTCATCCAACAAAAACAAACAAGCTTAAGGAGAATGAACATCACACCCCTCCCTGGTCTTACAGGTCAAAGCAAGTGGTAATTACACAGACAGACAGTAGGTGGTGCTATTGCTCAGCTGGTGTGGCCGTACTGTAAAGCCAGGAGGCAGCTAAACTGGATAAGTATGGTCCAGATCTGGGTCAAGTATTTGAAATACTTTAACTCCTTAGGTGCGGTAAAAGTGTGAAAACACTCCAGCAGATTCCTGAGAATTCCTGAGTTAGTGACCAAAATGTGTGATCACTATGAAAGGCAATCTGTTCTGAATATTGTTGGGAATAAAAATTTTAAATTTAAAATTTTAAACAGTTATTTATGTGCTTACCTGGTGGTGAGGAACTCGATGAGCTTGTTGGTCTTCTCGTCGGTCTCTGTGGAGGACTCCTCCAGCTCCTCCAGCTCCAGGGAGATCTGGGGGAGGTTCCCGCTGCTGCTGCCCAGGCTGACGCTGGAGGAGGTGGAGGAGGAGCTGAGGCCCGAGTCCGCCACCGGGGAGGCCTGGCACTCCCGCAGGAAGTCAAAGCCCCCTGGACAGGAAGTGAGCACGGGAGAGAGTTCACCTTGATTAATTATCTTTGTTGCCTTTTAATTTATCAATTCCACAGTGTCGTAAAATATATCACATCCGTCTGGGAAGGTTGGAATGATATAAAATAAATGTTTAAGAGTAATTCATTTATTAAATGGCGAGCAAACTAATAAACAAATAAAGACTTCCTGTCCGGAGGACTACAGCTGTGTCAAAGAGCACTGAACAGGAAGTGAGGATGGTAGGCTGATAGTTAATGTTGTGCTTACCTGTGTACAGGTATTCAGACTGCTAGTTAATGTGCTTACCTGTGTACAGGTATTCAGGCTGATAGTTAATGTTGTGCTTACCTGTGTACAGGTATTCAGACTGCTAGTTAATGTGCTTACCTGTGTACAGGTATTCAGACTGCTAGTTAATGTGCTTACCTGTGTACAGGTATTCTGGCTGATAGCTTGGTTATGCTTACCTGTGTACAGGTATTCAGACTGCTAGTTAATGTGCTTACCTGTGTACAGGTATTCAGGCTGATAGTTAATGTTGTGCTTACCTGTGTACAGGTATTCAGACTGCTAGTTAATGTGCTTACCTGTGTGTACATGTGCTTACCTGTGTCAGGATTCTGGCTGATAGCTTGGTTATGCTAGTGTAATTGCTGATAGCTTGGTTTTGCTTACCTGTGTACAGGTATTCTGGCTGATAGCTTGGTTGTGCTTACCTGTGTACAGGTATTCAGGCTGATAGCTTGGTTGTGCTTACCTGTGTACAGGTATTCAGGCTGATAGCTGGATTTGACAGTCAGGGCCTTGTTGTCGCTCATCTCCCTGGTGAGCAGTAGGACGGAGGCGATGACCTGGAAGTTGTTGTTGCAGGACAGCGTGAGGAGGAGGTGCAGGAGGAGGCGTTTGCTGTGTTCGAACACCTCCGGCCGGTAGTGATCCAGACCTGTCCAAAAAAACGGAGAGAAACACGACGTCACGCACGACATCGCACGATACAGTGCGAGAACACCGTCTGATGACATCACACGCCACACTGCTCCTCATTGGCCGGTGGGAATACGAGAACTGACTGCCAATCTGTAAAAGTGTACAAGAAATGCTGAAGTGCAAAACATATTCGCCTGTCAGGACAAAGTCCCCATCCTTTAAAGCAACTAAACAATTTGAAATCATCATTTCTATATTAATTTGCTCTGACACTGCTTGGATTTAATCATGTAACTCATGAACAATATCAATGTCTTTGATTTAAAGAGTTAGCCAGGAAGGAATGCAGGGTGTATATGAACATACACATTGCCAAGGCTGCTTCGCAGAAATTGCTCCACATACTCCCGGCTGGGAGATATGATATCAGGGTCTGAGCGCAGCTGGAAAAGCAGCTTTGGAGTGGGAGAGGTGTCAGATGGATGACATACAGGGGACTGGTGGAGATAAACTTGAGGGGGGGGGGGGGGGGGGGGGGCACAGAGCTCTTTCCCACGTTCTCTTGTTGCCCCACGCCTCAACCACTTAAGTCCTTTCTCGCTTCTTTGAATTACAGTGATGTGAAATGTCACTCAACCCCTCGGGAGACCCTAATTATGGATAAGGGGGGGGGGGGGGGTGGCGGCTTCTTTAGACTGCAGGGCCTCCGCTTATCTGATCGCCATGGGAACAGTTCCACACCCACAGGTTGCAAACAGCAGCCCCGGTACTGAGCTCCACTGCTTAATTACTATAATTAGTGCTTTGAGTGCTGAGCCCCCCCCCCCCCCCCCCCCCCCCCCCCCCCCCCCCCCCCCCCCCCCCGCCCCCGTCACTGTAAAGGGCTTTCAGACTGTGAAAGACGCTAAATAAACACAGAGCATTATTATTGCATGTAGGTACACTGCTCCAGCACCCCCTGCGACCCTGCGGATATAGATAATGGATGGCTGGATGGATGGATGGATATATATATATATATTATATATATATGTATAATTTATTGGCTCTCAGACTTGAATGACAGAAGGAGTTTCTAAATTGGACTGGTTTATGTCAGGGTGAAATATCGACACATTCAAAATTTGTGATTATATTTATTGCCATTAGTCAGAGAACTACTCAGAGGGGGAGACAGAGAGAGACACACAAGGACAGACACACAAAGACAGACAGAGACAGAGAGAGAGAGAGAGAGAGAGAGAGACAGACAGAGAGAGAGAGAGAGAGAGACAGAGAGAGAGAGAGAGAGAGAGGAAGAGAGAGAGACAGAGAGGAAGGAGAGAGGGCATACCCAGGAAGAGAGCGTGCAGCAGCAGGGGCAGGTGTAGGGCCCAGTCCTCTCCTCACGCTGTGATCCACCACCATCTCAGTCATGAAGATCACCGCGATGTTACACCTGTCACACACACCCACAGGATTACAGTCATGAAGATCACCGCGATGTTACACCTGTCACACACACCACAGGATTACAGTCATGAAGAGATCACCGCGATGTTACACCTGTCACACACACACCCACAGATTACAGTCATGAAGATCACCGCGATGTTACACCTGTCACACACACCCACAGGATTACAGTCATAAAGATCACCGCGATGTTACACCTGTCACACACACCCACAGGATTACAGTCATGAAGATCACCGCGATGTTACACCTGTCACACACACCCACAGGATTACAGTCATGAAGATCACCGCGATGTTACACCTGTCACACACACCCACAGGATTACAGTCATAAAGGTTAAAATGTTCAGGGCATTCCAAGAGGTGTCTATGCATGGGACAAAGCTTTTTTTGGCCTGAAATACGGGACGTCCCAGCCAATCAGGTGACTGTTTGCGCCCCCGGACACAAGCATGTGTCGAAAAACAAAGATCCATCGCCGTGACGCTGAGGCACGCCATGAAAAAACAACAACGTGAGAACACAGGAGCACATAGTACTGAGAACAGGCGATTCAGCCTGTCTACACACACCGTTTACCTACAGTGAATAAACACAAGGGGGGGGGGGGGGGGGGGGGGGGGGGGGGGGGGGGCGGCGAGGCGAGCCGTACGTCACCGCTAATCTCAGCCTCGGCCCTGTCCCGGGACGCAGCGCCCGAGCGTTCATATCGCGCCCCCGCCAGCGACGCTATGCGAAGCATCCGGAGGATAACGAACCGCTTTTGCGCCCGCAGCGGAGGCGGCGCTGCCGAAAAAGAGACGCGCGCGGGCTGCGGGGCGCAGCGGAGACGCGGCCGGGACCGACGGCGGTAAACCGCGCAGCTTCCTGCGTCTCTCAGGTCTTCCTTTAGATGTATCTGCCTCGCTGGCGACGGGCGTTTCCCTAACGCACGCTACGCATCGCTGAAGAGGCGGGGGGGGGGGGGGGGGGGCGACGCGGCTGTCTCATTCTGCTTCAAAGCCACGTACCTCCCTGGGCTGAAATGTCTGCTGAGGTAATGAACAATTCCTGCAAATTAAAGGAGAGGTGTAGACCGATCGCCCTCCGAATCTGATACATGCGGAGCAGGCCGTCGACAGGCCTTTTAAGCACGCCTCTGATTCGATAAACATCCTTCCTCAACTCTGACCCTGGATTCAACCGCAGTTCATCCATAGCGTGGGCTGTATGTAACCTCTGCTTCACTGCCTCGAAGCAAAATAGGAACTTTCCCCATTAACTTAGGCGACTGCTGTGCCGGCAGAGCTGCGTTTGCGATTTAAAAATGAACAACTGTGACTGAACGTTGAATAAAAAGTAACTTTCGCTGTAGCCTTTCATATGCTAACTGACGCTAACTCTGCTACTCCAGGAGATGACAGGTGAGCTGGACCAGGCCTCGTGTGTCAGGTGAGGGGGTAACGGGCGGAGGGTCTCACCTGTGCAGGGGCCCTCGAGGGGTGATGGTTTCGGGCAGGTAGTCCACCAGGGGGGCCCAGCAGCCCCCGGTGATGGGCATGGGCAGGGGCTGCGGCTGATTGGTCTCCAGCACGTTCATCAGCCAACCGGTGTAGGGCGGCAGTGGGTCACCTGATCAGGGGGCGGGGTTGAGAGGAGGGGGGGGAGGGTCACGTGACTGACAGTTCCCCACGCCCCTTCCCCTCATGTGCACTAGCACCAAACATTCCAAGAATGCGACACAAGCCAGGCTCTGAACTTCAAAAGCTGGAAATGTCCAGTCATATTCTGCCAAAAGTTTGACAAGCACTGTATCGCTGTCCAGCAGAAACCTGGCACAGGCCCAGACATAATTCAGACACACTCCTGAGCCAATCAAATGGGATGTACTGTAACACTGTGTACTGACATGGGTCTGCATTTATTGTTTCCAGGTTTTCAGTAGTTTAGTAGTTCAGTAGTTACTTCCTGTTTATGCAGTAAAGAAACTACTTCCTGTTTATCACAGGATTGGACCAATTTGTAACATGATTGGCTGGTTCAGTATAGCATGTTCAGTAACCTCAGAGGACATAGGATTAACAGGAGAGCTGCAGCCAATCATGACTCCCAAGCTGCCCCCTGGTCCAATCAGAGACCGATACTCACTCTTCTCCTCATCATAGGAGCCCCCAGAGCTGTTGCTGTAGCGAGATTCAAGTCTGTTATGGGCCCGGGTAACGTTGCTTCGCCTGCAGAGTCACACACACACACACACATACACACACACACACACAGATCAAAAAGACAGAAGACAAAAAAACAAGCCTGTTACTAACCAGACCATTACTTGTCCAATATGCAGTACACAGATTTTATTGTCAAATGTGTCATAGTCCCGAAATTCAGGGAAACTGAGAGTAATTAAGTACCAGGTTCCCGGTAGTCAAATATGAATTAGGTTCGAGGTGAAAGGAAAAAGGGGATCTACTGTACCTCTCCTCTGTCTCTCTGGCCGCCTTAGATTCCTCTACATCCGGGAAGCTCTCCTGGCCAGCTACCAACGTATTACTACTCGAGGACGTACCTTGGCAAACGGACAGAAAGAAAAAAAAATGATTCGGCCTCTCCAACAAGACAGAAATCACTGCAATACAACACGATCGTCCACCCTAAAAGGCTCATAAAGAAAGCAGTCTGTAGTTTTCTCGAATTTGTCTGCAAATTAATCGATTTTATTCTCCTGTGCCGGACTGAGTTCCTGAAGGCCTTGTTAAATGCACTTCCCTCGTAAGCCACTCTGGATAAGAGGTTCTGTAAAATATCTAAGTATAAATATAACTGGAAACAAAGCACTCCCATTAAGGACACTGCCAGGTATTCATTTCCTGTGTTTGCAGGTGCTGAGGAAACCATTTTACATCCTAATACAGCAGTCCAGAAAGGGCTGGTGTGGGTGCAGGCTTTTGTTTAAAACAAGGAGCAACACGCCTGATTCTACAAATCAACCACTACAGTCTTTGCTAAGCACCTTCATTAGTAGAATCAGGCGTGTTACTGATTGGTTGTAACAAAAGCCTGCACAGACACCAGCCTTTTCTAAGTAAGACTATGGACCCCTGTGCTAATATCTCAAATATCCTATTGCCACATTTCCTCCATGAGCAGCACTCTAATGCCTAGCGTGGCTAACCGGTACCCTCAGTAAATAAAAGTCAGTGTGGTCAGACCTCACGTGGCGATATCACTTCCTGCACAGGAAGTGACATCACGTGAAACCAGTCAATACATTTTAAAGAGTATGAAACCACCGGAGGGGCGGAGCCAGGCCTTACCAGAGGCGGCGGCGGAGGTCTTGTTGCTGGGGGCGAACCGGTAGAAGGGGGCGTTGTCACAGTGCAGCACCACGGGGTTGACCGGGTCGGTCTGCTGCAGCTCAAACAGCAGCTCCTCCATGGTCTGGATGGTGTTGTTCCGGCACAGGTAGATCACCACCTTCTTCACCTGGGGCCACAGGGGAAACCAGCACAGGTTCAAGGAGAGAGATTCTGTCAAGCCAGGGATGGCCAATCCTGACCGTGGAGAGGCACGGGGTTGTGCTGGTGTGTTGTTTAGCAACCGGTTCCGAGCCAAGAAAGCAGATGACCTGATAAGCAGGTGCCACGGTTAGTAGACAGCATGGATAGAGCACACCATGGTTAGCGGATTAGTGTAATTAGTATAGCAGGTGCCATGGTCAGGAAGTCCTGTAGTTAGCATATGCAGTAGTTAGCGTAGCAGCTGCTGTGGTTAGCGGGTGCCTCATTTAGGGTATGTTATTGTTAGGGGTCGTGGCGGTTGCGGCGGCGGCGTACTCACGTAAGGCAGCAGCGCGGTGTCGCTGCTCACGCCGCACAGGCTGATGAGGAACTGCAGCGACGTGCGCAGGTTGTTGCTCCACTTGTCGTTGCTGACCAGCGCGTTCCAGGCGTTCTCCATCTCCGGCCCCAGCAGCTCATCACCGTACTGAGAGGGAGGGAGGGAGAGGGAGGGGGGGAGAGGGGGAGGGGGAGAGAGAGAGAGGGGGAGGGGGGGGGGGAGAGAGGGAGAGAGGAAGAGAGAGAGAGAGAGAGGGAGAACTCAAGTCAGCTGGAGATGAAAGCACTGGGGTCTCGGGGATCAGGCTCTGGAATAGTGAAGTGTGAGGAACAGGTTCAGGTCGTGGGGTTTTGGGGCACAGGGTTTAGGGGTGGGGTTTTGGAGTGCAGGGCCCAGGGGGTGGGGTTTTGGGGTGCAGGGCCCAAGGGGTGGGGTTTTGGGGTGCAGGGCCCAGGGGGTGGGGTTTTGGGGTGCAGGGTTTAGGGGTGGGGTTTTGGAGTGCAGGGCCCAGGGGGTGGGGTTTTGGGGCGCAGGGTTTAGGGGTGGGGTTTTGGAGTGCAGGGCCCAGGGGGTGGGGTTTTGGGGTGCAGGGCCCAAGGGGTGGGGTTTTGGGGTGCAGGGCCCAGGGGGTGGGGTTTTGGGGTGCAGGGTTTAGGGGTGGGGTTTTGGAGTGCAGGGCCCAGGGGGTGGGGTTTTGGGGGTGCAGGGTTTAGGGGTGGGGTTTTGGAGTGCAGGGCCCAGGGGGTGGGGTTTTGGGGCGCAGGGTTTAGGGGTGGGGTTTTGGGGAACAGGATTTGAGGGCGAGGTTTTAAAGAGCAGGGTTTAGGGGAGGGCGGGCTTTCGGAGTACAGGGTTTAGGGGCGGGGTTTTGGAGCACAGTCTCAGGGGGTGGGGTTTCGCAGGCCTACCTTGGCGGTCATGAACATGAGGTTGTTGAGCACCAGGGAGGTGGCCTGCAGGGAGCCCCAGCCGCTGCCCTTGAGCGGGTGGGACAGGCCCAGGCTGTCGGCCCTCTCCCGGGCCTCCTCCTCCGGGGTGCAGGGGCTGGAGGCCGGGGGCAGCAGCCCGCTGTCCACCAGCTCGATGTTGTGCAGCCAGGGCAGCAGGTAGGTCAGCATGATCTGCCGCCCGTTAGGGTGCGTGGTGGGGAAGCGCTGGCTCACCTCTGCGTGCGTGTGTGTGTGTGTGTGTGTGTGTATGTGTGGGAGAGTGTCAGTATGTGTGAGTGAGTGAGCATGAGACAAAGAGAGAGAGGGAAAGAGACAGACAGAAAGAAAGAGAGAGAGAGAGAGCAGGTAGAGGTTAGTGCAGCAGTATCACTGTGCAGTAGGACATGAAGCTACCACACAAAGGCTTTGAAAGACTGCATTACAGACTGACTGCAGATACTACAGACCACAGTACAGACTACAGGCTGCAGTACTGACTGAATGGAGATGCTGCAGACCACGGACTGCAGCAGAAGCAGATTGGCTGTCTCCTCTGTCCCTACATGCACAGGCTGTAACTGTTTACTTGTTTTTTTCACATTTTCAGTTTTGTCTGCACGAGCAGCTGGTGAGGCATGGGGGCTCAGATGCCCCTGTTGTCATGGCGATTAGCGATGGGAGCCTGGCCACCTAATTGGCTGTCGGTTGGACAGCTGGAGATGGGCCGTCCCATCCGAATAACCAGGAAACACAGACCATAGAGCCAGTCAAGACAAGCAGAGAGTCCATCAGCTCTATAATAATATCTCCCTTCTGTAAGGTTTACAGACTCCATAACAGATTTTTGGAGAACAAAAGACCACTACTGCAGCATCACATAATTAGTCATTCTACTGTCATGTTTAATTGGGAGCTCACCAGCTGTGATAACATTTAATTATACAGCATGTTACTGACATACCCACACATGCACACAGACTGACAGACACACACACACTCATACACACCCGCATGCACATGCACGGGTGTCCACACGCACCACTCTCTCTCTCACACACACACACACTCATGCACACAGACACACACATACACACACGCACACTCTCCCACTCTCACACACGCACACTTACCAGAGAACAGTGGCAGTGTGAGCTCGGGGTACATCCGGGCCAGCTGATTGGACAGCTGTGAGAGGGAGACGCTGTAGAGGGGGGGCAGGGGGCCGTGCGTGCCGTAGAGGATGCTGCTGGTCTTCTGATCCGCCGTCTTCTTAGAGTATACCGCCAACTTCGCCTCCAGGATCTGCCCCGAAAAAACCCGCCACAGCCAGGTATCAGAGCCGCCATCATAAAATCAGGCATCAGAGCCACCATCATAAAATCAGGCATCAGAGCAGTCATCATAAAATCAGGCATCAGAGCCGCCACCAAAAAATCAGGTATCAGAGCCGCCATCGAACATCGGGCCGCGAAACACCCACACTGACATTTCATTATGAATACCAGCAGCCTGTATTCATAAATCATCTCCAGATCACTGATCTGGGATCAGTTGGGTCATTTAGCTCATAATGGACACATTAGGGAAATGACCAGGGGAAAACTGACCTTAGACCAGCACTCTGAAGAAGCAGTTTAATACAGGCCCTGGTTTTCAATGTAGCCTCTAATTTTGTAGGGTTTTGAAAACACTATATACAAACAGCAAACAACGAATAAGCATGCTCCTATCCAATATTTCAACAGGGCGTGTGATGCACCTACTCTTGCGGGCCACAGTGTGATTTCCACACAATCTCGATAAGGCATTATAAAAGGTATATAAAAAATGCATAACTTGAAATTTATTATTTATAGGGTGCAAAAAAAGATTTTTTTCCCTACCTGCATGAGCTGCATGGAGATCTCGTAGATTTCCTGTTGGTGTCGGAGGACTTGAAGAGTACCAAATTCAGGAGCGTCACTATGTCACAGGGGTAGTTTCTGAACAGAGAAATAAAGACAAACAAAGCATGACAAATACAACACACCATTATCTATTAATCACTGGCTGGGTATGATAGTGAAAACAGTCCAGTATGTGGCACATTAAAACTTAGCAACACTGGAGGATGCTTATTACATAATATAACAATATATAAGCACGCATCTATATTGCAATATATAAAAGGCTATATAAGCATAAATCTATATTGCAGTAATACTGTATCACAGGTGTCTGCTCGTGAATGAATCCAGCCTCCTCTCCTTCTGTGTAAACCCATGAGCAGAACACAACCCTTTGATGTCCCTTTTTGAAAGCCAGCCTGACTACTCTCAGGTCTCCACACCCCTTACATGCAGCCAGTTCATCAAAAAGCAACATCAAACGCTTTCTCCTGTCATTCTGAAGCGAAGCAGCGATCACGGGCGAAGGCCAAAAAGGGCAAGTGGATTTAGGAAACTGCTTCAAGCGGGACGACCACAGCTCCCAGAGGGGGGGGGCACTGGGGTGGAGTCCCAGACAGTGAGGGAGGGAAGCAGGGGTCCCTCTGATTGGGGAAAGGGGTCTATAACCCTGGTCCCAGAGAGCCCCAGAGACCTTCTGTTTACAGCATTACACTGACTGTTATGAATATGATGCACTTTTATTAATATCACATTGTTCTGTATTTAAATTTTTCTGTACTTCAATTGTATTATCTCCATCATCTTAAAATTAGCTTACGACTCTCCTGACATTATACCTTCTCACACACACACATGCACACTCACATACTCACACACACATGCACATGCACACGCACACGCACGCGCACACACGCACACACGCACGCACGCACGCACACACACACACACACTACCTGCTCCCGCAGACCGTGGCGATGGCCTTGAAGCAGCCGGAGGCGAGCTGGTAGGACCCAGTGAAGCAGCGGTCCACGGCCCAGTTGAACAGGTTGACCTGGTCGGGGTTCAGCTCCAGCAGCAGGATCACCACCTCACAGCCCAGCCGGTGGACCTGTGTCACATGACCCGGGGGAGGGGGAGGGGGATGGACAAACTCAGCGTCAGCCAATGGCCTGCAAGGTTCCATTACACAGCTTCTCTGGTTATTGAATCTCCTTGAGCTGCTGATTAGAACAAGGTACTGCAACTCAGTTAATACAAATTAAATTTGAAATGAAAACCTACAGGATGGTAGATCTCCATTTCACCTCAGGTCATCGTGATAACCCAAAATTTTACTCAGGAGGGTACAGTAAATAATACTATTTATTAAATTTTCAAACCCCACTTCCTGCAGAGGTCACAGGGGTCATGTGAACCCCACTTCCTGCAGAGGTCACAGGGGTCACGCAGCTCATACCCGCAGGTCGTGACAGGCCAGGATGTTGTCCAGCCACTTGTAGAGGTACCCGTCCGGAGAGAGGCCCACGTTATCGAACACGGGCCCACAGCACAGCACCGCCGACATGGCCTGGGGGAGAGAGAGAGCGTCACGCAAACGTACATACAACATTACAGAAACGCACATACAACATTATACAAACATACAAAAAACATCACACTAACGTACATACAAACCACACAAACGTGCATAAAACATCACAAAAATGCACCTATAACGTCACACTAACGCAAATACTACATTGCACAAACGTACATCTGCTTATTACAGGCTTTTCAAAGTGTCTTTTAAATGTTGAGTAACATGAAAATTTGAACATTTTTTAGCAGAGCGCAAGTAATATTTATGTTTAAACACTTTCCATTTCCATTTCCTCAATCTGGGATTTGAACCAGCAACCTCTGAGTGCCAAACCCAGTTCCCTACATTAAGGCTTCACGCAGTACCTTGAGAGCGCAGTACTGGTATCGCGTGATCTGGTGGTTCCGGTCGCTGTAGCGGTCCAGCGGGGTGAACATGACGCTGAAAGGCCCCGCCCACTGGCTGAAGAGGATGAAGAGGTGGTGACGAAGGCTCTGCTGGGGGAAGAGGAAGCGACGGTGGTGGACTGGGGTGGGGGGGAGGGGGGGACAGGACAGAGAGTGAAGGAGAGAGAGGTTCATCAATCACACTATTTTTACATTCAGGCATTTAACAGATTAGCTTATCAAGAGCGATTACACACTGTACTCTGTGGTCTTTTTTCTGTACAGTAATGCATCAAGGGAGACTCTTAGGATAATGATGGAGAGAGAACTGGGAAACATTTGGACACAAGCCCTAAGGATTCTCATGAGTCTCTCCTCTCCAATCGTAAATCTGTACTGAGTGGTTGCTGGGGTGGGGTTAGTGTGTACTGAGTGGTTGCTGTAGAGCATGCGTTGATTGGTTGCGGGGAGGGGTAAGCGTGGTTGCCATGACGTCTCTCCTTACCGGGCACACACTGGATGAGGTTGGCCACCATGGCGCTGAAGTGGGCCCGGATGTCCTTCAGCACCTCCACGTCCTTATCGTTCTCCGCCTCCAGCAGCATCCGGGTCAGGTCCACGTACTCCAGGAAGAGCGCCCCCAGAGCCAGGGTGTCCCGCTCCAGAGCCCCGTTAGTGCTGCGGGACATGGGGGGGGGGGGGGGGGTCAGAGGCGCAGTCCGGGGTTCGACTGAAAGGGGTTGCAGGTATAGGCGGTGTGTGACAGCACCTGTCGCTGATGACTCCAGCGTCGGCCAGCAGCTCAAAGATGCGCAGCAGCTGCAGCCGGAGCAGGTCCCTCCTCTCCCTGCGCTTCTTATTCTGAGAGAGAGAGAGAGGAGGTTTACACACACACACACACACACACACACACACACACACAGACAGACAGACACGCACACACACGCATACACACACACACATACACACACACAGACAGACATGCACACACACGCATACACACATGCGCACACGCACACACGTGTATACACACACACACTCAGACTCACATACACACACACACATGAACACACAAACACACACACACACACACACACACCTCTGGTCTTCGTTCCAAGGCTTCCTTCATCAGGGGATGCAGCTCCTCCACTAGCTCCCTGTACAAACAACCGCCACACAGACATCAGAACCCAGCAGAGACCCAGACCTGAGAATGTATCTGAGGAGGGGGAGTCCTGTTCCAGGAGGCTCAAATCCGTTTCTGGATTTCATCCCAACCTCTGCTACTGCCTTTAACTACTAAACCAACTGAGCAGAGGTCACTAAAGACAGGTGAGCTGCTGCCTCCGTACCTGAAGACCAGGGCGTTGGTGCGTCCGAACCCCAGCACCAGGGCCTCGGTGATCTCGATGCTCTCTGACCTCATCAAGGGGACCAGCTGTTTCAGGAGCCAGGCTATGGAGGGTGTGCCGATCACCTGATCAGAGACACACACAAACGAACAATAAGACACTCTACACACTGGGCGAAGGTAATGTAATATGCTCATGACACCAGGCACTAGACTCAATATAAACTATGCAAAGGCCCAACCTCAACACAAAAGGAAAGGTGAACCAGAGCTACTGTACTATTAAATGTTGTTCAGACGAATCGAAGCATCAAAGTCCCACACTAACGGTTTTTTAACAGCTTGATTTCAGATTCAAATTACCTGAACAACCAAATGTAATTTATTCCTAACCTTTCGGTCCACCCTGTCCCTCATAGCCCAGTCAATAAAAACCAACCCACCTACAGTGGGATGGGTGACAGGGGGTGAGTCTCAGGGGGGCGGGGGGGGCTCAGGGGGGCGAGGGAGGGGGCGGGCGGGCGGGCGGAGACCTTGTTGTCGTAGCTGACGCTGCCGTCGGGGGTGGTGGCGGTGATTTCGGGCGTGGACGCCCTCAGGTGGCCCGAGCTCATGATGCTGGGTTTGGCCACGCCGAAACAGAGGATCAGGTAGTTCCTCCACAGGGTCACATACCCGTCCCACGTGCCTGCCGTGCTCGTCTTCTTGGCGTTCGCCGGGTTACTGTCCAAAAAAAAAAAATCACATCCGGTTACTTTCCAAACGAAAAACATTGGTTAACTGGCCAAACAAAACACACTGAGTTACTGTTCAAATGAAACACAAAACACCAACAGGTGATTTAGCACAATCATAGACAGCCTGCACACTCAAAGATATGTGCCCTTAATGTAGAAAACTAACGAAATTACATCAGAAGAAGAAGAACAAGGACAAGTAATAACAACAATGGCACTTTTTTCATATGGTATTCAAACCAATTAAAGAGGCAACTAAACTAAAGATACAACTAAAGAAGATGAAACATGGCAAACCAGATAAGTTGGTCAAAAAAACCATGCCTTCTGTGTCCAAAGTTTTAGTTTGCCAGCACCTTCGAACCCGGCATCGCGCATGTCCTGAGCTTAGACGCACAGCTTGGTCACAGGGGTAAGATTGGGGGTGACGGGGGGGTGACGGGCGCTCACTTGGGGTCCACCAGGGGCATGAGCAGCTGCAGGCGGGTGAAGGCGTAGGGCCAGGCATAGCTGAGCGCGGTGGGGCAGTGCTTGGGCAGGTTCTCCTGCCGCAGGAAGCTGTACAGGCACAGAACCCAGGGGTCCTTCACCGACTGGGCGAAGATCCACACGTGGGAGGGGCTCCTCACGTCGTAGTGGCTGTTGACCAGCTTGGCGCTCCACTCCACCAGCCACTGCAGGTCCACGTGGTGCCCGAGGGGCAGCGTCGCCTGGGAGGGGCGAGAGAACCGCCAATCAGTCCAGGACCTGGAGCACCAGTCAGCATCCGGGTTTTCGTTCCAACCAGTCACCTTAGTTTTAGTTTTCTGACAGCTCTATAAACTACCTATCAGTTCATGTCAAATTGGTGCAACTCCAGTCCTGGAGAGCTAATCTGTGTCTGAGTTTTTGTTCCAACCATTTACCTTAGTTAATAGTTTTCTGACAGCTCTATAAACTACACATCAGTCCATGTCAGTAGTATGCAAATCTGCTCTTAGAGCACTGCTCTGTGTCCGGGTTTTTGTTCTAACCATTTACCTTTTTAGTTTTCTTACAGCTCTATAAACTACACTGGTTCACTCCTGTACTTGAGCACAGTAAAATCTTTAGGATGCAAATGTCGATTGAGCTAATTCATTTGGAAATTTCCTGACTGAAATTAGAAACGTAATGACCTAATTTCTCAACTGAACATTGTAATGCTCATGTAAAAATTGCTACCGATAACTGAAGGCAACAGAGTTCTAGAACACTGACCTGAAATTTTTAAAAAGCATTCTTAAAAAAACCTGCTCTTCAAAGGTTTAACAAAGAAACGGCTACATCTTTAATGACGCCTGCAAAGCCGGTTTAAAAGCACACAGACGTATAAGTCTGGTCCAGCCGTTTCGAAAGGTACGTGGTTTTAAGGTGAGAAATGCTTGGCCTTGCGCCTGTAGCATTTCTTCATTCCAGAAGCCTGGTGAAAACCTATGCGGCACGCACACTGACCATATTTCACCCTCTTATCCTTCCATTTCAAAGCCTCTCTTTCTCTTTCATTCCCGACCTAATTCCTCCACTTCTCTCTCCTCCTATCGCCCTTCAGTTTTAAATAAATGAATTATTTTGGGATCTCATTTATCATGTGACTAAGGAATAATTTAGCACATTCTGGCAGACAGTGTGAGGAGATTTTGTGGTCTGAATATGAACACTGCCCAGCACACAAAGTAATGCTAGTATAAATGACCAAATGAGCCACCCTTTGATCTCTGGCGATAAGGAGACCAATGGTTGTGAAATAACCGTGCAGACCTGTCAGTGAATGAGTTTGCACAGTCACGCTGAATATCGTTCCCCTGTTTAATTTCCCCGCTGATTAAAAACATTCATAAAGACAGTAGACAGAGTAACAAAGTGCACATGCGCACACGCGTGCACACACACACACACACACACTCACCGTGTCAGAGACGGCCACGTGTACGAAGCTCTCCAGAACAGCAGAGCTGAGCTGATCCATCACCTCAATCATGGGCTTATCATCATCCTGCAGGGAGAGACCGCTGTCAGAGCCAGATACAGACCCACAGACACACACCTACAGACAGACACTACCCGTCTGTACTGTCAGAGCCAGGCACTGACCTACAGACACACACCTACAGACACACACAAACCATCTGTACTGTCAGAGCCAGGCACTGACCTACAGACACACACCTACAGACACACACTACCCGTCTGTACTGTCAGAGCCAGGCACTGACCTACAGACACACACCTACAGACACACACCAACCATCTGTACTGTCACAGCTAGACACAGAAATACAGACAAGCGCCAACCATCTGTACTGTCAGAGCCAGAAAAACACCAACTGTCTGTACTGTTACAGCGCTAACACTGACCTAGAGACACATACCAACCATCTGTACTGTTAGGGGCAGACACACAGCTAAACCCCAAACTCCCCCCTCCTCCGTTCCCCTCCCGTTCCCCTCCTCACCTCGGGCTGCCCGATGGCGGTGAAGAGGAGGCGGATCTCTCGCAGGATGGCGACGGCCAGCTTGCGGGTGGTGGGCAGGCAGGAGCAGAGCAGGACCAGAGCCAGGCCCTCCACGGCGTGCAGGACTGCGCAGTGACTGCGCTCGGGAGACATCCGCTGCAGGGGGAACATGCGTGTGTGTGTGTGTGAGTCCTGCTTTCGGGTCTGTGGTTCATGGTAATGTAGCGGGAACGCTGTTATAATGCATTAATACCAAGAGCCGCTCTCACAAGGTAAGTGCTACAAAGTGTCGGGAACGTGGTTATAACGCGTCATAAGCGTACCTCGTGAGAACGGCTCTTGGTGGGGCTCTGTGCTACAGAGTATTGGGAACGTGATTAAAAGGCATTATAAGTGTACCTCGTGGGAGCTGCTCTTTGCTACAGAGTAGCGAGAACCCTGTTATAATGCGTTACAAGCGTACCTTGTGGGAGGGGCTCTTGCTGGGGCTCTGTGCTACAGTGCAGTGGGGACATGGTTATAACGCGTCGTAAGCGTACCTCGTGGGAGTGGCTCTTGCTGGGGCTCTGTGCTACAGTGCAGTGGGAACGTGGTTATAACGCGTCGTAAGCGTACCTCGTGGGAGCGGCTCTTGCTGGGGCTCTGTGCTACAGTGCAGTGGGAACGTGGTTATAACGCGTCGTAAGCGTACCTCGTGGGAGCGGCTCTTGGTGGTGCCCTGCAGGGTCAGCCTCCACTGCGTGAGCAGCTGCAGGAGGAGGCGGAGGGCGGAGTCCAGCAGGCCGGGGTGCGTGTCCTGCCCCTCCCGCAGCAGGAAGCTGGTGAAGCCGAACAGGACGTCCTCCCGCCAGTCCCACAGGTCCACCAGCAGGCTCTGCAGCGAGTTCTGCGCGATCAGGCGCAGCTCGTCGTCCATGTGGATCGTCAGGCTGGGGGGGGAGACACGCGCGGAACGCACACGAACATGACACGCACATACACGTACGTTACACACACATGCACACACACACGGTACGCATACACGCACAGTGTGAGCACACACACATACACAAACACTCGGACACACACATTCAAACATACGCTGTGGGGATGTAATGGAAACCCAGGCCTTTAGTTCTTGCTGTGATAGGCTGCCACTCACATTGGGGAAGTGACTCATATTCCCGGCTAGAGAACATGAACACTTGTCAGCTGCACCACAACCCACTACAGAAACATGTAATTTTTCCCACATAAGCTGAACACCCCGCAATCATCCTGCAGATCGCTGCTCCGCTCGGAGCTAGCATGTCCCGAAAGAAGAGTCAGAGCCTTTTCACACGGGCGTCGCTGCGGAGACACCGCGTCTGCTCGCGGCCTGGGGCTCTGTCACAAACCCCCCCCCCCCCCCCCCTGTCACGCACAACCGCCTGTCTGCGGGACACCCCCCCCCCCCCCGCCAAGCTCTTAAACAGCGAACAGTATAAACACCCAATTAGCCCCCCAGGTTAGGTTACACACAGTCTGACTCCCTCTGCTTAAAGGGGTGATCTAATGCAATGAATTGAGTAGAGTGGTTTTATAACAGAATGGTTATACAGTGAGTGGGGGTGTGTTATAACACTGTTATAGAAGTGATATACAGTCTTATAGATGTGCTATACAGCGAGATTGACCAGGGTGGAGTTACAGCAGTGTTATAGAATGGTTATACTGTGAGTGGGGGTGTGTTATAACACTGTTATAGAAGTGATATACAGTCTTATAGATGTGCTATACAGCGAGATTGACCAGGGTGGTGTTATAACACTGTTATAGAAGTGATATACAGTGATCAGGGTGGTGTTATAACCATGTTACAGAATGGTTATACAGTGATTAGGGTGGTGTTATAACACTCTTATAGCATTGATACAGAAGTGGCAAACAGTGAGGGGGAGCCAAAGGACACTCACCGTGACAGCAGATCGATCAGTTCCAGTTTGGACATGCCGTCCGGTAGGATCCGAGGGATAGCAGCCACACACGTCCTGAAGAGATCGATCTTCGGCTTCCTCTCCCCCCTGTCCCGAGAGAGAGAGGGGGACAGAAAACATTCCGTTTCACACTCAGTGAAGGCCCAGTTAGCACCAAGCAGACCTGACAGGCCAGTTTTCAGAAAAAAAAATCTTCAGAATGTCTGGCTCGGTGAGTAAGCAGAGAATTGCAAGGCTGCTTTAATGAAAAACTGCTTCCACGCCAATAAATCCATGCGCTGACAGGAGTCATCTTGTATGTGATTTCGTTATTTTCGTCTTGTATGTGATTTATAGCGTCGTTCAACTCTCTAATCTTGGCAAACCATCTCTGCTTAAGTATTTTTTTTGTGTGTGATGAGTCACAGGTTCGAATATGAGAAACGATTCCATATCTCTCTCAAGTGCTATTTATAGTTTTTTAATTGTTTTCTGTGGGAGGGAGAGAGACGGCGAAAATGTAACTTAATAGTTAAATATTTGTGTAATCAATACAGCCGATAACATTAAAAGAAAATATTAAATTGCTCCAAGCAGCTCAGAATGGGACAGAGCCGGGTCAAATAATCACGTGAAACATTTTTAGACACAAGTGAAATTCCTCATGATTAATGACCATTTAGAAAATATGTATCTACTTTCAAACAATACTCAGATGCAAATTTTCTGAGCAGCTTTTTAACTGAAGGGTCGCCGGCCATTCAAATACTTTTGACCAAGGCCTGAGGTGGGGGGCTGGTGGTGATGGTGAGCATTTGGGGTACATCCACCCACAGTTAATTCATTATTATTATTTATATGACTGAATTTATCAACATACTTTTCCCAGACCTGTACCCGAGGATGTAAATTTTCAACTTTGGGGAGGGGGGGTATGTGGCAACAAACAAGAAATTTTCTTCAGGATTTTTTGGGGGAACACTAACAGTGCCACCCAATACAAATAAGATAATATTTGTTTTCCCAATGTTGGGGCGGGGATGTTGGTGCCTGTACCAGCCCTGCTAATGCTATAATGCTGGAGCATGTATAAAGGTCCACCCACGTGGACAGGGTTTCCCCTGTGCGTGCAATATATGTGCGATGAACTATGTGTGACCTCACACCTTAAAGGGATGATGTAATGATTCTGGATGCACATGTGTAAGTGGTGTCAAAGTACACCCACGTGATCATGTCCTCTGGCTCCTTGTTCAGCATCTGCAGGCTGGTCTTCATCATGCAGCGGCCCACCTCCTTGTCCAGGTGTCTGAGGATGTGGTCCAAGGCCTTCCGCACCTGCGAGTAGTACAGGGCCATACCTGTGTGGGGGAAAGAACAGTATTACAGACCTATCTGAGAGGATCGATTAGCGAGATTTAACTTACACTTCATTTATAATCTAAGAGATAAAAACACACCCTGTTGCTTTAAATGAGAGATTCAGAGACAAACAGGAAACAAAGGAAAGCTAGTAAATGATTACATCCAGTCAGCTCACTGAATAAATACAGAGAATCCTGATTGGATTTTGATGACCTATGGGCAGGGCTATCCCACTTTGAAAACTCAGAAAGTCACCTCCTTCCTTCACCTAATCAACGGAACAAGCCCACCCAGCCAATCACCAACCTTTCTGTTCTATAGAACAACCTCACCTAGCCAATCATCACTCACTTCAGTACACCACACCCCAGAGCACTGGGGGCGGGGCCCCAGGTCCGGAGACTCACCGATGAGCTTGGCCTCCTCCTCGGTCAGCGTCTTGCTGAGGAAGGTCCTCTTCTTCTTCAGCGTGTTCCCAGAAGGCAGTGTGGCGCCCGTGTTGGGCATGGGCGGCTCCCCGTCCTTCTGCTGCAGGTTGTCGGCGATGACCAGGAAGGCCCGCAGGCCGATGTTCATCCTCTGCGAGAGCAGAGATCGCCGTTACCGCCAAGTCGCGCTCGCCGCGTTCACTCGCACACGCATTCACCCGAGAATCACACTAAGATATAGTATGTCTCCAACACAAAGGGAGATCTGCCCAAGATGGCAGCTAAACAAATAAACGATATGAATGAATAGAATGTTGTCTGTGCCCTGCAATAGACTGGCGGCCTGTCCAGGGTGTATTCCTGCCTCTTGCCCAATGCATGCTGGGATATGCTCCAGGATGCATGCTGGGATAGGTTCTAGCACCCCCTGTGAAACCCTGGCCAGGAATAAGTGGGTATAGATAATATAAATAAATAAATAAATAAATAAATAAATAAATAAATAAATAAAATGATACAATAACAGACACATTAATGATCTGTAATAAAAGGTGACTCTGAACAAGGTAGCCACCCTTCTTCAGTAAGGCTCCAAACCTGTCCTCAATCCTGATTCAAGATCCAAGCCAGGGTAAGGAACAACCCCAGTTAAATTCAGGAAATTAATTCATATTCTCTGTGTCTTTTTTTATTGCTGTGCCATTTCATTGTTTGCTCTTGAACAGAAAAGCGTTGTGTTGTATTGGCTGGCTTCTGTTATCATGACCAAGACTCTCTTATCTCAACGCCACTCCAATAAACGGAAAATAAATATTGTGTATTCCTGGGCGCAACCTCCATGGAACTCCAACCAGATTGTGCTGCACGTCACACTTGTTCCTTGTGGTTGTCTTGCACAATTCCAAAACCTTATTGTCTTACTACAGGAACAACAGCTCATTTTTTTTTTCTGACTTCACTTCCTCTTTCTCAGAAAATGACAGAATCTTGGAAGAATGGGCTTCACACCTTCTCCATGTAAAGAGAGTTTTACAATTTTGGGCGAGAGTCTTCCAAGCAAAACAGCTGTAATAGCATGACCGTTGGGTCCCTAAACAAATGTGTACAGCTGAATAGTATTTCTGAGTAATATTTATGAGTTTTATTTCTACATTAAGACAAGGAAACAGGGCAGTAATTAAAAAAAACCTTGGATAAGAAAATTCACCTCACCTCTGGATTAAGACTGAAGGCTTTTGCTGGCTTTCCTACAGACAGCAGGTCAAAGAGGATCTCTTTCATTGCGAAATCCAGTCTTTCCTGCAAGGGCACAAACAAAACAATTGATAAGAAACCACTAGGGGATCGGGTGAAAAGGAGATCAGATGTCACTTTCTGTGCAAGAGTGAAATTCAACACCTGATGGTCAGTGATATTTCACAACATATACTGTGTAATAGACATGTGGCACTCACTGTTATTGGAAAACATACACTATGTATTGGACATGTGATGGTTAGTGATATTTGAGACCTAAAGCAGGGCTGCCCAGTCACGTTCCTGTAGATTTACCTTTCTGTAGGTTTTTAATCCAAACCTAACAAGGGACACCTCATTCAACAGCTAGAGCAGGGCTACCCAAACCCTGTTCCTGGGGATTTACTGTCCTGTAGGTGTTCAATCCAACCCTAACAAAGCACAACTCATTCAATGGCAAGAGATCCTGTTGAGCTGCTAATTAGTAGAATCAGGTGAGCCAAGTAAGGGTTGGAGTGGAAAGCTACTGGACTGTATATCCCCAGGAACAGGATTGGGCAGCCCTGATCTAAAGCTACTTCCTGGAATTTCTCAAACACATCGATGCTAATCCAATTGCATATTATAATATAAGCATGACAAATGAGGTGTGTGTCCACTTTGCTGGGGGTACGTGAGTGAATGTTGTTACATAGGTCTATTTAGTGTGTGGAAATCTATGGGTAAATTGCAGTGTGTTTAGCTGGAGGTACAACATCAGGTTAAAACCCCTAGACCACAGAACTGCATTACAACTGGAACAGCTACCCAACTCCGTGAAATAAGGCTTAGCTGTTCCAGCTGTGGTGCAGTTCTGCAGTCCAGTGGTTGCCGGAGAGCGAGCGAAGGAACCGGGCACAGACAAGCAGCCATTAGAGAGACAAGGGTTCGCTGAGCTGATTGAACTCAAAGGAGGTTTTGACGAGGAGACCTAGCGCAGAGTGTGAACGTTTCGTGAACAACATCCGCCACTCAAAAGGGAGCAGGGAGGGAACACAATGGCCTGGATTCAACTCTTAACCACGACTTTGATAATTATACCGCAAGCGCTGGCCTTTTGTTCACGGAAGTGTTCCGGCAGGTTCGTCTTGGCGATTGCTCAACTCTGAGCTCAGGAGGAAAACAAGCACCTGCGACCGTTTAACTGTGAGCCTTAGGGAAGGACAGATTGATTTAAATGGCTGAATGAAAGGCAGGCCGTCCTGTAAACTGACAGCGCGATTCTGTGTACGTTCGAGGGGTGAGGATTTATGGAGTAAATTAAACTAACGTTCTAATAACAGGGCACTGTGTGCGAACACGCATTACTACATGCCATTAACTCCATATTGGCTGCAGGAATTCTGCACATGTAGGCTTTGTGTAAGGGGATTGTGGAAAGATGTGCCTGGCCTTTCCCTGTGAGTATTAGAGTTGCCATATTCAGAAATTGTCTGTGCTCTGCAGGGCTTCCCCTGTGCGTACAGTACCTGTGCGATGAACTGGATAATCTCTGTGTTAGGGGACTGTGCTGAGCTGTGCGGAGCTGTGCAGGGTTTCCCCTGTGCATACAGTACCTGTGCGATGAACTGGATGATCTTGACGAAGATGTTGAGGGGCATGTCTCGGGGCACCACACTGCGGGACCCCTTGGGGAACAGGGTGGTGATGATGGTGTTGAGGCGGCTGTGGGGGAACACACACACAGAGGTGAACCCCCCGTCTCCCAATCAAAGTGTCCAAAGATATTTCGGATAAAGTATTCACCCCAGGTGCCTGCAGCAGGGTGTTGGATTACCTGCCCCCCCTGCCCCCCCACGACCCCCCCTTACCTCTGGGTTCCAGTGTTGCTCTCACATTTGATCCGGATCATGTAGACCCACAGGAGGCGGTACAGGGACTCCAGCGCCACTCTGGCCATTTTGGGGTCTTTGTTCTGGAAGAAAAAAAAAAAAAAAAAAAAAAAAAAAAAGCTCTGGTTATTTTACCCAGCAGCCCCCTGGAGACACAGAGATGACAGAGGTAGGCAGGTACATACCAGAAGAGTGGCAATTATTGTGCCAGCAGCATGGGGGGGGGGGGGTGTCATAGATGGACAACCACTGCAAATACTGAGTACTTCTGATAATGACCCTCATGCATTCATTACAAGTGTACTGTCTGAATTTCTTGCAGGATCTCTCTTGTAAAAGACACTCAGATGATTATACTATGGAACATAAACTATTACACTGAGACTATCATGCTGAATAACATAAAGTAGTACACTGAGACTGTTTATAAATAACTAGAACACTGAGACTAATCATACTATAGAAAATAACCCATGACACTGAGACGATTATACTGCAGAAAATGAATGACCCCCACAAGTGTGCAGTCAGTTAGTCAGCATTCTGTCAGCGAGCACATCGTGTTCAGAGAGACAGTAACGCTCCCTCCCTCTCTGCCCCCCGCTCCCCCTCCCCCCCTCAGACGCGACAAAATGCAGGAAGAGAACAGAATGTTTCAGATGCCAATGTACTCCGGGGGGGGGGGGGGGGTGCGGAGGGGGGGGGGTGCTCTCTCCTGCCAACTGCGGCAATACCATCACCCCTGCTCTTCACATCTCCCTCACTCTCTAACAAGGTTCTTGGTGTGCTGTTATAGATGGGTTCATCTGGGTTCAGAGGTCATGACCTTGAATGGAGGTCAGTGCTGTGACCAGACCTTGAGGGCAGAGTCAGCATCCCTCAACCCTTGCTGAAATGGACTCAAACTAAACATGCGTTAATAAATAAATAAAATATTAGCGAGAATAGCACAATACTGAAACAGTAGAGGATTCCGCTCGACATTCGGAATTCTACAACTCAGCATTCCGGAATCGTGTGCCCGTAGGCCGATCCAAACCTGCGGCAGGTCGACCGCCACGTTCACGCGGACGTTTTGCAAGCGACCAGGACGCAGCGGCCAGCTTTATCATCTCTACAAGCTGTGCACTTCAATGGGTTCAAAGGTCATGGGGTCACGACCCTGTACAATCCCCCAGGGGAATTCCACGGCAACATCACAGCCTTTCCTACCAACAGATCACACAGTGCCACTGAACTCCAAAAACACAACAATATAAGACGTATTAGACTGCCTTCGATGTGTGAGAAAGAGACAAAATCTCAATGCAGTAATGGTAGACAAATGAATGAAATACTCAAAAAGAGATAAGCTGGGTCTGCACATTAGCACGTAAAAAACAGGACAAGGAGCCCCTGATTCTCCCTTTCTCCATTTTAAAATCAATTTTCTGCTGCCTTCCCTAAGCGTGTTGTGCTACTACTCTTCACATCGTTCACATGGGGATCATCTCAGACACTGTTGTGCTGTTAATCGTTTCCTTAACATGGGGAATAATCTTAGACACTGTTGTGTTGTGATTTGTTTCATTCACACGGGGGATAATCTCTGTCACTGTTGTGCTGTGATTCATTTCATTCACATGGGGGGGGGGGGGGTAACTGCAGTTACCTTAGGTTGGAGAGGCAGTTGTTGAGAAAGACGTGCCACCTGTTGAGGAAGAGCTGCTTCTGGGTGACGCAAAGCAGGCACGTCACCAACGGATACAGAGCCTGAGAGAGACAGAGAGACATAGAGACAGAGAGAGAGAGAGAGAGAGAGAGAGAAAGAGAGACATAGAGAGAGAGAGAGAGAGAGAGAGAGAGAGAGAGAGAGAGAGAGAGATTAGTAAACAACCCATCTTTACGTCCTCATTCCAGATCTCACCACAGTTTATTCATCTACCCACCACAACCTCCTGCACCAACAAATGATGACTTCATTGGGTGATTCAAACGTAATGTCAACATAACTGCTAGCCCCAGCCCTGTGTGTACAGGGTGCAGTGTTGGTATACTTTGCAGTGCATTATACTCCTTGTTCTAATTACCACCTTAAAAACTCTGCTGGGTTGGAGAGATTCTGGATTATTTTTCATCCCTTTGAAGAATGTTGTGAACCTCGTTTAATGTACCATCAATGTATTCTACGATTACAATGACAAAAATCATAATCATCTAAACCATTCATCAACTAAACAATCATGATGAAAAAAAAATCAGCTCCCTTTCCTGTACAAGTGATAATAATGCTTTAAATGCGTCATGATTCAATGCACCAAGTTTTAAACACTCATATTTAGCTAACCACTTTAAATATAATATTTGTAAAGCACATTTTTGAAACCACATGGCATTCCAGTGTCCTCATTCCCCTAACCGGTGAATTTAGACATTTCTTTAAAACATTCCTTCAAAGTAAATATCACTTAACAACCAGGAACTACACATACAGGAAGGGTCTGCAGTAAAACTTTACAGCTCTCTCATTGTTTGACCAAAGGAGGGGGACTGAGGACTAGATGATGTCACTGAGTCAGTGACCTAGTTTAACCTCCACCTCTATGGTAGAGAGATGCTAAAAACTCCAATTCCCTGCCAATCTTCCATATAGCAGTGGCCTGGTACTGCATTTTTCGAAGGAGAGTGGACGCCCTTCTCCGTTCTCCCAAACTTGTTGCAGAAATTAAATTCATTTTGATGTCCCAGAACTTCACCAATCAAACTGTCCCAAACAAACCAGGATAAAATAAGGTGGAAAAAAAACCTCAGGAACTGAACCTAAATAAAAGAGGCACACCTCAGAGATGACGACTCACCAGAGAGTGCTTCTTCCTGGAGGACAGGTCCAGAGTGGTGTCATACAGGGTCTCCACAAAGTTCCTCAGCAGGGCACGTTCACCTCATTCTTCACCGCCTGGAGGTACACAGGAACCAATCAACACGGGAACTTAACACATAGACTGAACACAGGAGCTCAACACACAGACTCAATACAGGAGCTCAACACAGAGACTGAACACAGGAGCTCAACACAGACTGAACACAGGAGCTCAACACAGAGACTCAACACAGGAGCTCAACACACAGCCTCAACACATAGGATCATTATAGGGGCTAAACACAGGAGCTCAACACTCAACACCAGTTCTGAACACTGGGGCTCAACACTGGATCTCAACCCTGGGCTTCAGTAATATATTATGTTAAATGTGAAGGCCACAAATACATATTGAAATGTATGCTGTACATTGAGACTGTTTGTATATTCTGTGTGAACCATGTTTTTGTGTCTCTCCACCAACTCCAAGTGATACTGGCCCAAAGGGCGAGGAATGACATCATACTGTTTTCAGTTTCCTTATGTATGTCTCACTGGGAGTGCATTTATGAGCTGATGAGGCAAACATCCTTTACCTGTAACTGTACATTGCTTAACCCTCGTAAAAAAAAAAAACAGCGTACCTGAGAAAGACAGACAGAAGTAAGGATCAAACAAACATGACTCACCGCTGCTACTGGAACTAGGATCTCCACAAACAGTCCGGCCAGTGAGTGCTTAATGTCCTTGTCTTTGACCTCCAGAAAATACTGGGCACATTCCTGAAAGCAAAAAAAAAAAAAGAACAGCAGAGTCACTCTGTGCAAAACATGATCACACCACCCTGACACTGATTCACTGGAGCCAAAATTAGTCCTTAACTTTGGCCTGGATTCAATCAACATTAGTTTTTTCAATTTGGCCTGGTTTCATTCAAAATTAGTTCTTAGGGTTGGCCTGGATTCAATCAACATAAGAGAGGCGAGGCAAACAACCAAGATGACACCAAATTATCAGTGTCACAACTGATAGTGAGTGTTTATAAACAAAACTACACCATAACCTTTGAGTACCACAGTAGGTGCAAGAGGGAGGTCTAGGATCTAAGTTGTAGGTGGATTTAAGAATTAAATGTATTTGTATTCCTTACAAACAACAGGCAGGTTAATTTAGGGACCTGCTGAACTCACTGTACCGTGTAAGTGAAGAAAAATGTTAGATTTGATCTACACATGTACATGATGATTTTAGAAATTTTTTTAGAGATTACCCGATCTCTGTTCTATGCACACTTTATATGTGTGTGTGTGTGTGTTTTTCTCAGAAAAGGAACAGATGGTATAGATGTCTGGCTTAACATAGCAAAGCAACAAAACAAAGGTGGTTGGCCAGCTAGCAAGCTTGAGTTGAAAAAATTTCTGCTCATATGTTCTGCAGTACAGCGAATCAAACCTTTTTGCACATTCACATAATGGGATAAGTTCCTGTACCAACCAAACCAAGACAAAAAAAGTCAAGATTTTCCAGTATAAACAATTGGCTTTAAATGAGCAGTTTAACCACACAACAGAAACAGCTAGTAACAACACAGTTCAAAGCTCATCTAAAGAAATAAAAAAAAATTTAGAACAACTTCTAGTTTCATCTGGATTTGGCTGGTTTCCATCGTTCTTTTCCCAGCCCAACGCCGATGTTCACGCCGCTCTCTCAAAGTCAGTCCTCGTTCTGGTCTAAACCGGCTCTGAGCCCGTGACCTACAGCGTTAGGCGTGCGTTATTCCCATGACCGACTCTCAACTGCCCGCTTCGTTCCAGCGCGATTTCCAGACGATTCCACCGAAATCTGATGCTGGTCATAATCAGCGAGGGACTACTAGGAGGGCGGGGCCACTAGGGCCGTGAGCAGGGGCGGGGTCGGGTGGAGTCACCTGCATGAACTGGAAGGAGGCCTCAAAGTCCTCCACGGGGTACATCTTGATGCGGAAGAACTTGACGCCCATGATGAGGCTGATGGTGCTCTGCACCACGTAGGGCGTCTGCTCCTTGTGCCGCACGTCCTTCAGCTCCGCCATGAACTTCTTCTTCACCGCCGGGAACCTGCGGGAGAGAGAGAACAGGGGCCGAGGCCCAGTCAGCCTACTAACCAGCGCGTGCTCAAAGTATGCGCGGTCCACTAAGCGTACTGTTTAGTATGCAATGGGCAGTATGCAAAAGATATCCTACACACTATTTTCCAGCTGTATTGTGGAAGTGGGGTATGCTGTTTTGCCTTTGCGTGTGTGTGTGTGTGTGTGTGTGTGCGCGTGCGTGCATGTACACACACACACACACACACACGCATACAGACAGACAAATATAGCTACTGTTCTGGACCCTCACCTGGTACCAATGAAATTCTGTCACAGATAGGTCTCTATAGAACCAGAAATAGGTAACCAGGACAATTACAGCAGGTTAGAGGGAGGACACTAGGAACCTTAACCACTAACGTTATCCCCTTCATTTAAACTTTCATAACTCATATTAATGTTATCTGACACACACATACACAGTGATGGATGTATTAATATTGTCCATCAGAATTATAACTTTCCATTCCTAAAGCTGGTCAAGTGTGGCGCTGCCCCCAAAGCGGGACGATCCTGCAGTCAATACTAATTTCATCTTTTTACGAGGTCGCAAATTATTTCGGCAGATTTGAGGGTGAGAGACCAACCGGACAGCGTACAGATTAAAAACTGAAGAAGCCCGACGTCCATTTATTTCATCCATTCACCTACTTCAATGTTTATTTTTGTATTTACATGTTTGTCTATTTATTCATTTTGATATCCCGAGATCAGGAAAGCACTATCAAATAAACCTCTCCATGTATGGATAAGTATAACTGAATCCCTTCAAACAAAGCCCATCTCACATTACTAATCATTTGCTTCTCTTTGGAAACGCTGGCTGTTCATTTCTTTTTTTAAAAGTCCCATTATTTATTGATCACTAAAATGCATAAATATAGACTATCTGCTGAGCTAAGCAGTAGATATAATCGAGCTGCTGAATGCTGACATGGCTTCTTGTTTTATAAGGAGGAATATGAATTAAAATCCATGGAGCAAGCTAGCCTCAAGCTAACAGGAAAAACCAGCTACAGGGCATACTGTGTGCAATGGAGGCAGTAAGATCCAAAGAATAATTGGATTTTGTTTCAACAATCACCAGCTAAGTGTAGAGAAAACATCTTAATCGGTGAGGACAAGCACCTGCCCATTCGCATTGCTTTGCCGATGAACCGTCAGGTGAGGGGATATTGCCCACGGAACATGCTTTTAGTGTTCAGTTAATCACCAGGTAAACTACAGGTAATGGAGGCAGCCACATTCCACCCCTGACATTTAGAATGTCGCAGGGTAAAGAGGAAACTGCTGTTTGTCCTCCGCGCAGTGCAGTCTTCCTTGAGTTATTATCCTCAAGTGACTTAATGTATTGTTCTCTCTCTCTCGCTCTTTCTCTCTTCCTCTGTCTCCCCCTCTCACTCTCTTTCACACCCCCCTCTCTTCCACATCTCGCACTCCCCACTGTGTTCCCTCTCTCATTCTCTCTCTCCCTCTTCCACCTCTCTCTATCCCCCTCTCGCCGTACTGTGTTCTCTCTCTTATTCTTGCTCTGTCTCTCCCTTCCTCCCTCCAGTTTGTACTGTTAGCATAAAGGGCCAGACTAGCACTAGTATTAATGCTAGCATTAGTGCTAACACTAGCATTAGCACATGCACTAGTGCTAGCACTAGCATTAGCACTAGCACATGCACTAGTGCTAGCACTAGCATTAGCATTAGCACATGCACTAGTGCTAGCACTAGCATTAGCACTAGCCCTAGCACATGCTTGGACGCTGAGCAGGACGCACAGTACGAGCATTCCTGCCTCTCCCCACGGTCTCCTTAAGCAGGGAGACCTCCACCCTCTATCAGGGGCCAACCCTGCATGAGCTCATTATGTTAACTGTACCATATCACATTACATTAAATACACACTGCGTTGCTGCAATGAACATTTCCATGAATTTTGAAAACCATGAATTAATCCTTTGTTTTAAAGGCAGCCATTTTGTACTGTAAACAGGGCCCTTGTATTAATCCCTAGTTTGCCGTGGATGCAGGTCCTAACCCAGCCAGTGATCTCACTTCCTGTCTCTCGTCCGCGCGGGTCGTTAGCCAACCCAAGGAGACCGCTATTTTGTTTTTTTTAACAGCTTGCTGGACAGCATCCTTATTACGGAGCAGAGTGAGCTCTGGAGAGGAACGCCTGGCCCAAATGCATCAGGCCCTCTGTGTTCCCACTCCTACGGCACGGAGCGTTTCCTCTGGTCTTTCGTGTTTATTAATGTATTGAATAAAGGTTGCCAGTTCTTTGTGCAAATCATCCTCCCCCTTTTTTCACCTGTCCTAATCAAACATGGGGCAAATGCTTTGTAAAAATAATAATTTAGACACCAGTGAGAGTCCGATAGGTCACTATTGACTAATTTTGGAAGAAATGTTTTTTTTTGACTAATATTCAAAACAATTATTCTTTAATGAGACTGGGGTGTCTTTTCAATAAACACATTTCCATTAAAGACTCTCTGAGATCTGTCAGATTTTTTTGCAGCAAACTTACCAAAACCTCAGGGTTTAAACATACAGACCCATAAAGGGGAATCCCAAACATGGCAACCCCACCTTGTCTGGGCTAGGTGCTACAGTATAAAGTGGATTTCCCAACATGGCAACCCCACCGTGTCTGGGCTGGGCCTTACCTGGACTGAGCCACGACTCCGACGACTTCAGCGTACAGGTCGGCCACTATGTGCATGTTCCCAGTGTTGGGACCGAGGTACCTGGGAGGGGAACGTGATACACCTGTCACACGTCAGCCAATCGGACTCAAGATGTCAGAAAGGACATACGCTAACCCAAAAAATGTCTCGTGGAAGTACTGACAAATCCAACAGTACTTATCTTACATTCTCCATAACCAACTGAAAAGAAATGTTTGTGATATTTTTTTATAAAGAAGTGTTGCTTTAAACTTAAGACTCACCCCTCTCTGTATTTAAAGTGTCTGAATGCCAGGTTAATGACCTCCTGAATCAGGCTGTCGAGGAGCGGGTGGAGTGGGATCTAGGAAGAGGAAGATACAGAGAATCAGTCACCAACCAATAAAGGCCGCTACTATTGGACCAATGTCATCAGTGACAGCCAATGACAGACAGGCAAAATTTTCCATCGTTACATGACTGATTAAGATAGATGGTAGAGTATTCTGTGTGGTGGTAAGGGAATGAATGTCAAGTGCAGATATTCAGTTCAGACAAAAACAGCACAGAATTAGCAAAAAAAAAAAAACCATACCTGTTTCAAAACCTCTATAAGCACTAGAGAGAATATGAAATCAATTGCCAGATCCCTCCTTTCAAGTAGATAATCCTTCTGCTGCTCATCACTGTGACAGAGATAGAAGAGAGAGAGAGTGAGAGAGAGAGAGTTATGGAACAGTGTGGCAGAGTCATAAGATGATCTCAAACATACGGTAAGTTATCTAACAGAGTGGCAGTGGGTAAGAAGCTCACTTTTTAGACTTGGTGTTGGCTCTGGGCCTGTACTCGTGCGACTCGTCCTCCATGCCGTTCTGTCTCTTGTACCAGTCGAACAGCGTGCGCAAGATGGAGGGGAGGCAGTACTCCGCCAGGGAGCTCATGGTGCTGATCAGCTGGGAGACAAGCAGAAAAACACGTTACCCACGCGCACAGAGAAACACGTCACACACACACACACACACACACACACACACAGAAATACGTTACACACACAGAAAAACACATTACACGCAGAGAGAAACATGTCACACACACAGAGAAGCACCGCACACACAGACACACTCACAAACGCACACCTACACACACACCTGGTCAAACTGTGGGTCCTCCCCCCGTTGCAAGGATTTTGTCAGCGGCTTTTCCTGCAAAGAGAAGAAACAAACGAAACAGGACCGTTAGCACTTGCTAACAAAAACAAACAGCTAATAACGTTTCCAGTTCCATGCTGTTCCACTAAGAACCTGTACATTTACTGATACCGGCTGACCTCACACAACACAACCGACAGCATATGCAGACAGAGGCCCAGGTGTAGCAATGAGACTTACAATATCAGGTTTCCTTTCACATATCCTAAGGCTGCCCATTATGAGCCAAAACAGTGGTACCCAATCATATTTTTTGGAGATTTCTAATTGGGCCTACCTGACGCTACTAATTAGCAGCTCAACAAGGTGTCTTGCTGTTGAATAAGATGCGCTTTGTTAAGGTTGGAGTAAAAACCTACAGGACGGCAGATCTCCAGGAACAGGGCTGGGAAGCACTGAGATCAAAGGTCAAAAAACAGATCTGATCTGTGTACATTAGGGGCATTGATCTAGGATCAGGTGTCCTCTGTACCTACCCTGTACCTACCTCTTCCGACCATGAGCCAGAAATCAAAAAACTGATCCCAGATCAGCAGTCCTACTCTGCTACGCTTTCTGAACACGGGTCCCGAGCTCCACCCCTTCTCCGTCGCCACATTCTTTCAACGAGCGACAATTAACGAGGGGGGGGGGGGGGGCGCTAACGATGACGGGCACTGCGGCAGGCTTTAATCACCCGGGGGGGGTGAGTTGGGGGGGGTGATGAGCTTCCCACGATCAGGCCAGGCTGGGTAGGGCATCTCACTGTACACCCTCCACCCTCCTCCCTCCAGCCTCCCCCGACACATTCTCTCCATTCCAGCCATAGCTTTCCCCTCCCCAGGGGAGGAGGAGGAGGAGGAAGTGCCGGCGGGACTCTTGCACGAACTTCCTGTTCGACGTGAGAGAGGGAACAGGGGCCGGTTTGGGACTGGGGGGTGGTGGGGGGGGGGGGGGGGCAATGTGCAGGGGGTATGAGCGGAATGCTGTCCCTCTCTCCATGGAGCACGCTATGTCAGAGATCTAAGTAAACACTTACGTGTCCTGCAGGTCAAGACTACAGAAAGAAAGAAGCAGAACCGGAATCTTCTGACATTGGAGTGAGCTCTGGAAATTTACTGCTCAACTTGACTGACTGCTGCCTCAAAAAATACTTAAACATGCTGTCCTAAACTACTTTAAATAAATATATCAACATATAACAATGCGTATCTGAACACTGAAAGACTAAAATAGAAAAAATATTTGGAACATCTGCTAGTCTAACTGGGGTGTATACTGTTTTAAAGCAAATAGTAAAATAGACATAATTTAAGCAGTTTTAATGCCAAAATTATTCATTTAAATTATGGTTCTACCAATTGCTCCTGACCAGCATAAACCACGCATACTCTGGTGAAAAGTTAAGCCACACTGGAAATAAAGCAAATGCATATAAGAGAGTTTATGTGGAAAAAGCACATACATAGTGAAGGCCTTGTTCTCCCTGGGGATGCTGTACATGCATCCCAGTCACCAGGATGAAGCCTGACGAAGCTAAAATGCAGAGCCGACTTAATCGATTTCCAAGAATTCTCACTTCTCGCTCCCCCCCCAAGGGACACCGCCAGCTCATACCAGCTGACATAGGGAGACGTTGCGGTAAGGTCCCAGAAAAGTTTCCCGAACGTTCATGAAGTACCATATGGTACCATAAATAGGGGCTAGGGACTATCTATGGTACCATGAGACTTTAATGGGCCAGTACTGTGTATGGTAAAGTGACAGTTGAAGGAGGAACTCTCTATGGTATTACAAGAGAGCTGAGGAGAAGTCTCTATGGTATTCCAAGAAAGCCAAGAGGGGAAGCCTCTATGGTATTGTACAAGAGGTGGGCTGGGAACTCTGTGGTATTGTAACAGATGTACAGGGGGGAAGTCTCTGTGGTATTGTAATAGAGGTAAGGGGTGGTCTCTATGGTATTCTCAGAGAGCTGAGGGGCTAAGCCTCTCAGATGGGCATATCAGGAACACATTGCCTCCTCAATGCCCTGCTATGGACTCTCGTGCAATGCATGCTGGGATAGGCTCCAGTCCAATCCCCCCCCCCAGGAATACATTGGTTAGAAAATGGATGGATGGGTGGACTGCCTCATCAGGCTAAAAGGATAGACAAGGAGAAACCTCCACCTGCGTACCTGTCCTCTAGAGCCCGGGCACCCCTGGTCTCTATGGTAATGCCTGAGAAGTGAACAGGGACATGCTCTCTGTGGTAATTAACACTAACTGAACAGCCGAGGCACGTGGGATTGCTAGCGCTCTTGCTAGCATCTGTCCAGACACCATGGCCACCCGGCTAATGAGGTTCCCCACGGACTCCATTACGGCTCCTCCCACGCAGCGGCGGCTCCACCGCGGGGAGCTTTTCCCCTGAGCGCTCCAGGGAAAAGGCGACAAGAAGAACACACAGGAAAAACAGCTCCACGGCGATGGGATCTTGGCAACAAACGTCGCCTTGGCCGAGTCTCAAAACAGGACACCCACAGATGACGCCCTCCCCAGCAAGCGAGCGTCCGCTGGACCGCCGTAGGCGCCAGCTGTCGGTCTACCGCCATTTCGGAAATCAGCACTACACCGGTCCACTAGCGGCTCCACCGTTAGTTGACATACACCTCCTAACATACGCCACGTGCTTACTGAACATAATGCAACCCTACATCTGTGGCAACATACAAGCTTGTTCTTACTCTGTGCAGCTCTCTCACACTAAACGAGAGGCTGCAGAGGGAAGCGGAGGGAGCCATTTTCTCCGGGTTAAAACATTCGTCGAGCTCAGCGGCCCGGCTCGCTGTGGGGTCCAGACAAATGCACTTAAAGATAATTACTTCCTGTTGCGATTAAAGCCGCCCCTGAGCTTGTCCTCCCGTCCATAAAGAGAGATCCTGCCCCCATTCCCCTCTAATGGAATTGGGCATCAACGCTCGACGGTAAGTGCTAGTGGTGAACCGTTTTTTTTTAATCGTTTTTTTTTTTTTTTTTTTTTTTTTTAAACAGCAGGCCCCGCTGAGGCAACCGTACGGGCACCCAAAACGCCTCACTTCCTGCTTACGGTTGACGTTAGCACAGGCTACGTGATGCTAACTAGCAGATGGCCGGAGCAGCCGAAGCCTTGAGACTGCAGCGTGCAGGAAGTGCACGACAGAAAGTATCTCTGAAGAAAATGGTATTTAAAACCCTGTTGTTAGCCATTCATGACGCCCGAGTGACTTTAAGGAAAAAAACATCATGCTATTTCAGTTGCATGCGGAAATGAAACCATGGCAACAGACTTCTTCACAGTGCTCTGTCGTGCTTCGTGTGGGCTGTCAAGTTTTCCAGGCCATCAGTCTTAATAATAACCCCCCCCCCCCCCAAAATCAATAGGCAATGTTAAAAACCTTGCAATCCCAATTCATGTTATTTCCCGATTTTTTAAACACTCTTGAGATCTCAGCACCGTCAATGTTGTCTTTGTTATGCAACAACTAATAAAGCTGGTTAAAAACCATTATACAATTATTCTGTGCTGGTAAAAAAAAAAAAAAAAAAAAAAAAAAATGTTTCTACATTACATTGCAGTCATTTTTTTAGCAGACACTCTTATCCAAAGCAACTTACACAACTTTTTACATTTTTAGCTTTTTAGCATTTACATTGCATCCATTTATACAGCTGGATATACAGTATACTGAAGCAATGGAGGTTATGTACCTAGCTCAAGGGTACAATGGCAGTGTCCTACCCGGGAATCAAACCTTTAGGTTTGAGAGACCAGCTCCTTACCCATTACCGCTGCCCACATAGAAAATAACATTTTTTGGAGCAGACAGACATGGTTTCTCAGCTTGTAACACCAGACTGAACCAGGACATGCACACCGAGACAAATCGATTCCCCCTGAATGATGACAGCAGTTGAAGAATGCCTTGGAAAGCAGACCTGTGACGAGGCACTTGGAGTTGAACCCATCGGTTATTATGTCCTTATTTTGACTGTACATTTGTGCTCTGGTATCCTACATGCTTTTGAGTGTGTCTAAACTGCCCCATGGGGGCAATGAAGAGCTCAAGGCAAATCGATTGGATGTTCCATCTCCCTAACTTTGAAACCTTCCAATTTGATGCATGTTCTTAAATTTATTAAGGGTCACGTTTTGAAAATGAATTAAAGGGGCGTGGCCTAAGACTATACAGTGGCAATGGATGTTCTGTACTGTAGTAAAACACCAGCCCAACCCTCCTGTAGTTCAGAAGCAGAGAGGACAGGAGGAAAGCAGGAACTAAGCATCTGGTGGGTCCCTGCATATGCAACTCAAGGCTTTTAAATATTTTTACAAGGAAAGTTTACAACTTTGAATAAGTTATGAGTTATGCTTTTTGATAGAAGCTGATGCCACTCTTGGCTTCCATGTGCAAACACTAGTTCTCCTAAGAGCGTCTCTCTTTGATATTCTCCGAGTCAAAGCTTCTCGGCGTGGTCATGTGACTGGCGGGGAGACTCACCAGCGGCTCGGCCATGATGATGCGGATCTTGCGCTCGGACACGCCGGTGAAGTTGGCGAAGAGGCTCTTGAGCACGTACTCGCCCGGCTTGCTCTCGGGGTCCACGGCGACGGTCGTCATGGCTGCCGGTCCTCTGCGGTCTCCCGGGGCGGCGGAGGCGGGGGGCGGCAGCGGCTTGCTGTACCCGTTTCCGACCGGCGACACTGTGGGACACACACACACACGGAGCTCAGCGACCAAAGCGGAATGTTTCCTACGGACTGCGACCCCGAGAGAGATTCCACGCGCGGAGTGGCTTTCCACAGCATGCAGAGGAAGCCAAACAGAACTGCCTCTATCCACAACTTTCCCCTGACCTCTGACCTTTCCCAGGTTCCTTTGCATGCGGTCTGATAAGCACTTCCTTCCAGCAAAGCTATAAATACACTGATGGCTGTGGAAAAAATAAAGGCCTGTCACAAACAGAGTCATCTGAAGAGGAAGATATTATGGATGATTTTCCGATGCAAGCCTACCTTTGTAGGTGGGAACTCAAAACCTTGAGCTAAAAGCCAACAACATGGAGGCACCCGTTAAATGTTTTTCTTATTTATAGTTAACCTTTTTCCTAACCAGGAACTCTTTCTGAAGTGGAAACCTGGGGAATAACACCCCTTCTCTTTCAAAAAAATTTCTCAGGATAATTTAGTGCTATAATAATATTTAGTGCTAAAATAATAACGTTCTCAACTGAACATTCTAATTCTGATGCAACAATCACTACTGGTGAAAACAATGTGTTCTAGAACACTGGCTTCGAATTTTGGAGAAAAAGAAAACATGCCTACTCTACAAAGGGTTAAAATAAAGTCCCAGGAGTTAAACTGGCGGGAGAATGAATGCATGTCCACAACCTGGAATCCCTACCAAGTAAATTCGACTCTGGGAAAAGCGGTGTGGTAATGGGCAGATTACTGACCCAAGGCGGTCGACGGTCAGTCCGATAAGTGCGACACAGACGCTGTTTTTCCATTAACGTGTGAACACGGCATCAGCCAGCCACACGCCCTGAATTCTGCTCGCGAACCAAACCACCACCCGAGCCAGCCAAGGCTTTCATCTCTTTACACTCTCTCAGCAGTGATGTCATCACCCTTTGGCAAGAGGAAAACATTTCCCAGTGTTTTCTCAGTGCTACAATTGTACATGAGTCAAAACGATCATTTAAAAAAAGAAATAGGCCTCTTGGCCTAGACCCAAACCTATTTGAAGCATGCCAAAATAAAATTGGCATTACTTGCAAAAAAAAAAGCCCAAAGAAACAGAAATAAACATTACATCACGCAGACTGTTTATCCCTGACAGTACACTACTGTATGCTGCTGTTGGGAGATGCTCCAAGCCCTGTCTCCGGGCTCCCAGAATGCATTGCGGTGGCCTGGTGAGTGTGTTTGATGTATTACCGAGCTGAAGGAGATTACAGTCTCTGCGTCTCTTAGTTTGCCCACGCCCACACCAGCTGACCCTGGGGAAAGCAGGTGGGCGGGAGAAGCCTTGGATACAGAACAAGCCAGATAAACGCATTTCTGTTGACAGCCAGGACCAGACAAATATCAGCCGGGTGGCCGTGCTGGATTAGAAATGCTCAGATAAATGAATGCCGGGAGCCAGTCTCTCTGAATTAAGGCCCCTACAATGCAGGCTTTTTTTTGAACATGGCCATTCAAGAGAATCTGGACATGTAAAAGAAGGGTTGTGTCAGATGCCATAATTATCTGCGTGCCAAAATGGAATGTCCTGACCCATTATGCACCTGTGATGTCATAATGTCATATCGGACATGTCCAGAACCTGCAAGACTCCAACGACGCATCAGTGAAAACCTGCAGTGTAATAACTATGTTCTCTCTTGGCGCTTCAGGAAAGAATAAATCAATAATAAAGAATAAAAATCCAGGTCTCTGACGGTACCCGCAACTTCAACAAATCACAATCATCTTATAGTTAGAAGGCTCTTTAAATACTGAGATGGGCATCAGTGGTAATCCTGTGAATCCAGTGATTAAGGAAAACATTCTGGTGATCTGATCTTACATTAACACTGCCTGGTCCAGTAACAGCAGGGAGGGAGGGGGAGGGGAAGAGAGAGATGGGGAGAGACAGAGAGCGAGAGAGAGATGGAGAGAGAGAGAGAGAGAGAGAGAGAGAGAGAGAGAGAGACCCAGAGACCCAGAGAGAGAGAGAGAGATCACAGATCAACAGAAACCCTGTTTTTTTTTAATCAGGCTGAACCCTGGTTAACCCCTGAGAGAAAGGAAAGCCCCTCCCACATGCGAGGCATCTGCCTGTGACATCATGGCAATGACATCACCGTTTCCCCCAGTGGAAAGCGTGTGGGATGTATCACTGGGCATCCTGGATGGGGGGCAGTGTTTTTGTAAACAAGACCATGGTGATAAATGACAGCAGACTCCTGTGACAAGGCTGAGGCAGGTCCACAGATTACCAGCTGTGATGTAAATACAGGTTTTTCCTACAGGAAAATGCTTCACGGACATTTTTGCATCCTGGAAAAACATAATGTTTCCACAAGATCTTTAGGGGTTAGCTGAAAGTCAAGGAAGCGTTTCTTTTGTCTTTTAACAAACACGTCACTTAAAACTAACCTGACACCAGTTCACAACATTGTTGGAAGACTGCGCTTTAGAAGGAAGATCAGAAAGACAAAAAGAAACAAAAAGAAATGTTTTTGATTCACTGCAACCTCTCTGCACAATCGCTTGCTTACTGCAAGGTTGTCAAAAGTTGTAATAAGTTTTTAGTGCTATCCGAGTGTGCTCTGGGATTTCACCTCAAAGCACTTCTCTGTCAATCCAGTCCAATATTGCTACACTACCGCAGGGCAACCATCTCTCTTCATTACCACTCAAACACCACCTGCGAGATATTAAATTCGCCCAATCAATACCGGGCTGTGTGTGACACCGTACAAGGACCACCGTTCTGATAGGAGTGATGATGACTACCTTACGGAGCCCCTGCCTCGGCAATAACGCGAACAAAGCGAGGTTTAGATTAGCTGTCAACGGCGTCCCTCGTCATAAATCAAGCGCACTCCAATCAAACCGTTCTCCGAGCGTTTCTGCGGCAAGGACTATGAGGAGACCCCTTTAAAACGGATCCTCTAAGAGAGAAAGCAATTAAAGCCCCTCCCACCCCGGAATTCACCACGGGCCAATTAAATTTAACGAACCCCGAACACGCTCCAGCATGACCCGTCTTCCTGAGACTCCAGCCTCAGCTCAGAAAGGTCAAAGGGCACCAGTAGAGACTCTGCACTACAGCCATGAGCGCATCAGTAACCTCCCCTCTGCTGACAAGACGGAGGACCAATCAGCTGCAAGGGATTCAAACGGAAACATTCCATTTTTATTGGACCAATCAGATCTCCCGCTCCTAAATCATTCGGTAACTGAAGTGCTGGTGCTGTGCTGTGCTTGCATTGTTTTGAAGGGAAGGGAAACAGCCTTTGCTTGCTTTGGTCTGTGTGTCTCCGGATAATTGTTTCTGAGAAGCTTAAGCACAAGAGAATAATAGGACAATGGCACAGCGATGTTAAGGAGCGTTCAGTGAAAACCACAAGAATACAGAGAGAATGAAGTGAGCCGTGAGATTAACTTGTGATTAGAATGTTCTTAACTGAACATTCTAATGCTGATGTAACAATCACTACTTGTAATGGAAAGCAATGGAGTTCTAGAACGCTGACCTGACCTAAACATTCCAAGAAACCTAGTCTTCAAAGGGTTACGGAGACACAGGATCAATCTTGATAGAGCACAGCCCAGCCAGTTTACGGGGTTACAAGGGCCTCTATGGTAAGAGTCAGCATCACATAGCATGGCATAAACCTGATAGGATACTCAAGCAAAAAATTATTTCAAAACATGCTTCTTGCCAATGACCCTCGCCTGAGCAGCATCAGAATGAACTCAATCCTTGACGACGACGGTCATAAATCACAATATACAAAGTAGAAAGAGCGTGTGCTCGTCCCAAAATGACTGTCTGATGTCTGATGAAAAAACTCGGTCGATTGAGACATCACATTTGGTAATAAATAAATTTGGCATAAGGGAACATTGTGCACTTTTTTTCCCCCACAAATCACAATATACCCACCAGTGACTGACAACTGGCCCCCGGCAAGATGCGACCAGGAGACCAGCGCACCCCTTCAAATGATTACAGGACTAATCTACCAAAACTCCTGCACACAGCCAGACACGGTCTGATTGGCTGATAAACCGGGGGGTGGGGGGGGGGGTGAAACCGGTAACCAGGTTTCCACGGAATGACTCAGCACGAGACTACGCCGGCATGCTGATATCCCATAAGTCTCGGTTCCGGTCGATGCGTTCGTTTCGCCCCCCCCCCGTGTCTAATCGGTGATGCCGCTCCTCCGGAACGAGCCGGGAACATTCCTGGCATTCCCGTGGCGCTCCGAAACGGGACGGCGGAGGACGGAACGCCGGCCTCCCGCCGCGGTCACACCGCCGTGCTGAAACTGCGGCCCATCACGGGGGAGCGAGAGCCTAAATCAGCAACGCTGGGAGGACATGGGACAAGCTTCGCTATGACAACGAGCCAACAAATCACAGCTGCCCCCAAAAAAAAAAAAAAAAAAAAAAAAACTCAGCAGCAGTGTTCGCACCTCGACTTACTGACCAGCTGACACAAAACGTTCACAAAACGTTCTCAGAAGGTTCTCACAACGTCGCCGCTAACATTGACAAGACATTGCACCAACATTGCAAAGGACATTTTTTTGTTAGGCGGGCGATCTGTGCTGGAATGAAAGAATGCTTGGCTCTGAAGGCCTGTCGAACCACAGCCAATCGGATCGTGTCTGGCTGGTGTGTGGGAGTTTTGGTAGACTAATCCGGAAATCATTTGAAGTGGTGCTGGACTCCTGGTCTCATGTGCCAGAGGCACAATTCGCAGCTTAATAAATAAAAATATGGAGATACTGCATTATAAATAAACCACTGAAATACATTTTCCATCACATTTTCCATGTCCTCATATTTACAACATATTACAATTTACTGTAGCATTGTTGTTTTTAGGATATGAATGTCTGTGAAGTCATGATTAAAAAAAACTAATAACTTTTTGTAAAATTTACAGAAAAATACAAGATTCCATTTTAATTGACTCTAATGCCCCATTACATTTGTCTTTATGTGACATATATCTGATTTTACCTCATATTAATGACTGCGGGCTAAACGCAAGAAAGCAGACACGGGTTCGATTTCTCCCGACCCGATATGAATCGCGCCTGGAGGGAGTCTGGGTCGGGTCCTGCCAGTATCGGATCTGACTTCCTGTCGGCAACCTTCTACTGACAAATAGCATCTCATAATAAGCACGCGGAAGATGCCAGACAAGCCGTTGTTAAGCTGGTTGTCAGGTCAGATTGAAAACTAGCAGAAACGGTGCTAAATGCAGGCCTAGGACACACGTAATTGGATGATAACATGTTACAAATCAAGTGACAAACACATGTGTATGGGCCATGCAGACCTCTGACTGATCAAGCGTAATGGGACAGGTGGTTGAACAAGGCCCTAGTTTTGGGGGGGGGGGGGGGGGGGGGGGGGGGGAGGCATGGAAAGCCGTGTATCTGATACAGGTGTGTACCCCCTCCCCTCCCCGTCCCCCTCTCCTCCTCTGGTCTGAGTCAGCCTGTGCAACTGTAAATAGCTCTTTACATCATATACACGGGGGCGGGGAAAAGGGGGGGGGGTTACCATGGAAACGATAACGAGCGGCACTGAGAGAGGGTTCCAGATGTCCAGACCCAGAAAATAAAGGGCCGGTGTGGAAGGCCCCGGCGGGGACGGCGGGGGCCGCACCCCCAACGCAAACAGTCCAAACGAAGGCGGGGTCGACGGTCGCCATGGAAACGGATGATGTCATGCCATCCCGGAAAAAAAGGAGGAGAGGGAGAAAGAGAGAGGTCCGTGGAAAACGGTGGGTCCAGTGGGATATGAATCCACAGACGCCATTACGGAGGACAGGAAGAAAGAGAGGAGGGAAAACGCACTGCATTCAGAGCCAAAACATTCAGTCTGCAGCACAGAGGAACACTACAGAGAGGGGCAGCGTAGTGCAATGTAACCGTAACTCAGAGGTTGCCAGTTTGAATCCCAGGTGGGGCACTGCAGTTGTACCCTTGCACAAGGTACGGAACCTGAAATGCTTCAGTAAACATCCAATCTATAAATGGATTGTGCGTTATAAAACTCTACAGTCTAAATTGCACTGTATGCAGGTATGTGTTAAAAGTCTAGAAGGTGAATGAGTGTGAATAACTATACAGGGTGGAAGAGTCACAGGTACAGCAAAAACTGCAAAGAAAGCAGGAAGCCTCAATCCATCGTCGGCTTGGTGCACTTCAAACGCAATCCATGCCTGCAACGCAAGGGTCCCGGTACAAGACCGAGACCCAACCCGCCTCATTTTGGGCAGTATGATCTCCTGTGGGACCCCCCTGTGGCTCCTGGGGTCTGGACTGCATCTGTGAGCTGAGGTAGAGCCCCCATGGGGGGTGGGGGGTGTGGAGGGGTCTGGCTCAGGACCAGACTGGGGTGAAAGGAACAGCAGTGTGTGCAGAAAGCAGGGGAAACACACACAGGGCCGAGGTGAGCCTGTGTGTTTATATTCCAAGGCTGTGCAGCATTGTTGTCATGGCGGCGTGCGTCATGCTAATAGATGTGGCGAGCGCTAGCATCAGAACCTCCTCCATCCATCCCTCCCTCTCTCTCTCTCTCTCTCTCCCCCTCCCACCTCCCTTCTTTCCTGTCTCACTCCCTCCATTGATGCCCTTCCTCTCTCCTTCTCTCCCTCCATTGATGTGCTCACCCCCCCCCCCTTTCCCCTCCCCTGCATCACAGCAGATAAATGTCTTTGTCTGGGAAAAACAAAGCTGCCTTCCTGCTACCACCCATACAGATTGGCTGTGAGGTGCCCGGCGAGCTGTGATTGGCCGAGTGAGGCCCAGCCCTTGCAGTGGGGGGGGGGGGGGGTCGGAGCGAGGCTGAAAACAGACACAGCGGGGGCTAAACGCTGACACCGCGTCAGTGCTGGAGCACAGAGGCTCTGCCGCAGAGCCCCACGAATAAACCACACACACACTCACACACACACACACACACACACACACACACACACACACACACACACACACACACACACACACACACACACACACACACACACACCACACACACACACACACTCACACACACACACACACACCACACCGCAGCGTGGTACACACACACACACTGCAGCACAGCGCGCACACACACACACAAACCACAGCACAGCACACACACATACACACACACACACACTCACACACCGCAGTGCACACACTCACACACACACACACACACACACCGCAGCACAGCACACACACACACACACACACACACACACATGCATGCACACACTCACTCACACACACACTCACACACACCGCAGTGCACACACACACTCACACTCACACACACACACACACGCAGTGCACACACTCACTCTCTCACACACACACACACACACACACACAGACCAAACACCACAATAAAAAGGGAGGTTTCCTTACGGCCAGGAAAACAACAACAGCTCTGTGAGCTTCTCCCAATGACACAGCAGGAGCCTGCTACCCAGATAACTGCTCCCCTGCACAACCCAAAACCTGGATAACTGGTCCCCCGCACAACCCCATACCCAGGTAACTGCCCCATTACACAACCTCCTATGAGCATAATTGCGGCCCTACACAACTCAAAACACGGGGTACTTAGTCCCTTGCAGCCCATCTCCCAAGTCATCCCTGCAGCTAACCAACAGCCTACAGGCTGTTACCTGGCCTATGGGTCACTCACAGCCTACTGACTGGCTAACTGGTCACCGGTAGCTGGCCTTCCCAACCAGCCGGTCCCCAGCAGCCAGATCCATCTGCACCAGCGCTCCACTGTCCTTAGATTGCATCACCGTGTTACTTAACAGAGGTCAGTCCTGCTAGCCGTTAGCCGTTAGCCGCAGCGTGCCCCAGCAGCACGAGCAGTGCCCCCGAGCGTGGGCTACGGCAGCCCTCATTGGCTGCCCGAGGCCGCGCTGTTTACCGCCGTGCGCTGCGTGGTGCGCGCTAGGCTAGCGCCCTTCAGCTAACTGACGCCGGGCCTGGCGACCCCAAATATGAGGAAGGGCGAGGTCTGTCCCACAAAAAACACAAACTGTAGGACACCAGATCCCATCAGTCAATGCTACAGGAACAACCCTCTCAAATTCTGATTCAAATTCCAAATGCTTTATTGGCATGACATATTCTGAAATATGTATTGCTAAAGCGCAATGGTCAATCAGAATTATAACAACAATGATGAAAGGGAATGACAATAACAGTGAATATGAAGATTAAAATATGACAGTGTATCAGTATCTCTCTCTCTCTCTTGCTCTCTCTCTTTCTCTTTCCTCTCTATCTTTCATTATGTAACAGCGCTGATCTGGTGGGGGTTGTGAAGGTCCCAAAGAAGGACAGAGGACGGCAGCTGTGTCCCCATCCTCCCCAAAGAGAACACCTCACCCCCCGTCCTGATACCTGCCAGTCTCACAGGGGGCGGGGGGGAATCACGAAACAGGGTAAACACCACAGCCCCAAACAGGGACGCAGAGAGAGGGAGAGAGAGAGAGAGAGAGAGAGAGAGACAGAGAGAGAGAGAGAGAGAGAGTGAGAGGGAGAGCGAGAGAGGGGTAAACACTACGGCCTCAAACACGGATGCAGAGAGAGAGAGAGCGCGCGAGAGAGAGAGAGAGAGAGAGAGAGAGATAACAAGCAAGAGATTGAGATAGAGTGAGTGTAAGAGAGATAGAAAGAGGGAGTGACAGAGAGATAGAGAGTAATAACCCAGTGTTTTTTAATCAGGCTGAACCTTCGCTAACCCCATTAACCTGACTGCCCTGGTGAACAAGCACTATTTACAATCTGCGCCATCGCGATGAGATGGAGGCAGCTCAGAGAGAGAGAGTGAGATAGAGATAGAGGAAGGAGAGAGAGAGAGGGAGGGAGGGAAGGAGAGAGAGAGAGAGCGAGAGAATGAAACAGGGAATAAAGCAGGAAGCTGTACCAGTGGGTTCAGTGACTGCACATAGCACAACACGGCTGCCCCCGACCACGGACAGCTCCGCCGTCACAGACAACTGTACATGAACCACATAACAGCAGCCGCATCGTCAGGGACAAGCCGCATCATCAGCGACAAGCTGCATCATCACACATAGCCGCGTGCGAACCGCGTGAGAACCGCCACGCAGACAAAGGCAGCCCCGGACGACAGGCGGTGTTTTTTTCCCCCTGCGGACCGAGGGCGATGCCGCTCGCCACCGTTAGCCGCTCGCAGTTAGCCGCAGCCCCCCCCCCCCCCCCCCCAACACTGCCGTACTCACCGCTGCTCCATGACTTGAGCAGGGACTTGATGCTGATCTCGAAGAACCCGGAGTCCTGCTGGCTGGCCATGGCTGCCGCATGGAGAGAGCGAGAGGGGGGGAGAGAGAGACTGGGACCGGGACTCGGATCGAGAACGGGACGGGCGGAGGGGGGGATGGGGCGTACGGGACCGGACCGGACCGGACGTCACCTGCTGGGCACGAGCGCGGACGCGGCTGAGCGAAGCCAAAAATCGCCTCCTTCCTTTCCGGCGCGAGATGCTGCTCTCCTCTCCTCTAGTCCTCTTCCTGACAGTGTTCTCTCTCTCTCTCTCTTCCTCTCTCGCTCCCCCTCCCTCACTGAGCTCGCTCTCACGCTCTCTCTCTCTCTCCCTCACTCACACGCTCTCTCTCTCTCCCTCACTCACACGCTCTCTCTCTCTCTCTCTCTCCCAGCAGGCAGTGATGCTCTCTCGCTCGCTCTCTCGCTCGCTCACAGCCAGCGATGCTCGCTCGCCCTAAATGACGAGGCAGCCTGGGAGACCAGGAACCAATCCTCTTAGCAGAGAGAGCAGCTGATAAGAAGTGCCCTTGATCACTGCAGCGTGCGCGTGTGTGTGTGTGTGTGTGTGTGTGTGTGTGGCAGAACGGGAAAGGGGGGTGGGAGGTGGGGGGATATGACGATGAAGGTGACTGAGAAGAGGATGAGGAGGAGGTGTTTTGGGAGAGACTCCCCTCACACAAGAGATGTACAGGCACTGTGTCCTGCTAACAACAAGCTGTGCAGTTACTCATTATTTATTACTCTCTTTCACAACACCAGCATGCTCCACGCTTGTACCTACTGTACACACAAACACACTGGCCCAGTGAACCTGTGTGTGTCTGTAAACTGTCCGAGAGCAAGCATGCCTTACTGTGCTATGCATATGCGTATACATTATGTGTATGTACATGCATGATATTTGTGCATGGTCGTGTGTGTTTGTGTGTGTGTACAAGCATACGGTAATTCAATGCTGTCCTGCAGCGTGCTGTTGCTAAGAACAACACACTGATTTGCACAGCACTGGAGCACACTGCAACCAAACCAAGCCCAGTCCAGCTGACTGCTTTCACTGCAGAATCACAGTGACTGCAGACAGAGACGTTAAAAACCGTCACCTACATGCAGTACAATGAGCTACCTGTTCAACTGACAAATTTTATATTGTATTACAGCACTAAAACAGTTAAGCGTTCCCTCGTAGTTTTTTTGTTCGTCCCCATCGTGCTCCTGCGTCGCCTGCGTTTAACCTCTTACACGCACACAGAGGCGCCGACAACCGCAATAAACAAACGTTTAAAAAAACGCCAGTCGCCAGGGCGACGGAGGCGCGCTCAAGGTCAGCACTGCGTCACCGGAGCGTTCTTTGACAGGGCCGGTGCAACTGCGTTCACGCGAGCGGGCGTTCCGCCAAGCGAGATCAAGGAGAGTTTAGTCGGATAATTACCGTCAAGATATTTTTTTTAAATAGCTCGCAAGGTCGGTTCAATCAAATTCCATCCACGGAAAATGTTCACAAAAAAAAATTAGCCGGCCAACTCCTTAACCCCGTTTTATGAAACGCCCACCGATGCCTGCTCCTTCGCTGAACGTCGTGCTGCTTCAGCATCCCTGCCGACTTGTTTGTCAGGTTTAAAGGTAAGACCACGCCCCTCGCGGACCGGTGTTTATTAATAGACACGCGATACAATAGCTCTCGACTCACTGAGTTTTCTTCGGCCTGCTCAGCGCCTTAACAGGAACAATAGCAGTAATTGGCTTTCGCAGACCTTGGGGCTATCCTCTGTAACGAAGGGAATCCGAGACGAATTTTAACTTCACACGAACGTGTAAATAATCATTTTTTAAAAAGTGTTAAACTGAGCATTCGAAACACAACACCAGGCTACTCCGCAAATAACTTCAGATGACCAACCAATCGGGGACTATTCCCATGGTGTTTTATTACCACTTACACTGTTTACGCCTTTTAAATTGTGCATTTTTTTAACATCTAATGGAAATGAAAGTGCCTTATGGGAGTGTTTGGTTCAGGACACTGCCTGTGTTTTACACACATGCACGCACGCACGCACACACACACACATACACGTGTGCGCAGCCGCGCACCCACACACACACACACACTGTTTTCCACAGTGCTGCTTCCTGTTTTGCACACAGTCTGTGGGCTGGATGGCAGAGGTATTCACAGCTCGGGTTAATGGGCACAAGTAGGTTAAGTATATAAATAAAGATCAGCCTCAGACAGGAAAAACCACCTTGTTCAATGTCACTCTACAACCGAAAATTCTCTCTCTCTCTCTCTGCCTCTCTCTCTCTCTCTCTCTCTCTCTGCCGGTCTCTCTGTGTCATACAGGCACCATCCTTGTTGTGTATTACAAAGATACACAGATTCACTTTTTGGGAGTTATCAGACAGGCAGAGTAACAGGAAGTGTGCGGACTCTGAGTGGGATTCCCCCCTCCTAGCTTTTCCCCCTGCTCCCTGAACACACTTAGAGGGCAAACCACGAGGACAAAGGCATTGATTTAACGGGGATCGCCAATTTTTTGCAGACCCTCGTGTCACAGATCAGGTGACTTCGCGCTCCCGTGTTTTTAAAGTGAAAGGTAGCCCGTGTGCACCCGCAGGCTGGTGTGTTTTTCGTTTGTGGGTTGGGGATGCTGCGTTGGGGCAGCTCAGCTTGTTTGGCCAACAACACACAGTCATGTTGTGTCAACACGGCGAGGGATGCCAAGCATGCCACTCTGCCGCACGAACGTGCTCGCGCTTTTTAATGACCGCACGGAACACGGTCCTCACAAGGGTTTGTGTTCTTTGGGGGGAACAGCCACCCTTTAGAATACCCCAGTCTTCACAAGACTGTCATGACAACCATGTGACATACAGCAAGGTGTATGTAGTATAGTGAATGTAGTATAATGGTTTGGGAACTGGGCATGTAACGCAGAGGTTTGCAGGTTTCATTCCAAGGTGAGGCACAGTTGTTGTTGCCCTGGGCAAGGCACTTTCACTGGAATTTAAATATCCAAATAGACTGCATGTAAAAATAGAAGCCAAATAACATTACAAGCTGAGTAGAGAAGTAGCATTGCCTTTTAGCTCATAATGAATAATGCTCGGATATGAACAGGGCAAAACCGATCCTAGATCAGCCCAACTGGTCTGTGATGCTTTAATATAGCTCCTAGTTTCCAGCACTTCTGTTCTAAGATGCTTTATGAATACAGGTCCTGATCCAGGATCAGTTTTAGCTCACAATTCACAAAAAACGTTTTGCTATGTGCACAGAAGGCAAAAGACACAATTGCTCTCAGATGCTTTCTGAATACATGCCCTGGTTTCCAGCACTCCTGCTATGATAAGCTTTATGAATACAGGTCCTGATTTACCTTGTAGCTTATAATGCACAAGGCTAGATTACAGAAATCTAATTATAGATCATCAGTCCTGCTCAGATGCTTTATGAATACTGGGTCTGGTTTGCTGTCCATTTCCCTGTGCTTTTTGGTAAAAGATCAGACTGGGCCCATGATGGGAGAGACCAGGGGTCACGCCCTCTGCTCTGGGGCGGAAGTGGAGGGGGGGGGGTAATCCCCAAACCTGCCACTGTGCCATGATGTAATCCCCCAATGGGCAGTTTTAGGGTTTATTTTTGACCCGCCGCGGTTAAAAACGGGAAAGGGCAGGAGAAAGGGTCCGGGGCGGTGGAAACCACCAGTGATCACCTGAGGTCAGGGCCACAAGGGACCGGGGCCCAGCCAGCATGGAATTTTCTGGCGAAAAAAATAAAGAAATAAAGAAAACTTCACTTCATTTGGTCCAGCAACATTACGTGGGCAATGTGGCAGTGCGGGGACATTTCTTGGATAATTGAGCTGTCCCAGACATTACGGCTCCCACCGGTCTGTGGATCACCATCATGGCGAAAAATCAGTCTCCTCACCAAAATATGAACAGACAGAGAGAATTTTAACCCACACAGTTTGAACAGACAGAAAGACTAAACCCACGCAGACAAGCCTACAGCCTATGTTGTGGAATGTGAGATAGAAATGGTCTGACAGAAACATACGTGAGAAACTTGTATAAGAAAAAGGAGAATACACAACAAACACTCCTTTCAGCCCATCTATGTGCGTGTGTGTGTGTGTGTGTGTGCGTGTGTGTGTGCATGTGTGTACGCGTGTGTGCGTGCGTGCGTGCGAGCGCATGCATGTGCGTGTGTGTGTGTGTGTGTGTGTACTCATGTGCGTGCGTGTGAGCGCATGCATGTGTGTGCGTGTGTGTGTGAGTGTGTGTGTGTGACAGTAACAGGTGCAGTGCTCTGACTGCAGAATGAAAGTGCTGGTTTAGAGACCTTCCAGCTGCCCCGGCTTATCACAGGGGTCTCTCAAAGTGAAACCGCTCATGTGTCCATCTCCTCCTGCAGCTGTGCAGGAAGCCCCGCCCCCTGCCCAAACCCCGCCTCTCTAATTTACTCCAGCTCAGAGCAAGTGGCGCTCGGCCTCCGCCCCCTTCACAGTGAGCACAGACACCAGTCAGCACTCCAGTGTGAGTGACAGGCTGCTGGGCACAACTGCACCTCTATCCCTACAACTCTGTTACTGTGAATCACCCTGAAACAGGACACACACACATACACACACACACACACACACACTCACTCACACACACACTTTCCAGTACTGCAAACCCAAACCGCCTCTGTCATGCTACAGTTCTTACACCGGATACACAGATACCGCTGACCTAACACCATAACGACCCCGTCAAAGACAACAACAGCCAGGCCCCGCCCTCCCTCTCCCGTCGCCGTGCCAACCGCGAGTGGCTAATTTCCCCCAGATTCCCAGCATTCTGTGCGAGGCCCGTCCCTGCCAGCTGCACCAGGACAGCTGTTTGGGGCTTTGGCCCGAGGCGAACACCAAACGACCCAGAAACCGCGCCCGTGGACGGGGTCTGGTTACCCGCAGCGGGGAACGGGAGGTTCAAGGGGTCGGGGGTCAGGGGTCAGGCGTCAGGGGAGGGGCAGAAGACAGGGGGACCCCCTTGCCTCTCTCCCGCCCTGTGAGAGTGAAAGTGTCTCTTCACACACAGCATGTGCTGCCGGGCTCTGGGACCCTCACACTTGCTGTTCCCCAAATTTATAACAGCCACATTTGGGGCGTTAGCAGAATCCCTTATCCAGAGTGACTTACAGAGGAGGGTACATAAAGGTTTAAACAGGGCTGCAGTACAGTACAATAGAGAGGGAACTGGGCTTGTAACCCAGTTGTTGGTGAATGAATGAATGAATGAATGAATTAGCTGTCAATTAAATAAAATTTTAGTACACAGTTATTACACTATATTACAGTATATATAATACAGCACTATTGTCATGATATTCATTTAAAAAATATTGGAGGATTAAAAACACAGTGAAGCCAAAAATGGTTTAAATGGACTGCATTTATATAGCGCTTTTATCCAAAGCGCTTTACAATTGATGCCTCTCATTCGCCAGAGCAGTTAGAGGTTAGGGGTTAGGGGTTAGGTGTCTTGCTCAAGGACACTTCGACATGCCCAGGGCGGGGTTTGAACTGGCAACCCTCCGACTGCCAGACAATCGGTCTTACCTCCTGAGCTATATCGCCCCTATTATTTCCATTGTGGTCCTCGTAGACACTAAACAGGCTTGATTCCCAGGTAGGACACTGCTGAGCAAGGTGCTTAACGCGAGTTGCTTCAGTATATATCCAACTGAAAAAAATGCTAAAAAGTAGTGCAAGTCGCTCTGGATAACAGCATCTGCTAAAAGACACTTAATCCTTCCCCTGTGTTTAACTAAATTCAAAAAGCCATTTAGACTGCGTTTTAAAAAGTCATAACCGTTCACATTCACGCAATTTCACGACGTCTGACTAAAACATATTCGCGCATCACGCGCGAGATTACGCAGCTAAAGTGAGACTACATCGATTAACGCGGCTCTTCAGCCGAGTACACGCGCTTTTTTTCAGCTTCGCCGTTATAAACCGCGGAAGCGAAAGCAGGGGGTCGGTGGGAGAGTCAGCAGACGGCCGAAGCGCTTATTAGACGCATTTTCAAGCTCCGATGAAGAGCAGGAATGCGCGGTATGTCTGCGCGCGACCAACCGCGCAAACGCAGCCCCTGCAGTGCGAAGCATCTCTCCCTCTGTCTAATACGCTTCTGTGACCACTCGCTTTTTCTTCCTTTCTCTCTCTTTCTCTTTCACGCCCCTCTTTCTCACCCAACTGCGAGTCTCTGGCTCATTCTCTCTCTTTATTACCTACTTTTTCTTTCTTTTTATCTCTCTCCGTTTACCACTCTCAGACCACTTCCATTTATTTTCTCTTCCTTTCTCAGGCTCTCTCCACCACATCCCCCTTTTTCTCACCCTACTGTGACTCTCTCGCTGATGCGCCATCTCTTTATCTCTCTCTCCCCCCTCCTCTTTCTCGGTCTCTCTCCCCCCATCTCGTGTGGTGGTGCCGGGATGTTCACAATAACAGGAGCCTGAAATTGTTTGGTTTTCCTCTAGTCTGTCTCACAGCTGCAAGTACACACATTTAGTGTAATTAATTCGTATTTTGAGCAGCAAACTCAAGAAATGCATGTCTCTCTCTCTCTCTGTCTGTCTCCCCCTCGTGCAACAGGTGTTGAAACTCCACAGTAAAACTAATCAATCATGGGTATCACGAAAAGATTCCTTCATTGCTCATGATGTTCACACTATAATATGATAGTCTGCTCCTGGTGGTGGGGTAACACTGTGAGAAGCATTCTTCTCAGACAGACAGGCAGAGGGGTCAAAACGTTGAGGCGACGTTGCGAGAAAGGTAAGCACCTCTTTACGGACACACAGACACCCGTCTCAGGGCACAAACAATTCCCCCGCCTTAGCTTCTGTGATTCTCTACAAATATTTCTCATCATCTCAATATCAGAGCAAACCCGTCATTACAGTGAGTCATCAGGCTTACAACTCACCACAGAAATTACCCTCAGAAAATAAACCACAGAAATAAAGCAGGACAAAGCCCGTCATCACAAAGCTTTGTTCAGATGCGCCGGGACGCCCTCACTTCAGTAGCGAGGCTAATTACTGTTTTCCCCCCCGATACAATCGTGGCTAAATCTCACATTACAGACTGAGCGTGAATGGCAGGTGAGCAGTCAAAAGGCTGCCGGGGTGGTTGACTCTCAGCGACGGCAAAGCGTTATCGGACGCTTCACGACAGCGAGTAAAAACGACTGTCGCGGCAGCAGAATGTTACCCCCGGCGACATTCGGTGAAGCGAGACTGAATTTCGGCTTTCGAAAGCGTCCCCGAGGACAGAGGGTCGCAAGCCAAGGAGGTAAGGGAGGAGAAGGAGGTCTTCTCCCAAAAAACACGGAGGGAGGGAGCTTCTCCCCGACCTACCGACCAGGATGGAGGGCCGGCGTTTGGAGTGGATCTTTTTAAACTTCCCGCGGAAGTCGGTGGCGGAGGACAGGGCCAGGGGCAGGCTGCTGATCCGCACCAGCGTCACCCCGTCCTGGTCCTCGCCGTGCTCCGGAACGATCCGGGCCACCACGCCGCCGCCGCCCACGCCGGCGCTCCAGAGCTCCTCAGAGGACATCTCCAAAAAAAAAGAGGGGGTGGGGGATGTGGTTCCCCAAAACTGTGTCAATCTGTCAGTCGCAGCATCCAGGCAGAGTGAGAGGGGGAGAGAGAGAGAGAGAGTCTCTTCTTTCAGCTTGTGAAACAAGTTTGTTCTCTTCCCGTAGCTATTCTTTCTCTCCTTCTGCTTCTTCTCTCCTTCTTTTTTCGTATCGTCCTTCCCTCGTTCTTCTCCCTCCTCTCCGCGGTCCGTTTCCCGTGAGGGGGGGGGGGGTCTGATGACAGAGCGGCTCGGACTGAGGCTCTCTCCGAATGACAGACGGAACCCTTCGCACCCGACAGGGCAGTTTAGCCTGTTACAGACGCGCGCGCCAGACCGCCAGGTATAGGGTTACTGCCACGCCCCTTCTCAGCAGAACGGAGAGAGAGAGAGAGAGAGAGAGAGGGAGGGAGGGAGAGAGAGAGAGAGAGAGAGACGGAGCACTGACTTAGACAGTGAGAGGGAAATAGAGAGTAAGGGAGATTGAGGGAGAGTAGCACGTGCTTGATAAAACAAACACACCCACACACACACACTCACACGCTCTCTCTCTCACACACACACGCACAAGCTCACTCACATGCTCTCTCTCATACACACACTCAAATGCTCTCTCTCTACTCTCTCTCTCTCACACACACACACACGCACGCTCTCTCTACTCTGTCACACACACACCCACACAGACTCACTCACACGCTCTCTCTCTCTCTCACACACACACCCACACAGACTCACTCACACGCTCTCTCTCTCTCACACACACACCCACAGCCTCTATTACTTTCACTCCTCTCTTCTCACAAACCAAATAACAAAAATGACTGAATGTCAGCTAATCTCTTAGTTACAATATAAAATATTTCAATGAAATGCTATCAATCACAATTACTGTACATTAGATGTAATCAGGCCAAAAGGGAGTTGGAAACCATCCAAAAGCATAAAAAATGTGTCCAAAATAGACAGGAGTCGATAAGCTCGTTTTAAATTTAAATTTAAACCATTCCACATATCTGTGTTGCTGTATATTTGGAAACACCCACAGGGGAATGTTTCGCCTTTATAAATGCAATCAATAACTAAAGAAAGTTATTGTAATCTATTGCTATTGTGTTATTGTAATGACGAGCAACACCCATCTTGTAAATACATTTTTTTTTAAAAATAAATCATTGTAAAAATCATTAATCAAACCAGCGCCCTTAATCTCTGTAGAAGGAACAAATATTTCTTAACTGAACTCACCACACAGGGAAGCAGTGCGAGAAAGCAACAGAATGTGTTTACTGTGCACTGGAGCGACCGCATGCTAAAGCAGAAGCGACAATTTGTACCTCTCACTCTCAAATTCAAATTCAAATTCAAATTCGAATGCTTTATTGGCATATTTAAAAATACATATTGGCAAAGAGTTGTGATAACAAGAGTTATAATAACGTACAAAAATCCTGTCTGGCAGTGACCACATATGCATTCCTCTTTGGGTAGCCATGTTTTTTTGTGTGTCTTCATTTTTCAGTTGCTAAGGTGTGGTTACTGGACCAGTACTTTGTTTAGGATTTGCCACTGCTTTTTATCCCTCTCTCTCTCTCTCTCTCTAGTTTTCTCCCCCTCTCTGTCTCTCTCTCTCCCTTCTCTCAGTCTCTCTGTCTCTGTCTCTCTCTCTCCCTTCTCTCAGTCTCTCTCTCTGTCTCTCTGTCTCTCTCTCTCTCTCCCCCCTCTCTGTCTCTCTCTCTCTCTCTCTCTCTCTCCTCTCCCTCCCTCTCTCTCTCTCTCTCTCTCTCTAAGCAGAGAGAAGGTTCCAGAAAGGCCGGGAGCAGGCAGGAATCAGGCTAAACTGAGCCGTTTCCACAGTAAGCGGGCCGTGGGGACAGTGGCTCCCACAGAAAGGCACGGCTGTACCTCCGGGGCCCGCGATGGCGCCTCTGACTCACCGTGTCTTAATCTGAGTGCTACAGCGGGATACAGACCCAAAAAAAAGCTAACGGGTCCCTTCTCACGCCCCCCTACACACCCCCCACCCCCCGCACCCCAAACTGATGAAAGCCCAATAGAGCACTTTTCTCAGTCCACACAGGAACTGCCATCAGCTGAGAGGAAATGGGACAAGTTCAGCCCAACAAGGCTGTCTGGAGATAATTTACCCAGCTCGCCCAAAACGATACTATACGCAACTTTGTTCTTTTTTACAGCACTGCCATAAGGTTTTAGCAACGTTTTTACAACATCTTATGCATTGTCTTTCTTCTTTTTTTTTTTAAACCACACCCCCCCAAACTACAGCTTTCCAGCTATGCTATAAATAGGTCCAGGTTACACACACACACACACACACACACTCACATGCACACATGCTCACACCCACATGCACGCATGCACACAGCACACACACACACACACACAGTGCTTGTTTTTCCCCTGCAGGAAAACATTTTTTAAACAGCATCGGCGACCCAAAAAAAAAAAAAAATCAGGTCAAGAACACAGTGTTTTCAGCAGATTCTGCGACCTAAAAAAAAAAGAACTATTTAAAAACTTTAAAAGATCTGGAATCACAATGGGCCCCAAAGGCGGGGGCTGAGGTGTGCTCTGGGACAGGTAAGCCCCGCCCCCTCGTCAGCCTGACACCTGACGCGTCTGATGGCTGGAATTTAACAGGCCATGTTGTTCTGTGAGCCCTATTAAACACACCCGGCTCTTCTCCTCCACGACGTGACCCAAAGCACACAGACGCAGCCGCGGAAAACACACATCTCACTGTTTACTCGTCAACCGCCTCTGTAATGCCGTCTGAAGCCGTTAGTCGTCAAAGCTGGGCGCTTGCACCTGTTGTCTGTCACCTGTACACCTGAATGCCCCCCCAACGTTCTCCTCAAAGAAACACACAGGGAACGGAAACAGGAAAGAGAGCAGGGAAATTTTTGACGCTTGTTTGCCATGACAACCTGAGAAATCAAAGTGCGTTAGGAATTCACTGGATCTTGCAGCCAATCAGAAGGTAAGGGGTGATTAGGTAGCCAGGTGTAGATGACACCCGTGGTGTGAGATTTTTTGAGCAGGGCAGCAGGGTTAACTGCCATGGTCATTTGGAAAATTTATGACACGTCGTGGCGGGAGATCGAAAAAAAAAAATGTTGAAGAAAAAGAAAAGAAATGTGTGTTACAGAGCTGCACCTGAACCTGCACCTGGGGTGTGCCACCTGTACTCTATGAGCACCACACCACACCACCCCCCCCCCATGGCATTGCCCACACTCCCTTTGAAACATGGCTGCTGACTTCTGTATCCTGACACAGTGGGCTCATTCCAATCGCTTATTTTATCCATCCTTGCTTCCTTTCCTAGCCTACTTTCCTAGTATAGAAGGCCAAAGGGGTCAAAAAATACGAGAAATAGATACATAAAATTACACGGCGTTGTCAACACGTCAGGAGGCAAGGAAAGGAAGCAAAGATGAATAAAATAAGAGATTGGAATAAACCCTGAGCTAACTGTCATAGTCCTGCCTTTGATGTCGGCCACACCCCTTTTCACTGACTCGTCCAATGAGGACTGAGGGCATCGGCAGGGCCAGAGACACAGCTACAGGGTCCACCCAGGACATAAAAGGCTCTGACTTCATACACTTTTTACAGATCTATAATGCACCTGTCCTTCAGGACATGCACCTGTCCCTCCGAACTAACCCATAATGCACCTGTCCCTCAGAACTGACCCATAATGCACCTGTCCCTCAGAACCGACTCATAATGCACCTACCACTCAAAATTGACCCACAATGCACCTGTCCCTCAGAAGTGACCCATAATGCACCTGTCCCTCAGAACTGACCCATAATGCACCTGTCCCTCTCAGTCAGCAGGTGTCCTTCACTCTGACATATAAAAAGCGAGTGCGACATTTTCAAACCCAGTTTGGCGAGTTTTTTTTTTTTGCTCGTAGCTGAACTCACCGAGCCGCACTGGGGAAGGTAAAAGCAAGGTCAGCCATACAGACGCTTTTTACTGCCAGTCAATGTTAAGGAGAGACAACGACTGAATCCAGCCCAGTGTGTCTCTCGAAAGGACAAAAGAGCACAGAAATCAAACATGGAGCTAAAACCCGCTGCAGAGCTTTTTGTGTGCGTTTGAATGAAAATCTGATCGGTAGGACGGTGTGTTCTTGTCAATGAGTGATTTTGTGCCTGAGCACCCACACACACACACACAAACACACACAATATGCACAGATCCACTCATACATAAAACACATGCACACACACACCCACCCAGCCTCGCTCGCACACACACACACACACACACACACACAGACTGTGTACAATACCTCTGACTGTCACTGTCCTCACAGAAAATGACCGAGAACAAAACAGGTCAAATGCAGGATGCGTTCTGGCCAAACAACACCTGCGCTTACCCACAAGTCACCTGCGCTTACCCACGAGCCGCCTGCGCTTACCCACAAGCCACCTGTGCTTGCCCACAAGCCATAACTCTGCTTCTCATTATCCAATGAGATCTTCATTCAGGAAGCCACACACCACATCAAAAACACATTTCATTTCATGTATTCAAATATGAAACCCAAAAGACGGCGAAGCCTCAGTCAATGACAAAGCCATCGGAATGTGGGCAGGGAACAGGGCTCGCAGCCTGAAGGCTGCAGGCTTGATTCGCAGGTGGGACACTGCGAGGGCTGTATCCCAGAGTAAGGTACTTCACCTGAACGCTTCTGTAAATAATACAACCATATTAATGGATACTATGTAAAATAAAGAGAAAAAGCAGCATAACGTTTGTGCAAATACATGCCTAGGAGATATTTTTTTTCTTTTTTTGGGACGAGGGGGTGATCTGATGAAAAAGAACTTTATTTTTTTTTTTTTTTTTAAAACAAACTTCCTCCTGAAATCTTTTCAATGCGCCTCTATCACTGGTAGGCTCATTTTTCTCCTCTCTCTTAAAAAATTTCCACGACCCAGCTCCGCCCCCCCTTCCCCTCCTCCTCCTCACCTGCTTAGACACCTGTTGACCTGAGGGTGGTGAGGTCAGACTGGCAGCTGTCCCACCACCCCCTCCCCCCCGTCCCAAATCTGCCCCACCCCAGAGTCTTGCACTGCTGCCACAAGGCCCAACCTTGTTTTTAAGGAAATGAGGTCAGTCATGTATACACTAGTTGGAAAGTTACAGACAACCCTTGGTTGAGTCCAGGCCACTGGTATGATATGGTGCTGCGTTTTAACAAGACACCGTCAGTCAAAAAAAGTGTAAATCCTGCTCTGCTCCTCCTAGCCAAGGCATCTCAGTTTGACTTTTTTTCACATTCAAATTCATACCGAAGCAACTCAGGTTAAGTATCTTGTTCAAGGTTATGCCAGAGCTCCTTTTGAGAATCAAACCTGCAAACCCTCAGCTACGAGCGCTAGTCATTACTGAGGATGTACCAGAAACATCTGGAGTTCAGTCACCTGGGAAAGAGGTGGACAGTGTCGCTGAACAAACCAGCCTGAAGTCTCACCTCAGTAAAAACAGCTTATCTTTCTCACTCGTCCAGGAAACTGTTTAATAAACGCTGCATTTTTTACATAGTTAAAAGCACACTGTTGATTTTTCAGCATTTCTGAGGTGAGCCCGGCCATAAATAAAATGTCGCTTTATCTCCAGACTGAGCGTAGGGAGAGCAAATCGAAACTGACTGCATTTATAGGATCTGTGGCGCCATCTACTGTCCGTGACCAAAACCACATGCGTACACACACAACTATAGATAAGGCAACACACATGCTTTCTCTCTCCCCCTCTCTCTCTCGCGCACACGCACACAAACATGTGTAAGGCAAGCACATGTGCACATGCATATGCTCACACACACACACACACACACACACAAGAGAGGCAGCCGGCAAATGACACAAACCGTGAGTTTCGTTTCCACATTAGAATGCAGTCACAAAGAGACAACTGGCCACTAGTAAACCAGCTAGTTCTAAATCACTACTTCGGTTCTAATGCAGGTGAAAGATGAGAGCAACTACAGAGGCCTCTGCACCTGCACAGAGTTCCACACCCTCAGCGTCTCACTGTGATTTCCACACAAAGAAACACGAAGGGAACAGCTGCTCACTGAGCTAATTACCCCCCAAAAAAAGTCAACTACATACTGCAGGCATTTACAGTATGTCACAGGCAGTGCAAGGCTGTTTAAGAAAAAAAGGAGGAGGAGGAGGAGGATCGAGAGGAAACCATTAGCAGGGAGATTTCAAGGACAGGCATGGCTGCAGGGCAGGACGCTGCGTGAGCAGGGTTGCCAGATTTGAAAACAATGAACCTGCCCCAAATCCATTTTTCTCATTAAAAAGCATAGCCCAATTGGGCGGGACTCCACCCAATCTGGCAACACTGCGTGGGAGAATTCTGCGTGCTGTTGCCATGGGGAGGAACAGCACTCCGTGGCCTGAGATAGAGAGAGAGTACCCTTGTAGGCGTTGGCAGCTGAATAATTGGTATGCGTGCGAGATGCAGAGAGATTGCAGCATCATCGTTTCCACCAACATCCTGAGAAGATATATATTCCGAACAGAGCAAACGTAGGAGGGCTGTCATCGCCAGGAAAGCACGCCTGCCCACACATGCAGAGCGGAGAATATCTGGGACCGGGTCGTTTCTTTTAGGGTCATCAATGCCATCACGGTTTCTGCTAGTGACTGTTACCCGGGCAACTGGCATTCCCACACATCCATCACATCACACGTGAGCATCTGCCGACCTCCAGCACCACCAGTGCAGCAGGGAGTGGCACACCAGCAGTGGCAGTGTAGCAAAGCGGTTAGCTAGTAACTCATTGAGGTTGCGGGTTCAAATCCCAAGAGGGACACAGCCATTGTGCCCCTGAATAAAAGCATCTGCTGAGCAGTTAAATTATGTAATAGCAGTAATGAGCAGTAACTGGAGAGGCCAATCCTACAGTACCACTGTACAAGAGAAAGAGGGGCTCCCTCCTACAGCAGTGCAGAACAGACCGCCAGCATTCTGGGGACATTGGAGTATTCTACTGCCCCACCCCTACCCCCTGACAATTCCTTTGCACCTCATCCATCTTGATCCAAACACACACACACACACACACACACACACAAACATTCAAATTCCAACAACAATATAAAAGCATGAAAGCTGAGGTCCACACTTCTCATTTAAATATAACAGTGAGGGCGTGATATTCTACACGCCCGTCAAAAATACACCGTGCCTTCTTTTGCCAAATTGCCAGGTTAGATTAGCATCTGAGCTGTGATGGAAAGTGGAAAACAAACCGTACTGCCCCTCCTGCCATATCACCCCTGCCCCACCCCCCCAAACATCGAATTCCCCTGTGCTGGGCCCTGGGTGGCAGCCAAGCCCCCCCCCCCCCCGCCACCCCCAGCCTGCCCCGCCCCAACTTTCAATCCTGCCATCTGGACCACCATTTTTCCAAACCCCTCTTTCCGGATACCATCTGCTCCCCCAGCACGGGTCCCCCATTACACACACACACACACACACACACACACACACACACACACACACACACACACACAGACAGACAGACAGACAGACAGACACACACACACACACACAGACAGACAGACAGACAGACAGACAGACAGAGACAAACACACACACACACAAGTTCAAATAAGCGCTATTCTAATTAGACATATTACAGCGCATTTCCAAAAGAGAAAACTAGTGCCGTTTAATGGTGAGAGGAGTACAGATCTTTTTCTAGGTATAAATACACATTATAAACAGGCCTAGATTTCTGCTGTAACAGGTCTGAACTCATGACTGTAGATGGCAGATTTAGAGTCACCAAATGAGGCTCCACATGTTAGCCCAAAATTATTGTAATGCTGTGGTAAAAATGTCAAAATAAACTACTGTACCACCTCAGGATACAACAGAAAGAAAAATAAACACTATTTATATAGCCTAAATATAAAACACCTAGCTTTGTGGACCACCTCAGTTTAAAAAATGAACCACAACATACCCCAGTGGTAAAACGTTGGCTTTTAAAAATGTACAATGCCTGCGTGGGGAAAACTGAAACAAATAGCAGTCACGTCGTGACTTCATATGTCTTCCAAGGCAATTATTCCGGTTCAATTTCCAATAACAGCTGCATGCATCATCGGTGATTCACTCTCGTGCCAGACATACCTCAATAAACCGTCTTCACCAAGTCTGCAGATATAGCTGATGACTTTAGCAAAAACGTTGTCTTAAATCATCGTTAGCAGAAGCTGGAATTACATCATGACAACTCAACCCCCATTCGTGCACTCCTGCCATGACCCAGGTATGTCTGGGGGCTTCCTACTCCAATAGCTGATCCAGGATCAGCCATCTTGCCTAAATCAGGGACGTCAGAGTCCAGTCCTGAAGAGACGGCTTTTCCACATCTTTCAGCACTTAAATGTTTGGTTAAAGAAGGGGTGTCCAATCTTATCTGAAAAGGGCCGGTGTGGGTGCAGGTTTTTATTTCAGTCCAGCCCTACGTTCCTGATTTAACTAATTAACTAAATGTGGTCTTCAATCAAGAACTTGATAAGTAGAATCAGGTCTTAGTGCTGGGCTAACATAGAAACTTGCACTCACACCAGCCCTGATTGGATAAGATTGGACACCCTTGGTGTATATTGTCTTTGAACTAAAAGGTGTGGAATCAACCCGCACCCACACTGGCCCTGTATCGGATAAGACTGGACACCCCTGGGTTAAAGAGATCACACACCTTGTTTCACACACACAGGGCCTAAACTGGCCGCAAATTGGGGGGACAAAAACTGAGAAACAGACAGATGCTGAAACTCTCCTGGAATGGCGTTTGCGATCCCTGGCCTACATTGCTGAGATCCCCAGAGAGACAGGGATGAGATGGGGGTGGTCCCTAGAGAGCGGCCAATAACGAGGCCTTTTATTGAACAGCCTCAGGGGTCCTCAGATCTGCACCTGTCGTCTCTCACGCTGCCTGACTGTTAATCCAACGGGGGGGAACAATAAAGGGGGGGTTAGAGGGGACTCTGGGGGGCCTGCAAGTCAGGCTGTGCCCCAGCTTTTATTCTTACCTAATTGAGCAATTAAGCAGTTAATTACACGGTTAACTCATCTCACCTGGTTTCCCTGGGTCTGGATTGGGCGGCCATTTTAAAGGCAAGCCACTGGCTTGTTTAAACAGTTTCAATTATTTTTGTAACACACCGAACTAAGCTGGTGAAAAAACAAATTACTTTAAAGTTAAAAACAAAATATTGACCGAACACGGGCCTGTGTTGGAAAACAAAGGCTTTAAAAAAAAAAAAAAACGGCAACAAGCCAAACCTGCACTAATCAAAAGCACTAATCGCTGAAGCTTTTAACACACGTGTTTGCAACGAGGTGACTAATCACTCGACCAACCGAGGAATATCGGAACACACAGGGTCACCAGGGAAACGGCGACACAGTTGTGTGGGAATGCAGCCAGCGACGTTCCCAATGATTCATGGGAGATATCAGAGGACCTCCTGCAGCTGATGTGTACAAAGTAGCAGTCTAATGCGATGCCCCTTTGGCCCCATCTGTCAGAGAGGTTTAAAAACACCTTTATTATCCTCTCTTCAAAACGGACATAGAATCAAGGTTTTAAAAGCCCAGCCTATTAAATATTGCATCACTTGTATATTTGTGTTTGCCATCCAGGAAGCGAAGATCCAGGCAAAACAGAGAGGGGACAGCACAGAATGGATCATTAGCTTCCCAAAAAAAAAAAAAAAAAAAACAACTCTTTAGACTGAAAACAATGCATTAAAGGCCTGCAATTAGGCCAGACCGGTCCATCCAGATGGCACTTCCCCTTTCCCCGTGAGAAGAATCATCTAAAATACGACTGAATGCCAGCTGGCTAGTTCTCAGGGGCGGCACCAAACGGCAATTAGTGACCTAGCCTAAATTAAGGGCGCTTTCCAACACTGGTACAGAAACCATAACCACGCCCACAATTAAACAGATCAGACACAGTTGTACCTGGAGCCAAGCACTGACCATTTCATTTAAACTGTGCTGAGCAACAACGCAGAACCAGCAGACCCTGCAGCTCCCCAGGACCAAGGCCCTGAACTTGGTGAACTCACCTGTGGTCTTGAGTGTATAAGGATAGTGAGCAATCAACCAATCAAATTCCCAGTCTGTCCTGAAAATTGTTCTATTTCTATAAAGCGTTTTGTGTAAAAGTCAAATAAAAGGTGCTATAAATAAAATAAATAAATAAATAAATAAATAAATGTGTAGGCCTACATCATTTTTTTTTCTGTATCTTGTTTCTTGGCACAAACAAGATACAAAACACAAGCCGTTTTTTTACACTAGAATCGACAATGCTATTAATATAGGGAAACTTCACAACAGCATGACGCCATCGAATAAAAAAAAAATGTCAACAGTACCGTGCATTACAGCAACATCCGTAAGCGAATATTCAAACAAACAAACAAAAACCGTCGCACCTCATGGAAGTACAGGTGCGCTCTTTCATCAACACACCTGTGTTGGAGAACGCAGATATCAGCGGTCTTAGCGTTAACAGGTGCTCGATAATGCCCAACAAAACTCACAACACACATTTCAGCTACGGATATTAAATATTTATGCCCACCCAGCCTCATGAATGACTGATGTACCGGAAAGAAAAAGGAAAAAAATGGTAGACACGCAAATGGATAACAGCAAATGGGTCGCAGCGGGCTACCTACATAGTTGAACATCCTGAATGGTTAATATGGAATGAGTTCATTAGGCCTGCAGTAGCGCTTCCATGCACGATTTTAACTTCAGTTTTAAAAACCAGTATAAACCACAGAATTTTCAAATTCACAGACAAAAGCAGGCTAATGTTAAAGACGAGGGTTGCTGCATGCGAAATTGTGAATATATTGTTGTGAATGTCAAGCGCACACATTATTAGAAATATCACGAAGCCCGTGATCATAATTCAGACACAAGTTATTGTAATCAGAATGGATACGTGTCGTAGATCCGTTACATAACAGACTATCTGTAAATTCAGTAATAAATTCAGTTGGCTAACCACCTTGCGCCTGAAATGTGCTTCAAGACACTAGTCTAGTGTAGTCTGTTGTGTTCGGGGACCAAATTAAGATACCCAGCAACATCAAGAACTACAACATTAGGAACATGATTCCTAATATATTCCTATCGTTAAATTAACACACGTAGGTGGTTCATTCCATATTTATGATGAACTTAAAACCAAAAACCAGACCAACATTTTAATCAAGCTAAGCTACTGCATTTTAGACGTAAAGTCCAACAATTCTTTCAGCACATATTTTAATCTGATTGTATAGAAACGGTTTTCTGAAAACCGTAATGATGTTTTTTCAGTAACGTTGCCATTAACAACTTGTTTGGCTACAGATGCGTCTTGGCCAATTATCCAACGAATCGATATTAATTTTAAACAAATATCGACAAAACATGCAAAGCGATCTCTATCTAGACTATACATATTTAATAAATAGCTAGCCATGTTTTGCCTGCACACATATCTCACGACATAGTTGATGAGACACGGGCAGCCCACAGTATCTAACGGAGGCTACACCATTCAGCACGCAAATGAATTTAAAATAGATTTTTTACCCTTTGAACGAGTGGCCTGCGGTTTATTCTGGCATCTCCTCGACAGAAATTTCATCCAGTATCCGTTTCAGTTGGATCCGACAAAGCACTTCATAAAATCCGCTGTTCACTTGGCAAATAATTTTCACAATCGTGTTTTTTTTTCTTGCTGATGGACTGTCAGAGGCAGGAGCCAGGGAAGGACAAAGCTCCACCCTTAGCAACCAATAAAATACCGTCTGTCCCGAGAATGAGGAAAAGAGCCGCGTCCATTGGCTAACGACGACGTCAATTAACCTCGGAGCTCCTTTGTTTCCTTGGACCGAGTTGTCATGAAGGATGCTCTGGTGAAGTACCGTAGCAGGTGCGGATGAGGCGTGCCTTTCACCTCGCTTTGCAGTTCATCTCAATCAAAGAACCCTTTTTAAAACAATAAGCACGTACTTCCTGGGCATTCGGTTAAAATTGGAATAGGTTTGTTGCTTGTTAATAAAACAGCACTTGGTATTATGAACATAAAATAAAGAAAATGCGTTGCAAACATTCACAGCATGTCTGGTTATCTCGTTCTAAATTAGCGACTGCAAAATTACTCTATTATCGATTTCGCAGAGAAGGATTACAAGGATATATATGTATTGATGCTCATGCAAAAGTATTAGGCAACGATTTAATTTCTTTCGTGAGATGGCGGTGAGTAGCAGGCGGTAGCCTATTGTTAATCTGTCCCTAAAATGCGCCAACAATCCTGTCACAATAGTTGAAGTTTGGAGAGGGAAGCGCCGAGACAGCTCTTTTCGTCACGACTCGAACCAAACGATCAAGATATAGAAAAAAAAAAGAAAAAGATATAGTCATCCTCGCCAGGTCACCGCTTATGGAAAATTGAAGGGCAAGATGTCTATCTGCCAACTTAAATTGGCACTTTACATCTACCGACGGTGGAAATATCAATGAAACAGATTCACTGTGTTTGAAAGTCTATCAGGAAACCACATTTTCCCGACACACCCGTGTGATAAGGATGATGTGCAACATGAAAGTCTCACGCAGAATCTCATCACGTGAAATACAAAGCACGGTGACGTGTCAGTGTAGACAGGGTAGGCACCACGTGAAAATTCAACAAAAATGAATGTTTTTTTTTCTATGGTTCAATATTTTTTAAATAATTAAAGAAACGTATGATTATATGGTTAAGTCAAGGGACACATTCAAGCCAGTGACGTACTGCAGCCAACCTACCTTTCTCACTCTGAAGGAAGGTGTCTGCTCGCTTTACGGTGTGTTTCAGCACCAGTGATCCACCTGAGATGCGGATTGGCTGACGAGTTCACACACCTCGTTCTCAGGGTCTTAATTGGCTGCTGATGGAATGGAAGCCACAAATACCCACAGACACTGAGCCCCCCCCCCCCCCCCCCCCCCCCCCCCCCCCAACACTGGTGTTTGACACTACTACTTTGACCAATTAATGATCTGGTGGAATGCACCAAACCCTAGCATATATTACCAGGTCTCCTTAAACTGGAGTGATACCTGAGGCCTACTGTACCAATCTCAGAACATTACTGTACCACAGATTAATTCAAGGGCCCACCTCTACACTGCAAAGCCAACCAACGGCATTTTCAATATATTCATAACCAGACAATATACAACAGTGCATGTGCAGTGCAAAAGAACTGTATCTGCAAGACATGTCAGCCATGTCAAATTTGATGGGAGGTCGAGGTCAGGTCAGCAGTGTGGCAGAGTTATTGTGAGATACCAAAAAATTCACTAGCTTACCAAAGACATAGTCACATGCCGGGCTTATGGGATTTCCCAGCCAATTCATCAAAATGTTACTGAATTTTTTTTTTTAATGCTGCTGTAAGATAAAGGTCAACTGCCAAGAAAATTAATAATACATTATCATTATCTGAGCTACAGGAAACAAACTGCCATATTTGACATAAATGCCTGATAGAGACATATGCTTGCACAAGATTTTGGTACAGACAGACACACACACACACACACACACACACACGGTGCAGTCCATAAGTATTTGGACAGTGACACAATTTTTGTTGTCATTGCTCTGCATATAAGATTAAAGTGGGGAGACTACAGGTATGTATGAAAAGGAGCGGTGCCCCATGTTTAAATAAGGTAATTTCTACTACATGGATCTCCTGACATGAATGTAAATACCCTCAAATTAAAGCTGACCGTCTGTACTTTAACATCATATTCACATGGTTTTATTTAAAATCCTAAAATGTGGTGGATGCAGAGCCAAAAAATACAAAAATTATGTCAGTCGAAATACTTACGGACTGCACTGTATAAAGGCATAGATCACTGCTGAAGGCAATTTGGTTTGTTTTGTTTATTTTCAGCAAATGGATCATTATGGTGAGTGATCACAGGATGCTGGCTCTGAGTTTTCTAAGCCTTCTAGACGGAAGCTGCAGGTAGGACACTATGGCTGTGAAGTTGGAGGCCTCCTTAAAAACATGAGACCCCCAAAAACGGGACAGTTCTGCAATTCCGTGGCTTTTTCCTCCAGTAACAAACAGTCTCTCATCCATGGCAACGGGCAGTGCCTAAGAGCAACATATCAATAAAAGTTATTGAGAACCTTTTGAGGAGCTTTGGGTTTTGTAGTTCTATGAGGGAAACATTTTCTTTCTGAAGTGCACATACATCCCTTCATAAATTATACCTGAAATACAAAAAAAGAGGACAATGCATTCACAATTCGCCCTTGAGTACATGTTACAATGTCGCCATCTGCTGGTGGTGCGGGCACTGCACGTAGATGAATCCCAAGTACAAAACAGGCTCAGGAGGAGTATCCATTGTCTGGTCCGTCGGTAAGCTCCCCACAGATATTAGTCCACGCATCTCCACCAAACACCACAGACAGAGACAGCGCCTTCCCGTCTCCTCCTCCGGGTCACACGACATCACTCCTCTTCCGTAAAGTCACATTCTGTTGAGACTCAAGTTCTGCCTTGGAACTTCTCAGAGTTCCAGAGGACTTCTCAGAGTTCCAGAGGACTTCTCAGAGTTCCAGAGGACTTCTCAGAGTTCCAGAGAACTTCTCAGAGTTCCAGAGAACTTCTCAGAGTTCCAGAGAACTTCTCAGAGTTCTGCGGCAAATCCACGTCGGCCGACGAGTCCTGCCCAGACTTTACCGCCGGAGTCACCAACGCTCCGGCAGTTCTGATTGGCGGAGGAACGTCACAGGGCGGGGCTCATCTCCCCCTGCTCCGCCCCCCCCTCCCCCACCGCCCCCTCCACCCCCCCCCCCCCGCCCGGTCAGCCGTACTTGGCGTCGGTGTGCACCAGGGCTATCCGGGGCAGGCCGGGCCTGTGCAGGCGGCATGCCGACGGGCGGGGGGCCTCCATGTAGATGACGGAGCTGGTCAGGCTCTTGCGGTCCCGGCGCTGGGCCGACAGCCTCTGCCAGTGGCACAGCAGCTGCTCCACCTGCTCCCGGAAGAAGCTGGTGGTCAGCGTGTAGAGGATGGGGTTCAGAGCGCTGTTGATGGGCAGGACGAAAATCACCAACCAGGACGTGATGGTGCCTGCGGGGGGGTGGGGGGTGGGGGCGGGGGGCAGGTGGGAGGGGGGAGGAGCCACAGTAAACGCTTCAGACACCATTCCTTTTGTGCAAAACAGACAACTGGCTTTACATGCCTCACAGTACCCAACTTAGCAGGAGTCTAAAGCTCAGGTTTGGCTTCCCCAACCCACAGAGCCACATATAATAATAATAATAATATAACAAAAATAAGAAAAAAAGATAATACTTATTTTCAATATCATTATTAGTATTAGTAGTAGTAGCAGTAGTACTAGTAGTGGTAGCAGTAGCAGAAGTTGCAGTAGTTTTGAAAAAAACTTTAACTTTACTATAAATATTAATACTACAATCACTACAACAACAACAACAACAATAATATTGCTTTTTTAATGTAAATGTTCGCACACACACACACGCACACACACACACACGCACACACACACACACACACACACACACACACACACACACACACACGCACACACACATACACACACTCTCACACTCACACACACACTGACCCGGTATCTCCACCTCCAGCAGGGAGAGCGTCTTCACCAGGAAGATGGGCAGCCAGCAGAGGGCGTCAGAGAACACGATAAAGAAGAAGCGGTTGGCCACGGCAACGTCCTTGTGCAGCCGGCTGCGCAGGTCTGAGGCATTGATGCCCGTCTTGTAGATGGAGAAGAACATGCTGGAGTAGGAGAACACGATGACCAGGAAGGCCAGCAGGTTGAGCCCTGTGCAGACAGACAGTCAGACACAGTCAGACAGACAGACACACACACACACACAGGCAGACAGGCAGACAGACACACACACACACACACACACACAGGCAGACAGACAGACAGACACACACACAGACAGACAGACAGATACACAGACAGACAGACAGATGGACAGACACATAGGCAGACAGACAGTCAGACAGAGAAACAGTCAGACAGACGGACAGACACACAGGCAGGCAGACAGACAGACAGAGAAACAGTCAGACAGACGGACAGACACACAGGCAGGCAGACAGACAGACAGAGAAACAGTCAGACAGACGGACAGACACACAGGCAGGCAGACAGATGGACAGACACACAGGCAGGCAGACAGACAGACAGAGAAACAGTCAGACAGACAGAAATGAGGCTGTGGAATAAACTAAAATAAGCACGCCCGAGTCAAAAACATCTTTGAAAAACTAGTTGCTGGTAAAATATGAACAACACACCGTATATACACACACAAAATGCCTTCTATGTCCATAAAGTACTTTTTTTTTCTTTTAAAAGCACAGCAGTTTATTTGCAAAACATGGGGGAATACATGAAAGTGGCAACATTTCACACATTTCCCACAATACTGTGCGGCGTTGCGCCATCCGGACAAATATATTGAACTTCAAATTCCCATTTTAGTGAGGATCACCAGGGAGGAGTCTGGCTGGGCTGAAGCCTCTCTGAGCCAGATGAAAAGCCCCCCAGGGAAGGCTGTGTGTTGGGGGGGGGGGGGGGGGGGGGGGGGAATTCCGCACAGCCTCTTTGATCTGGAGCTGGTGGGCGTGAGCGGACTGCAGACCGAGCGGAAGCTTCGCCCGGCGGAGTTCTGATTCCTGAGGGAGACGCTCTGCGGAGCGCTTTCGGGGCCGAGCCCCGCCTTTGATGAGGTCGTTAAGGAGGGGGGGTCTCGGCGGACCCCCCTGCGGCAGACCCGTTCATTTTCGCGAGCGTCGTGAGCTCGTTAGCTCGTTAGCGGGTCGTCGTTAGCACGGCGTTCCCGTAAAGAGCAGCGGTGAGGAAACGGGCACGGTCGTTCGGTTTTTTAATTCGCAGACCGATCGGAGCTTTACGAAGGCGCTGAGGACATATAAAGGGTGAGGTGCCTGGTGAAGTCGCACAGAGCACAGGCGTCAAACTCCGGTCCTGGAGCACCGCAGCGTCCGCTGGTTTTTAGGGGGGTGTTCTCGGCACCAGTGGTTCATTTAAGCCTCTGATTGGCTGAGGAATCCACACAGCTTGCTCTCAAGGCCTTAATTGGCAGCTGATTGAAAGGAAAGCACCAAAAAACCTGCAGACGCAGCGGCCCCCTTGGGATTCACTTTGACACCCCTGCTGTAGGGTGTCAGGCCACCCAGCCTCATACGAGTAGCCCCTCGCGGACCGGGGTTCGATCCCCTGCCACGGCACCTTCTGGGATTCAATGCCTTCGTTAGGTGATACCTTCTCCTACTTTCCTATTCCACATCATTAAGAGAGTTAAATAGCTAAAATGACCCGCTACCTTCTCAAACGTCTTCCAACTTTTTCCGAGTGATTTTCCCAGCTCACTCAAATTATATCTATGAAAAAAAAGCCCTTTAATTAAATCGTCAAACCAGTTGATCCGCGGGGTTTGTACACGCATCAGAATCCGACGCAAGAAACCAGATGAAGAGTACAGTAGCCGAAATAAACTGCTTAAATAGATCGATTTCCCGTGTCCCTGTACGGAATGTTCCCTGTGGTCTAATGTGCGTGAGAACAGGTTGACGGTAAACAACTGCTTGGCTTATTGAGCAAGCCTTTATCCAACGGGCGGGTAATTACTGCACACAAACACCCCCTCCACAGATTCTCCAGGGCGGCGGCGGCGGCGGCGGCGGCTCCTCACCCAGGAACACCCCGGTGGAGTAGGCCCGGGCGGCGGGCCGCTCCCGCCGGTCGGAGTGCAGCGGGAAGCAGACGCCGTTGCGGCCGTAGTAGTTGCCGAAGGGCCCGCGGGCCAGCAGCGGCGCGGCGGCGATGCCGGCGCCCAGCAGCCAGACCAGGGCCAGGGCGGCGGCGGTCTGCCGGCGGCCCGGCCGCAGCCGGCTGAAGGGGAAGACGATGACCAGGTACTTCTCCAGCGTCAGGTAGGTGAGCAGCAGCACCGACACCTCGGAGGAGAGCATGGCCAGGAAGCCCAGCGTGCGGCACTCCACGCTCTCCATCCACGCCTGCGCGTTCCGGTTGTACTCGCCGCGGAACTTCAGGTCGAACACGCCCACGAAGAACAGGTACACCCCCATCAGGCAGTCAGCGCCTGGAAGGGTCACACGCAGGGGTCAGGTGTGTGAATGTACAAATATACACACTCTCACACTCACTATCACTCTCACTCTCACTCTCACACACGGTCTCACTCTCACACTCACTATCACTCTCACACACACACGTTCTCACTCTCACTCTCAATCACACTCTCTCACACACACACACACTCACTCTCACTCTCACACACCCACACTCAGACTCACACACACACAAATATGCATATACACACATGCATGAAACATTCACAAATATATTCACAAATGTGTGTGTGTGTGTGTGTGTGAATATACACTTGCGTGGTCCAGAAAAACATCCGCCCGCATTCTCACACACACACACACACACACACACAGGACACATACAAAACAATCATTTTCTTTTCTTAAAATGATTTAAAAACTGAACTTTAACGAGACACAGAGACGTGGACGATCTCGCAGTTTCTGCTCTGCATGTCTGGAGAACGCGGACCCTTCCGCGTGAAATTCAGAGCTCGGCTAAAACCGATGGCCTAGATTCAGTCAGCACGCGCGCTCATCGCTGACTCACAATCACACACCGCTCACACACACAGTTAGGAGAGGCGATCTGGGGGACTGCTGATCAACTAGAGGAAAAAAAAAACAGATTAAAATGTGTTTTTCAGCAGGTCCGAAAGCAAAGGTGAAATGTTGAATCGCACCCCAAACCGAGGCACCTGAGGGGGGGTGGACCTGGACTGAAGCGGACGTTACGCGTGTGACACGGGCGGCGGCGTGTTAATGTGCGTTTTAATGTGCGCGTCGGTCTCTATGGGGACTGGAGCGTGTGCTGCACGCCGCGTCCCCCCAGGGAACTGAATCAGACCTGACGCACAGGTTAATCACAGCCCTCGTCCCGAGCCTGTCGTTTCACGAAGTGCTTGTGTCATCGCTGTGTTTATGTACATCTCAGCCATCTAGCTGCAGGCGTGTGCTTGTTAACCTGTGTGTGTGAGTGTGAGTGCGTGTGAGTGTGCAAGTGTATCTGTGTGCATGTGTGTGTGTGTGTGTGTGTCTGTGTGCATGTGTATTTGTGTGTGTGTGTGTGTGTGTGTGTGGGTGTGTGTGTGTGTATGGGTATATGTGTGTGTGTGTGTGTGCATGTGCGTGTGTGTGTGTGTGTGTGTGTGTGTCATGTGTGTATCTGTGTGCATATGTGTGTGTGTGTGTGTGCGCGTGTGCGCGTGTGTATGTAGACGCGGCAGATGGATGTGTTCTGCCCGTTGGTCGAGCTGCAGCAGCCGAGTCCACGGTGAACCAGGCCAGCAGTAACCACGGCGATAATGGCCGGCGCTCTCTCTCTCACACACACACACACACGCTCGATCTGTGTAATGGAGGACGCCGCTAGCAGCAGTGTCTATTCACTACAGGCTCATTACGACAGACCGCTAACACCTTCACATGACCCCGACACGCTGTGTCTGCTAAGGGCTCAGGGCTGCGGCGGCTAGCCTCCGCTCAGGAGAGCCATGGTTTGCTTCTCACCGCTGCTTAGCAACTCATTCAATATGAAATCAAAACAAGCAGTTGGTTGCTCAGATAACTCACAACCAGCTCTTTTTTTTAATTTTGGTTAAATAGGTTGCTGATTTTAAGGCTGTCCGGGCCCAGGGATGGCTAGTTGTTGGTGTAAGGGATTGTTTTTTAGGATCTGAAGTCTTCAGAGCTAATATGGAATTAGCCATTGCCATAACAGAGAGTATATTTTAAGCCCTGGACCAGCTGCTAGCCTAAGGGGTGTAGACTTGACTTTCGCGTCTGGTTTACACATTTTGACCAGCTCTTTTCTTGTCCGCTTGCGATGTTGAGGTAGTGTATTTTGTGCACAGTCACATTATCCTCAGATGGCATTTTCACATAACTCTGCCTCATATTTAAATGAGTTATGGTTTCTTCACAGACACTTTGATTAGTTTACTTAGCGACCACAAAAAAAGAAAAGAATTCCTCAATAGCAATGAGTCACACGCCGGTATGACACCCCTGGGCGTGCGCCATTGTTTGCCGCAGAGAGAGAGAGAGAGAGAGAGAGGGCACACCCACACCAACACAAAATCAAATGACAAAAACAGCTTCACTCTTCCCTCTCACAAGTTCTGGGCAAAAACAATAAACTAAAACAACAAAGACAAAAGAAAGCAAAAGTGAGCAGCAGCTTTTCAGCTCGCCGCTCGTAGCTGGCCAGCTTTTCAGCTGACCAGCTCCTCCAGCTTTTCAGCTGACCGGCTCCTCCAGCTTTTCAGCTGACCGGCTCCTCCAGCTTTTCAGCTGACCGGCTCCTCCAGCTTTTCAGCTGACCGGCTCCTCCAGCTTTTCAGCTGACCGGCTCCTCCAGCTTTTCAGCTGACCGGCTCCTCCAGCTTTTCAGCTGATCGGCTCCTCCAGCTTTTCAGCGACGGGTTCTCCTGCTCCTTGTCTCTCGTCGCTGCGACAAACGAAACCCAGCAGAGAGTCGCTCTGTCGGTGTGTGCTCCCGGTCTCGGGCCCCGAACCGCGGAGAGGAACACACCTTTGAGCGCCTGGTCTGATTGGTTAACGCGACGCCCGGTGCGTGCGCTCTCTCCACCGGTCGGCCCGGCCGAGCCGAGCCCGATTCTCAAGCGGAACCGAATATCACATCGCGTTTACGTTTAAATCCGAGAACAAAATGTCCTCATACGTCCAGACCATCCTGCACGGAACACTTCCATTTTAATCAGACTATTTAATCGGGAGTTTGCGATGAGTTCACTGTAAAAATCACACTGCGTGAAATACATTTTCCGTCGATGTGAATTGTTGTATATTCATGAAATTTTTAGCCCGCTTCGCACCTTCGCCACGCATGATCTCATCGATCCTTTTGATCGACGGTTCGTTTTGATTGACAGCCTTGTCCGACGCGAAATTCCACATCACGGCAAGAAGTCAGGCGTCGCTCAGCGACCTCATCAGCCCCGGGACAGGTGGAAGGACCATCTCTTTCACCCGTGAGCCCAGCCCGAACAATGCCCGGATTTAAAGTGTTCATTCGGCGAAGCAGCGAGGAACAAGTGATCGCTGAACTGCAAATCGCCAACGACAGCCAGTGTGCATCGGGAAAGTGCTGCACAACAGCACTTTCCGCTCAGTTGATCAGCATTGATCAACAGTCACTCATGCCACGTTCCGTTACTCTGAACGTCAACTACAATCTGACCTCTGTCGCCGCATTAAGTTGCCATGACTACTTTCGCTGGAGCATGCGGAAGGCCTTCGGCAGAAATGTCCATCCAAAGTCGAGACCGGTTTTAAAAGATTTAAAAAAAACACTCTTATCAGCAGCTGTGCACTGAAATGTTAAATGAAGGCCTCTTCGCCCCAGCAATACCGGGCTCTGGGCACTTGAAAGGGAGTTTTCAAAAAATGCTTATCGGAGTCGGTGCTGTCGGTGTTTCAGAACGCTACTTCTGAACTCACATAATCATCAAACGGCTTAACTGCTTACGAGTGAGAGGTGTCCCGCTCAGTTTGTCATGCTGGCGGAGTAAAATAAAAAAATAAAAAAAAATAGCCGAAGTTGAAAAAGCTGCGTCTGTCATTTTTTCAAAGAAAGCAAATTATAGGATACAATTTCAAATTTGTTGAATTGACTTCATAATTAACAAGGAAAAGACAAAACGGGAAGCTTCTCATTAAATGCACACAGCACCGTTTCTGAGCACAAGAAACAATGAAGGCTGTCAAATAAACGTCGGAATATCTGTGCCGTTTCCTCAACATGATGCTACAAAATCAATGAACTGTTGACACGGTCTGCATGCTCTCCTCAGGTCCACATGGGTTTCCTCCCGCAGCCCAAAGACACACAGGTTAGGCTAACTGGAGACTCTAAATTGCCCATAGGTATGAGTGTGGTGTGTGAATGGTGTGTGTGCCCTGCGATAGATCGGCCTGCCCAGAGTGTATTCCTGCCTCTCACGCAATGCGTGCTGGGATAGGCTCCAGCACCCTGGCCCAGGGAAACGTAAACAGGTGAGGTAAACAGGTAAATGTAAACAGGTAAACAGGCAAAGGTAAAAAGGTGAGAAACAGGTGAGGCAAACAGGTAAAGGTAAAAAGGTGAGATAAACAGGTGAGGTAAACAGGTAAACATAAACTGGTAAAGGTAAACAGGTGAGGTAAACAGGTAAACATAAACAGGTAAAGGTAACACAGGTGAGGTAAACAGGTAAACATAAACAGGTAAAGGTACACAGGTGAGGTAAACAGGTAAACATAAACTGGTAAAGGTAAACAGGTGAGGTAAACAGGTAAACATAAACAGGTAAAGGTAAACAGGTGAGGTAAACAGGTAAACATAAAGAGGTAAAGGTAAACAGGTGAGGTAAACAGGTAAACATAAACAGGTAAAGGTACATAGGTGAGGTAAACCGGTAAACATAAACAGGTAAAGGTAAAAAGGTGAGATAAACAGGTGAGGTAAACAGGTAAACATAAACAGGTAAAGGTAAACAGGTGAGAAACAGGTGAGGTAAACAGGTAAACATAAACAGGTAAAGGTACATAGGTGAGGTAAACAGGTAAACATAAACAGGTAAAGGTAAAAAGGTGAGATAAACAGGTGAGGTAAACAGGTAAACATAAACAGGTAAAGGTAAACAGGTGAGAAACAGGTGAGGTAAACAGGTAAACATAAACAGGTAAAGGTAAACAGGTGAGGTTAAACGAAGAGCGAGACTCACAGCAGAGGACCTTAATGCAGGCGGCATGCTGGTTGTTCTCGGCGCGGATGAGGGAGCGCATGCCGATGACGAAGAGGTTGCCGAAGCAGGTGACGAAGGCCATGACCCACACCGACACCCGCAGCACCGCGTTGGCCAGCAGGTCCTCGAAGGACGAGATCCCGTCCGAGTTGGGTCGGCATCGCCTCACGTGGGGGGCGTAGGAGCAGTACTCGAACTTCTTAAAGTATCTGAAACAACATGGGACGCCTGCCCTTACCGGGACGCCTGCCCTTACCGAAAACATAGCATAACTACAGTAATATAACATAGCATAACTACAGTAATATATTTATCGTTATGTTTTCACATAGCATAACTACAATATACTGTAGTTATGCTATGTGAAAACATAACGATAAATATATTACTGTAGTTATGCTATGTGAAAACATAACGATAAATATATTACTTTAGTTATGCTATGTGAAAACATAATGATAAATATATTACTGTAGTTATGCTATGTGAAAACATAACGATAAATATATTTCACACCAGTGTATTCTTATGTGTTGCAAGAACTGAAAGAGCCTTTAACTGTACATCCGTCCATATATTGTGGCATTTATACCTTGATTTTTCAATATATTTAATATGTTCCATTTCCATAAGAACATACAAAAACATGACGAATCCAAACTTTGTTGGTGAGTGGCTAGGAACTATGGGAAACACACTGGCATGAACAAGGTAAAGATGCCTTAGGTGTTTTTTTAAAAACAGTTTCCTGTGAAACCACTGACTAATACCCACATGTAGGACAGATTTGCCATCGGTCGAAACATCCGGGTCTGGATATCTGGGATATCGATGCCCTCCAGACCACTGCGATTTAAATAAATAACAAAAAAAAAAGTATTATTCATTGCATATTCCAGTTCACCACTGTAAATCGGGTTTATATACAGTACATCTTTCGATACCACTTTTCGTAGAAACACAAAGACAAATAAATCTTTTGCGAGGAGCTTTTATTTACATTATCAACGTGCTAAAAGAGAATTTAAAAAAACAAAATACATTTACATTACTTCAGTGCCAAAAAAAAGATTTAAAACCTCATACATGAAACCAAACTGGCAGCCATTCATGGTGGCAGCAAACAATAAAATCAAACTATTTTTAATCTGTATGACTAAGCAGCACAAGACTAATCAAATAATTGGCCAGTGCCTCAGAAACTATTTTTTTAATACCTTGCCAGCCTAACCCAGCCAGTTTCACTGCCGAAGGTATGTCTGGTCTTTTCTTTAAATTTATTTATAGGGGAATCCTGCTCTGTGCCCTTTCCAATTCATCACACAATACAGCAGATTTCTATTATATCCAGCATACTTGCATGCCAGGGATGCATTAAGCAGTACCGTCAAAGCGCACACACACACACACACACACAAACACACACACACACACACGTACACATAGGGGGTATGTCCTACCCCACGCCTTCCAACCACAGATACTGTCTGCGACCCTCCAGGCCTGGAATTTGACACCTCTGATATATAATATAAAATTCAACTCACATATGAATTTGGGGATTTTTAAGCCAAGATACGGTGTGAACATGCATTTTAACCCGTATAGAGATTGATTTGCAATGGTGCATAACAGACAAGTCCAGATATCAGTCATAGGAGAACTGAAAAGCTAGAAATAATACACGTATCTGAAAAAAATCTGTGGGCACTGCTTGGTGATTTAACGCTCCTAGTTCCGATCAGTGATGATCCTGGGGCAAACGTGAATAACAATGCTTCTAGGGAACAGAGGCCATGTGACCATGTGATCAAGCTTAACGAATGAGGGGCCACTTCTGTGAGAGACCCTCTGCGACAGAACCGCCGACAGAGAGAGGCACTGAAGGCCTACGTGAAAGCCCAACATCCAATTCTCCCCACTTTCCCCACAATGAAAAACACGTCCCCCTCCCTCTCAATGTTCCAAACGGAACATTCTAATGCTGATGTCACAATCACTAGTGCGGTGCCTGAAAAGCAGCAGAGTTCTAGAACACTTGACTAAGAATTTTGAAAATTGAAACCTTACTCTTCAAAGGGTTAAAACCGGACATTTGATGTAGTTATGTATATTCAGATATACTGCATTTTCCATTCTTCTTCCCACGGTTTAGAGGAGTGGATTTCATGCGCAGTTGGAGCAGGCAGACTGCTGGTGGAAATAAGTTCTCTTGCATGGAGATTTTGGGACAGCACTGTTGCGTAACAAACGCCCCCATCACCCACCCACCGCAGGAGATGCTTTTCAGCCAATCGCATGCAAGCCACAGCCGCTCCGGAACAATGTGACACCGGGCCAGCAGAGTTTCTCACCACACCCGACTAGGGAACCACAATCCATTGAATCCTGGATCCGCCCTTGCTTATTTTTCTGTCGGTACTGTTACTGTTTTGTTCCATCTGTGAGTGTTTGTTCCTTACCCTATGAATGTGTCATATAAAAAAAACATACAAGCACAGCCAAAAATCTGTAAACCAGTCCAGGGGGATAATGGCCCAAAAATAACATCCACCTGACAGAACTGTGTTCTCACGATGCACAAGAAAGCGGGGGGGGGGGGGGGGGGGGGGTGTGTGACTCACAGCGACTGGAGCTGGATCAGCGGATCGAACTGACCGAGGCGCACACGGTGCAAAGGATTGTGGGATATGTTTCTGCAACAGACAAGAAGTACAGTCATTTCTCCCCCACGACGGACTCCAGCGGCAATGGTGTAAATGCAAATAACTAAATAATTTAAAAAAAAAAACAGAATTACTCATTCCAGATATAAACTTTTATGAAATACTAGGCTAATTGAAACAGTAAATATTAGCTTAGCCGCAAACGGTGCCACTAATCAATGGGGCCACTGGACTCACAAAATCTCCAGGGACTTGAGCCCCCTAAACATGCCGTAGGGGAGATCCGTGATTCTGTTGTTTGACAAGTCACTGAAAAAAAAACCAGAAGAAAGAAACATAAGCAAAGAGCCATTAAACCGAGAAGGACAGTCTGTCCCTGACACTGAAAAAAACAGGCCTCTGACTGCACAATTTACAGGACAAAAGAATTAATGGTGAGAATTAAAGTATAAGATTTCCATCTCCCTCGGGCAAGGAAAGATACCTCCTTCCTAACAACACGGAGAGAGGAAGGGAGGGGGAACAAGAAAAGTAAGGGGAGAGAAATTAATCGTGTTCTGCAGTCTCCTTGATACAGAAAAGACAAAAGGTCACATTCTTTAGCCACTTGCATCGTGAGTCAGATCTTTCCGAGCAGTCTCTGTTGTCAGGTTGTCAACATTTGCGACGGACCATTAATCACGGACTTGACAGCTCGTCAACCGGCCTAAACACATTCGCCATCATGAATCGACCAATCAGCGCAAAGGAATGGCATGACACCCCCAATTTTCCATTGTAAAATTCTACACCCTGTCAAACTGGAACCAAAGGTTCACCCATACCGAATGGCGGCATTAACTGCCAAAAACAGCCACGCCAGACGCCAGAGGAGGTGCCAACGATCCGTTGGCACCTCCTTCCCTACAAGCTCAGACAGCGATACAAACAACAAAACAGATTCCATATCACTTCTATCTTCAATTATTTATAAATCGCTTTTTACACAGGGTGCTACGAAACACCGTGTACCAAAAAACTTTTTTTTTTTTTTTTGCATAAAGTTTTATGACCATCATATTGCATCGTGTGATTTGAGACAAGGGTTTTTTTTGCTCTGATTGACAGAGGGCTGACTCCACTCAAAGGCAGTGGAAACCTTGGAGGCGGGCCAACACCATCATGCTGGAGGAACGTGAGTCAGAAGTGAGTCAGGCTGGCATGATCAATTTAATCAATCAAATTTTATGACAGCGCTTTTCATTCAAGGAAATGCCATTCAAAGTGCTTTCCACTGCATGAGACAATGGGATGGAAAGGAAAAATAAGACAGGAGATGGAAAATATTTCTGCATTAGAGACTAGGGCACAAGACAGAGATAAATACAAGAGAACAGATAACAAATAAGATGAATATCAAATGATTTAAAATAGGAGTTTAAAAAAAACAACCCAATTAAAAACCAGACTACAAAGGGAAGATCTGCCATCATTTTCCTCTTCCTCCGATGAGGATGATAATGGGCAGACCAAACGCGGAACTGAGCAGTGCATTCTGGGATAGGTCGGCTCTGGGTAGGGTGTCCATGTGCGGGAAAGGGGGGGGGGGGGGTGGTGGGGTGGGTAGGGGGATGTCTTATGGTTCAGGCTAGTCTATTCCTGCCTGTTACATTCGCCCCTCCGAAAGAGATAAACAGAAAAGGGGGGGGGGGACGGGGGGGGGGGGGGGGGACGTGGGGGGGGGGGGGGGGGGGGGGGGGGGGGGGGGGGGGGGGGGGGGGGGGGGGGGGGGGGGGGGGGGGGTGTGAATTACTTACAGCTCTCCCAGCATGCTCAAGGGCTGGAAAGTGTTCTCTGGGAGCTTCTTGATTCTGTTGTCACGCAGAGACCTAAAGAGGATTTGCGAAAATGATTGTTACAGAAGACAGAAGTTCACAACCAGGGGTGACATAAACGGCAGAGGAGTAGGATGATTTTAAGGGTTCTATGGAAAAATATTAGAACATAAAATTTTCTGGGGTGGAGGGGCCCTTTGTGAGATCTTTTTTCATAGGGCTCAAAGTGCCTGGTGGCGCTCCTGGTCACAACAGAGGGCGCATTTATGCATTTATGTACTTATGTATTTATCACAGTCACAGCTGATCAGAAGAAAAATGATAGGTGGGGAACAACAGAGGCTGATTCGTGACCACAGTAACGCTCAGCCACTGTGGCGCACAGTGAATCGGTGTGATGGCAGCAATTTTTTTTAAAGAATAAGAAACCACAAAACACTGAATTGCACCGCTGAGAACAGAAAATAAGCTGCTCGTGTGACTTCAGTGCGGCTGCTGGTTCACCGACCAGCTTTGCAAATGGCCACTACAGTCAGCCAATAGCAGAGCAGACAGCTTTTTTTTAAAAAAGGACCAGCTGTGAAGAGAATAGTTCGCGCCGCTAACTTTCACGCCGCTAACAAACCGCGGTGTTAGAACACTGCTTCACCAACAGACGGCGCGGGCGGCGGTCCGATGGGCGCCTGCTCGCCAAGACCCGAAACGGTAGAGTACACTGCTCTTTCTCCTCGTCTCTATGGACTCTCTACAGGCACTGAAAATCTACTATGGAGTCAGTACAGCCCAGTGAAGCGTCCAGTGTTCATTCAACACCAACAGTGTCAATTCAACCCTAACCGCAAAATGGGGACCAAATGTTATCCATTAGAAATGAACTAACACTGGTGAGAGTTTAATTAACACGGGGCGTTTTAACGATGCACCGCTTGCTGTGGCACAGAGATGCCACAGCGCGGCCCACAAGGACCAGATTCCCGCATCAGAGCGGGCTCCTCCTCCAACACCGAATCAGACCGGCTCTCTACCGGCCTAACTGGCAGCAACCAGCCGATAAAAAAAAAAAAAAAACACATAACAACAGACGATGCTCTCACCTCTTAGCAATGACGGAGCGCGACCTGGAGTGACTGGAGCCTCGTAAATCAGATTAGTCAGATTAATCTCCACCTGTACGTCTGACATTTAAAAGCCAGAGATTGACATGTTTACAATGCGCCTGGTTGCATTTTTACCAAACACCCTTCATCGGGAGCAGCCCGTCTCCCAGCCTCCCTACGGTGAAAAATTCCACGGCAAACCATTGTCCCACTAACGATCGAATGACGTACGCGCGTTCAGCCGCCAAGCTCTGACGACACGCGAGTGTGCGAGAAACACTGATCTAGAGCGATTAAAAAGGCACAAACATGCACAGTGCGTGCACAGCAGCACGGACTCGCGGTAACTACAGAAAAAAGACTTGCGGTACTCTTAAAAAAAAACAAATGCTAGATTGGGAATAATGGCTCCGTTTTGCGTGACATTATAGCCATTTAGTCGACGCCCCAATCCAGAGCAGCTTAGCGCAATTAGCGCGAACAAAGAAAAGGTCAAGTTCGTTAACTGCCAAGTCCTTAGTAGCGATGAATGAGAATTCCACAGCCAGGCCATAACACCCTGGAAATAGGTCATCCTTTGTCAGTAGAATTAACGTGCGGGACAGAGAGAGAGAATTATTATTATTGTTATTTTTGCTAGAACCATCCACTACACTGTCAGCATAGCCAACTGACCATTAAATCACAGTCAGCTATCCTATGAATCATAGTTACAGTACATTAAATTGCCAAGCAGAGCAATGTGCAGTAGTGGAAGAACATCAGCGCTACTCTCAGATATATATAAAAATGTGGCATCACCAAGAAGGCACAGAGACCCATTTATAATCACTAAAGTTAATATTAACCTAGCAAATGACCATTCGTATCGGAATAAAAGAAGGTGCAACTAGACAAGTGGCACTATCCTACAAAACATAACCAACTGTCCTGTTATAAAGTGATGGGACAACAGATGTAAATTAGCTGCTAGCTAACTCTGGTGCAATTACTTTTTAATTGTGCACTGTCCCTGTAAAAATAAACAATAAAATAAAATAAATAAATAAATGGTCGAGAGGTGAGGAGATCCTATCAGATCCAAATATCCATTTATTTTATTTTATTTTATTTTTTTGCAGATTTATGAAAGTGGAAATTGTGGGCGGTGAGAGAAACACCCCGACGAGAAGGACAAAATGGCCGAAAGCTTCGCTGGATAAAAAGCTCGCCAACGCCACGGCGAACTCGGTGATAGATTAAGCCCTGCGCTACGGTCGTGGAAATTTCCGGAAGCTCAAGAATTCCGGAGTAAGGAACCGTGTCACCGCGGCATTTACCGCTAAAATCTTTCATACCCCGAAAACATATTCCACACGTCTTTAATTTCACGCTTCGAAACCCACGGACAAAAAGAAGGCGGAGACCAAGAGCTCCAAAAATTAATTTAATTAAATTAATAATGGGAAAACAACGGCAAAGTGTACGCTATGGAAAAATACCATACGGAACAAGAAACAGAACTGTTCTGCATGAAATGGGATCAAGGTATACACAATAATATTATACCCTTGATACTGTAATAGATTAAGCAAAGCGTGTATTTACTTGATGATAAACTGTCAAACGTGTACAGTATGGATGACCCCCTGAAGTGCTCCCACTGAATCGCCACCGTGTGGCGGGGACGAGGCAGTGACTCACAGCACGGTCAGCTCATCGCAGCTCAGGAGCGTGGAGAAGTTCAGCGTCTCCAACCGGTTCCCCTCAAAGTCCCTGAGGGGGGGGGGGGGGGGGGGGGGGGGGGGGGGGGGGGGGGGAGAGGGGAGGGAGGAGGGAGGGAGGGAGAGAGAGAAAGATGGAGGGAGAGAAAGGGAGAGATGGAGGAAGAAAGAGACAGAGAGAGAGGGAGAGAGGGAGAAAAAGAGAGGGAGATAGGAAGAGAGAGAGAGAGAGAGAGATGGAGGGAGAAAGGGAGAGAGAAAGCATTATTATTATAATTATTATTACTTACTAATACTAATACCCCCCCCCCCCCCCCCCCCCCCCCCGTGACAGACTTCTGATCGGGTTTCCGACGCGAGCCGTTGCTAAGAGAAATCACCGTGTGGAGTATGGAGCATGAGCAGCGCATCCATAGCAACCCAGCCGGTTACAAGCAGACACATTTTAAATAACGGTTTTAAAAAATCCTTCAAGGATTATGACAACGTCCGTGATGTATGATGGATTCTTCTAAAGCCCTTCAAAGCTAGTCAAAAAAAAAATGATATTCAGTAAATAAATAAATAAATAAATAAAAAACGGGAAAGAGAAAAAAGTACTAACCAAATGCAAAAGTTTGTTGTCTATTTAATAGCAAGGTTGCACAAATAATGCATTTATTGCAATCTAAGGGGGTTGCTGTACAAGAAACCATTCAGCAGGCCTTCCATTAAATATCCGGCGAAGCGGGGCGAGGGAATGGCAATCGTGTCGAGCGCGGTCACTGTTCGCCGATTAATTTATCGCTCTCTGTCCGTGAGGCCCGCTTGATTACCATCCAAACTCCAGACAGGCCGGAGGGAAAAGTCAATGTTCATAATGTCCATTAGTACAGCCCCCTAATCGCATAGCAGGAGAAGACAACAGGGAAGCGAACTTACAGCCAGCTGAGTGAGGGCATGTAGTAGCACAGTGCAGTCTTGGGCAACTGCTCCAGGGAGGTATTCACCATGGACCTGCGGAGATCACAAAGCAAAAAATGAAACTACACTACCCAGCAAACACCACTCTGACCACAACACCCCCAGCAGACACTATTCTAATACACATGTTGGCCATGTTTTTCTATACTGGGATTTGAGTCTCAAATTTTTTTCTGGAGTTAGGGGTTTGAGGTTGCAATTGCTATCTGAGCCTTTCGCACACTGAGGGGTGGTTGAGACACAAATTCATCACAAACTAACGGTTAATTTTTTTCAATCAATTTCTCAGACCTGGCATGATATTGCCCGAAAGAGACCGCAAACTGGACCTGTACAAATCATTTTAAAACCATACATTCCGGTCGAAAACCAGCCAACGGTCAACCCTAACTTCAAAGCCAAATGCCCACTAAAGGAACAACGCAACCAAAACTAAGCTAATTGTTCTGCAACAGAAGGTCACAGGAAGGCTGTAGATTTTTAGCATACAGTTGGACATGAAAAATAGCCCAAAAAAAAAAAAAAAAACTAAAATGGTCTCCAACTGCTCTCCCAAACACGCGCTGAAGCAGAACTGCCTCCGCTGGCCACAGAGGCTGTTTGATCGCGGTCTCATCGTCGGACGGCAAGCGATCCTCATGGCTCTCACGTCTGAAGTCCGTGTCACATTAATGAGCACATTGCATTAATTAGTGCTGGTTTGAACTTTCCCCAAAAAGACAAGGGGAGTCCCACAGAGGCTGTGGGGGAGGGGACAGAATGTAGATCACTCCTGAGAGCAGGTGGGAGAGTAACGTGTGGCTCCGCCTCCACTGGCCTGATACAGTAGCACTGTACTCAGGATTCCAGCACGTCTTGTACTGTTCTACAAATGTTTCTGTGTCTCCATTCGTCTGTGTGTGTGTGTGTGTCTGTGTCTGTGTGAGTGCGTGTGAGTTTCTGTGTGGGTGTGTGTGTGTGTACACGTGTGTGAGTGTGTGTATGCCTTTGTGTGTATGTGTGTGTGTGTATGCCTGCGTATATGTCTGTGTGTGTGTGTGCATGTGTGTCTGTGTGTGTGTATGCCTGTGTGGGTGTGAGTGCGTGCATGTGTGTGTATACGTGTGTGTGTGTGTGTATATGAGTGCGTGTCAGTGTGTGTGCGCATAAGCGCACTCCTATGGCTTAGACAGGATGCCTCACTACCTGAGGTGAGGAACAGACACACAAAGAGAAGACGGATGATGGAAAGATGGTGAGCAAAAAAAAAAGATCCATCAGCGCAGAAGAGAGGTGCTATCAGACCGCAGAAACAGGTAAAGGACAGACAGAGGGGTGAGAACATTCCCTTCTGCGTCCTGAGCACAACTTCTTCCAGTCCATCACAAGGGGGGGGGGGGGGGGGGGGGTGTTTCCAGTCATATGTAAGGGGTGACCAGAAGGCCAGATACAGAGAGGCGGTCATTTTGTAGCAATTTTGGCCGGGACACCACAGATAACAGTCCTACTCCTCTGAAAAGCACCACGGGAACTTAAATTACCACAGTGAGTCAGGGGCCTCCCTTTTGAGAACATTTTTTGTGTCCGCTAGGAAGCTACAACCCTGATCATGGAATGAGGGAATAAAAGCTCACTGCACATAGAAAAAAGGCCTTTGCACACCAACCGGATGAAAACAGACAGAGTTAAAACACTCACAGGAAAAACAAGGCGCTGAGGCCGATGAATGTGTCCTGGGAGATCTTCTTCAGCGGGTTATCGTCCAGAATTCTGAAATGCAGAAACAGTAATAAGCTAGCGTGGTAATTGTATTTTCATATGCATCACATTTTCCTACTTTTTGGTCTACCTTGACATTGAGCAATGTCAGCTTGTTCAATTTTGCTTGGGAGTTTCAGGTGTCCCTAAGAAGCACAATAGATGAAAAGGTAGCAAAAATGTGACCATTTTCAAACCCACATACCGTATACACAACATTTTTCTATGGCAGGAAAATATTACGAAGTATGAAAAAACAGTAACAATACTGCAGAATCACAAACGCGCCGGTGGCCACACTCAGACACAGCTGCTGATCTAAAAAAAACATGGAATGCCCGCTCCCACGCCTTCTGGTAAACTGGAAGCCAGCGCTTCCCGTTGGCGAGCTCGTTCGATTAGTCATAACTCAGCTACAGCTCCCAACCCACAGGCGAAAGCTGGCATCCGTAAATGCCGCAAATCTTTTGTTTGTTCCTCAAAACGCGTTTACGGGATTGCAAATGGTACATGTAGGTCAGACTCTGGGTGTGGAACCAGAGTTACAACAACTGTGGCCACTTCCTGACTTCTCAGTGGCTTCTGCCACGTCCAAACTGCGTTTCATTTGGTAACCATTTCAGAGTAGTTACGGTCAGTTCTAACCCTTGTGAAAATGTGAAAAGACCCTTGTGAGGAATTAAAATTCAGTTCGATTTAGGATCTTGTAACACATCGGACCGTTCCCATAGTAACGCCTGCAGAAGTGGATTTAGATTCTGTGGTTGGCGGTAAAGTACTCACAGCCAGTGTAATTTGTAAAGGTCACTGAATACTCCAGGTCTTAGTGTGGTGATGCAGTTCTGACTGAGAGACCTGAGAGAGGGGGGGGGGAGGGGGAGGGAGAGGGAGAGAGAGATACGTTTTATCACATTTCTTAAGTTTAGTGCAAAACATCTAAAGTAGCAACCCTACATGCTTGTACCAGCAATTTTTCCTTGTTTCGGAAAACTAAACAAATGAGAGCACTGGTGTTTCTGAGATCACTGGCACATTCCCATGCATGGATTTCTTTTCAGGGATCTTCAATCACCCAAAGCTCAGCTCCGTTTTTCCCTCCCCCAATCAAAACAGCCCGAACACAGACTATCCATCGCACCAAACCTGTGAAAATCTTTTAATAACATTCACATGGGCAATGTGTCCTTTTGTTCTCTTCAAACTTCAAACCAAGGCACAGTTTCCCACCAGCACTTTCCAGCTAAATCCGCTTGTAACTCCTTCCACTGATTCCACGCAACGCTACACTTTATACCCACTGACATCATAACCTTGGTTATGGATTAACAGCAAGCAGAGTATTCAGCTTTGAGCCAGTCATAATAATAATGGCATTAAAATTCAAGAGCCACTTTTCTCACTGGCTACACCGTTCATACGAAGGACACAAGGATGAAACCACAGCCTAATACAGCCCTTTCCTAAATGCTTTGTACACACAGTGTTATGTCAGCCCCCGTGGGTTTGTTGCTGGGGAAACGTGTTAACCCTTTAACCCTTTATGGTGTGAGGTCACAAATATGTGATTAGAATGTCCTTAACTGAACATTCTAATGATGTCACAATCACTGCTGGTGACCGAAAGCAGTGGAGTTCTAGAACGCTGACTTTTTGAAGAAAGAAAAAAATGGACGAAAGAGGACTCACAGTTTCCTCAGTTTGTACAGCCCACTGAACGCACGGGTGGAAACTGACTCAATGCTGTTGTTCTGCAGGAACCTGTCAGAGAGAAACAAAGACTCATTTCAGAAAGTTTTTTTTTTTCCCCAATCATTTTATAAAGGGCTTTTCAAATGATACATCCCTTAACTTAAAGACCTCATCACATGTTCCCCTTCGTAACTTAAGATGGAGTTTATTGTCAGAACTAAACCTTATCTTGTAACTTTTAAATTAAAGGAATGTTTGCAGGACTTTAATTTAATTTAATTACATAAAGGGGGGAAATTGGCTTCTCCACAGCCGTTAGTGCACAGAACCATGAGGACAGGCATATTCACAGAACCACACAAATGCCCCCCCCGCCCCGCACGGACATGTTCGGGACGCAGGTTTATCAGATCTTCGTTCAAACGTGAGTGAAAAGAATGAACGCAGGTCTGACTTCACGCCCACGCCTTCTGGTAAATTGGACGCCAGCGCTTCCCGTTGGCAACCTTGTTCGATTAGTCGCCTTTATGGGATTGCAAATGGTATAATGTAGGTCAGACTCCGGGTGTGGAGCCAGAGTTACAACAACTGAGGCCACTTCCTGACATCAGTGGTTTCACTACAGGATTGTCATCATTTTACAATAAAATAACGGGTCTGTCCAGTTTGGTCTCAGAACAAACAGTTTTTCTTCATGTTTGTTCTCTTGCGGGTGATAGAGGAGTTCTTTCAGTCATAATTTAAGCAAGATGTCTGAACGCGACCATCCCTGCGCCCGTCGCCTTGCAATAAATTCAGCTGCTGGTGGCCTGCCAGCAGGACAAAGACAAACCTGAACATCACAAGCCAGGGAATCCCAGGAGCCAAACCCGTGCTCGTCCCCGTGCGCGAAAACAACCTCGCAGCCACTGAAATCGGTGATAAGACAAGAATGCGCCTGATTGGCCGAATCCGGGTCCTCCCTGAGCCCACGATGCTTTGCTTCTTCTCCGGTGCTAACCGCTGAACTGGATGACTCGGCGCTTACGGGAAAGAAGGGATTTTTTTCTTAAATTTGAAGAACAACAACTTTAAGTGCTGAAAGCCCCTTTCTGGACTGAGTGTGATTATGTTACTAAGCCGAGCCCATTTGAGCAGTAAGATGAATTTAATCGCTGGTTTATATCCCTTTTAACTGCATTCCATTATAAAGCGAAAAAGCTAAGTGTGACAGATTAATGATGTTCTGTCACGGACCACCATGCATAATCTCAAACAATTAGTGTACCATGTACTTTAGAAGGCAAAAGTGCATTCGTTTCTGCATGTTTTATTCAGGGAAATAAGAAAAGTACCACATTGTTTTACTGATTAATAAATTACTGAGACTTGCAGAAAGAAATATCAGAATTCATGATAAAACAAACAGAATGTTCTCGAAATGCAAGCAAATGCTTCAACCTGGATTCAATCAACATTTGTCTCCCTACACAATGTAATGCAAGTGTTAAAGGGTTTTTCCCCCCAGCAAAAGCAGTTTGTCTCACCAAACTGCTTCTGACAGATTTTTTAAAAAATTCTGTTCTCAAATTGAACCTCATAAAAAAGGAAACATTTTTACAAAACCTACACAGTCTGGCTATATACAACCAACAGTAGCCCATTAAAAAACAGCTGGTTTCAAACCAATGAATTAAAAAAAAAACAGTTATTTTCCGCTGGTGATATGGAGTATGCATGAAATGGTGCAGTCTCGGTTGAAACCCTAGGTCCTCAAATTCCATCCCACCAATTTAGGACTGAGAACGTTGCTCAGAGGATAGTGTTCCATAATTGTAAGCTGATGTCATAGTACCGGTGATGTCACTGCACCAATCAGAACCACCCGCAGAGAAGATGAAAAGGAAGTGTGATTTGAGGACCCGGCCAGTCTCAAGAGTCTGTGCTGGGCTTCACTGATTGGCTGTCCTCACCCAAGTCTCTACAATTTTCCTTCTGTTTCTCTGCAGAGCGCCTTTGTCACAGTTCTCTGTAAATATTGCTATCCAAATAAAATTTGATTTGATTTGATTTTGATTTGGCGCTGTCTTCAGGGGTGTATTCGTGGGCAAGTGTATTCAAGGGCACTGGAATGTTAGGTGGATGTTTTTTGAAACGTGCCCAGCTAACGGGATAACGTCCTCACAACGTTACCGGAATGTTCGTCGATGCTATAACATTGCCTTGCGCGGTGGCAACATTGCGAGGACACTGTGTGTTAACTGGGTGCACGGGACCGAACTGAACTCCCAGTTGCAGAACAGTGATTGGATGGCTACTTTGTTCCCATAGCGCCTTGCATGTTACACGTACCTCCATCCAGCACTTACGCTGTACTTTGTATCGTTGTCTTGATGTTGTGGCTTGTCATGCCTCCGAGTTTGACTTGGCATTGGCTAGGTCAGAAAGTAATGTTTACTGGAACTGGACTTAATGTTTTCATGGCTATGAATAACTGCTACAAAATGAGTATTGTGCCTTATCGGCCCTGTAATTCTTCCAATGACCTTTGGTATGCACTTACTGCACGTCGCTTTGGATAGAACCGCCTGCCAAATAAATATGATGTAATGCAATGGATGGTGACAGTGCGGGTGATTACGTGTAGGCTTTTAATACTGCCAGTAACATATTTCAACTTCGTTTTATTTTAACATATTGAACTTGTCTCGGTATGTTGTCCTCACCGCCAGCCTGCTATCCTGTTCGACAGGACGGAAAGCGTGAAATGTCGACAGAATGTTCAGCCCCCCCCCCCCCCCCCCCCCCCCCCGTGAACGAACCCCAAGGCCTCATGGGAACTCACAGCCTCAGCAGCTCGGGGTACTTCTCAAAGGCGTCATCCGGAAGCCTCTGGATGGCGTTGCTCCTCAGGGACCTGTCCGGAGGCACGTTCACAAAAAAACAGCCATCACGGCGAGCCGTGCGTCCGCTTCCTGCGCCGAGCTCGGCCGCGCGACCTTTCCAAAACTCAGACCCCCCTCCCCCGTCTTTACGAATTAAAGCACGTCAGAAGCACTTATGGATCGCGACATTTCGGAGGGAAAAGACTTGGGGCTCGGTTTCAGGCAGCACAGCGCTGGTTGGGGCCGCTCGGGGTGTCGTCGACTTGCACTTTTTTTCGTAAAAAAAAAACCATTTTAAAAGGTTTCGAATGCCGTCAGCCTGAGCTGGGAAACCGGGCCGTGGGGAACGTTTCAAGCGGTTACAACCCTTTCGGGGGAAACGTGATCGCGCGGCGGGTTGCAGGCGCGCAGGTTTTGCGAGCGGGAGCAGAGCTTACAGCAGGGTCACGTTGGCGGACACCTGGGGCACGGTGTTCAGGTGGACCTGCACGCACTGCAGTTCGGTCTCTGTGCACTCACAGTGTTCTGGGTACTCCTGCAGGTCTGCAAATGAAAATGTAATTAAATTAAAAATAAGCCAAACACTCCTCAACGGGATGCATCTCTCAACCTGCAGCGTTAGCGTCAGAAACGACGCACAGAATCACAAAAGTCAGCTATAAAATATCAGGGCATCCATCCACCCATCCATCCATTATCTATACCCACTTATTCTTACTGGAGCCCATCCCAGCATGCATTGGGCGAGAGGCAGGATACATATCAGGGCATGGTCACTGGAAAACCTATACGCAGGCTCATTAAAGGGGCCTGAGTTGTCTCAACTTTTTTTGAAAATGGGATAGATCATTATAGCTTAAAAAAGGGCTTACTATAAAAGTTAAAGGGCAGTGAATTATTCAAGAGATCAAGTCACCCTATCCAAATGGTTCAAGACAACCTGATGCCTCAAACCGTCCAACCGAGTAAATTTAACGCATGGATTTTTCAGAGTATTCATAAGGAGCCTTGGAGTGCAAGTGCTGATCTGGGATTTGGTCGGTTAGGTCATAATGGATACGGTTGGGGTCTGTTAGGTCATAATGGATAAGGCTGGGGTCTGTTAGGTCATAATGGATAAGGTTGGGGTCTGTTAGGTCATAATGGATACGGTTGGGGTCTGTTAGGTCATAATGGATAAGGTTGGGGTCTGTTAGGTCATAATGGATAAGGTTGGGGTCTGTTAGGTCATAATGGATAAGGTTGGGGTCTGTTAGGTCATAATGGATAAGGTTGGGGTCTATTAGGTCATAATGGATACGGTTGGGGTCTGTTAGGTCATAATGGATAAGGTTGGGGTCTGTTAGGTCATAATGGATACGGTTGGGGTCTGTTAGGTCACAAAGGTTGGGATATGAACAGCGGAAGCCAGATCTTGGATCAGCCCTCTGGTAGTGAGGAAACCCACTGCCTTAGATCATTTGAGTAGAACAGCCTGCATCTATATTCACTGACATATAAATTTCAATTCTGATATGCTCATTTTAATTGAGCTGTAATGAATTATTCTGTTTTATGCCGAAACTAATCAATTTAGTACAATTGCATTTAGGTTTCAAAAAGCCCTTCAAGATGGTTTGGGAATATGGGCCCAGAAGAACACACGAGACGCACACACACACTCACAGCAGGCACACACACACACACACATGTACACACACACACACACACACACTCACACACACATACTTACACACACACACACACACACACACACAGCAGACACATACACGCACACACTCCCAGCAGACACACACACACACACACAGCAGACACACACACGCACACACACACACTCCCAGCAGAGACACACACACACACACACACACACTCACAGCAGGTGCGGGGGAGCTCCTGCTGGTTCCTCCTGATTGTGGTCCGGTCGAAGAAGTCCGCCCAGCCGCTGTTGTCCCCTGGAGAGAACAGAATAACGGGACACTTCAGACAGAGACAGAGGCCCCCTCCTGTCCAAGCAAAGGGCAGCAGCGTCGTGCGCTGGTAACACCTCGCCCTGTCATGGAAACTCCACACACGCCATATGAGAGACTGGACTGCCCCATCACTGCAATACTGCAGCAGAGAGAGAACACAGCTGCCCTCACAATATACCTTCTGTCTTTGGTTCTGAAGCATATACGCCCTGTTTCCTTCTCTCTTTCTCACACACACACACACACACACACACACACACTCACTCTCTCACACACACAAGACACGGTCACACACATGCACACACACACACACACACACACACTCACTCTCTCACACACACAAGCGCGCACACACAGACACGGTCACACACATGCACACACACACACACACCCTCACTCTCTCACACACACACACACACACGCACTCTCTCTCACACACACACAGCGCGCACACACAGACACGGTCACACACACACACACACACACACACACCCTCTCTCACCGCAGTTCTCCTCGTCGGCGCCGTTGGGGCAGTCCTCGTGCCCGTTGCAGTGGAGCGCCTGGGGCAAACACACGCTCAGGTTCCCACAGGGGAACTGCCCCAAGGAGCACTCCACCTCCGCCCTGCTGGCCACCCCTGCAACTGCAGGCAGGAACCGAGAGAGAGAGAGGAGAGAGAAAGAGACAGAGAGAGGTAGTGAGAGAGGGAGAAAATAGAGGTAAAGATGGCGAGAAAAGGGAAAGAGACAGAGGAGAGAGAGAGAGAGAAAGAGTGAGAAAGAGATAGAGGTAGATAGAGAATGAGAAAGAGAGAGAATGAAGACCTTTGCTACTCCTTTATTGCAACCAATCAGAGCATCAGCAAGGTCTATAAATACACTTAAATGCTAAATAAAAACAAAAAGAAAAAAACATGACAATGATGAATGAAGAAGAAAAGAAAGAGTGACTTTTTTCATAAGGAATGACCAGGTTCCTGAACTGCTCCCCTTAATCCGATCACCTGACCATTCCCCTGTATTCTTCCTCTAAAAATGCAGTATGCGTGGTGAGCATTCTGATACAAAATGGCCACTGTCCATCACCTCCGATGGGCCCTTCATAAACTTCCCCACTTCCTTATAAAGCTATGTGACATCATGAGATGAAAATTGCATACATAAATACAATCTATCATAATGCTATAATAGGTATTATTATACATTCATTTGTTCTCTGGATGGTTTATGACCATCAAACATCTCGGCAAAATGTCAGTTTGCCCTGGAAAATTAGGAGCTTTTTAAGTGAAGTGAAAAAAGACTCGTCGATCACTTGTTAATCACAAAGACAGGGAGATTGACAGAGAGAAGGAAAATGAAAGTGGGGGAGAACAGGGAGGGGTTGGAGGAACGGGATGAACTTTGATAACCCTAAACAATGAAGCAATTCCTTGCATTGCTCGTTGTTATTCAACCGCCAATTTACCATCGCTTTCAGAAGCGACTTCAACCACAAAAACAATACCGCAAATTGCTAAATAAGAGAGACAGTTAAAAAAGGACACTTGTTCTGTATTTGACACACAGTCGAGAACATTGTTGGGTATTCTGAGGGTGAACATAAGGAAGATTGTTCTCTCTAATGAACCTGAACTAATCTGAATGTTTGTCACTTCAGAATCTGAAAGAAATCTGTTGCATTCTTTCCTCTTGATCATTCTGCTCATAAATTACCCATTTAAAGCCAAACTAGTTTAACGTAACAAAAACAAAATAATAATAATGGTTTTTATTATAATACATTTTATATTTATATACCATTGCGGGTGGAAATGCTAACAATGTCATGGTAAATATAGCGGCCATGCTAATGATGATATGGTAAATATAGCAGCCATGCTAACAATGCTATGGTAAATGTAACAACCATGCTAACAATGTTATGGTAAATATAGCAGCCATGCTAACAATGCTATGGTAAATGTAGCAACCATGCTAACGATGGCATGGTAAATGTAGCGGCCATGCTAACGATGTCATGGTAAATATAGCAGCCACGCTAACAATGCTATGGTAAATATAGCAGCCATGCTAACAGTGCTATGGTAAATGTAGCAACCATGCTAACGATGTCATGGTAAATGTAGCGGCCATGCTAATGATGCTATGGTAAATGTAGCAGCCATGCTAACGATGTCATGGTAAATATAGCAGCCATGCTAACAATGCTATGGTAAATATAGCAGCCACGCTAACAACGCTATGGTAAATATAGCAGCCATGCAAACAATGCTATGGTAAATGTAGCAACCATGCTAACGATGTCATGGTAAATGTAGCGGCCATGCTAACAATGTTGTGGTAAATGTAGTAACCATGCTAACGATGTCATGGTAAATATAGCAGCCATGCTAACAATGCTATGGTAAATGTAGCAACCATGCTAACGATGTCATGGTAAATGTAGCGGCCATGCTAACAATGTTGTGGTAAATGTAGCGGCTAACAATGACACAGACGGCCTATCTGGTGGCCCAGCGCTACAGGCTGCGCTGTACCGCTGATGAAATACGAAGACGAGGTGGATTCCGCTCGTGCGGCGCGGCCCCGCGGTACGGCATCCTGAGACCGAGGTCAAGCCCCGCAGAGAACGAGGCGGCTCCAGAGAGAGGGCTGCCCTCGGGGGGGGTCAGCGGACCGCTTCCTTCCCCTGCGCGAGAAACGCTTAAACCGAACGCGCGGGGATCCTTCCAGGGAGGAACGATCTGATTGGGAGAAGGGACGAGCAGTTCCCGAACCTGGCGGGAACGCGACGCCCCTGTGTCACCGTGCAGAGGGACGGCGCGTACCATCTGAGCGCAAAACAAACACCGGCGCTTAGTTACCGGGCTTTACCGGGCCAATAAATTCTCCCCGCGCGACGGCGGGAGCGGTCGGGCGGATCATACGGGTAAGGCGTAGTTCCAGAGCGCCAACGGGGGCCCCCGCGGTCCGCTGTGAGGGGTACGACTCACCGCAGCGGAGTCACCCAGGGAGGGAGGGGTTTGGTCGCCGGGCAGGAGCACGACTCATCGCTGAATAGTGACCCCTGCTGGTCAGAGGGGTGCTCGCGGTCTATGCGCTCGAGATACACGCGTAAGCCTCTGAGGCAGCTGAGGCAGCGGCTTAGGGGCAGAGGAAGAGCTTGCATGTTTTCGGGGGGGGGGGGGGGGGGACTTCGTAGCAATGAGCCATACTGCCATTATCAAGTGTGCATTTCAAACTCAAAGAGGGGCGAAAACGTACCTCGGAATTTTAATTCCTCTCAGTGACATCATGTCAAGCACCCACAGACTAAGACACCAGACTGCGGGCGCCCTACGCATACGCACTGAATTTCCATAATGCTGAAAAAACACTTACTCTGCTTACTCGCTGACAAAGGATATCGCAATGGAAACAAAGCCATTTAAAGGCAATTCAAGTGTTGCACTTCTTGTTCTTTATGAGCAGAGGCCTGCGAGTTCAGCATTAACCGGGGATTAAAACAAACGGCATCAAGGCTAGAGAAAAGAAAAAAGCGGCGCTTGCATCTACATGTCAGTCACATCTGGCGTAGATGCCTTAGGGGTAGCTGGAAAAGAGCCAACTGTTCACACATGACAGGCATAACCGTTATCCTGCTCAAATACACAGACACGAGGGAGGATTATTACCAGAAATGTGAAGCCTCGAAAATTACCAGGCCCTTGGGCGACTGCGAAAACCTCTCGCTGTGCGGGAGAGGCGAGGCCAATCGAAATGTGGGCAGTGTGCAATGATCCTGGAGCCACCCCCTACTGCAGTTTATCATCGCAGGGGAGAGAAAATTTAAAAATATTTATTTATTGTTGTGGTTGTTATTACAATTATTATTATTATTATTTATTATTATTATTATTATTACTATTACTGAGAAAGAGATTATCTAGCTTGGTTCACTGCTCCTCAAAGTAACGGATGAAGTAATTTTATCTCAGATGCTTCTGCAGCAGCCAGGCTGATTAGCAAGCAGCACAGTCGTACTCTGTACAACACAGCTCACTGACCCTAATGGATTCAGACGCATGTAGATTGATTTTGACAGCAGTATCGAGACTCGGTTGTCAGTTTAATCTGTCCGAGCCCGGCTAAGTAAGACGGTAAAATCCAATGACAGATCCATCTGCCTGACATGCACTGCCCAAGGGGGAAAAAAAATTGCGCATTATTTCCATAATTACAGAGACTGTGAAGCTCCTGTAATTATGAGCGCCTGAGACTTCCGTTGCTTCATCTTTGAAAACAAAAACCTACCGCATTTCTACCCGAGCTCAGAAACGGATGTGAGTATTTGAGAGTTTCTCTGAGAAGAGAGGTCACTCTGGTGATTGCTGAACAGTTTGTGAAGAAGAAAAAAAACAAACAAAACGCGTGCGCACAATCATAAGACAAAAACTGAGGATCTAGGCTATTATCCAGCCACAAAAAAAGAAAAAAAAAAAAAACTACCAGTTTCCAGACAGGAAACAATCAAAAGAGGGAACATCCCAAAATTCCACAAGATAAGACTTCCAGGGAGGACCGTTTGGAGTGTACCAAATAAACCTATGCATAAGTCCCGCCGTGCCAGTTTAGTAAACAAAACGACCGCGTTCAGGAAATCCGAGCGCTCAACGCTGTTCGTTAAGGTTTAGCCTCGCGTGCGCGCGTATCTCTGTTCAGCCCCAGGGCGCAAGCGAAGAGCGAAATCCATTCCTATTAAGGAATACGCTGCTTCATGGATTTGCTGTCATGGAGTGAAATACCACCTAACAGCCCACCTTGAAATAGAGGTTCTGACTGAAATTTGCTGTCTGATAATCTCTCTTAAATCTGTGATGATGCTTTAGAGCTTTGTACATGGAGCGCAGGCTGCACAAAAAAAAAAAAAAAAAAAAAACTTCCCCGATGAAAGTCATGTTCTGAAACATCTGAGTCTTTCAGCCTCATCTAAAAAAAAAATGTATATAAAAAAAGAAACACTGAGATAGTTTAAAATGCTCTGCAGCATGCACATGCCTGGTAGTCCGCTCGATGTCCAATACAGGGCCATTTCAAATCAAATGCACCATTAAACGGTAGAGAACTGAGATATGAGTGGGATTAGACTATAGCACATTACATTTGGCATTACGTAGTCCAGGACAATTCACACGGCTGTATTTGTACCTTTCTCTGAACGCAGTCAGATATTTACTGATGCAATACCAGAAGTACCTATCCTGAAGGATTTTTTTAAAGGTTACTTATAAAAATGCGAAAACTGATATAAATCACCATGCTCAACCGCTTAGAGTAGAATGGTGCACAAAACCAATGAATTGCAGTATATAGCACTAAATAAATGCTTCGCGTGCAAGAGTAAGGCTGCAAAAATCTGCTTGTGCACCTCTTTTATGAGCAGGGGAAGGGGGATGCAGGAGGGAGGGTGACATCCCTAGGCAGCCCAATTTCTGTGCGCAAACAATTTCTTTTGTACTATAAAATTAATGCACCATTCTGCTGTAAGCGGTTGAGCGCGATGATACCGATTTTCAAATTTATTGTACATGGGGTGAGACTCTCGGCAGAATGTGATCCCCCCCCCCCCTTCCCAGTGGGGGTGGGGCTTCCATCCGCACCATTCTTTCTTCTCTTACTCCACTTTTCTCCCTTCTCTGTCCATCGCTCGCTATCCTTTCCACCTGTCTGAAAAGGGGCAATAAATAAACAAATCCATCAATCACATTATACCCGCTTATTCCTGGGCAGGGTCACGGGAGGAGCCTATCCCAGCATGCATTGGGCGAGAAGGGCAGGAATACACCCAGGACAAGTTCGCCAGTCCATTGCAGGCCACAGACACACACACACACACACACACACACACACACCAAGACGAAATTCAGACTGTAACCCCAGCCTGCATGTCTTTGCATTGCACCACCATGCCACCCTAAACAAATAAATAAAGGAGGACTGTCCTGCTTTCCTTTTGGGGCAAAAAGTTAATCACGCAATGATAATAATCATTCCTTATTACTCATACAATCCATGCTGCTACGGCAGAAAATCAACTGAAGGTTAATGAGAATTAAACCTGCAACCTCTGGGTCTGCAAGTCCAGTTCCCTAACCATTATACTACGTTATCACTGCAATTGTTATTATTGCTAAGACATTATTAATTGTGTTTCACCGTAAACAAAAAAGCTGGACAGTCCTGATCAGTTTACTCCTCAGACACCACGCCCCATTGGCCCCTTATGGGTCGGCACAAGCATAACTGAATACTTATAATTGTTAATAATTGTTAATTTAGTGCAATGACGACCCCCCCCCCCAATCCTGGTCCTGTAGAGCCACAGGGTCAGTTGGTTTTTGTTTTCAAAAGCCAGTTCAAACCCATGAAATGGGGTGAGCTGAGTCAGCTGTGTGATCAACTGTGTTAACCGATCGATTGCTGCGCTTCTCTAGTTCTGAGCAACAACAAAAGCCAGCAGACCCTGCGGCCCTCCAGGACCAGGACCAAAGCCCACTGATATAATTGCTACAGTAGTGGGGTTTTTACAATTCCGAGATTGCAGATCCAAATGCCAGGAAAAGCCACAGCCGTCACACTCCAGAAAAGGTGTTTTACTGAAGTAAAATATTCAACTGAGGAAATAGATATGGGCCATTTGCAAATTGAAATAGGAAATTCCACCATGACGGTTTTCATTTTGGAAGCACAATGAAGGAAATAGTTATGCACATAAATATTATATATCGGTGAAATCATTTATTTATTTATTAATTTTTGCCAGGCACAGGGAGAAGCGTTATGAAGCCATTTAATAACACTTTAGCATCATAGATTGTAATATGAACAACCTTGGGGAAACACTCTCCTATGTAACCATTAATAAATCAACCCCATTCACTTCTCTTCCAAAAAAAAAAAAAAATCAGTATGCCCTGTCCCTTTTGGTTGATATTAGCTAATGCACTGGCTGCCATTTGTATTTTCCCTCTTGACCCCCCCCCCAAGCCATAACACCATCACTAATTCTTCTAATTTTGCCTTGATAAGAACTGTGTCAGACAAGCAAAGACATGGGGAGAGGTGGGGGGGGGGGGGCACTTCCAGAATCTCCTTAAAAAGTTTCTCTCAAAGACAAATAACTAGAGTGCTTGAAATACTATACACCAGCAAAAATTCTTGCCTTCAAAATCAATTTACACCAACATTCACAGCATACAGTCTGACTGCTTGTTTTGACAAGTGAAGTCTAGACTCTGGTGAAGGTCTGTGACCAAGACATTCATTTTCCTTGAATTTTGAGTGTTTTGTACTTGATAATAAATATATATTTCTGCCTGTTCTTTGGATTTCATCCATTTTTATAAACCAGGCAGCGGGTCTTTTATATTCGTCTACTTGGAAGTGCTGACTAGTTGACACGCGGCACTGGAAATTCACAAGGATCTCAGGGGAGTGTTTTCAAATGCGTTTTTCTGTATTACTCACGTCTAAAAAGTTGAAGCATTTCTAACCCGTGCCTGACCCAGGCCTGGTCCTGGTAAAACCGCAGGGTCCTGGCTAACTAGCAAATTAACCAGACGGGATGGGGTCCACCTGTCCTCCCAATCTCTCGTGCCCCCCACCCACGTCCTCCTGGTCCACCCTCCCATTGACTCTCACTGGGGGCGTGTCCCTGGACATTCCAGCACACCACAGGGGGTGTGTTCTTCTGGTGAGGAACGGGGTAGGGGTTGGGGGGGGGGGTTTGTCTCGCTTTTTCGTTTCCAGGCTGCTTGCTGCAGACTGACTTTTATGAGCAACTACCTTCTGGGAATTGTGTTGGTCTTTGTGGTTTTTTTTTAATGATGCATTCCATATGATATATAAAAAAAATAACAACTGCCGTATTTGGTCAGGTTTCGGAGAACATCCAACAAGGACAGTGTTGCCAGATTTCGGCGGAAACACGCTTAGCCAAAATCCCACCCAGGAAGCCGTTCCAAACAGCAGTCCAAATGCTAGACAGGGTCTCACTTGGTGCCAACACAAATTTGCCAAAAAAACAAATAGAGGAACAGTTCTGTGGACCTCTGTCACAGCCTTGGACAAAGCACAACAGCTGTCCCCAAAACTGCAGGCCGTGAGAGGGGTTGAGATAGGTCACTAAAAATGCATGTGGAACAATAACCTGAAGGATTATCATCATTTCCCATAATGCACAGCAGTCAGACACTGCACCAGCTACAGAGCACGTGCAGTTTCACTGGTGCAAAGGCTTGTGAGAATGTGTCACATACTGCGCATGTGTGTGTGTGTGCGTGTGTGTGCATGAGTGTATTTCACCTTAAAATGTCTCCAAATGAATCAGCGTGCAGTTGCAAAAGGTTCTTACGAGAACCAAGAAACGTGAACACGTCAGTCCACTGTTCGCATCTATTCATTGGTGGCCTGTTAAATTTCAAATTTAGAATTGAAAACAAGGTTCTTCTTCTGTCTTCAAGGCCTTCTTCTGACTTCAAGGTACTGCTCCAGAATATCTCATTGGACTACATATCCTTTTCCCTTCACCATGACTACAGTACTTCGCAAGTCGCTTGCCATTTGAAGATAGAGAGAAGAACTAAAACTATACTGGACAGCAGGAGCCTTCTCCCGTTTTATGGAATATCCTCCCATTTCATTCCCGTTTTATGGAATAACCTCCCATTTCATTCCCGTTTTAGGGAATAACCTCCCATTTCATTCCCGTTTTATGGAATAACCTCCCATTTCATTCCCGTTTTACGGAATAACCTCCCATTTCATTCCCGTTTTATGGAATAACCTCCCATTTCGTGCCCCGGGATTAATACGCAAGCTCCCGCCTTTAATCGTTGGCTTCGAACCTTAGTCCTGAAGTGAATCCTACAGTTGAAGATGTGCGGGAAGGGTGCGTGAAGATCTGTCTGGTGAGCTGCACTGACAGCACCGATGTCGCGTCACTGCATGCGAACGCTTACTACAGTTCAGAGCAGCATTACTCCAGAGATCCCTTCCCTTGTGCTGTCTCTCTCCACATCTGTCTGTATACTGGCCCCTCTGAACTCACACCAGCCGTCCACCGAGCTGAATGCTCATTCAGAAACTCTCCCAATCAGAACAGCAGCACTGACAGGGTGCTTTCATGAACTTGTGACACTGGAGCAAATTTATTTTTAAAAACGCACTAAGAAAAAAACATTCGCTTACAGCCCACAGTGGGTATCAAGATTACATGCCCTGTCTTGTTGCCGAGCGTTGGGGATTCATTTTATAGCAGTTCAGAGCTGTTCTGTAAAATAACTACGAATGAAAAGCCTCAAAGACCTGTTACTTTTTAGATATCTTCAATATTCATACAAGTTTTTAATCCATTTCTGCTAAAAGGGAAAAAAAGGCTAAACAAATTTACACGGGGTCACTTAGGGAATACTAAGTCGCATTTGTGCCCGGGACAGAACAGGGTGTGCGCACGAGCTGTTGCCATCTACACAGCTGAATGCAACGTAGAAGCCATATGTGGTCTTCTGAGGGTTCCGAGGACAATCGGGTTTTTCTTTAAAAAAAAATCAGAGGGCATTCGCTCGCAATCTGTCGCCCGGTGCAACGGCGAACCGCGACGTTTAGTCGGTAATTCAAAGGCTGATCCGTCACAGTCTGTCCTAAAAATTGCGTACCAGATCTGTCGGCTGTAACAAAGGCTTCATTGTTTCAAACGTTTCCTGACGAAAGTTTTGAAGTTCATCAGGCTGGTAGCCCACAAGTTTCTCCTTTAAAAGAAAGGTTTAAAAGCTCGACCCGGCGCATCCGCACATGCATGCGATGTCGGTCTTGCCTATATGGTCCATCATTTCGCATCCAGCAAAGTCCATCAATGAGTTTTTCCGTTTTCAAATAGGCTAATATGCCACAGGCTGCGGCGGAAAGTCAGAGCGTGCACAGCTGCAACGATGGAACGAGCGTAATTAATTACCCAGGGAGAAAACGGAACGCCTGCAGCTAGATCTACTTTTAACTCTTACAGTTCTGTCAGGTACAAAATTGGGGCATCGTGCACATCATGCAATGGCAATCAGCAATAGTGAAATGCAATGTATGTATCTAAGTCTGTATGCATGGGTGTGATAGAGATGGATAGATTTCATATTTTGTTTAGTAGTGGGGCAGTATGAAGATACAGTGATGATAAAGGATTAACCACCATCGTGGCAATTAGTTTTCATGAAAGATCAAGGAGACAAAGACCTACCCTTTCACTTAAAAATCACCCTTCAGAAAGTTATATTTTCTACGCATGCACGCTGGGTTGAAACGTAAAACTAGATAATTGAAAAACACAGAAAATATCAAAGCCAAAATTTCAAGTTGCACATTAAGTCTTTGTTTTACCTTTCAGTGATGCTAATGTCAGGTGAATACGCAATAAAACCAGCGGAACATCCCAGCGCAAAATCGACAGTCCAAATTTAATTGATCCCATCGTTCCGTGTTTTCATTCCAGGTGACAAACGCACGCTCCTCGTCTTTCTGGGCTTCCAGTGTGTAAGAATTCACCCAAAAAAGGACATGCGCACGGGGAAAAACACGCCAAGCTGCTCAGCTAATTTATTTAAAAGTCTGGAGCTAAAAAAAAAACAAAGTCTCTTCAAATAGAAGACATGTGGTCGGCTTGTTTTCTGTCTCCATTAACTCTGGAATGGGTGGGAAAGAAGATGATATCCCGAGGAACAAGACTGACTGAAGTCACCAGCCAGCCCGTTTCAAAGAACGCTCGGGGCGCCGTTTAAGCGACACGGCTACGTCACAGCTACTCCACAGGCTACTTTGACCAATCTGCGTGAGCGTAGTCTGGTTTGCGCTTTCTGTTTATTAAAGTACGCTGGGCTATTTTTTGTAACACTGCATATAAGAAATAAAATAAACGAACTGCAATCAAAGAGCTCAATCACGGGCTCGTGACAATCAGAGTGATTGCCTTGTCCCAGTGTGCGCAAGCGAGCTCACTTGCGCAAACGCGCATGTGTGGACTCGTGCACGAACGACAAGGATCCTTTCCCCTCTATGATTACGTCTAATTAGTTGATTAGGGTTAACACGTGGGCAATATCTTGTTTACCGGTGAGACAATTGGAAGACCTGTGGATCTGAGGAAAACAAATTGAAATGACCTGCAGTTGTCTAGTCCCTGAGCTGGAAGAAGACAGACGAATTATAATTACAAGTGGTGTGTAGCTGCGTAAATGGTTCATATTTCATTTACATTTTACCTGGTATGCCAGGAAAGCGAAATGAACCGAGGTTATGAAGTGCGAAAAATATGATACGTCCTCGAATTGGAAGCAGAATAGCGAAACGTGCAACAGTAATTATTTCATTTCATTACACTATATCAGATTTCATCAAGTTACACCATATCATGTCTTGTATTCATTAAGAATCAAATCCTGGGCTGATCCTGGGCCAGATTAAGTTTTTTTTGTTATTATTTGGTTTTTATGGATTGGGGATTACTCCCAGCCCGACACTTTAGCGAGTAATTGTGTAGGGCTGGGTGTTCAATCAACAGCTTTGGAAAGTGACCGTTCAAGATGGTCAACAGTGAAGACCAACTAGAACAGCAGTTTTGCTAATAATCAGAGTAAAAGTAAAACATGGCATTCTCTCTCTCTGTTCAGAAAGTGTTTTGCACACAGTGAATTTAAAACTCATTTGTATGCTACTTGCTTTTGAATTGTGCCAAGCAATTCTACAATAAGACTGCATAAAACTGTGTTTCTCATCTCGACCAGTTTTATATCGCATTGAATGCAAATGACAAAATCAGAGAAAATAGTAATAATAATAATAATAATAATAATCAACAGAAGAACACTCTTCTCATTAGAATAGACCTCAAGAAACTAAATGGACTTTGTTGGACGGAAACCATGCGGACTCTAATGATTACGAATACATTTGCACATAAATAACATTCATGAGGAGGTTGCAGAACAGAGGATTCATCAGGCTGTAATGCATGAACAAGAAGGCTGGGGAATCCACTCTACGGGGCGGCTTTTTAAAAAACAACAACAGACTTGATTCCTTTTTGGAAAGAGCGATTCATTAGTCAGTTGTATGTGTGTGTGCATTTACATTATTACATCACATTATATTACATTTATTTAGCAGGGGCATTTTTTCTGCTGTGTTCATTCTTAATTATTGTTAATTTATTTACTTTGGCTGTTTGGCTTTTGCCTTCTATATGGGTTGGTTTTCTGAAGGGGGGGGGGGTGCCTAACATGGGGCTCAGCATCTCCAATTCCCACCCTAATTTGGAACGGCCGATCGTCTGCAACCGATGGCTATTCGGGAGAGTACAGATGTCCATGGTTCTCCTCTGAAACACGTGGTGTGACTGGATGCTTCTTTACGCACCGCAGAATTCGGCCAAGCTCACACAGTGTGGAGTCGGAGGAAGACCTTTCATATTCTGGCTTGATCATCACTAGACAGCAATGAAATGCGACCCCCTAATCGACTGAACCCTGACCCGCAAACACACATCGCCCTGTGGAGCTTCCAACCACAGTGGGCACCGGCACGCACCACAGCATGGTGCCTTACCCGAGTGAGCCACCTAGTAAGAGTGGCCTATTTGGTAATTAGGTAATTACTGAATCTGGCAAAGATATGGTAATGCCGGGAGAGAGCTGAAAACTTCTCCTCCTGAGAGGGTGCGGCTCTCCCCCACATAGAGAAAACAGCCAAAATGTTTGTAGATATTCATAAAATATTCAGAAGAGCTCACAGATACAGTAAATCCAAAATTCAAATATAGGGCAATTACTGGAACCCGCCCCCCCTGCAGGATCCATCAATAATCCATCTGCAGCCCACACACACAGTCAGTAATATTTCATTTTGAATGCGTCCTCTTGACTGCCCCACTGGTCTGTAAGCCTGGGATGGCTTCAGCACCATGGACAGCTGCCTCCTCGCCTACAGTGCAGCCTGAGCACGGCTGAGCTTCCCTTGCAGACCTGCACACCTGGGGATGGTCAAAAGGCTAATCTGCCTCAGCTGCTGAGGTTAACCAAGCTTAGCTTTTCCGAACCTGCAGGAGTTCCCTGGCCAGATGTGCTGGATTTGTATGTCCATTTATTTTTATTTATTTTTTACCCATTTAAAAGTGAATAAAATGGCATTGGGATTATTTACCGATGTTTCTGTGTTTGGGCTTTTCACCTATCCTCACCTGTCACACCAGACGTCATGTCACCCACTTTGCTAATTCTCATATTGTAAACAGTGGTGATTACTTCACTGCTTTTGGCTGCTGGGGGGTGGAATGGTTAAGGTGACGTTTAAAAAAGGTCCTCTCTTGGGACCAGTTTTCAAAGCTCTGGTGCAGAGCCTGGCCTTTGATTTGGCCCCTCTTGCCTCTGCCTTTGCTGAAATTAACGCCCCCCCCCCACCCCCCCCCTCCCCCCCCCACCCCCGCGTCGCCCCCCACCCTCCCCCGCGGGGCACATCTCCAGCTGCAGGCCTTGGCTCTGTCTACCCCTCCAAACACCCCACCAGCACCCGAGGGTGGGGGGGGGGTGTTCTGTCAAATCTGCCAGGAGGGTGCCTGGGGGAGGGGATTGGAGGACCCAGCTCCCCGAAGTCTGACTGCAGTTTTGGGCATGCTGGGGGGTTGTGGGGGGGGGGGGGGGGGGGGGGGGGGGTGTCTCCAGGGATCAGACTGAGCAGGATTGAAAAGGGAAGACAAACAAAGGGAAGGAAACAGACAAAGGTAAAAAAACGAGAGAGAGGGAAGAGGGAATGACAGAAAGCTCGAGCCTCAGAGCTGCCAGGCGTATTGTTCGGTGTGCGAGCGTGCCTGCCACTTTAAAAAACATCAGCGGGGTCCTCTCAGCACCCTGCGGGGAACCGCACACACACATAGCATTACATAAGAACATAAATAAGAAACACGACAGGATCTGCAGGGAATGCTTCTTTCACACAGAAATAAAAGAGCTAGAGAAACAGGTTGACTCTCAGGAGGTTGGGATTCGTAGAAATGTCTTAATAACGCTTTCCTGAAAAAAATCACACAAAAAAACTTCATTCACCGAAACACATTCGAAACGTGTTTTAATCCAAAGTGGATAACGAAGCATATTCCCACAAGTAAAAAACATCCAGTTACTAAATTCCATGAACAATCTTCACTGAAGTGCTTTTAAAATAGGGTGAGGCGTTACATGGCTGCACGAAGCCACTCTCCTCAGTTCACATTTTGCTCACATTCTGTGGGTGACCTTTACCAAACCAAGATATCATCACCGGTGTTTGGGTTGATTAAATAAGACTTGCCAGTCAGGGCCGCTATTTTCAATAAGGCTATTAATAGCAAAAGGGAATTACGAAATTTAGATTTTTAAATGTTTGCATTTTCATGCCTGTTTATGCAGGTGGAAAAAGTGAGAAACGTTGATGGAAATGACCTTTAGGCCGATCGAATAAACAAATACGAAGCCATGAAAAAGAATTTGCCCCTTCCTGACAAGGGGGGAGGAAAAACAAAACCATGCAGAAGACGATTGTGTTCTTAGGATAAGTGAGTGGGGGGGGCTTATTTTAGAAATACCAATGTTTAAAATAAGGGGGGGGGGGGGGGCTTATTTTAAAAATACCAATTTTCACTCCGGATAAGATGAGCCCCTTTTCCCGGTCACGGACGCTAGAGCCTGCCGACACCTGGCAGAGCTGTGAGAACGCGCAGCTGCGATCGCGTCGAAAAAAAGGCGTTGACACTCGACAGCACGAGGCAAGAGCTTTCACGTACCAATTACTGCAGGACCACGTCTCGGCAATTTTCGTCGAGTGTTGGTTTCCGAAGACGAAGGTTTTCGAGTTATTCCGCTTGTAAAAAAAAAAAAAAAATAAAAAAAAAAGAAACAAAAAATCGACAAGAAGCAAACCAGAAGAGAATAATAAATATAGTTTAATAAGCCTTTCAGATAACAACAGCACAACCTTTCTGATGGAGTGCTGTTAAGAAGCACATGGGGAAATTTTCATGGGGGTTTTAATTGTGCTTATTCATCGAAATGTAAAATCACGGACGGAAGAGCTTCCGCTAACTGAAGCGGAAACCTAATGTGACCCTTGTGGGGAATGAGACAGACATTCACTGTCGAAATCCCACCTGCATCTGCCAATGTGTCCAATCTGCCCGGCTGTCTTTTCGCCATTTTTCTCTCATGACTCAACCATCCAAAATGCAGAATAAAGTCAGTGAAAGGCGATACAGGCCTACATTGCAGCACACTGTAGTTTATCAGTTTACTGAAATGTGCAAATGTATATGGTCATGCGCCAAGATTAAAACCATCAGCTGACATGCTTTTCACATATGTTCAGCGATAAAAATAAAAATAAAAAAAACGTCAGTTAGGCCTACGCTAACGTGCTGCAATCAGTTTGTACTGTTTATTTTTAGATGTGTTTTGTGAAATTCACTGCATGTACGTTATGACAGAGATGTGATGCTCGTCACGAGCTGCAATGTGCGGTCTTGGCTTGGAAACGGCAGGTCTTTTGTCACAATTACGCAACGTCAGGCAAACACATACAGAATTTAGAGGTAGGTATTCAAACTCGTTCCTGGGGATGTACCCCTGTGTATTCTGGATTTCATTCCAACCACAATTGCAATCCCAATCTTTTTATGCAGTTGTAAGCCGTATACTGCACAATGTGAACAGGAGACTTTTATCTTAATAGCATGCATAGCTATTTCTGACTCAGTGTGGCTCAAGAGGGCAAATAATCTCTCTAAATATGACAAAGCACCTTGCGAAGAAAAATAACAGCTTCCTAAAATTCTGTCCTTTGGTTCAATTTAAAGCACAATGGCAGCCCGTACCTGTGGAAAGGCATCTGGAAACTGCAGAATAATTATAAAACCACTGAACCACTGAAGAATAGGGAGGCACGACTACGCTATATTGCTTCCATTTTTAAATTACATACACCTCTTTCATTGCTCCCTTTTCCCCATTTAATTATTTGAATATTTTTGGGGTTATCTAGCTGGAAAACAGCCACTGATAGTGTGAACTAACCGAGGTGATGTAATTATGTAAATGGACTGCATTTATATAAATGGACTGCATTTATATAGTGCTTTTATCCAAAGCGCTTTACAATTGATGCCTCTCATTCGCCAGAGCAGTTAGGGGTTAGGTGTCTTGCTCAAGGACACTTCGACACGCCCAGGGCGGGGTTTGAACCGGCAACCCTCCGACTGCCAGACAATCGCTCTTACCTCCTGAGCTATGTCGCCCCTGAATGTATGTGTTGGCCCACGTACTGTGACAAACTTGGCCCTTGCGCAGATTCGCAACGGGGTTTCATTTTTAAAAAGGGGAACCAAAGCAAAAAACCAACGCTTATTACAAAATGGCTTCCTGGGTCGCTCCCAACCACTTACTCTTAACCCAGCGTTAATTTAATAACCGGCAGGTCTGCAATTGGCTTAGTCATCGCAGCCTGTGATGCAAAAACAATTCATTCAAGGTGGACATGATAATTCTAGCACAGTGGGTGGATTTGAAAACTAAGGACATGTAAATAAACAAATGAAAGCATGTTCCCTTAACAGAGTGAAAAATCATCATATGATATCATTCATCATTAGTATTAAAAGTCAATAGGTAAGATAAACCTGTATGGTCTCACAAGCATGATGAGAGAGTGTGGAAATACAGAGCCACAGAGCTTTTATGTGTGGTGTTAAAACAACATTTCATGGTTTTTTAAAAACCCTCCGTTCAATATAATGGATTAGCATGTCAAGTATGCGGCGCATTAAGACTCTTTGTTGAGCCTCACTCGGAAACACATTGAATTGTGTTCCAGTGACGATGCACGGTTTGCAAAACCTCCCTGCGAAAAAATCTCTACAGCCGTAAATATAAAACTGTTAACTGACTCCTTTCCTACATGGAGACAGCAGCACAAAAAGAGTGAAAATGCCTTTCAGTCGTTCATAACAGCTATAGACTCCTTCATTGGAACTACATGACAGTTGGTCACTGTTGTGCAGTTCTACCACCTTACACAATAATTAGGTAGTAGAACTATATAACAGTGCACTTCAACTACCTATCAACTACCATATTATGACAGAATAATGACACAAGTAAAACATTCATTACAACTCCTGGGATATTACCAGGCATCCGTTTTTTCATTCCGTTATAGTGAGTCTATTGCCAGTGAATACACACATGGACAAAATGACACTTAAAATACACTGGACTCTCTCTGTGTAACAGATTAAAATGATTCACTCCACACATGTTTTATACGGCCTTAGAAACCAGGAAAGGTTGTCCTAAACTGATATTTGGCAAAGATGGTGTCTCTAGAGAGCCAGAAAAGAAATGTTGCATTTTTGCAACATTGGGCCTCACAGGAGTACGCAGGAAGTATTTAACTCCTTTTTTGTATGTTACCATGGAAATGATTTTAAAAGGATCGGGGATTGAATCTACATGGTGGACAAAAGATTGAGAAGTCCTGGCTCATGTCTGAAACAGCCCCTCAAAATATGCACTGCATACTAAACATAGTGGTTTATATGTGCTTTTTTAGTACACAGTATCCAAAATATATCCTCTGTATTTTCAAACTGTATGGCAGAAGTGTCTTAAGACGTCTCACCCTTATTGGCCTCTTCCTCTATGATTTATGGGGTACAAAGGTGGCTCCGCCCCTAAAAAGCATGGTCTACTTCCTGAAAAGTGTGCTCCCAAACACATTCAGGGAAATCACAGGCGATCAGTGTATCATCTTGGTGATTTTAAGTACACTATACATTTTGAGAACATTTCGCCTACTTAGCAAATTTCTCGACCAGTGTGCTCAACTTTTGAGCTGTTTTGGGTGTGTCCCTTGGAAGCCCCAAGGAAGTGTGAAAGCTCCCAGACGGCTTATGCTATGTAGGTGTTGAGGCATTGCCATGGAAACGTGTTCAGAGGGGGCAAGAGGTTCCCTCTGTACGTGGCAAACAGGTGAGAGGGGAGGAGAGAAATGAAGGATGAAGAATGGTGAGAAAGAGGGGAGGGGAGGGAGAAAGGGATTGGAACGGGTGAAGAGGTGAGAGGAGGAGAGACTACACAGATGGCTGTGGATGAACAGAGCTGAAGAAAGAGCACTGTGGCCTTATTCTCATTATATGGAAGGCAGCCTTCAAAATGAGCTCTGCCCCCCCATCTCCTGCCAGATAAACTACCCACACACACACACACACACACACACACACACACACACACACACACACACACACACACACACACACACACGCACTCACACACACACACACACACATGCAAACACACACACACACACACACACATGCAAACACACACACACACACACACACACACATACACACACCATGTGCAACCATCCCCTTGTTTTCTCGTCACATTTAAAAGCATTTGGAGAAAAGCTTCATTTGCAATGCAAATGTCTCTGCATTTGTTTTTCCCTCTTCGTTTTCACTGCTGCCCTCTTTTTACTCCCTCTGTTCATTTTGCCTTCCCTCCCTGGCTTTTCCCCCCCATCAGTTTCTCTCTCTGCTCACTCTCTTCACATTCCCCCTCTATCTTCATCTACTTGTCTGTCTCCTTTCTCTCTCTCTCTCCCCTGCTCTCTGTCTATGTCTCACGCTCCCCCCTACCCTCTGTCTCTTCCATCAGAAACCAAGAGCTCTTAACTTAGCTCTTAACTTAGGAGTAATGACCCGCGTTATCGCGCACTTGGAGAGCAGTTTACAGCGATCGCTATCTCTGTGGCGGCGCAGTTTAAGAGGGAAGAGGAGGAGCTTCCTGTGGACAGTTATCACCTGTTTGCCGATTGGCTCTGAGGCGGGCTGATGTTGAACACTGGGAGTCTGGCAGTGGAGGACGAGGGAAGGGGCGAATCTCATTGGAGCCCTGCTACATCCTGACTGGGCGAAAGCGGTGAGACCGCCCCCCCCCCCGCCGTCCGGGTCCTCGGTTACGCTCACGAGAGCCGTCCGCCGCAGAGCCCGCGATCACACGTGAGCGAGAACCAGAGAGAGCTCGGCGCGGAGAGGAGACGGACGCGTTCGCCGCAGGGCGGGGGCGCGTGTGCGGGGGAGTGGGAGGGGTGGGCCACGCCGAAAAAGTCACCGAGCTCTTCAGCACGACCCGTTCTACTGCCAATGTTTGCCTATAATGATTGCATGGCTGTGCAATTGATTTTGGCGCCAGCTGGCAATGGGTGTGGCTGAAGTAGCCAAACCCGCTAATTAGAAGGGGTGTCATACTTTTGGCAATGCAGTGTGTGTATATACACACATGTATGTATGTATGTGTGTATGTGTGTATATTCATATCTCATCAGGATCACTGGCGTACGTTATCTCAATCTGCACACTGCCCGGCTGATTGTTAAATAATTGTCCCCTGATTGCCGAAGGATGGGGTGGAAGGGTTATCCCGAACATTTCATCGCCACACAGAATGTTATCTCTCTTTTCATTTCGCCTTTTTTTCGCCCGGCCCCCGTGCTCCTTGCGCTCTGAGTGCAGCTGCGTTTTTGACCACGCCACATCATACAATCACAGAAAAAGGCCTTGTGCTTTTTCACAGGGCTTTCTGGTTGGGCAACAACAGTGTGGCCGCTGGGTGGTTTGACCCAATTTGTGGTATTGGCAGAGATTTGTAATTGTGTACTGTGCTTCTGTTCTTCACCCAGACTCACCTTTTGCGGTTGTTTAACCAGTCATCTGCCCTGAGGTGCTAAACACACCTTTCTGTCATGTAAATTTAGCAGACAACGAGAAGCAGGCCAGTCCTGACAAGGTTCAAGATTTCAAGAGTCAGAAATGCTAAGTAATGCTTGTTGGCTAAGACAAGAAAAAAAGTTCTTCTTTCCTTGTATGTTTTTAGGTTAGAAATATTTTGTGGAGATAATACTCGATGATCTGCTAGGAGTGTATTTTTTTTCAATTTGGCCATCATCGCAAAAATCCATTGCCGTCGGAGAGTTTACCCTGTTGGCTGTGTTTTAGTGACCAACCTCTGACCCCTGACCCCTGGTAAGATGACTTTTGGGGACGTGGAAGGGTTCCCAGTAAGAGAGGAAAGCAGGTTTTTGCCAGTCAGAGCCATTGACCTGGGAATGGGACATTATTACTGAGCTGGGTGAGCAGGGGGTCCAATCAGACGCATTCACACTAGCCCCCCCCCCCCCCCCCCCCCCCCCCCCCCACCATTAAGTCCTCCAAAGAGCACTCACCTCAGTGCATTCTGGGATGCCGCTGATCGGAAGAAGAGCCTCTTTAGCTGAAGGAGTGCCGAGCCGCACTTTTCAAAAATCCCGGATGACGTGACATCACCGGAGGGTACTCCTTCAACATTGCATAAGGAGAGACTAACCACTTGCTTTGTGTTATCAATAATCATACATGTAGCTGTTGAAAATCAGGCAAAATCATCCACAGCCATATCAGTTGCATTCAGTCCCATTAATTTATTAATGTTTCCAAATTTTAAAAATAGGGATGACCCTGTAAGGTAATATATGTAGAAATGAATATTCTGATGAGCAAAGTCACCAAAACAACAGAAATTGCAAACTTTGTTTCACGTTTCCCGTTATGGTAATAACGTAAAACGATGCAGGAAATGCAGTTCGATCTCATACATTTCTGACACCTCTCAATGGGATGGAAAAACCCATCCTGTTGCCTTGGTAACAGATGTCATCATGACATGAGTAGTGTAAGTCTTTTTTCTTCTGTATACTCACTAAACTGCCCTTGTCTCACTGTGTGTGTGTGTGTGTGTGTGTGTGTGCGTGATTGTGCAAGAGTGTGTGTATATGTGTGGGTGTGGATGAGCGGTGGGCATATGTGCATGCTCACGTTTATGTGTATGTGAGTATGTGTGCATGTGTGCGTGCGTGACTGTGTGCGTGTGTAGCTGCAATTGTGTGTGCACGTTCGTGTGTGTCATGTCACACTCCGTGGGTAGCTCATGGCGGGTAATCAGCTGTCACATCACCCGTAGCATAGAAGCGCGGAATGCTAAGGTAATTAGCCTGTTTCGCACAGGTGCGGGAGGCCTCTGCTGGCAGCAAGGTGCTCCCTGTTCACGAACCACAACAGCTGCACCCCCCGAAAACCTCCAAGACACCGCGCCCAAATCCAATTACACCCAGCACGTGTACCCCTGTGACCCAGCCGACGAACAGAATAATGTGCTTTCTACTGTCTGCGGGAGGCGCTGGACAGAACGGACGCACGTTTCCCCGAAATGACGCCGGAACATAGCAGAAGCAGGGGGGGAAAGCACGTACACCACAGGGCCACAAGTACGTGGACACCTGATGTCCAATGCCTCATCCAAAATTTTGGGCATTGATGTGGATTTGGTCCACCCTCCACTCTTCTGGGAAGGCTTTATGCTAGATGTTGGGAGCACTGCTGCAGGGATTTGCTTCCATTCAGCCAGAAGAGCGTTTGTGAGGTTGGGCACTGATTGGGAGATTAGGCCTGGCTGGCAGCTCGCTTTCCAATTGAAATGGTTGAATGGGATTGAGGCAGGGCTCTGTGTCGGTTCAAGTTTCTTCTACGCCGTTCTTGACAGAACCATTTCTATACTGACCGCACTGTACAGCCAGTGGCACTGTCATGCCAAAACAGGAAAGGGCCTGTTTAATGTGCACAGAATTGTCTAGAATGTGATTGTATGCTGTAGCATTAAGATTTGCATTCATGGAAGCTAAGGGGCCGAGCTCAAACCAGGAAAAACAGCCCCAGACCAGGGGGTCGTCCAGATACTCGTGGACATATCGTGTATCATCTGAGGCGCAGAGGAAGGGAATCATTTTTTACTTGATTTGTTTTCCGTCCACGGTCCGAGCGTGTCCAAGCCGCACGGCTCGTCTCCACAGCCCCCCCCCCCCCCCCCCCCCCCCCCCCCCCCCCCCCCCCCCCCCCCCCGCCAGGGATAGAGCAGGGCCGCATTCCCGCCTACGGAAGAGCGGCATTCCCGAGTTCCCGAGAGGGAGAGTACGAGCGGGGAAGCCGTTCGCGTGATCGTCGGTGAAAATCGAAACGCCCTCTGGGATGACCTTCCCCCTGTGCATCTTGCCCTTTTTCCAGAATGTTCCACGCTCACACCGCTACACACGTCCCGGGCCTGTAACTCGAGAGTTTGGGGCTATTGTCTGTCCCGCTCTCAGACAGCGCTGAGGGGCTATTGTTCAGCGAGCTGACATTTAGCACCAGCACAGCGCGGAGCGTACGGCTCCGGGCAAGACGAAACGGCGTCCTTGGAGGGAGCCGATTTCGTCCGCCGAGGCGAAATCAATCTCGACGATTTTAATGTGTGAACGGCAGTCCTTGATTCATAGTGTAGCTCTTTTACAGACTATGCAACTAGGAAACTATAAACTAAAGTCTGTACTTAGTGGACCTCATTCGCAGAACATCTCTTAAATTATTCTTACTTCTGTTCTGAAAAATGTTCCTGTGAAAAAACAATATGGGATTCATGACACGTGTGCAGACCTTCGTTTTGTGCGTATCCCGGGTGTGTGAGATGATGAATGCTGGCTGTCTGCAAATTTTATGCACAATCCTGTCCGTGTGATTAGCATAAGGAAACAGCCGTGAGCAAATACAGATAAGAAAGAAATGATGAACACAGAAATGTTCTTGGAAACGTTCTTAAACGCAGTTTAAGATACAAGTTTTAGTCAATTATTTTTATGATTCCCTTCTGTCTTATTGTTGTTTTATTTTATTTAGAGAGCAATGTTTGAACATAATGCTAAGAAAACATAATATAAAAGATGACAAATATCAATGATGATGATTATGGTGACAACTACCATTATAATAATAACAATAATAGCGCATGGTATATTGCTGCTCCTGAACGGAGGTTTTTCACCCACAATGCCGCGAGAAGCAAAGTGCAGAGTTTGATATTATCTGAGTGGACTCAGTGCCAAGCATGATTGTGCGATCCCTCAGAGGACGGAGAGAAAGAGATTTCAGCTCGGTAAGTGCTATTTCATCTGCAGGTCAGACTGCCATAAATCAATCTCTCCTCCTCTCTCTCTCTCTCCTCCTCTCACTTACTCTCTCCGTCTCCCGATCTCTCTCCTCCATCTCTTTCAATCTCTCCCTCTCTCTCTCTGTCTCCCCATCTGTCTCACTCTCTAACTTTGTCTCACTCTCTCCCTGGGGTCTCTCTCTCTCTCTCTCTCTCCATCTCACTCTTCCCTTGTCTCTCTGTCTTCCTCTCTCTCTCTTTCCCTCTCTCCCCCTTTCTCTCCCTCTCTCACTCTTCCTCCCTCCCTCTCTCTCTCTCTTTCCCTCTCCCTCCCTTTCTCTCCCTCTCTCTCTCTTCCTCCCTCCCTCTCTCTCTCTCCCTCTCTCTCTCTCTCTCTCCCCTTTCTCTCCCTCTCTCTTTCTTCCTCCCTCGCTCTCTCTCTCTCTCTCCCTCTCCCTCTCTCTCTCTTCCTCCCTCCTCTCTCTCTCTCTCCTCTCTCTCTCTCTCTCTCCTCTCCCTCTCTCTCTCCCTCTCTCCCCCTTTCTCTCCCTCTCTCTTTCTTCCTCCCTCTCTCTCTCTCTCTCTCTCTCCCTCTCTCTCTCTCCCTCTCTCTCTCTTCCTCCTCTCTCTCTCTCTCTCTCTCTCCCTCCCATCTCAGTGCGGTGAGGCATTTTTGGTGACTCTCAGGTGACCCTGAAACTCAGTGTAATTTTCCTCTGCTTGTTCCTCGGGGCCGCCTCAGGAACCAGAAGGGAAGCGTGAGCGCTGGATAAGTGTGTCGATGTTTTAACCGATAGCAGAACCACAATTTCCAGGCCTCGCCTGCAGGCTTTAGATTCAGCAGATACATCTCTGCGGGCTCAATAAGAAGCTCTTCAGAAGCTTTTTCAAGGACAACGCAGCGAAACAGGGGGTCGGTAATCCTGGTGCTGGGGAGCCACAGGCCTCTGTCCCGCTAAAAAAAAATATATATATAAAAAATATATATATATATATATTTTTTTTTTAAATATTAAAATCAGCAACCAGTTTGGATGAAACTAGTAGAGGTGAGTGAACTATGTAATAAACTGATCTAAGCGCTGGATGGCGATGTAAATCAGCCAACCCTGTGGTTCCCCAGGGGTCTGCAATAAGACCACTAAACCACGACCGCGGACCCCTGCAAGAAAGTCTGAGCTCCGCTGTAGCTCTGGCACGGAACCCTGCGCATGCAGGCAGCAGCCACCAGCCGCCGGCAGCATTGTTATAGTCCACTGTGCAGGACTGATCCTTTGGCTGGAAACAGCGTGTTTCTGCACAAAAAAACGAGCTCCCGTGTGAATGTAGAGGGGATTACTTCACTCCCGCCCCCTCACATCAACGCCCCCCCCCCTCCCCACCCCCACCCCAACCCCACCCCGACCCCCCTCTGCTTCCCCGCCATGTCAAATTTCAAAGAGGAATGCATTGCACTGGCTAGGCAAACAACTTAATTAAATATCTATTTATTTTGTAGCAAGGCTTTAGCTGGTCTGAATTACAAGTGCTGTGGATGCTGGTGCAGTAAAATAAAAAAAAATAAAAAAGGTTTGCTCAGTTATTCTTTGCCACGCTGCGTAATTCTCTTTGGTTTACTCAATGTTCAGCAAAAAAATAAATAAATAAATAAATTAAAAAATAAGCACTCATTCTCAGCTTCATTAAAGGAAAGCTATTGCATCGGCATTCCGCTTAAAAACACGATAGCACGAGTACTACCCACCTTCCTGAGGAGAGCAGAGGAGAGGAGAGGAGAGGAGAGAATTACAGTTCTCGCATGCAAATGGGAAAAGGCTTCTTCTGTCCTCATGAATTAAATATTCGAGCCACAAGGAGACGGCCAGCTCCTGGAGAGAGAAGGAAGAAGCTTCGGCACTTCCAACCGAACAGGGGGGTTCACCACCACGCCTACGACATGCATTTCAGGAGTTATCTTTACGCGTGATATTGGCCTTAAGACGGTAAATAATCTTTTCGTTGCACTATTTGAATTCAATTATCTCAATAGCGGCTTGACAGCTTGTTTGCGATTGGAGAGGTTTCAATTACTATTGGAGTAAAAAGCATGCATGCATGCATTACAGAGAGGGTGCCCCAAGGACCGAGTCCTCATCACAGGCATTTAGCACACTCTCCAGAGCGACTTACACAACATTTCACACAGCATTTATACTGCATCCAATTATTACAGCCGGATATATATCCTGAAGCACCGCAGGTTAAGCACCTTGGTCAAGGGGTACAACGGCAGCGTCCCAGCGGGGAATCGAACCGGCGACAAGATCAGCTCCTGACCCATTGTGCCACACTGCCTCCCGTCAGCAAACAACTGTCTTAACAGAAGCGGGGAGGCTCTCTTAGGCAGCCGCCAAAATGGCCGAACAACAGCAGCCGCCATTTTGCGAAGGCCGCGGTCCGAAGCGCAGCAGGCCGAACGCGCGAGTCTGAAGTCTCTCGACTGTTTTGCTTCGACGGGTCCTCGCCCTCCCGTCGAGCCAAGTTCTCGCTGTCACGGTTACGCCGTCGCGGGGCTGTTTATTGGATCAGAGGACGTCCCGATCCGAGTCAGGCTGTCCAACCGGGGCCTCGTTTTACAAGGCGCCGGGGCAATGGGCAATGTGTTTTATTGTGCTTTATACACTGGTGATGTATTGTTAAAATAAATAAATGAATAAAAAATAAATAAATAAATAAAAACTCATCCCCACCGGGGTCAGTGAAACATAAAAACAAAATCAAAGCTTCCGTTAATCTTACAGTTTAGACACTTGGTCGACGTCTCGAGAATATATGTGCTGATGTGGGGGGAAAAAATCATGGGGATTTAAACAGATTTTTCACAAACGTGACCGGGGTTCTGGGATTCGAATGCGCGAGATCGTAAAGCCCCCCGGCGAGAGCTTTCCGCTAAACCTCGATTATCGCGAACCCGCATTAGAACCGCCATGCCCAGTGTGACACGGCGCAGGGGAAGAACAAAGAGACAAAAGCACCATCAGCGTTTCATTGGAAGGGCCCCAAATTTGATTATGACATCACAGATAGCATTGATTTTTTTTTTTTGCGCTAATGCCTTCACGGGCGAATGACAAACAAACAGCGATTCGCTGAGTGGCGCTGAAATCAGCGGACTCATTGTTCCATGGGCAGCACTTACTGAGCTCAGAGCATTTTCTAAAAAACAACAACACATCAAATATGTAGTCGCTCTTCATAAAACATTCACAATATCACATTCACAAGTCAGATTGTGCTGCACGTAACTAGGATGTAGTACTGAAAGAGCGTACACAGTACATTTTTATATATTATAGAGAGGAGTTTGAGCGTTTTGAAGACCAGGGCAATATCCATTCCAAAAAAGAACATTTCCAATATTCTGAAATATTCTTTACAGAAGAAAAAAGTTTACATACATTTTGACAAGCCTAATATTCTCAATATATCAATACAGTGTTTATGTACTGCATTTTAATCCGAGAGTTGCAAAGTACATTTTACAATAAGCAAAAATATTTCACAGTATATTGTATTTAAATTTCCTTTCGGTACAGGCGACGCCAGAATGGGAGGAAGGGTATAGATCTGGGGAATGAGATGAGAGGAGAGGGCAGGGGAGGAGAGGAGAGGAGAAATGACGGGGGACGATGGTGTCGAGTTAATCTGCATTCTTTAATGAGCCCATTTCATTCCAAGACGAGTACTCCTGGGGGCCCCATTCCTCCGTCTGAACAGTACGTGTGACCCTCAGAACTCCTGGGGGCCCCATTCCTCCGTCTGAATAGTACGTGGGACCCTCAGAACTCCTGGGGGCCCCATTCCTCCATCTGAATAGTACGTGGGACCCTCAGAACTCCTGGGGGCCCCATTCCTCCATCTGAACTGTACGTGTGACCCTCAGAACTCCTGGGGGCCCCATTCCTCTGTCTGAACAGTACGTGTGACCCTCAGAACTCCTGGGGGCCCCAGTCCTGGGTCTGAACAGTACGTGGGACCCTCAGAACTCCTGGGGGCCCCAGTCCTGGGTCTGAACAGTACGTGGGACCCTCAGAACTCCTGGGGGCCCCAGTCCTGGGTCTGAACAGTACGTGGGACCCTCAGAAGGCCTGGGGGCCCCAGTCCTGGGTCTGAACAGTACGTGGGACCCTCAGAACTCCTGGGGGCCCCAGTCCTGGGTCTGAACAGTACGTGGGACCCTCAAAACTCCTGGGGGCCTCAGTCCTCGGTGTGTGCGTGTGAGCGAGAGACTGCGTGTGTGTGTGTATGTGAGTCTGTATATGTGTATGTGTGTGTGTATGTGAGTGTGTATATGTGTATGTGTGTATGTATGTGAGCGTGTATATGTGTATGTGTGTGTATGTATGTGAGCGTGTATATGTGTATGTGTGTGTATGTATGTGAGCGTGTATATGTGTGTGTGTGTGTGTGTATGTGAGCGTGTATATGTGTATGTGTGTGTATGTATGTGAGCGTGTATATGTGTGTGTGTGTGTGTATGTATGTGAGCGTGTATATGTGTGTGTGTGTGTATGTATGTGAGCGTGTATATGTGTATGTGTGTGTATGTATGTGAGTGTGTATATGTGTATGTGTGTGTATGTATGTGAGCGTGTATATGTGTGTGTGTGTGTGTGTGTGTGTATGTATGTGAGCGTGTATATGTGTATGTGTGTGTGTATGTGTGCGTGTATATGTGTATGTGTGTGTATGTATGTGAGCGTGTATATGTGTATGTGTGTGTATGTATGTGAGCGTGTATATGTGTATGTGTGTGTATGTATGTGAGTGTGTATATGTGTATGTGTGTGTGTGTGTGAGCGTGTATATGTGTATGTGTGTGTATGTATGTGAGTGTGTATATGTGTATGTGTGTGTATGTCTGTGAGCGTGTATATGTGTATGTGTGTGTATGTCTGTGAGTGTGTATATGTGTATGTGTGTGTATTTATGTGAGCGTGTATATGTGTATGTGTGTGTATGTGTGCGTGTGGGTGGGTGGGTAGTGCTAACTCAGCAGTTATCCGTGTCTGCCTGAGATGGTTTACAAGGTGTTTTTTCACGTCAGCAGAGAAGAGGCTGGAGTTTGGCGCCGTGAGGAGAGATATATCGAGGTGTGGAAACGCAGTCGGCACTAATCTGCAGTCACGCATCAGCGAGGAGGAAGAGAACAGCGGCTCCATAAACCACCTCCTGCCTGCTCGGGGTTTATACTGCCAGCTCCATTTTACAGGCTTGTTCAAGTTCACTGAGCACTGTGCGGCACAGACATTTTATTTACGTTTATTTGGAAATAAGTTTTTAATGAGAGGGAAAGACAGGGCCACAGCTGGAGGGGGGGTGGGGGGTGGGGGGGGGTGGATTTTGTGGTTGGGGCAGGTGGCAAGTGGGACATTTTGTCCCAGGCCAAAGTGGGGTGCAAATTTGCTTTGCTGTGCAGCCAGACTTGCTACTGAAACAGCACAGTGCTGTACTGGGCAGTGGTTCTTGGCTGTTACAGGGCAGTGTGAAAAAAAACCTTGGACTGGGGCCTGAGTGAAGCCCAAATTAGCCACACACAGAAGCACCTGACAGGTACCCACAGGAGTGTGATCTGACTGGACGGCTAAGGATCGCAGTGTAATTACACATTATGCAAAAATTCATCAGGTGCCATCTGCAAGGCAGCCAGCCAGCCATGTCACCAACAACAGCTCACAGGCATTAAGCTGAGCAAATTAACGTGCGCACACACATATGGTAACACACACTTACACATACGGACTCCTATTAAAAGTAACACACACTTACACATACAGACTCCTATTAAGAGTAACACACACTTACACACACGGCCTCCTATTAAGAGTAACACACACTTACACACACTGCCTCCTATTAAGAGTAACACACACTTACACACACTGCCTCCTAATGCCAGTAAATAGCATCTCCTCATCTCCTTCAGGTGACACTGGGAGTTAAGTGGTTTGGTATGGCTCATCTCCAGCTGTTGGCTTTTTGCCTGACAGCTAATCCAAGAGTATCAAGATCAGTGAGCAGCTAGACCTCAGCTGCCCAAAAACCACCCAGGAAGTTTCAATCTTTCCCGCTTTCTAAATTCACTCCAACCCCCCAGCTGTCAATCAACCCCTCCAAGAACACTGAGCCCTAATAATCACCAGTTTCAACAGGTCTTCACCTGTTATCACCCATATCTATTTATACCCCTTTAAAAAGCAGGAAAGGTTGAGACTTCCTTGGTGGACGTTTCAACCGTGCATTGGTGTGAAATGTGTGAAATGTTAGATCTTAAAATCTTAAAAATTGGTTTTGAGATTTGAAAGACCTGACATTTTACTCTGAGCCAGTTCCAGAAAGAGGGAGAAATCAGAACTACTCATGCAGAAATATATTACATATTTTATATATTAAATTATATAGCATTTACAGTGTACCACAAAAAATGGGGGGGGGGGGGGTAGCAAAAAGGGGTTTGTAAATTGAAATGAATTGTACTTCTGTATTGTGCTGGCATTATACGATTGCTTTTTTTTTTTAAAATACATAGCATACATATACAGCTGGATACATCTATCGAAACAATTCAGGTTAAGCATTGTGCTCAAGGACATGACAACAGCACGTTGAGAATCAAACCAACAACCGTCAGGTTATCAATATACTACACTGCCTCCCTGTTACAACAATTATTTCATTCTACTTTCATTCTTGTGACGTGCAGCATCATGAATGTTTAATACTTCTCTCGATTAAATCAGGCGCCACTGACCTTTCAGACCGGAAATGTCTCCTGAAGTTTCTGCTACGAGGTTTCTTCTTCCTTTTTTTTCACTGAACGTTGTCTCAGCCGTTAAAAAAAAAAAAAAAAAAAAAAAAAAAGCGAAACCTCTGAATGTTGGCGTGTGCGCTTTCGACACACCCACGCGACGCGCTTCTGCTCGAGGCCTTAAGTTTCTGAAGAGCTGCGCTTCCTGATTAATGGGAACGCGTCAGGGAAAACGCCTACACCAGGGCTGCCTAGCCCTGTCCCTGGAGATCAACCGTCCTGTAGGTTCTCATTTTCATCCTAATTCGGCACACCTGAGTCTACTAATTAGCAGCTCAACAAGACCTCTAGCACAGGGGTCCCCAATCTGAAAAGGGCTGGTGTGGGTGCTGGCATTTGTTTCCGCTCGGCACCAAGACGCCTGATTCAACCGCGTAATTAACCAATCACGGTCTTCCCTCAAGGACCTTGAGACGTAGAAGCAAGTGCCTTAGTGCTGGGCTAAATCAAACCCACCTGCACCCACACCAGCCCTTTTCAGATAGATTGGGGACCCTGCTCTTGCTGTTGAATTAGGTGTGCTTTTTGTTAGTACTGGAAGTGGAAGTCTACAGCACGGTAGATCTCCAGGGACAGGGCTGGACAGCCCCGCTCGAGAAAAATTACAGTTGTGTGTTTGAAAGCAAAAGTTCAGCACAGGAACTTCTCATGCAGAAGGAGGGGATAGGACAAGGACCTCCTTTTTTAGGGGACAGACCTGCAAAGGATTTTGGGATATAACACAAAAAGTACAGTCTATGCGCCTCATTAGTGGTGACCAGCAAGCTGGAAGTAGGAGTAGGAGTAGCTGAAACATTTAAACCGATAAAAAAAAAAAATTCTCAACATTCTCTGTTGTGGTACCATTGAGGCAAAGTACTTAACTTAATAAAAATAAATAAAAACTAGCAGATTAAATTGAGTGTACATTAAAAAATATTTTAAATGTTTTTAAACATGTAAGGTGTGTTAATGCACTCCAAATACAGCTGCTTGTAAATCGAAACATAAAAGAAATAAGGTGAAATAATAACAGGACAGGAGTCCAAGATAGACAGAGAATCTGTTCCACAGTCTCACACGGGCTCCAGGGGAACAACCTTGACTTCTGATCTAATGCGAAAAACAACCTTAATTCTGGCAGATACAGAAAATCAATATGTGGTTTTTTGTTCTACTTATCCATCGTTGTTACACCTGTGGAAGTGTGAACGCGCAGAATTCCAGCTCATTGCGAATGCTTCTTGCGGTCGGCTGTGTTTTGTCCTGACAACAGAATTATTTACGGAACATTGAGAATGCAAAGAGGTAAAAATGCAAATTGTGTAACTGTAATCACGCAGTGTCTAGACCAGTGTGCCACACACACACACACACACACAGAAAGGGACAGATTCACTAAGACCTCATTTGAAATGTGTTATTGTTCATCGCATACTCTTTCTTGCTTCAAAAAACGAGTTTGAGACCAGTTCACTAAAACCTTTAATATTTGAGCAAATCGGCCGGTACCAGAAGCTTGGCGTGCCACAGCCAAACTCACAGGACAGGTTGCACAGTGAGAAGATCATAAATCCAAGATAATGGCACATTAGCTCTTTACTAATAACCCTAGAGAGGAACGCCTTGTATTCCACCTGGGGCCAAGCTGAGAATGAAAATGAACTACAAATAAGACGGGAATGAACTACGAGTGGCTGAATGCCCGCTGCGGAATGTTCACGCCGCTGGGGTGTGTGACGTCATAAGAGTCATTGTGCATAGCGTAGATTCTACAGATTCACCAGCTACTCTGCTGCTCCATTCCATCCGCAATCTCTACTTCTTAATCATAGAAGGTTTGTACGGTAAAAGGAGTATTCTTCAGCAACCTCCATTGCCAAAATATCATCCTTCAGTGAGGCCTCTTGATGAAGATGTGGCTAATTAGAACCATATCAGATAAATGATTTCAGACCCAAGTTATATAATTTCAAAATGTTCTATAATTCCAGCTACAATAGAATTCGAATTGCGGATTGTCATTAATGTTCATTCTATTGGGAAAAGTTGCCAACAATTTACAAATCTGCCATTTTGATACTGGCATTTGGAACAGTTTTAAAAATTCATCCTCCATTTCCAACGCAGCGGGATAGCCATTTGGGAATGTTACCCACAGATCTGTACGCAACACACCTGGAACATTTTTCACGTTTTGTCGAACCGTGGAACGATAGTGCAAGCTGTACGACTATCAGGGGAGTCTTCTCCACGTGAGTTATCACACCACCAAACGGACGCCTAACCCTAAATATTCCCTAATGTTCTGAATAGGCTCTGTGTTAAATGGGACTGTACAACAGCAACAAAAAATAACAAAAAATTGTACATTTGTTTTCGAGCACAACAGAGGTTTGCACATCGTCAGTTTCAAATACGCCACTTGAAACACAAAGGCTTCCGTAACTGCAATCGTTTTCATGGGCGACGGTGGAAAACTGGACTGGAGAGCTGTCACAGACTTCACCTCCCATCATGCATTGCTTTTGCCCTTTCTTTAGATGTAGCAGACACTTGAGATACTATGACCTAGTGGTGTGGAGGGGTGGCATGGTCATGGCACCAGCTGTGTGTGGAGACAGGAAGCAGTTTAGCTGAAGAGGAAGAAGATATTCTTTATTGAACCCTGTGGGGTAATTTGTCCTCTGCATTTGACCCATCCTTAGTTACCTAGGAGCAGTGGGCAGCTGCCTCTCTTGTGCTGCGCCTGGGGACCAACTCCAGTTCTGAGGCAAGTGCCTTGGTCAAGGGCAGGAGCACACCTAACATGCATGTCTTTGAGTGTGGGAGGAAACGGAGTACCCGGAGTAAACCCACGCGAACACTGTGCAAACTCCCCAAGCCGAGATTCGAACCCACAACCTTCTTGCTGTGAGGCGAGAGTGCTAACCACTATACCACCGTGCCCGCACCTGCAGCAGTAGGCAATTAGATTATTATTAACACTTTATCTGTTCTTCTTCTACAGATTGGGGGGGCCGTACTAGATGATCGTTCGTGACTACAGTCTTCCCTGCCGTCGTGTGTGCGTGTCTGCATCTGTCAAATCCGTCTAAAAATAAAAACCCATTCGCGCCTATGGCTGCAGACTGGGCGTGTTGCTGAGAGGCTCCAGTCAAGAACCTGTGACGTACGTCCCAATCTGTCCAAATGTATGTACGTATGTCAGTGTATTAAATACGCAATAGGCTGAACGTGCTGGCACTGGAGTTGAGAAATGTGCGAAAAAATATATTGCAGAGGAAAAGTGAGACTGAACAACATTTGGCGCAAGTGCCTCCATGTGAATTATTAAATAATTATGATGCGCATGTTGAATGTGGATGGAGAGGGATAATTACAGTGTCAGTGGTTTAAATATTAAAAAGACATGGGGAGATATTTATGCAATTTATTTATACAGAACACAGCCACAGCAGGGGGCCTATGTGACTTGTAATACTCAACAGTAGGGAAGTCTGCTGATTCAGGTATGGCCCTGGTCTCCACGTCTATCAGACAGAGAATGGGAGGACAGAGAGAGAGAGACAGAGAGAGAGAGAGAGAGAGAGAGAGGAGAGAGAGAGCCATGCCACTGAATCACACTGCCATACTGCCAATACAAACCTGACCTGCTATACGTGACCTGGCATGCCAAGCCAAACAGGTGGCATGATCCCCATAGCACACCCGTCTATCAGGCACATGGACTAAGCACAGAGAAGCTATAGAGCTCGGCAACACCATCACGTTTGTGTGCTTCTGCACACCTGGCAAAGCCTACAGGTGCTCTTATCCAGAGTGATGAACACCGCTCTCGCTCCTGAACATTTATTCCTCTGGATGTTTTACTGAAGCAAGTACCTTGCTCAAGGGTGCAAACGGCATTACCCCACTTAGGGGAATTGAACCCACAACCTCTTTGTTGGAAGAGCAGAAACTCCCTAACTGTTGTAATTGCGTAAGTGCAGAAGTGCTAAATGAATACGAAGTCCGCAGAACGTCAGATTGAATTATCGGATTTGATTGTGAGAGTGAGCCAGGCCTCGGTCCCCAGTGGGTGAGATGTCTGAACTACCCCTTATCCCCGAAGACCAGCACGCTGAGGTAAAGCTCTGAAGACGTTTGTGGAGCCACGCTCTGAAATTCTGGAGCAGTGTGGCCACCTAGAGGTGGCTTGTCTGTAAATGCGTAACAGTGGAAGAGAGGCCTGTATTTAGGCAGTGGGCAGCTCTGTTACCCCGCAGTGAGAAGGCCACGGACTTTCTGCGTGGGGTATGTTTGCGCGTTCTCCCTGTATCGGTGTTGGTCTTCTTCAGGGGCTTCAGTTTCCTCCCACAGTCAGAAGACACGCAGGTCAGGTTTATCTGGAGAGTCTAAATTGCCCCAAGGTACTATGAGTGTGCGAGAACGGTGTAAATGTGCCCTGCCTTTCAGAGCTCAGCCTGCCAGAACACAAACGAGCCCCAGTTTCACTGAAGATAACCAGTCAAAGTACACTGTTTCGTAGGATAAACCTAAAATTTTTACTTTTTACGTACAACTGTATTTGTTTTAGGCTTTCTCAATTGGAAATTTTTTGGCTCGTTTGAATGTACCTAAAAAATGTTTGGTAACGCTTTACAATAAGGTTACATGACGCACGCTTAAATTATGCATAACTCATGAATTAAATGATGATTTAATGCATAAATTAATGCATGGTGTATCATCAACTCCATCGGCTCAATAATAATAAATGATAAAGGGATTTATTATTAGATCATGTGATTACTTCACACTTAATAAATCATCAATTTATGAATGTTGACTCACAGTTAGGTCATACATGGATTAACATGCCATCAAATTAGCTGTAAACAAGCTGAATGGACAAAAGCTTTTCAGATCAGTGCATTTCATCAGCCTCTCTGAAAGCAAAACAGCACTTGATTCATCTCTTCTTGGACAAAGTATGAAGCCGGCTGGTGTTTGAGCTGTTGAAGACCAAATACAGAGAGTTGGGTCAGGCACCTTGAGGGAGCAGAGAGCCAGCGATTACATGAAATGTTACAATTTCATGTCAAATGGTTCATAACGTAACATAACATAACATAACATAACGTATCATAACATAACATAACATAACATAACGTATCATAACATAACATAACATAATGATGAGAACAGACCACTCAGCCCAACAATGCTCGCCATTTTCCTGACTAAATTAGTGCTCTGATTACCTACAGACTAGGTGGAATCTAACACTGTATCAAGCATAGAAAAGAAAAAAAAACAATAATAATAAAAACAGGTGCAATTTAAACATGTTAAACACTTACTTATTAGTACCCAAATAACATTATTGTACTGTACAGGGAACGTTTGTCAAATTTCTTCCTTAAAGAACACAAATGTTCCTCCACTTAACCTTTATTTTTGTGAGTGCATCACACACAGATAATGATTGAGTTAATTATTACGAGCAGAAGTTAATATGTAATCAGGAAATGGCACACAGGCCTCCTCACCCACCAAATTACCGATCACATCACAGGCACATAAAACCTGACTGAAAGATTGCGAAATGCAGAGATTTGGCACGCTTTCAAGTGAGAGTAGGTTTCCATTTCCCAAAGGAACCACACCTCGCATATTTCCTGTAAAGGCACACGGCACAAACACCTGGGCCCTATTTCACCAAGCAGCATTACTGAGTTAGCTGGGTAACTCCACTGAGTAAGACCCTCAGAACCCTCCCCCAAAATATGGAACATGGACTGATTTCACTCATCATGCAGTTATCCAACTAACTCAGTAATCCTGGGCCCTGTTTCACAAAGCAGGATTACTGAGTTAGCTGGGTACCTGCAGTGAGTAAGACCAGGAAACCCTCCCTGATCTGGAACATGGACTGATTTTACTCATCACGCAGTTATCCAGCTAACTCAGTAATCCTGGGCCCTGTTTCACAAAGCAGGATTACTGAGTTAGCTGGGTACCTGCAGTGAGTAAGACCAGGAAACCCTCCCTGATCTGGAACATGGACTGATTTTACTCATCACGCAGTTATCCAGCTAACTCAGTAATCCTGGGCCCTGTTTCATGAAACAGCATTATCGAGTTAGCTGGATAACTGCACAGAGTAAGACCCCCAGAACCCTCCCAAAATCTGGAACATGGACTGATTTTACTCATAACGCAGTTATCCCGTTTAACTCAGTAATCCTGCTTTTGTGAAACAAAATAATTGGTTTAACACAGCTGCTATATGCACTGGAATTTTTTTTATTTATAGATATGTGTATGTGTGTGTGTGTGTATGTGGTGTAAGAATGTTATAGTTTCCACTGAAATGTGATTTATTTAAGCCCTCCTCACCCACCAAATTTCCGATCACATCACAGGCACATAAAACCTGACTGAAAGATTGCAAAATGCAGTGCGTGGTTTTTTTTTAAAAAAAATTTTTTAAGCTTATCACGTTAAGATCATTTTGGCCATTTCTATGTGCTAACGTCCAACACTCACTATTAAGGAATACAAAGATCAGTTAACTCGTGCTGCTTTCACATTAAAATTCTACAAAATACGCATTGACGACCATCAAAGGCATATAGAGTCTTGAGCACAACGAGGATAGAAACATGATTATGAACCCTCTCCAAACCACTCCCTCCCTCTACGAACCCCTCCCTCATTGCCCATCTTCTGCCGCGGTCTGAATACGCATCTCTTCAGACTATACTGGAACTAACTAACTATCACCACTCTGAGGATCATTTCACTTAAATTCTTAAATTCAAACTTTGGGTCTACACCTCGTCTGCCACGTACACATATAAGTTGAATTCCGTCATGCCTGAAAACTGCTCTCCAGTCAGTGAAAGGTTTTGTCTTTGGCGTGAAACAAACAAAGAAAAGATAGAGATACGTGCCATGCTCTGGGCTTACTGTCACCTTTCTTATTTCATTTGTCATGCCACTTGACAGCGATGCCAAGAGAATAATTCAGGTCGCCAAACAGGTCTCCACCCGATTGCAGTCTATATGTAGGTACACTTGCAACATACCACGCTGTGCTTGTTGTGAAAGTGAGGATTTAATTAAATAGGTTTAATTTCATGAATCCAGCGGTTTTAACCAGTTAACAGCCTCATTTATGTTCAGCACCGTGAGTGCCAAACACAAGTGCATCAACAGTCAACACCTCTCACTTATACAACAAGTAAAATAAATTTAGAAATAAAAATAGATTTTTATAAATTAGATAAAGTTAGATTTAATTTGTAAATTCTTATCAAAGATATCAATAATTAATTTAATTGCCGATTGGTTGATAGGCAGAGCAATCTGTTGGATCAACCTTTATCAAATGTACAACTCACAAACAGATTAAAATGGAGAAATGTATTAAATTGCAACAAATATTTGTGTCTAAAGACGAGGTTCAACAACTAGAAAATGCAGTGTTACAGACGTGGGCAAGAAAGGGGGGGGGGGGGGGTATTTTTTGGGCAGGGATAGAGATGGAAGAAGAACAGCCAACATTCCTACGCTCGAGCAGGGAACATTTGCCAGATCACATCATAAGCGATCATCGTTGAGAAATCATAAAGTCTGTTTCTCAGAGGGTGATAATCAAAAAGCCAGATATCCGACACGGGTTTTATGAATTTCGCAAACGGAGGGGCTGTGGAGTGGCCGGGGACTTTCGAATAAACACAGTCTTCGCCTGGCACAAAATGTTATCAAACGTTTATAGGTCACAGTGAATAGCAGCATTATGTTTGAATAACAACACAGTGGTAATTAACACCTACTAGGGTGAATAATGAGATTCTTCCAACCCTGGCACAGCACACTTTGTTCAACCAGCCAGAGATCTCATTGTGCTGCCAATTAGTATAGAATGAGGTGGTACAAATTAGGGTTGAAATGAAAACCTACAGGACTGTATACCAGCTGGAACAGGGCAGGGCAGCCCTGATCTACAGTAATGACAAACACATGTGATTATTATTATTATTATTATTATTATTATTATTATTATTATTATTATTATTATTATTATTTTAACAGTGTCCGCAGGTCTTTGCTCCAAACTCGCACTACACCACACCTGATTTGACTAATTAATTTGCCTCCTTGGTTCAGGCCGTAAGCTCATTAGTGATATCAGAGGTTGCAGCACTTGGCAGATGGGAACCTGGATGACCATTACCCACATTATGGACTGTTGAAAGCATAATAATAATAATATTATAATATTATAATTATAATATATCATTTATTTATATAGCACCTTTCGTATCATAAAATGCAGCTCAAAGTGCTTTACAAGAGAAACAAACAATAGAAATCAGTACCACAGGTATTAAGATAAGATGAAAATAGAAATAAAATAAATTGACAATGATAATAGCAGAAATAACATAAATTAAAAATAAAAATAAATAAATAATAAAGAAAAAATAATAATAATACTAATAAAAATAAAATAATAGTAATAAACTAAATTGATAATGATAAAAACCTATAATATAAAAATATAAAAAGCATAAAACAAGTATAAGAAATATAAAATAAATCAAAAATAATAACAATGGTGTTAAAATACTTTTGAAAGCAAGATCATAAAAATGGGTTTTGAGCTGTTTCTTAAAACTATCAACAGAGGTTGCTTGTGTTATTTGTAATGGGAGTTTGTTCCAAGCCTTTGGTGCATAAGAACAGAAAGCTGCTTCACCATACTTTTTGTAATTCACTCTTGGGGCATTGAGCAAGTCAGCACTAGACGATCTAAGGGAACGGTTTGGAACGTACTTAGATAAGCAATCACAGAGGTATGAAGGTGCTAAACCATTTAGGGCCTTATAAACAAGTAAAATAATTTTTAAATCAATCCTAAATGTTACAGGGAGCCAGTGCAATGAGGCTAGAACTGGTGTAATATGGTCTCTTTTTCTGGTTTTTGTTAAAATTCTGGCTGCTTCATTTTGTACAAGTTGCAGCCTATCAATAGTTTTTTTAGGTAATCCAGTGAAGAGTGCATTGCAATAATCTAGGCGAAGAATACAAAGGCATGGGTCAACTTTTTGGCATCTTCCAGTGAGAGGTAGGGTCTAACTCTCGCAATATTTCTTAAATATGTACACATGTAAATTACTGGGAATGATATTAAAATAAAAAATTTTTAATTTTACTCATCACATTCACAGTCTGGTCTAGCACCGACATACATTTCAAATCTACTCTCCCTCTACGAGCAAACCCGTAGCCTGAGATCCTCGGGCAAAGCACTGTTGGTCATTCCAAAGTCTAGGTTGAAAACAAAAGGAGATCGGGCATTTGCGATTAGAGCTCCTAGACTTTGGAACGCCCAGCCCGAGGAGATCAGGCTCGCTGAGTCGGTGCCTCGTTATAAATCTCTTCTTAAAACACATTTTTACAAAGTTGCTTTTAATGTTTTATACCTTTTTTACTATTATTTTTAGATTTTTTTTTTGACATCCTGTTATTTACTATATCTATTAACCTTGTATCTGTATCTGCATCTGTTCCTCTGTTTGGCCCTCTTTCATGCTGCTCCTATTTTCATGTTAATTTATTCATATACTTTGTTTTAATGTGTCCCTCAAGCCGTCGTCTACATCCTGTTTATTTTTTATTTACTTTATGTGTGTAAAGAACTTTGTAACTTTGTTTTTGAAAAGTGCTATACAAATAAATTTTATTATTATTATTATTATTATTATTATTATTATTATTATTATTATTATTATTATTATTATATGATAAATGTGGTGGCCTGTGAATAATATAACCTGTAATGCAGGGGATACTGTGTGTTATGCAGACAGGCACACTGAGCTGTTATAAGTTGGTATAGGGAGTTTTATCCCAAGTATGTATTGCCTACATAAGTGTTTGGATTATAGAAAGACCACCACCGTGGTCCTCCATAGAAAAGTATCTAAGAGACAGATAAAAGCATATGGTCACGTTCCATCATACAAAGTATCTTATTACTGTCACTACTTTTTTAACGGTTCCCCTGTGTCTACAGGGGAGGGGGAGAGTGCTTCCTGGAGGGGAGTAAGGGGGGGGGGGGGGGGGGGGGGTCTCTCAGTGGAGTGGTGGTTTTCCAGGTTAAAGTCACTTATTCGTGGCGTGGAAACATTATTTGCAAGATTCCCAGATGAGTAACACCTTTACCTGCCAGGATAGAAGGTCTTAGTGTCAGAGAACATTTAGATGAGTGCCTGGCAGCAGTAGATAATCTTGCTCTCTGGGGTACAAGTCTTGCCCCCCACTATTTCAGCACACCCCAGTCAATACACAAAACATTTGTAAATAAACTTGTTTTGCTCCCTGTGACTAATGGCTAAATCCTTGCGTGACCGCAACATGACAACCCTGGCAGGGCATATTTGGTTTTCTTAATCTCTTCGTCTCTTGGTCCCTGTCACTAATTTTAATTCCTTACACTGCCCAGTATTGGAGAATGTGCATAGACCACATTCTGATTTGGGTAATGTGGAGAGAGATTAAATTGAAAGTGCGGAGGCAGGACTTTCTATCATTTAATTCCAGTCCCTTTATTTGGGGACCGACTCTTCCAGTTCTGCTTCCAAAGGAGCGTCGGGGAGGCGTGTTTTCGTCTCCTTTCCGAGAAACAGGCAGGAGAACCCGTACCGACACGTTTGCTCAGGGCAGAGCACCGCGTTGTTTACTCTGAGACAAAGGACAGAAACCCAACCGACATCTCCGTGCCACACGCTCCTGTGCAATACAGGTATGCGAGCTGATCTCTCCCGTCAACGGCAACCAGAAACATAGCAACAAGGGCGCCAGTAATCTTCGCGATAACCAAACAGAACGGGGTCAGAAATATTTGGAATACTTTGAATCGGGGGTTGGGAGGACTCGGGGTCCTGGAAGGCTGCGGCGTCTGCGGTCTTCTTCTGTGTTTTTTGTTTTCGATCGGCTGCAAGTGCTGCGAAAAAAATATTTGCCCCCTTACCGGTTTTCCCCGTTGTTGCATGTCCATCGCACGGAGTGATTTCAAATGTTTCAGTCCCAGAGCCTTAGAAATGACCTATACGTGGATCATTGAATCACTGTGAAGGAGGTTAAGCCCACTGTTCTTTGCAGAACTGCTTTAATGTCAGACAGATTTGTAGGTTTTTGACCATGAGCTGCTCGTTTCACGTCCTGCCGCAACATCTCTACTGGGTTCAAATGAGGACTTTGACTAGGCCCCTCCAAAACTTTCATTTTATTTCTTTTCAGCCATTCAGATGTGATCTTGCTTTAATGCTTTGGATCATTGTCTTGCTGCATTACCCAATTACACTTCAGCTTCAGCTAAAGGACAGATAACTGGACATTGTCCTTAATAATTTTCTGGTACAGAGCAGAATTCATGGTTCCTTCAATAATGACAAGTCGTCACACTACCACCACCATGTTTGACTGTCGATATGAAGTTCCTCCTGTAAAATACTGCATTTGCTTTATGACAGACACAATGGGACCAATGTCATCCCAAAAGTTCTACTTTTGAATATCCATAGAACATTATCCCAAAGGGCTTGGGGATCATCTAGGTGCTTTTTTTTTTTGAAAACGTGAGATGAGAATTCGATGTTTCTCTTGGTTAGAGAGCAGCCTTGCTATTCTCCCATGAATCCTATTTCTGCCCAGTCTTTTTTCCTTTAGCAGAGTCATTAACACTGACCTCAGCTGAGGCTAGACAGGCCTGTAGATCTGGCCACTCCTGAGACGATTGACCACTGTTGCTAGTGTTTTCCATTCAGCGATAATAGCTCACGCTGTGGTTTTTGATGGAGTCCCAGAGCCTCAGGAATAGCTTTGTAAGCCTTTTCCTAAAGTGCAGTGAGCTTGGAGAAACTTCCTGGTGACTACTTCACTCTGACGGTGAGGTTCAATAGTGAGTGAATGAGTGAAGTTTAGATTCGGCAGGGCTGGCTGTTTAATCCGCCGAATCTAATCACCGATTAAACTGGGTTCTTGAGTAACCTAGGCAATATGGCCGTTTGATAACTTTTTTCATTAAATAAATCAAATCATAATTTAAAAAATATGTTTTGTGCTTACTCAGGTTCCCCTTTGTCTAATGTACCATTTCGTCTACATATCAGAAACCATTCAGTGTGACAAATACGCAATAACAGAGGGAATCGGGAAAGGAGCAAGTCCGTGTTCACGGCACTGTGAGGCCTTGGCAACCAAGCACTAATACTCCTGCTTCTACTTGTCAAGGTCTTGAGTAAAGGACCTTTCATTAGTGAATTAGTTTAATCAGGTGTACTCCCGTGTCATAGAGCTGGGCTAAACGTAAAACCTGCACGCAGGCTGGACCCTTTTCGGGTAACACTGGACACCCCTGTGATAGCGAATGGAAGCAGCATCATCCTAAGACCCAGCAATTCATTTTTGTGCCCAGCAGGGGCATGAGCCTCTGGTCTTTATATCAAGAACCACGCATTCTACTATGCTGAAGCCTACACAACAAAGAGCCTTCAAAAAAAAAACCAAAAAAAAAAAAAAAAAAAAAACCCAAAAAAGATATTTTTGAAAATACTTGAATTGAATTGAATGTCAACTGTAATGTAATTTTGCGCATAGTAGAATGCAGAATTTCACAAACATTTTTTTTCGGGATTCAAACCAAGCCGAGTAATTGACGTGACTCGGAGCTCAAAGATGGGAAACCAATAAACCTCCGTTTATTTTTAGGCTTTTAAGGGTTGTTTCATAGTTGAAGCGCAGGCTTTTCAAGCGAAATACACAAGGAAGTGGACTTGCTGAGCAATGAACATTGCACATGTTTAACACCATTGATTTTTCACAGGTATAGTTTTTTTATTTTATTTTTTTTTTTTTAAGGAAGTGGGGGGCCATGTTTCTTTCCTACTATAGGGAGAAATAATACTTAAACTTGGTAAAGGGACTGTTAACTTCTGCATCAAATGTGCAGGGTTTATGGCAAGCCGTTTTAGCTTTAATTCATTTCTAGAGGACATCACAAATACAATTCTAACTAGTTAGAATGCAAATTGATGATATCAGAAATTCAATTGTAACTAGTTATAATTCAAGCGTTTTCCCCATTCATTTCAATTGGACCTTTCATTTTTGATATCAAGAATCAAATTTTAACTAGTTAAAATAGGAATTCTTGATATCAAGAATTGTATTTTAACTAGTCAAAATTGGACATACTAATTAAAACTAGTTAAAATTCTATTATTGACATCCAAAATTCCAATTTTAACTAGGTAAAATTGAATTCCTGATATCAATAATTCCAATTTTAACTAGTTAAAATTGAATTCATGATATCAGAAATAGGTATTTTAACTAGTTGATATTATATTGATATCAGTAATTGATTTTCTGATATAAGAAATTGGCATTTTAACTAGGTCAAATTCCAACTCCCATTGAAATGAACGAGAAAAACGTTTTAAATCTGATTAATTAAAATAGAATTTCCGATATCAAGAATTGGCATTTTAACTAGTTAAAATTTCATTTCCGATATCAATAATATGCATTATAAGTAGTTAAAATCTAATTTCTGATATCAGAAATACACATTATAAGTAGTTACAATTTAATTTCTGATATCAACAATTTGCATTCTAACTAGTTAGAATTTGAATTTGCGATATCCTCTGGAAGCGAATTAAAGCTAAAACGGCTTGCCATAAGGGTTTCGCCGGACAGTCATATTGCCCGTGGCCTATGCAAATCTGGTGCCTTGCTGTGTCTTTCTAGGCATTCGGCGTAGAACCTCCAAACTGGAAAAAAAAGGGTGGCCCGACCGAATTTTTAAGTTGGAAATGTTTTCTGTTTTGAGAAGTTTTGAGTTTGCACAGGCAGCTTCTAGTTTTTTTCTTTAGTTGCGGTCGAATTACAATAATATGGCTGGGTACAGAAAAACTTTTTACGCACACAGAAAAATAAAAATACTTGAAATACAATTTTAAAAATGTTTTTATTCGGAATTGTCTACTTTAAACCTGATAAACTTAACGATGTAAAATGGAAAACAGCTTTTGTGAAATTCCAGCATTGTAGCCTAACAAGTTCCCGGTTGTGAACCTAAATCTCTAACATTCCAAAATCCAAGATATTGTTACAAATAAAAGGCTTAAGGTAGAGGCGAATCTTTGGTGTAACTCGAAAAACACAGCCCACTTCCGCGGTGATATCGTATGTCACGTGGGGGGAAACGCAGGGTTTAAATGGACTGCGAACGTCTGGCGCGTTCACTCACATTCAACTTGACAAGGCTGTGACGAGAAACTGAAAGAAAAAAAACAATGTCTGCGGACAAGAAGTCCAAGTCCCTGATGGACGTTATTGAACTGGAAGACTTTCTGGCGAATCCTCCAGTCGATTTCACCGTTGACGTGCGCGGGACGGGGTACAGATTTGTGGAGTCCGACTGTGACCGCTGCTGCGTGTTCATTGACGAAATCCAGACTACTAAAGGGAAAGTGATCTTCCAGAATTCACCTGGAAGGTAAGTACCGAGGTAGAAATGTTCGCATAGTGGCATCTATTGCGTCTCCCTGCTTGAGATTAATTATTTTCATCGTTTTCTTTTAGGACAATAAAAGTCAGTACCATGAAAGACTACATGCAAGTGCGGAAAAACATTACATCGAAACGGATTTATATCCTGGTATCGGCTTGTGAAGGCGCCGCAAAGTCCAAGAAGAGTAAAGATGCAAAGGCTCTCCTGGGTAAGGGCCTCTTCCGTGCTCAGGAAGGATAAGGCTGGGCCGATTTGTTTTACACTACTAACATACTCCGCGCGTTACTAAGTTGTTTTCAATAATTGTAAGAATAAGTAACCACCACTGTGGAGTGTCTGTCATATAGCATATATAATTTGGGTTTTGGATTGTGGAGATATTTATAGACTTTAATGTATCGAATCAAATTCTGTTTTCCAGAGCTGCGGAAGTACATAGTTGCAATCGATGGCAGCAATCCTGTCATCAAGTGGGAGCTTGAAAAGGGACTGGACTGGACCATCTCTTCTGTGGCTGGAGAAAGCTACCAAGTGGATGTAAGTTCCTGTTTGCACAGGTTTATTTTTTACCATTCAGGAAATTCGCACATTTACAGTTTTTGTGTATGTGATATGCATGACTGAAATATCTTCCATTTGTCACCGATTCTCATTAGATATGGTCATTATTTGTATTATCTGCCGGTTGTAAATAAAAAAAAATATATATATATATATTCTGGATCCTGCAGATCGACCTTGGAGATATTGTGAGTTCCTGGGTGGGAGAGACGTTTCGAATTCCCGTTGGCGGGGAGAAAGTGAAGCCAGTTTGGAAGAACACCTCCTTCACGGTGAAGTACCGCTCCGATGCCCTTTTTGACGTCTCCCACAAGCTCGGACTTAGCAAACGTCAGTTCAAGGTAAATGGATGCACGCTTGCTTCCTGTACTTAAGACCTAACCAGATAGAGAATTTAAAAATGTATAATGCACAGTGCATTGCTTCTGATGTGTTAAACATTGCAAACTGCTGTTTCCGTGACTCACATATTGGCTCAATATGGAAAAATTTACAATAGCCTAACCACGTGATTTTCCCTTCATCAGATCCAAGGGCGGTGAAGCAAAAAGAAGTCCTACGTTATGAAGTCATAAGAGAATTTTGAAAAAGGACTGCAATCTTGTCTGGAGTCTGCAATTCTGATGGTCACCATAATGGCATTCCCTGCCCATGTCGCCATCTTGGAGTTGTTTTTGCAAGGGAAAAATTCAGCTGTCAGTTTACCTACCTGATCAGTTGAAGGCAACTGTTAATGCCTTGTTATGCTTTGCCACGTGACTGGAAGAGTTGGGTATCATAATATGAATGGACCACTAGGTGGTAATGTGGGATCAATTTGACATTGATTTGGATTACAATGTACATTACATGACAAATCAATGTTGCTGATAATGGACCATTTGCACAGTGAAGGTTTTATATGCATTTATTCAGCTAATATTGTTCCATTTATGATGACTGATTTAGAAGTCTCATAATTCAGTAGTTTTTTATAAGAAAGATGAATTGTTCTCAATTTTATTTTTTTATTATTCAAAATGTTTGGTTCAATGTATACATTTTTTTTTTTTTTGATTGTCGTGGTGTATTTCAACAAAATCCAATGTATACCAAAGAGCAATTTACATGTTATGTTGTATGGCTGGTAGGATTTACCCACTGGTCTTATTTTGAAGGACTGTTAAAATTTGCGTTTTAGTAAATAAACATGCCTTTTTATTAAAACTTTGTGTCTTCACTTTTGTATTGTGAAATGCAAGTTCAGGGTGCAGGGAAAATATAAGGGGGGGGGGGGGGGGGGGCTTGCTGGCAAAGTTGGGGCAATGAGAATTTTGTACGGTCCGATTATAGGGGGCAGCATTTCAGTTCTGGATGAATAGTCTAAAGCGATTTTAATAAATTTTAATATGGATCCCTCATCAAACCAGGAGGTGGAGTCAGTTTACCAATATACCAATACATATACATACACCCACACCTATGTCTACAACAACCCATGTAGGGGACCAGTTTCAGGTGAGGATATGTCTGGGGGATGGGAGTTAGGACCCGTATGAGGGGGTCCAAGATAGGTCAGAGTGTCGATGGGGAGTAGAGGTTGGGATTAAAATCAGGATGTGGGTAAGAGGTGTAGGTTAAGGTTAGGGTATGAGTAAAGGGTTAGGGGTATGATTAGTTTCTGGATAAGGGATAGGAAATGGGGTAAGTGTTGGGGTTAGGGTCAGGGTATGGGTAGAGGCTAGTGAGGTCCAGACCAAAATGGGGAGGGTGGTTAGAGACATCAGTGTGGGGTAAAGGTTGGGGTGCAAAAATAGGTATGGGGTGGAAGTTAGGGTTAGGATGTAGGTAGGGCGTAGGGGGTAAGATGGGGTACGAATAAGAAGAGTGAATAAAGGTTGGGGTTAGGATAGGGGGGAAGGGTAAGGGATTAGGGATATAAGGTGACACCTTCATGCGTGACTTTTAATAAGTGCATATATAACCCCACCCGTATTGCCATCTCTGTGTTTATCCACATGTATCTGTCTCTCTGTAGACCTTGCCCTATTCCACCTCTGTGTCTCCCTGAATAAGAAGATAGTGTAGCCTACTTTTCCAAACACATCAATCTGTCCATTCACAAACATATATATCAACTTACCAACCACAATATACACTTACATACATAGATATCCATATCAGAAGGCATACCCAATGATTTTCATAACTATTAAATCGTTTTTATGAATATGGTTTAAATTTATTTTATTTTGTTACACAGGAAACGGTGAAAAGGGTGGCAGTGTAGCACAGTGAGTAAGGAACTGGGCTTGTAACCAAAAGGTCATCAGCCTTATTACCTGCATTGCTTTTATCCATCTGTATAAATTAAAAAGTGCTATGGAAAATTTGTTAACTGGATAAGAGCGTCTGAAACTGTAAGAATTGTAAAATGGATGCTGGGTAATCAATCGAACATGCTCACATTACAGACAATGCTCAATTGTGCTTTATTAATTCATATTTCACAACGGAAGTTACGCATTTCAGAAATCCACCAGTAAGCAATAGTAAATACCTTCCAGTCTATGTGCTGTTTTTCTATTGTGTGTTCATGCCTCGGTTCATTAACCTGTTTAATTTTGGGTTTGTGCATTACTACCCCCCGGTTTCACTATTCCTCGTGTTAATATATTAATTCATTTTAATTTATGATAAATATATGTATATACAATATCTGCTCTCTATAATTTCATGTGTCTTACCTTTTCCTTTTAGATATCAGTTCTGTCTCTGCCCCTTTTAGAACATGCTCCACTATCTTTCATTTAAGCCCGATGGGACTTTTAAACGATCAAATAAAGTAATGTTCCTTCCTTCTCCTCGATTTTATGTCCCATGTCCTGTTGCTTTCACACATACTAGGTGTCGGCCAAAGCCAATAACACTGGCTGTGTTGTATTTAAGCTGTTTTTCTAAATTGCGCTTTATTTTACAAAACACAACCTTCAACCACTGGAAAGAGGTAAAAGAAAAGTTTGTTTATTCATTTTATAAGGGATCCCCTAACCCTACTTGACATTGAACATGTCAGATAGGATGGCTTGGCACCACAGGTTATAGCAAATGGTGTGCACTTGGTAATTAGGCCTATGTTTAAAATTTCTCCTGATCTGGTGGTCATGTAACATATAAACTTGGTAAAGGGACTGTTAACTGCTGCATCAAATATGGAGGGTTCCGTCGGACAGTCATATTACCAGTGGCCTATGCAAATTTGGTGTCTTTCTAGGCAATGGGTGTAGAAACTCCAAACTGGAAAAATGGGTGACCAGACCCACTTTAGGGGTTGGAAGTGCTTTCTGTTTGGGGAAGTTTTGAGTTTGCACTGGCAGCTTCAAGATTTTTCTTTAGTTGTGGTCAAATTAAAATGGTATGTCTGAGCAAAGACAAAACAATGTCGAACAGATACTGATAGTTCCATAATTTTAAAAAAAATGTGTAAGTCATTCAATCTGTTGAAGGCTGTTCAAGTTGTCTAGTGGATGTTGTGCCTGGGATCTACAAGGAATCAAAATATGTTCAACTCCAGCAGAGGACAACCATTGTTTTCCATGTATGTATTGAGGATCGTGAGGTTTTTCGGTTGTTCTAATGGAGGAAGTCCGAAAAACGAATAATGGATGTGTAAATACTGGCATTCAGACAGGAAGCTGTACACCTGCTTGGAACGCGATATTCCAGCTTTGCAACAAGTTCCCGGTCGTGAACCAATATATCTAACATTCCAAAACCCATATTATTGTGAGGGCGAGGCGAATCTGTGGTGTAACGTGACAAAATCAGAGCGTGGCTTCCGCGGTGAAATTCTATGTCACGTGGGCAAAATGCAGGGGTTTAAAATGGACTGCGAAGTTCGGAGCCTCACTCACATTTGATTTTGCGAAGCTGTGACGAGAAATGGGGCCTGAAGGAACAATGTCACCTGCCAAGAAGTCCAAGTCCCTGATGGACGTTATTGAACTGGACGAATTTCTGAGGAATCCTCCAGTCGATTTCACCGTTGGCGTGCGTGGGACGGGGTACAGATTTGTGGAGTACGACTGTGACCGCTGCTACGTCTTCATTGACGAAATCGAGACCGCTAAGGGGAAAGTGATCTTCCAGAATTCACCTGGGAGGTAAGCAGTGAAGTAGAAATGTTTACATAGTGGCATCTATTGCGTCTCCCTGCTTGAGATTAATTATTTTCATCGTTTTCTTTTAGGACAATAAAAGTCCGTACCATGAAAGACTACATGCAAGTGCGGAAAAACATTACATCGAAACGGATTTATATCCTGGTATCGGCTTGTGAAGGCGCCACAAAGTCCAAGAAGAGTAAAGATGCAAAGGCTCTCCTGGGTAAGCTCCTCCGTTTTACACTACTAACCTACTCCTAGCGTTACTAAGTTGCTTTTTCATTAACGGTAATGATACTTCTCGTATTGCTTATACTTATGTATTTATCGGTCTTTGTGTTTTTTGAGACCATTCCGTTGCAAAAGTTGCAAACAACCAGTACTGTTGAGTGCCTGTGTCACATAGCCTATATAGCATATGTCATTTTAGTTTTGAATTGTGTAAATATTTATTCACTTTTTTAATGTATCGAATTAAATTCTGTTTTCCAGAGCTGCGGAAGTACATTGTAGCGATCGACGGTAGCAATCCTGTCATCAAGTGGGAGCTTGAAAAGGGACTGGACTGGACCATCTCTTCTGTGGCTGGAGAAAGCTACCGAGTGGATGTAAGTTCCTATTTGCACAGGTTTATTTTTTACCATTCTGGAAACTCTCACATTCACAATTTTTGTGTATCTATTTTGAATGACTGAAATGTCATCCATTTGTCACCGATTCTTATTAGATATGGGCATTAGTTGCATAACCTGCCGGTTGTAATTAAACATATATATGTGGGATCCTGCAGATCGACCTTGGAGATATTGTGAGTTCCTGGATGGGAGAGACGTTTCGAATTCCCGTTGACGGGGAGAAAGTGAAGCCGGTTTGGAAGAACACCACCTTCGCGGTGAAGTACCGCTCCGATGCTCTGTTTGACTTTTCCCACAAGCTCGGACTTAGCAAACGTCAGTTCAAGGTAAATGGATGCACGCTCGCTTCCTGTACTTAAGACCTAACCAGACAGAATTTTTAAATATATAATGCACCGTTCATTGCTTCTGTGTTAAACACTGCAAACTGCTGCCATTGGGTCTGTATGGAAGAATTTACAATAGTCTAACCACGTGATTTTTCCTTCCTCAGATCCAAGGCCGGTGAAGCAAAATGAAGTCCTACGTTTTGAAGTCACAAGAGAATTCTGAAAAAGAATTGCCATCTTGTCTGGAGTCCGCATTTTTGATGGGCACCATTTTTGAATGGCATGCATTCCCTGCCGACGTCGTCATTTTTGAGTTGTCTTCGCAAGGGAAAAATTCAGCTGTCCGTTGACCCACCTGGTCAGTTGAAGGCCATTGTGTATGCCTTGTTATGCTCTCCCACGTGACTGGAAGAGTTTGGTGGCATAATATGAATGGACCACTAGGTGGTGCTGTTGCATGGATCGATAATGGACAATATGTGCAGTGAAGGTTTTCTATGCACTTATTTTACCATGTTAAATGAGTAACGTGGCTGTACAGTGCTGAGCACAGCAACATGTTTTATAATTATTTATTATTTTTTACATTTTGGCGATAGAACATATTAATGTCTCTAGTTAAGTTTCAAAAGTTAAACTCTTTGCATGCAGTTGCAGTTTTGCTGGAATGCACCGACATTATATTGGTGGAAAGACATGAGATGTTAAATGGGCGGCTCCCAGTTCTATCCGTGGGGTTGACGGCGGGTCAGGACACTTGTTTAAATCTAACCTGTGTGAGGTTTGTAAAGAGTGATCCTTTATTTACTGTCTCTAACAGTACTGCTCCTTCTGAGGGGCGAAATTGCACAATGATGGAGGCGACCTGTTCAGTTGATATTGTTCCATTTATGAGGACTGATTTAGAAGTCTCACAATTTAGGAGTCTTTCATAAGAATGATGACTGCATCTTAATTTTTTTTTTTTATTGTTCAAAATGTTTGGTTCAATGTATTTTTTTTTTTTTTATTAATTTGATTGTCATGGTGTATTTCAACAAGATCCAAAGTATGCCACAGAGCAATTTACATGTTACTTGTATGGATGTTAGGATTTATCTACTGGTCTTCTTCTGAAGCACTGTTCAAGTTGGCATTTTTCTAAATAAACATGCCTTTTTATTAAAACTTTGTGTCTTCAATTCTTGTATCGGGGGAAAGGGGGGCTTGCTGGCAAAGTTGGGGCAGTGAGAATTTAGTATGGTCCGATTATAGGGGGCAGCATTTCGGCCCTGGATGTGCTTTATACTGAATATTCTACAGAGATTTTAATCTAATTTAATATGGATCCCTCATCAAACCAGGAGGTGGAGTCAGTTTACCAATATGCCTATAAATACACCCACACCTATATCTACAACATCCCATGTAGGGGACCAGTTTCAGGTGAGGATTAGTCTGGGGTATGGGAGTTAGGACCTGTATGAGGGTGGGTCCAGGGTGGGTCAGAGTGTTGATGGGGAGTTGAGGTTGGGATTAAAATCAGGATGTGGGTAAGAGGTGTATGTTCAGGTTAGGGTAAGAGTAAAGGGATGGGGGTAAAATTACTTTCTAAATAAGGAATAGAAATTGGGGCAAGTGTTGGGTTTGGGGTCAGCGTATGGGTAGAGACTAGGAAATTAGGATTAGGATGTAGGTAGGGAGTAGGGGGTAAGATGGGGTACAGAGAAGAAGAGTGAATAAAGGTTGGGGATAGGATATGGGGGAAGGGAGCAGGATCAGGGATATAAGCAGCTACCTTCATGTGTGATCTTTAATAAGTGCATATATAACCCAACCTGTATTGGCATCAATGTGCTTATACATGTGTATCTGTCTCTCTGTAGACCTTGCCCTAGTCCACCTCTGTCTACCCCTGAAGAAGTGCATAGTATACTTCATCAATATCTATCTGTCTGTTTACAAACTGATGTATCAACACACCAACCACAATATACATTTACGTACATAAATATCCATATCAGAAGGCATTCCCAATTATTTCATATAGGGCACTATTAAATCGTTTTTATGAATATGGTTTAAATTTTATTTTATTTTGTTACACAGGAAACGGTGAAAAGGGTGGCAGTGTAGCACAGTGAGTAAGGAACTGGGCTTGTAACCAAAAGGTCATAGGTTCAATTCCTGGGTAGCACACTGCCGTTGTAGCCTTGAGCAAAGTACTTAACCTGCATTGCTTCAGTACATATCCATCTGTATAAATGGATACAATCTAAGTGCTATGGAAAATTTGTGTAAGTCGCTCTGGATAAGAGCGTCTGCTAAATGCCTGTAATGAATTGTAATGTAATGGGTGGTGGCAAATCAATCCTACATGCTCACATTACACACCAAGCTCAATTGTGTTTTATTAATTCATATTTCACACCGGAAATTACGCAACTCACAAATCCACAAGTAAGCAGTACTAAATACCTTCCAATCTATGTGCTGTTTTTCTATTGTGTGTTCATGCCTCAGTTCATTAATGTGTTTAATTTTGGGTTTGTGCATTACTACCCCCCGGTTTCACTATTCCTCGTGTTAATATATTAATTCATTTGAATTTATGATAAATATATGTATATACAATATCTGCCCTCTATAATTTCACGTGTCTTACCTTTTCCTTTTAGATATCAGTTCCTTCTCCGCCCCTTTTAGAACATGTTCCACCATCTTTCATTTAAGCCCGATGGGCATCTAGTGTTAAACGATCAAATAAAATAATGTTCCTTCCTCTTCTCGATTTAATGTCCCGTGTGCTGTTGCTTTCACACATACTGGGTCTCGGCCAAAGCCAATAACACTGGCTGTGTTTTATTTAAGCTGTTTTTCTAAATTGCGCTTTATTCCATGAAACACAGCCTTCAACCATTGGAAAGAGGTAAAAGAAAAGTTTGTTTATTCATTTTATAAGGGATCCCCTAACCCTATTTGACATCGAACAAGTCAGATCAGGTGGCTTGGCACTACAGGTTATAGCAAATGGTGAGCACTTGGTAATTAGGCCTATGCTTAAAATTTCTCCTGATCTGGTGGTCGTATAACATTTAAACTTGGTAAAGGGACTGTTAACTGCTTCATTTAATGTGCAGGGTTCTGTCGGACGGTCATATTGCCGGTGGCCTATGCAAATCTGGTACATAACCGGGTCTTTCTAGGCAATGGGTGTAGAAACTCCAAACTAGAAATATGGGTGGCCCGACCGACTTATGGAGTTGGAAGTGCATTCTGTTTGAGGACGTTTTGAGTTTGCACTGGCAGCTTCAAGATTTTTCTTTAGTTGTGGTCGAATAAAAATGATATGACAGAGCAAAGAAAAAACAATGTCGAACAGATACTGATAGTTGCAGAATTTCAAAAAAAAAAAACGTGTAAGTCATATAATCTGTTGAAGGCTGTTCAAGTTGTACAGTGGATGTTGTCCCTGGGATCTACAAGGAATCAAAGTTTTTCAAGTCCAGCAGATGACAACCATTGTTTTCCATGTATGTATTGAGGATAGTGAGGTTCTTCGGTTGTTCTAATGGAGGAAAGTCCGAAAAACGAATAATGGGTGTGTAAATACTGGCATTCGGACAGGAAGCTGGGCTATACACGTGCTTGGAATGTCATATTCCAGCATTGCAACAAGTTCCCGGTCGCGGACCTTTATTTCTATTATTATTAATAACATTCCACAGCCCATGTTATTGTTAAAAAATAACCTGCGTGAGGGCGAGGCGAATCTTTGGTGTAACGTGACAAATACAGCCCATGCCTTCCGCGGTGAAATCCTATATCACGTGGGCAAAACGCAGGGGTTTAAAATGGACTGCGAAGTTCGGAACCTCACTCACGTTTGACTTTGCAGAGCTGTGACGAGAAATGGGGCCTGAAGGAATAATGTCACCTGCCAACAAGTCCAAGTCCCTGATGGACGTTATTGAACTGGAAGAATTTCTGAGGAATCCTCCAGTCGATTTCACCGTTGACGTGCGCGGGACGGGGTACAGATTTGTGGAGTACGACTGTGACCGCTGCTGCGTCTTCATTGACGAAATCCAGACCGCTAAGGGGAAAGTGATCTTCCAGAATTCACCTGGGAGGTAAGCAGTGAAGTAGAAATGTTTACATGGTGGCATCTATTGCGTCTCCCTGCTTGAGATTAATTCTTTTCATCGTTTTCTTTTAGGACAATAAAAGTCCGTACCATGAAAGACTACATGCAAGTGCGGAAAAACATTACATCGAAACGGATTTATATCCTGGTATCGGCTTGTGAAGGCGCCGCAAAGTCCAAGAAGAGTAAAGATGCAAAGGCTCTCCTGGGTAAGCTCCTCCGTTTTACACTACTAACATACTCCTAGCGTTACTAAGTTGCTTTTTCATTAATGGTAATGATACTTCTCGTATTGCTTATACTTATGTATGTATCGGTCTTTGTGTTTTTTGAGACCATTCCGTTGCAAAAGTTGCAAACAACCAGTCCTGTTGAGTGCCTGTGTCACATAGCCTATATAGCATATGTCATTTTAGTTTTGAATTGTGTAAATATTTATTCACTTTTTTTAATGTATCGAATTAAATTCTGTTTTCCAGAGCTGCGGAAGTACATTGTAGCGATCGACGGTAGCAATCCTGTCATCAAGTGGGAGCTTGAAAAGGGACTGGACTGGACCATCTCTTCTGTGGCTGGAGAAAGCTACCGAGTGGATGTAAGTTCCTATTTGCACAGGTTTATTTTTTACCATTCTGGAAACTCTCACATTCACAATTTTTGTGTATCTATTTTGAATGACTGAGATGTCATCCATTTGTCACCGATTCTTATTAGATATGGGCATTAGTTGCATAACCTGCCGGTTGTAATTAAACATATATATGTGGGATCCTGCAGATCGACCTTGGAGATATTGTGAGTTCCTGGATGGGAGAGACGTTTCGAATTCCCGTTGACGGGGAGAAAGTGAAGCCGGTTTGGAAGAACACCACCTTCGCGGTGAAGTACCGCTCCGATGCTCTGTTTGACTTTTCCCACAAGCTCGGACTTAGCAAACGTCAGTTCAAGGTAAATGGATGCACGCTCGCTTCCTGTACTTAAGACCTAACCAGACAGAATTTTTAAATATATAACGCACCGTTCATTGCTTCTGTGTTAAACACTGCAAACTGCTGCTATTGGGTCAGTATGGAAGAATTTACAATAGTCTAACCACGTGATTTTTCCTTCCTCAGATCCAAGGCCGGTGAAGCAAAATGAAGTCCTACGTTTTGAAGTCACAAGAGAATTCTGAAAAAGAATTGCCATCTTGTCTGGAGTCCGCATTTTTGATGGGCACCATTTTTGAATGGCATGCATTCCCTGCCGACGTCGTCATTTTTGAGTTGTCTTCGCAAGGGAAAAATTCAGCTGTCCGTTGACCCACCTGCTCAGTTGAAGGCCATTGTGTATGCCTTGTTATGCTCTCCCACGTGACTGGAAGAGTTGGGTGGCATAATATGAATGGACCACGAGGTGGTGCTGTTGGATGGATCGATAATGGACAATATGTGCAGTGAAGGTTTTCTATGCACTTATTTTACCATGTTAAATGAGTAACGTGGCTGTACAGTGCTGAGCACAGCAACATGTTTTATAATTATTTATTATTTTTTACATTTTGGCGATAGAACATTAATGTCTCTAGTTAACTTTCAAAAGTTAAACTCTTTGCATGCAGTTGCAGTTTTGCTGGAATGCACCGACATTATATTGGTGGAAAGACATGAGATGTTAAATGGGCGGCTCCCAGTTCTATCCGTGGGGTTGACGGCGGGTCAGGACACTTGTTTAAATCTAACCTGTGTGAGGTTTGTAAAGAGTGATCCTTTATTTACTGTCTCTAACAGTACTGCTCCTTCTGAGGGGCGAAATTGCACAATGATGGAGGCGACCTGTTCAGTTGATATTGTTCCATTTATGAGGACTGATTTAGAAGTCTCACAATTTAGGAGTCTTTCATAAGAATGATGACTGCATCTTAATTCTTTTTTTTATTGTTCAAAATGTTTGGTTCAATGTATACATTTTTTTATTAATTTGATTGTCATGGTGTATTTCAACAAGATCCAAAGTATGCCACAGAGCAGTTTACATGTTACTTGTATGGATGTTAGGATTTATCTACTGGTCTTCTTCTGAAGCACTGTTCAAGTTGGCATTTTTCTAAATAAACATGCCTTTTTATTAAAACTTTGTGTCTTCACTTCTTGTATCGTGAAAAGCAAGTTCAGGGTGCACAGAAATTACAAAGAAGGGGAAGGCTTGCTGGTGAAATAAGACTGCTCTTGGCTCATTAAAATTTTTTAGCGGGCTGCTGGTGCGAAGGCCCACTCCGGCTGTGGTGTGCAGCGCTTGCCAGGCTGTCGCCCCCTTCAGGGCAGGAGGAGCAGTGCGGACGCCGCCTTCGTGACGGTCTGGATGTACTCCTTGTAGTCGGTGGCCAGGTAGTGGCTAAGGAAGTAGCTGATGACGCCCACCATGGACATGAGGAAGAGGAAGGAGAGGATTCGCTTGCCGAAGAGGAAGCCAGGTGTACTGCGGAGGCGAGAGAACATGAACCACGAACGGGAAGAATGCGAGAAATTAAAAATCATAACTGTACGGGAAACAAAACCGCTGGAATTGTTTTGATAACCGTGACACATGCTTCCAAATAATTTAAACTCGGCCTTCCTGATATTCTAGTCATACACGAGGTCAAAAAAACAACACAAGGCATTGTAATCCAGTGGCCTGTTTATGCCTTAGTCTTGTTTACTGGTTACACCCTCATAGCTTTTAAATGACATACTCATTGTCATTTGAAAATACCATTGTAAGCATTAAATGCTTGTGTTTGCCATATAAGTTGTTTTCTTGTATTTTACATTGCTTCCTGGGCCAAGTATCAAATGAAAAAAATAGACCTTTAATCTCAATGTGCACCACTTTGTTAAATAAAGATACAATTAAAAAAAAAAAAAAAAAAAAAAAAAACATATTAGTTCTTCAGACAATGGCCTACTTATTCTGGTACGTTTGAGACAGCATGAGCACATCCCCCCCCCCCCCCCCCATTTATGTCACTCTGAAAAAATAGGTTATTACACAAGTGCTGCTGTTGCAAGAAAGCAAGTGAGTGTGCCAATGCCTCTTTCTGCTTAACCTTCAGTATGGCTGTTTTTCTTTTGTTTTTTTCTTTTGTTTTTTTTTTTTTGTTGTAAAAGTATGCAAGCAGAGGGTATAGAAAAAGTTTATCAAATGCAACAATCACGTGAGAAATGTATCATATTGGAGCAAAAGCAAGTAAAGACCACTCTCCAGTGGAGAAAGCACTGCTTCATTCATTTAAAATGAAAAAAAGAGAAAGCAACGGAAGCATGACACTGGTTGAAATGTTGCAAAACAAAAGTGGTCATTTAGTTTCTTATGGTACCAAGACCGTTTTGTCATTGTCAAGTTTTTCAGAAACAGAAGCACCTCTAAGTCATGACAAAAAAAAACAAATGCTGAGATGTGATTTTTATGCCCAAGCTTTAAAAAAAAATTTTTTTTTTGTTTTGTTCAGAAATTGCAAGATTTGACAATGCGTATCATACTTCTGGTTTCAGACAATTAGTAATTTCAGGGGGATAAAAAACAAGACTGATGTGTGCATGTGTACCTCTGAGACGTCTGGCCCATGTACCCCACAAAGTACTTCTGTCTTGCCACCAGGTACACCACTCCAGCAAACGCAGCGGGCGCTGAATGAAAGAGAAAAGGCGCTTTACACACAGGCTGGCGCTCAGAATATCGACCCGAAAGACGCGCCGTGAGCACGTCAAAGAGCAGGACGAACCAAGACATAATTACACAGTCACCGCATATCGCCGATGTCAGAATCCAGTCCCAGAGTGCTGCAGTGTCCACTGGTTTTTCGGTGTGTGCGTTTCACCAGGGACACCATTCATTGAAGTTGTTGATTGGCTAAAACAGCCCGCACACCATGTTCTCAAGACTTTAACTGGCTGCTAATTGTAAGGAAGCCACAAATACCTACAGACACAGCAGCCATCCAGGCCTGGAGCTAGACACCCCTTCAGTAACAGTATATGATACATTTATATATATTTCTTTACCTTGGCTTAAACATATCCCAGCACACCACATCACAGCAATGAAGGTAGGGTAGGCATCCATGCAGTTTCGACTGTTAAAAATGGGAGGGACAAAAAGTAAGATGAGACAAACTTGAAACCCATCAGTGGCAGTGTTCATGAAGAGCAGAGAAGGTTTTTTTTTTTCCCAACTTTCTCAGTCAGTGTTCTAGAACTCTGCTGCTCTCAGTCACCAGTAGTGATTGTGACATCAGCATTAGAATGTTCTTAACTAGACAATCACTTCTGGTAATAAAAGCTAGCAGACTCTGCGGCTCTCCAGGACCAGGGCTGGGGACCCCAGCAGAACCCTGTGGCTCTCCAGGACCAGGGTTTCAGATAATTGAGCCAAAATACCAGGGAACCCCCTCCTCTTTGCAATGAGTGTCATGGGATCACTGGACTAAATCTCCCCTTGGTTTCATCCATCCATCACAGCAGATTGCTTTGAAAGGCTCATAAACTTCTCACTGACACCTCCACGCCCAGCAAACTATCTCTGCAAGCCACTTCCTTCTAACAAAACACTGAGGAGCATGCACTGACAGACCTTGTTTATCTAATAGCACTTATCCTCTAGCCACATGAGATTTCAACTCAACAAAGGTTGTTTTAGCAACAAAATGACGAGGTGGATACACTATGTACTTCATTGGATTTTACTGGACTTTTTTTTTTTTTCCCATAGTAGTGCATCGATTATTGATGGTAATTTATTATTTTATTTTATTTATTTATTTTAATGTTTATTTGATAGGGACAGATACATTTAAACATAGATTATTGTCAAACAATATCCAGTGCAATGTATCAGCATTTATAGCATATGCTAATTTCCGATGCTTGTCCCTAGATGGGCTTTTCAAACACACACACATACAGCACAAAATCATGGGGTGTGGACCCCAGGAAGACTAGCTGTGCTTTAGGGCAAAGCTAATGGGGATCCTAAACAAATAAACAAATATAATCATAAAATATATACAATAAACTACTAGAGCATTATTACATACATTATGAGATGATCGTATGGTATGTTAATGGAATGACTGTGTATAGTAATTGTTGTGTCTTTTTTTAGCTACACTGCAAAAAACAGCCCTCTCAGTTTTCACTGATATGGCAAAAAGTATCTTGGTGTCGATCATCTTCCTTCCTTCCTATGCCTGTCTCACATACAACTCATGGTGACTACAGTGGTCTTTGACCACGGACCTGTTCAGCACATCCAGCTTCAAATATCCTCTAGAAAGGCTGCTCAGGCATAGCATTCATTAGCTGCAAATGATGTGCAGTACTGGCCACAACAGGATATGAGTAATGGCGAGCATTGCATCATGGGTAGGCAATTGTAAGGTTTGGGTGGAGTACTCTTGCTTTTGCCATTAACCAAGAAGGCCAACCCAAAATTGTGCCGGTAAATATGCAGCTCTATAATTAGATTAAAGAATGCATCCTGTGTAAAGTCAAAGACTTCTGCCAACCACTACTCATGTTTCCATTCTAGCCTGGCTGAAGGCCACAACTGTTGCCTGTTATATAGCCAGTCATGCTGGTGGCTGCGGGAACTCAGATGACATCACAGGTCCAGGACCTCAGAGCTCCACGTTCTCGTGGTTTCTGGTCATTGCTTCCCTGGCCCAGCGTAGGCCCTTGAAAACCAGCTGTGCAGTTGGCCAACTCGGAACGGCCAATAATATTTCACGCAGCGCTCGTTGCTGAGAACTCCGCTAACGATTTAGGAGAACTCGGACCAGCGTGCGCTCGCCACCAGAGCACGTGATGTCAGCCACAGAGCCGCATCCTTAATCCTCCAGGGCAGCATGGCAGCGTTACATGGTGGTCAGGCTACAGAGCTTCCAACGCAAAGGTTGTGGGTTACAGTCCCAGCTGAGGTGCCGATTTGCAGTCCCCTTGAGCAAGCTGCATTGCATTACAGGCATTTAGCAGACGCTCTTATCCAGAACCACTTACACAAGGTTTTTTTTTTTTTTTTTTACATTACTTACACAGCCGGATATACACTGCAGCAATGCAGGTTAAGTACCTTGCTCAAGAGTACAACCGCAGTTGCCGTTATACTACACCGCTGCCCCACAAGTTAATCTACTGGGGGGGGGGGGGGGGGGGGGGGGGGGGGGTGTTGGTGGTGGTTTCATGATGCAGGATTACTGAGTTATCTGGATAACTGCACATGGCAGGGGCGCCATATGGGGGGGAGTTAGGATGATTCTAAGGGCCTGTGACTGACAGGGGCCCTAAAAAGTTATTAGAACATTAGGAATGTGTAACATTAGGTGGTGGGGTCCAATCAATGTGATATCTTTTCATGGGGCCCAAAATCCCTGGCGGCGCCCCTGGCACGTGGACTGAAGTAAAAAGAGCTGTTTTATCCTGTAAACTAAGTGCTCCTGCTTCATGAAATCCCCCCTCCCCCCCACTCCCCACTCCCCACTCAGGCTAAGCATGTGCGTCAATGGCAATATGACACAATTACACATCCTGCCTTCCCGATTTATGTAGGAGGGAACCATTGGGGACGAGGAACTGCACCTGATTAACTCCCCTTTACTGAAAGGGTGAAAACATTAATTGGAAAGTCCCAATACGGCACAATAGTAGTGAGTCATGGGAAACGTAGTTCAGGTGGAGTGTCTTTACCGATTCAGTTTCCAGCATTAACCATTGCTAATGTTAACGGAAACAACACGATCTAACGTTTTGTGTTGTTGTACGAATTCTTAATTAAAACGGAACGATACATGCTCTGAAGGTGTTCTGACGCAATGTAATGCCCATTTTGTTTCCGAATTTAAGCAATATCATAGACAACCATTTACGAGACAGCTCACAGCAGGATGTGGACGACCAACTTCTCTTTATAACAGGAACCTCAAATGAACGTTCTATTTCTGTCTCGGCGTATCACTGTGATATGATTTTATCTCTTTTTCTTCATGTTGAGATAGTAACGATTTACATTATATTGAAATCATTGGAAAGGTAAATATACTTGTAAAATTTGGCTGCTTAACCCTTTTAATGACAGCCCCATGGCTTTAGGAGATAACATCTCCAACTCCACTGGATATGTTATGTCCAAAAACAGAATATAGTCAACGGCGTTGTGTACTGCCGCAGATAATGTAGGTTGCAATGCAAATAAAAATGCAAAGTTGAGTACACAGTCAGTGGAAAACCCGAAGGATAAAATGCAAAGCTACGCACGGGGATTTCAGTTAAGAGACAACACAGACACTGTTTCATAATTTGCTTAACCGCCAAAGATCTGATAAGTTCCTTAAAAAAACAAGCAAACAGACAAACAGATAAATAAATAAAATTAGGTGTTCTGTACGTATTGCCTTCAAACACTACAAATAATTATTGTCTCGTTTGTCATTTCTCCATCATTCTTGGTTTGGGATGTCTATATGTCATATAGGTCACTCACCTCGCACAGTACACGCGATCGAAAGCCGCAGTCTTTGTCTTATCCGCTTTGCATTCCTTCTCCACTTTCTGCGCAAAGAACGCTGGAAGAAAAAAAAAAACGTTACCATTATATTGCAAGGCACAACTACACAACTAAACAATTTCGTAAACTAAACAAATAAATCCGCTGGTACAACAATATTACTACTTTAAATCCATATAGTTTTAAACACTATTTAAAAACAATGCTGTGTAAAAATGTATTTTTTGTTTTTTTAAATGCAGACAAACTTCAAACGAAATAAAAACGCTTCCAAATGCGACACTAAACGTTGAAACTTTTCAAGTGAAAAAGGAGGCATTTTTCTCAACTTTCTTACCACCCAATGCTATGTTAAAGTGCTGGGAATTTTATAAATATATTCTTGGACTAACACAATCTTATTATTTCCCAATTTGCGCTGACGTTTGATACAAATAAACAAACAAATAATTAAATAAGACTTGCTTAAGTTGCTTAAGGGGCGTATCGGCGTTTTACACACTTGCGGTGTATACATTTCTAATGAACGCTTTACAATTACCCTGTAAATGTGGCCAATAACAGCCATTCTCCTCTAAGGTTGCATTTCAATATTTCTTGCACTCTTCGCGCCAAATATTGATTATCAATTTAACGTTATTCTTAAAGCGCGCACACTGACCACTTCGGGGACTCGCGCGCACCCCTCAAACGTGCAGTCTCCATATAACCAGCACTTAAGGTAGCCTACATCTCCTAAGCTAAACTTTACTTAGAGATGCGATCATATCAGCCTCCAAGTGGAAATTGATAACTACTTAGTCGAGGTTTTCTGCGCAGAACACTATTTAAGATACAATTTAACCGTAAGATTAATTTATAAATGAGGACCCAGCTCATGAACAAAATAAGCATATTGGCATGCCATGCAGCCAAGTCACGCCTTGGCGGGGCATGCCCCATATAAGATAATACCAGGGGTTGGGTTGGGGGGATCCTTGCTTACCATTCTGAAGAACACTCAACAAGGTGACCAGAACCAGCAGGAAGATGTTTTCCATCACGTTCTCTTCCATGGCGACTCAGATGATGCTAGAAGATGCAGACGTTTCCGCTTCTTGGATTCAGCTACGAGCATATACTCCACGTCAAATAGCTACCCCTTTTAGTAGATCAGGAAGCGAGCCTATCTTTCACCATTCTGTTATGCGTTTCCTTCCTCCTTTTTAATCTTTCATCTGCGTGTATGTGCAAATTCTTTGGTTAGCTTTGCAGCGTGTTGGCGTGCACATTTGAACAAAAAAAAAAAAAACAGAAGAGGAAACTCCAGGGGTCAGAAAGTTAAAACCCCAGCACGCGCTTCTCCCGCCCATGAACTCAACCAGCTGATTTCACTTATTAGTTCTACCTCCTGGCTGCAGAATTACACTAATGAGAAAATGATCAGGTGATTAAAACAAAATACTGGGAAGGACTTTTACTTTCTACTTTCTAAACCTGGACTGTGCACCCCTGGGGGGTGGGCGGCAGTCCAGGTTTAGAAAGTAGAAAGTAAAAGTGTGCAATAAACAAACACCTGGGTAAACGAGGACACACAGTAACCTATTGGAAATGTGCATACTGCGAAGCAGATCGCTACCGTGAAAGAAAATAAGCTACAGGCTAATATGCGTACCGAGGTTGTGTGGAGTCGCAGGCTTGCTGCAAGACATTACTTCAGACAGCGAATATTGAATTAAATTATTAATTGTTCAAAACTATAAAGTAGGATTTTGTTTACATGGTTTCGTACGGATAATGTGTTCCCATATGGTCTAGCGGTTAGGATTCCTGGTTTTCACCCAGGCGGCCCGGGTTCGACTCCCGGTATGGGAATGGGTCTTTTCTTACCATCAAAGATCTTGACAGTAAACCGCTGCACAACCGCGTGTGTTATTTCTACGTAAATAACACGACATAAATTACACCATTGTTGTACGTTGTCATAATAATCATGTATAAGATCTCAAAGAACCGAAAAGAAAATGCTGCGTCGTTTCTGTTTTTTTTTTTTTCTTGGTCCAGAAAGCCCCACTAACAGTCTAGCTACACACCCCCAAGAGTAATGATATCTTATAATTCGAACCGGTAATCCTTCAATGAACCATGCACTTTACAAGTGCGACATGCCTATAGTAGCCAAACTACTTTACATATCTCAACAAGTGCACCCGTTCATAAAAATGTTAGCTTCGCATGCCATGGTGAATGCCGAGATGCGGGTTCTCTCAAATATTGAGCGTGTGAAATGCAGATTATACAAAATTGCTATTTGAGGATGTATAGCCTACCCGTTACATTAGTACCACATCTTTTCCGCTAGAGGGCACAAGGACCTTACAATTCGCCTTTTCTGGCGAATCCCGACCGTCGACACGCTTCAAGCTCCAGACGAAACCAACTGTCTGTCACAGTACTGTCCGCCATAGCCTACTATAAAACTACAGCAGATCACTTTCAAGTTCTCAGACAATGTAGGCCTATTTGGCTTGCTTTAATTGCCATTGAAGACATAACAGAAGTAAGATGATTGTTGCAAATGAACAACGAGCAAGTAACAAGTGAACTAGTAGTATGTCAAATAGCTTTTTAACAAAACGTAGTTAGCCAGCCAGCTAGCAATATTTTCAATGCCACATGATCTCCTTTCCGTAGCCGGTTTGCTAATAGCTTCGTCGTAAGCTTTGACACAATTGTGACAGCAAACAATAGTTAATATCGTATGCAACTAGCAATGTTAGTCAGCAATCATTGCTGGGTTGTTGTAACTACCAACCAAGCCAGTTTAATCATAAACTAAAACTATAGGCTGCTGCACGCATATCGGCTTTTGCAACGTTAACCAGCTATAAAAAGCGGCCGGTAAAACTGGGTACAATAAGCTAAATGAGTATAATTGGCTAGGTACTAGCAAGCGTCGTTATCTTGTTTTTGTGAAAAATAGCTTAATAAACAGCTAAATATATTGTTTTTATTAAGCTACAAAATTAAGCGGTTTATAACCTATTTAATTTTAGTGTTAACTTAAATTCGCTTGCGGTTTGTTAAAATGGGAACCGGACTGGTCCCAGATGAGAAATCTTTTATTTGCACGCTTAAGACTACCGTCCTTCTGTCTTCTATTGACATAGCAGTAGGGTAGGGGCAGCTGCCTTTTTGATGAACGCACCATATATGTTTACTGAAATTAATTACTTCAGAAATTTGTTAACAAGGCTATATTTTAGGATTATATTTTGTTTTACTGTAGTGTATACAAACTCATGGTACATAACCATTATCATCTTTCTCGGCGTAACTGGCATGAGCAAAAAGCCACTGTAGCTACAAATACCAGTGCGTTTAATCCCTTTCACAACTGTTATGCGACTCGGTGTGTTAGTGTGAAACTCGCCATCCAGCTGTATTGCAAACTAGGTAGTTAAACTATCACTACATTTTTTAAACTCATGCATTGGATTTACGTCCTTTAGTTGTATCCACTTGTTCTTTCACCAAGTTTAGGCTACTAAATTTACCTTAGATTAACCATCGCGACACCCTAAGAGAAACACGATGGTGTATCGTGGTTCATTATGGAGAGAAGACAACCCAGTCAATATAAAAACGTTAATTACATAAACATAAGGGATTCATATCGTAATTCGTTGATTTGTATTGGCACACTTGCCTGTCCTGTCTGTGACCGAACATTCACGAGGATCCTTTCACAAAAAACAGTATCTCCCTCTCCCCCCCCCCAACTGTCAGAGATGCAATTAACTCGTGAAGCATTTTAAAGCATTATAACACTAACAGCCAAGGGTCACTCTTCACTTCAGCCTCAGATATTTTAAGCTGGAAATGGTGTTTGAAGGTCGTATGTTCAAGATTTCCCTTTCAAAGTTACTCCAACTTAGAACTGTTTTCTCCCCCACCCATTTAATTTAGGAAATCAAGTCCTTTAACCTGTCAGGTTTGACCTTATATAGTTATTTTGCAAAGAACTCCTACACAGTATTTTCAAATGTAGGTCTACCTGAGATCGAACTTCCTTTGTTACTATCCAACCCAAAATTAATGTCACCTTCCAAAACATACAAAATAGAACACTCTTTTTTTGAAGCCAATGCAAAATCAGTAGGAAGTTCTAGAAGAAAATCACACCCCATAATCTTTCACCAATGTTTTCTCCAGTTTTGAGGAAGGAAACGCAAATAAATCAATTCCTCCACATCTTCCGAAGTTTCGTGGAAGGGGAAATTTCAGTTTTTATAAATAAATCATAGGCATTTGATTCTCCAGAACGTTTAAATTTTAAATGGGCTAGGTTCAGCAATACAATAATAATTTTGTAGTATGCCAAGTTATTTTAACACTTTAATGTGTGAGATCACAAATGCCATTAAAATGTTCTTAACCGAACATTCAAATGCTGATGTCACAATCACTGCTGCCTAACTGAAATCAATGGAGTTCCAGAACGCTGACAATTTTGAAAAACCATTTCAAGAAAACTGCCCTTCTCTAAGGGTTAATCTTTCAGTTCGTTCTCAACGGTGTATGTTCAAGAAGCACTCCACGCAAGCACTGGCTGAGGTCACCGCTGAACAAAATTTAATTTATTTATTGAGACTAAGAATCTAAATTAGCGTTCTGGTCCTGGGCCAGTGAACACACACAGTCTGCGTGTCAGCAGACAACCATATAAACTCACTTGAATCGACAATAATTATACAGTAGGTCATTTTGTACAAACAACACGTTAATTATTGTCAGCACCCTTTTCTTTACAAAAGAATATCAAACTCAGGACATACAAACAAAAAAAAAGTTCAAACATCAACATGAACTGAAGGAGTAGTCTTTTTGTGTCCGCATGGCTCAGTGTACTAAGTCCAGCTCCTGAGCTCCACAGGCCAGCGAAACGATGTCAGATCTCGCTGATTAAAAGAACATGTCCAACATGTTAAAATCCACGTTCTCCGCGTGGCTGGTCTGAAACCCTGTGCCGGACATCAGCTCATCCAGGAAGTCGTCTTTGGCGGACGCGAGGTCGTTTCCCGTCGCCGCGGGGACGGCCCAGTCCGCCGTCCCCCCTCCCCCCCGCGCGGCGGCGCGGCGGCGGCGACGGCGGTGGGGGGGTTCTCCACGCCCTCCGGCGCGGTGACCAGCATCTCCAGGAGCCCCGTGCTGTCGGGGGACAGGTTGCTGGCGGTGGTGGCGGGCGAGAGGAGGTCGTTCAGGAACTCGTCGTAGCCGGCGCTGCTGCACTGGGAGGTGGTGGAGCTGACGGTGTAGGGGGAGCCCACCTCCGTGCTGTCCGGCCGCTGCAGGGAGTCCAGCGCCTCCTTCCCCATCATGCTGTCCAGCGCCGCCAGAAGCTGCTTCTTCTTCTTCAGCTTCCTCATCAGCTTGCGGCGCAGGGCGCCGGTGTCGTCGAGGGGCGAGATCTTGGTTTTGGGGTCCTTGGCGGGCCGCAGGAGGGTGGTCTGGGGGGGCACCTCCGTGCTGCGGGCCGGTTTCAGGGGGGCGGGCTCGGGGTTGCCGGCGCCGGGGCGCGGGCCGGGGGGCTTCTGGGGGGGCTGCTTGAAGGCCTCGTTCTCGGGCCCCGAGCCGTCGGTCCGAGAGGGGCCCGTCGGTCGGCGCGGCGACCCCTCGGGCCTGGAAGCCGCTGAACGTGGCGGCGACTCTGTCGGGGAGCCCGTCGTCGGTGGCGAGCTTCAGCGCGGGCTTGTAGGACAGGGGCGGCGGCGGCGCGTTTCGGGGGGGCGGGGGTGGACTGGAACAGGGGGTGCTTGCTGAGGACGGCGGACATGCGGGAGGCGGGGAAGGCCGAGGGGGAGGGGGGCTTGCTGACGGGGGAAGGCGGGTCCGAGACGGGGGACGACGGGTCGGGGGTGGGAAAGGGCCACCTGAGGGGGGTGGCGGTCGAAGGCGGCCCGGCGGGCCCCCTGTCTTGCGGAACCGGCGTCCCGCCCCCGGCGCCCTCCGAGCCCCTCTCGCGCCCCGCTGTCGTTTCGTCGTCTGGCAGCCTTTCCCTCCGGCGGCCCTCGTGGACGAAACGGGGCTCGTTGCCGCGGCGACGGGCGGCGGCTGGCCGTCGGGCGGGGCGCCTCCGTCCGCCTTCACCTCCACCAGGGTGAGGGTGACGATGTCGCTGTGGGACAGGCCCTCAAACGCCTCCAGGAGGGTGGAGCTTCCCACGGAAGAGTCTGGCCTGTCGGGGGACGTCCCGCCCTGCGTCAGCGCCTCCACGATGTAGGTGTCGTCCTGCGGGAAGGTCAGCGAGAGGTCGCCCGCCCCCGCCCCCGCCCCCGGGGCAGCGTCGCCCTGGTGACCGCCTGCGGGGCACGCCCCCTCCGGCTTCGCTGCCCCGATCTCCCAGAAAACCATGTGAATTTGACTGGCGGGGACGGGCAGTCTCTTGTGAGAAGTGCATTGTGGGTATTTCAAATCGTCAAATTCAAGCCACGAACCTGTAGCGCATGGGAGGGAACACAAAACGGGTTTTAATACCTGCGCAAAAACGTTTTTACGCACCATGTGGCATTTCTGTCCTCTGAAGCATAAATTCAAAACACGCAATTAGCCAGCCACACCACAAGCTCTGAAATCAGACACTTCAGCCTCGGCCAAGCCAGTGGCTCCAAACAGCCCAGTTTTTTTTCTTCTCTTTTTTTTTTTTTAGAGAAATCAAACACTAACCAGAGTCGTCTCGGATCCACGCTACAAAGTGCTTCAGGTGCTGATCGTACTGGATCACAGTGCTGACAGAGTAGTGGTTGCCGTGGAAGTCAAAGGAGTACGCGTCGACGTCGTTCTGAGGTAGGCCTTCCACGAAGTGCAGGGCAAACACAGGGGAAATGCTGGAAAAAAAACACAGCATAAAATAATAATTAAAGGGCATCCTGTGTGTGTGCACGTGTGTGTGCGTGTGTGTCTGTGGTGTGTGTGCGCGCGTGTGTGTGTCTGTGGTGTGTGTGTCTGTGCTTGTGTCTGTGGTGTGTGTGCGCGTATGTGTCTGTGGTGTGTGTGTGCGCGTGTCTGTGTGTGCCCTCCGCATTAACACCTGCAATACTCATCAGGCTGCAGTTAACATTTCATTCCCGTTGGGTAGATTTGTGATGTCTGGCGGAACTGCTGTGGGCGGGCAGCAGCGGAGCATCATGGGTAGGGAAGTGGGCTTTTAACATCCAGCTGGGGGTCTGCAGTTGTAGCCTTGAGCAAGGTGCTTACAGGCATACTATGCAGGATCTTTATCTTGAACATATTCTAAAATACCCATGCCAAGGCATATCTACGAGGCACTGGCAATCTCTGTCTTTCTCCACTTTCGCTGAATTCATGCACCTTTACCTGATATTTGTTATTCTACAATGTGTTTAGGACGTTTCTGGGCATGGTGCTCTTTTCTGTGTTGGGAGGGGTGAGTGGGGCTACAGAGCCTGTGGATTGGAATCAGATTTTGGGGCGCTTGCTATTGGCTAGCTAGCTGCTACAATGGCCCCGATACAGCGAAGCAAAAAGATGAGTAGACTGGGCTTGTTCAAGAACCCTGGAATCGCTTTTCCTCGGTGGCATCAGCTTAAGTTCACCAAGGGGATGATAAGCGATGTGAAGTTTGTTTTCTGTTGGACCTGTAAGTAACATTACCCGTAGCTGTCCAGCTAGGGTTGCCAGATGCAATGTACTCTTCAAACACCTCACGTGTCGCGTAAATGTAAATTCAAGCCACTCTGTAATACAGAGAGACTTGTTCAATCCTGGAAACTGATCACTTCATTTCAACAGCATCAAAAAAAAAAAAAAAATTAGACCAGATCGAGTGGCTGTTAGGGATCAGAATTGGACCAGATATGGCCCAGAAACTGAAATAAACAACGGGAAGGTCCAGTGAGAGCAAAGATGGCCATTGGGGACAAGCTCACCTTTTCAGCACCATCTTCCTTTTCTGCAGTTTGCGTTCGCAGTTGTTGCACTGAGCCTGATGCACCGCCCGCAGGGGATGCCAGTCAGGGAACACACCTGTAAACGTGCTCAAAGTCTTCTGGCACCTGCAAAAAAATCATGTGTAACATGGGCACTGTAAATATCTGACTTCAATAATGAACGTCCTCCTGCTCTTCCCACAACACCGTCCTCCTGGCAGCCTGCTCAGGGCAGGCTTCCAGGTTCCATTCAAACTCATTTTGGGCGTCACACATCCTGTCCTTCGATTTGACTAATTTCTTTCATCTTAAACAGCCATTAAGCTTTTAATCTTCAGCTTTATTTTCTGTTAATGTAGCTACGACACAAGGGATGCCGCTCTAAGACAGGTTCCTACTGCTGATTATTATTAATCCCACTGGCAAGTTTCTTTTTTTAACCTCTGTTTTTTTTAGAGGGTTCAAGCCCTGTCTTTCCCATTTTCCTAATCGTTCCCGTGTTCTCATTTTCCCAAAAAGCATTTTTGTGGCGGTGTCTCTGTCAAAAGTGGCTCAACTGGTTCAACCACTTTTATGTTAAATAAATAACTAAATGAACAAACAGCTCTGAAAGTGACTAAGTCAATTCCTATGCAGGAAAAGTACATATTTTTGTTTAACCAATCAGAGCAACCCCAGGGTGATTGGCCGTACCTGCTCCTGGAGGTGTGGCCACAGACGGCACATTCAAAGTCCCAGTGGAAGATGTGCTGGAACAGGGTCTCGACCGAGGAGTCCAGCCTTAGCAAGAGTGGCAGCGCAAACACTGGGGTCTCCTCCTGGCCTGTAGGGGGCGACAAAGGGCAAAAAGAGCGACGCTTACACAGGCTCTCAGTCAAAACACAGACTAGACAGATATGGACCAGTCCAATGAAGCACTTTGAATGTAAAACCGCATGCAAATCTACATTGCAATAACGGGCGGCAGAACAGTCACAGTAGACTAAATCTTCTCCATAAGTAAATCCCAGGCTCACGCGGTGTGTGGAAACCACAGTATTAGACCAGCTTAGCTGTAGTGTGCATCTGAAATCCTAATGAGTGAAACTGCACAGTTGCCAATTGCCACATCTTCCGACCAGCAAGCCCATACAGGTATAAACCTTCATCCAAGATAAGCGTTATGCTTACAACAACTGAATTAGTGCCATGTTGATCCCACACCACGACAGTTTATACAGTCAGATTTTTCCTTCTAAGTTTTAATCTGCACTATTTTATCACTGACTTTGCACCTCTTGGTTAGGTCTCCACCCTACTGAATAGAACCATGTGGTAAGATCAGTTTACTTCTTTTCTGTTAATTAACACTGACCGTATTTTATTACTGGTTTAGAGGAGATTTCCCTGTTAATGTGCCTGTTTCACAACAGCAAGGACAGCTTACCTGTAAATATCAAATTTATCATTTTCTCAGAGAAACAGTAAAGTAAAATTTTTAAAAAGTTTAAAAATCAAGTCGCTACCATTGATGAAATGGTGGGCCAGTTCTGAGCATAACTCCAAAGACTAAGACTGCACGTGGAATTTACCCAGGCTGAGTTTCAGTTTGGGCTGAAGCAGCTTGAAGGCAGACATCCGCACGTCCTCCAGCTCTTTCACCGTCTGGTTCAGGACCGCCGAAGGAACCTTGACAATTTTATCTGTCATAGAAATGTTTAAAAAAAATTATAAAAATAAAGAAAATTAACAGGTGCAAAAACTCCCTCAACATTCACACAAAAACATTACTCATATAATAGTAATGAAGTTTCTGAATTAACCTTCATGACCCATTTGTTCCTGAGCTTTCACATGATCACAGGCTTCTCTGTAGCGATTGCACAGCTGCTGGACAGGCGAATTGTTCTTGAGCAGGCTGGCCACATGCTTCCTCAGAGTCCGGCAGTGTACGAGGGCCACTAACAGAGTGTCTAGCCAGCACAGGTTACTCTCATTCCTCCAGAACAGATGCGAAGGAACAGCAACCATCTCGGCAGGTCCATCTTCCTGCTCCACAGTGGGCCTCACTTCCTCCTCCACCGTGGACCTCACCTCCTCCACTGTGGGCCCTACTTTTAGCTCAGCTGCGAGCCTTGCAGCCTGCTCCACAGGGATTGCTTCTGGCTCCACCATGGGCCTTGCTTCAGCCTCTGCTGTGGGCATTATGTTCAGCTCCTCTGTGAGCCTGACTTCCTGCACCTCCATTGGCAACTCTTCCTCGTCTTCAGTAAGCCTTTCTGCCTGATCCTCAGAAAGACTTGCTTCAAGCTCTGCCATGGGCCTCACCTCCGGCTCCACCGTGGGCCTCACTTCCTGCTCTACTGTGGGACTTGCCTCCGGCTCTTTGCTGCCACCGGTTAATACCTGTTCTTTGAGAAGAAGTCCTATTTGCTCCGCAGTAGGCCTTGCTGCCTCCACCACAGAGGACACCCTGTCAGACGTGGGCACAGTCCCGTCCCCGTTCTCCGACCCCGTTTCCTCCGCAACTCTCAGGGGACCGCTGGGCTGCGGCTCGCCGCGGCCAGCGTCAGGACCGCCACCGTCCGCCCCGAGCGACCCGTTCTGCAGCGGCGGAGCGCCGTGTCCCAGATCCCCGCACGCCAGGTCTCTCGAGCCCGGGTCAGCCTGGCGGCCGGAGCCTTCTCCCGGGGGATGAGCAGGAGCTTCCGCGCGCTCGCCATCGCCATTCCTGTTCTGCGCGGATGCGTCTCCGCCGTCCCCAAGGCCCGCGTCGGTTGCCAAGCCGACGCCGTCCTCGGGATCTTCCGCCTTATGGCGCTTAGAGCAGGCCACCGCGTCTTCATCGCCGGGGCCCTTTCTCTTTCCGCCATCTTTACAGTCTGCCGCAGTGAGGCTGCTGAGAATCTCTTCCAGGGGTTTGCTCACCAGGGGAAACAGGCACTGAAAACGCAATAAAAAGTCCAGTTAGAGTCACACAGGGGAAATTCCGCTGGGTCACAATATGCTGTGGACACACTTAGGGGGAAAGCCAAACCATTGTTTTTTCATAAAATAAAATTTTTTTTAAAAGTGCATTTTTTTCTTGTTTAAATACAGCTTATAGGCTACAGAAACAACAAAACCACATCAAAATTCACAATCTTGTGCCCTGCAATAGATTGGCGGCCTGTCCAGGGTGTATTCCTGCCTCTAGTCCAATGCATGCTCGGACAGGTTCCAGAACCCCTCGCAACCCTGCCCAGGATAAGCGTGGGTATAGACAATGAATGGATGGATGGATGGATTCACAATCAATTTCTGACAAAAACATTCATTTTTTTTAAAATGCAAAGCTACAAAATGCTTAAATGCTGTTAAAATGTCGCGATGACGTTCCTCAATGTAAACATGGGTCCCAGACCATTTCGGGCCGTCCCGAAACACGTCAGGGTGGAGAGCGAGGCCTCCCGTTTCTTTCCCGGCACGGGCGGTGAACTCACCTCGGGATTCGTGCACAGAGTTATCGACTCGTGGAAGTTGATGCGATACGACCGAAGGCCGTAAATCTGGCCCTTGGCCGAACACCACGGGCAGTTCTCCACCAGGGAAGCCCGTTCATTCACCTGGTAAAATAAAACTTGGAATTTTAATGGCAAGAAACAGACAGGGGACAAGGTGGGGGAAAAAGACCAGCAAGGAAATCAGCGCACACACAAACAAACAGGCAAACTGCAAACGATCGAGTATCAACAGCTCACTGGCTGCAAATAGGCACCAGGAATGCCTGAGAGTTCCCAGGAGCAGAAGAGTACACAGTCCCTTTGAACAGCAAGGCTTAGAACCGTCAGTGTTTAATAAAAACTAAATTGCATACCCCTCAAATTCTTGTAGGATAAAATGTAATATTTCAATGTGTAACGGGAGTCAACACTGTTTGTTCTATGTTTTAATGCAGGGGTGTCCAATCTTATCCGAAAAGGGCCTAGGTGGGTGCAGTTTTTTTGTTTTAGCCCAGCACTATAACATCTGAGTCTACTAATAAAGGTCTTGATTGAAGGTCCTGATTTGTCAATTCACTGAACCAGGTGTCGTAATAAAACTAAATAATAAAACTAAAACCTACGGCCAAACTTACAGGACCTTTTCGGATAAAACTGGACACCCCTGTTCTGGTGTATGGAACGGGAAGCAAACTCTTCCCAGATACCCAGGACAAAATCATATTCACACACTCAATTGGATTTCAAGATTGGCATCATTTGTGCATGTGGATCTTGGATGACTTCCAGATCTCAGTCATGCCAACAAAACATCTTACCATACATTTGTGGAGCACCGAAAATGACCAACACAACAGCTGAGTATCACAGTACAATCTTTCGCCTTTTTACGATCGTTTCCGTTTCACGTTGGCAGATTATGTTTTCATTCTGCCACCTTATAATTGATATTGTGACATTAAGTCACATTAAAATCCAATCATGTTTTTTTGGGGGTTTGTCAAATCAGCTTTGCACAAGTGACAAGAGAGAGAGAACTGAGTTCAACTGACTTTTCCCAAATACCCCGCCGGATCTGGGGGAGACACCCCTAAATCAGTGCTCTCGCCGTTCATTGGCAAATCACTGGGGATTCCGGTGTCGGGAGCCGTCCGCTGCCATCCGCTAAACATTACCATTTCCCTGGAGTCTGGGACGTCTCCGCAAAGGCTGCGCAAGGCAAAAAACACAACCAATCATTCAACCATTCTTGTAGCGTTACAGAAAAACAGAAACGAAGTCCGTCTGTCTAGTAAACTTGTTTAGTTAGCAAGATCTAACTATATTACATAGTGCTGCTGTGCAACGTCACCTATTGGTAGGCTTACTCAAGACGGCAAGCGACCTCCCTATATATTTGCATAATTCTAAGCAAGACAACTACTTAAGCAGCTCGGTTATTTGGCAATAACTATCCATCATAGCAAGTACAGTGCAACAAACACATTTTGTAACGCAGCAACAAACTAAGGTAGCAAGAGATCCTAAAAAATAACACCACGCTTTCAAACGTCCTAAACGTACTTCGGGTAACCAACTAGATAGTGCAGTTGCTTATGAGCTAAATATCAAGACACACAGCTAGCTCTCGTAGCTGCTAAACTAGGTGGCTATCGTGTTCAAATGTCAAACACTGAAGTTATGTTAACAGCTAACTGGCCAGCTGTGTATCACTATCATTTTACTTATGGGCACACAAGAATGCAGACAAGATAGAGTAGCATTACTTTTAATCCTGGTGCCTACACATTTAAAATGAGAAAGAATGCGTTTTCAAGCATACTCAGTCTAAATTACGTATTAAATGAGAATGTAACCTAAACAATACATAGCACTAACTACGTTAGCTATCTTGCTAGCCCAATAAAGGAACCGTCAGTGCGGAATGTTAGTTAAATGTTAAACACATATCGCTAACTACAGTAGTCACAATTTAAGCAATCATAGACCTTACCTCTTTATAGAGCGTATGATAACAATAATTGCAGAATAGCATCACAAATGCTTTCAAAATCCTTCCATTCAACACGAACGACCGGCCGCTAAGTTTACATGTGCTGTTTCGTCTGTTTCGTGCGGTCTGCGTTCTGTTTCCGGTTGTGCTACACGAATTATCTTCCCCATTCGGAAACGTGCAGCCCATGCTTTTCTTATACAGTTTAGTGTTTGCTTGACTAGCCTTTCTGAAATGCTATTGAATCGCGACAGTGATCACACCTTACACATAAACATAAAAAGAAGTTAATTTCAGCACAAGATACACTTGAAATTATATGAGAAGTCAATTTGCCTCAACTGTGCTAAATCCATATGCTAAGTAGCCAAATTGCTATTCTGATCATTTTAATTATATTTCCTATTAAATAATGGACGTTCATATTACATATTATATTTTAGATATTGTGCGAATTGATGTTTTAATTACGATATCGTTATTGATTTCATAATCAACGCAATACATACAGTATCATTTAACAATACAAATAGTCGAGGGAGTCATTCTATATTTAGGCCGGTGTGGTTTTATCATTGTTTTGGATTTGGCTTGCTTGCTCGCGTGCATATGCTTCTTAAGGTCGCTATCTGGGCCGCCTACTTAATTCAGCATTTCGCCAAACAGATTGTGAAGGGGATTTTCACTGCTGTGTGTCTGTCTAAAGAACAGACAGTACCCGTGCTGCAGTCTATATGCTGTGCCCTTTCTCGAAAGAAAAAAATAAATTAGCATAATTTTCCCATGCAACGCTTGCTCCTCATTCATTAATGCGTAGATTGGGAGGCTCCCTTCCCCTCCACAAGCGAACACGTATGATCTGTCTTTGACGACCCTCCTGGCTGAATTGCAGCACTTCGAGGTTCGACAATTTTTTTATTCAGACGAAACCGATCCAAGTAATATCATCCTACTCCGATTTAAAGAATGAGATAAATGACTCATAAAACAAAAGCAAATCATAGTGTCAATGAAACATGCATGTCTGTGTGTGGGAGAGAGAGATTATCTTATATGATAAATACACATTTTATTGTGATTCAAATATAATTTGGCATTGAATGGTGGGCCAAGTTAGCCAAATCAGCCTTACTTAGTTTAATTAAATCTGCTATGCAAATCTAAATACGAAACAGAACAGACCTGGTCTATATCATACTGACTGACATAAATAAGGCAAAAATGATTGCCTTGCTTGTATTGGCAGTGTTCTGATGCTTTACACTCTACAACACGGACATAATAAATAATGAATTACTGGGATATCTGAATGACTACTTGCTAATAGGTTCTTTCTAAGCAATACAATACACCATGTAGTAAGATCAAATGTTTAAAATGTATCACTACCCTTTTAAATTCAATATAATGTATGCTTATAAATGTCTGTATGGATTTTCTCTCATGGACCAAAGACACGGAGGTTAGGCTTATCAGAGAGTCTAATAAATTGCCCATAGCTACAAGTTTGTGAGTGCATGGTGTGTGTGTCCTGCGATGGATTGGCAACCTGTCCAGGGTGTCTTCCTGCCTCTTGCCCAGTGTATGCTGGGATAGGCTCCAACTCCCACCCCCCTCCCCAGTGACCATGACCAGGAATACGTGGGTTAGATAATGGATGGATGAATTTATGCTTATATATACTGCAATACTTTTAACTAAGATCAATAATAAAACATAAAGCCATCACCTGGGGCAAATCTGATGAATAATCATGTTTTAACTACAATCAGTCAGTCAAACAGCATAAACCTATGTTATATTAATTATAATTAAAAAATTTAATTTTCATATTTAAATATAGTGGTGTGTATGACCAGTGATAGATGGACTGCTGACCTGTCCAGGGTGTATTCCTGCTTCACGCCCAATGCATGCTGGGATAGGCTCCAGCACCCCCAACGACCCCCACCAAAATAAGTGGGTTAAATAATGAATGAATGGAATATAAATATTATTATAATTATAATTAATTTAATTAAGAAAGTCACATTTTCTTGCTCTGAAATGTTTAAGAAACTGGTGTTGTGGTGCTTACAATTAATCCACCAATCCATTATGTAACCTGCCAATTCCTGGTCAGAGTTGCAGGGGTTTCGGTGGGGGGGGGGGGGAGGGAGGGGGGGGGGGGATGAAGGCGGTTGGAGCCTATCCCAGAAGACATTGGTTGGGCGGAAATACATCCCGGACAGTTCGCCAATCCATCGCAGGGCACAGGTGTTGTAATTTTATGCTAATCTAGCCTTTACCTACTGGCTATCTTATACTGTGCTGTTTATAGCATTTATAGCTTTGATTGAAGAGGCTGCTTGCCAGTTATTAGTTATTGTAAAAGGAACAATGTAAATGTTAGGTCCACATTTGGATACCTTTTCTATATTTACTTATACTCGTATATATATGAATTCATTTAATTAATTTTCTTTGGGGGGGGGGGGGGGGGGGGGGGGGGGGGGGGGGGGTGCTATGGTGATTGTGCTATCATTGGTTTTGAGTGTGTGATTGAGCGTTAATATTTCTTTTGTTACACAAAGCCATACATGTATAAGAAATATTGTGTCTTTCAATGAGGCCTATGTAAAAGAAATATAGAAGACGATGCACACTGTACTATCATCCAAGTGTTTTTGTCAACAACGTACAGTGTAAGTTACTGCAATACTTATGTTGGCCTCTGCATTTAACAACTGATATTGATGCTGTTTGACGCAATAATACTGTATAACTGGATCCCTAAATTGCAACTCAAAAACAATATAAGATTTCTTGAGGCATTTGGGACATCTATAAATGGGCAAGGAGGTACAAAGATTACTTGCAAAATACTCCCAGTGACACCTATACTGTCATGTCAGAGCAATGCTATTCAGGTTGCAGATAGGATTGTGGTACTAACGTACCTGAAAAATGTGAAACAATAAGTGAATGAGTTTGACTTTAAACTCAATTTGTCCCCAGATGACACCACAGTGCTACAATGTTTCCAATTATAGCATAGCAAACCAATTCTCGTGCTACTGGAAAACGGTCAGTGTCAATGGGTTATATACCCTATGCTATGGACACTATGAGGCTTTTGGCAAGCCTAGTGCAGTTGGAATGTTGGATCGCCTATTTCTATTTGATTGATTTGTCGGTTTGTCAATTTATGCGGAGCCTTGAGTAGCAGACTTTGGTCCAGTTGAATATTGATCAAGCGTATCAAGGTAGCTATAGCTGTCAGTGCTGCATTTCCTATGTAAACAACTGAAGGGAAGCTGGTCGATCAATACTTAAAGTTTCATACTATATGTCTTTAGTACACGTTTTTTACATTACATTACTAAGCAACGATGTGTATCCCCTTCGGAAAAATGGTGTCTGAAAACATTCATTTAACTGAAATTAAAAAATAATTATTTGCAAATAAAGGTATCATTGATCCTAGTGAACACACAGTAGTGATATTTGAAGGTACCCTGAATTGCTCACATTCCTTGGAATGTCATATAGATAAGCTTTTATTGTTCGCTACAACGCTACACACTCGCCCATTCATTTAATACCCCGTGTGCAATACACTGAACTGAGTACTATAGCAAACAGAGTACACTATCTAGCAGCAGCCCGCCTGAAGCCGAAGTCAGAAACATGTTTTGTATAAACGCGCCTTTTAAAACTTTGGTGACGTTTCTGAAAAGAGAGCCAATCAATTTGCGTCTCTGATTAGGACAATAGAAAGGCATGGTCGAATCACATAAGCCGGAGAGTTGGCGGTAGCCAATGAGATGCGAGCCCCACCGAGAGTAATGTTACAGAACCGAAGACCGAGTGAGGAGACTGCGTATTGCTATTGCTCCCACATACAGCCATTGCAGTGTATTGAGGTACAGCGACAGCCCTTGGTAAGTATTATACACCGAAATTTCAAAGTATTGGTAAGTAAAGGAAACGAAGAAAAGACAATATTTTTTAAAGCTAAAAAACAGACAACGGTATAATATAAAAATAATCGACCTCGACGAGATTTTTCCACAGATAAAAACGTCAAAAAAACAATTTTTATGAACTAGCTAGTTAACGTTAGCAACCATGAGCTAGCCGCTCATTGTGGAAAATTGAAATAAAAAATACCTCCATCAACATTTTCCTCAGTGAACGCATTTTTTCCTCTGTGTAAATAATTTATTTTAACACTGACCGCTTATTTACACGGCGTTGATCAAAATAAACGAATCATTTCTCGATTTAAAAAGACCTTTGCTTAAGTGAACGGCAAAATTGCGTACAAACAAGGTCCGTTGCATAGCTATCTCTGGCTAGCCATTGCAGTGTATACCGAGAAGGCTGTCATGTGAAGACCCGAGAAAACGTCTATCGAAATCAAAATATTAAAAGACAAAACACAAAATCATTGCATATTTTGAAAACGGGTTTACCCATATATTGTGTTTTTGGCGGTTTGAAAACTGGGGAAAATTTTTACCTTAGGATCTGCGCTTTACTGTAATGGCTGACTGTACTTGCATAGGAAACAAGGCTTGAACCAGTAGGGGAGCCCTGCTAAGGCGAGCGCAGTTCGGTTCAACTTTTTAAAACCGCGTTTTGTCCAAAAACAGACCGAAAAGATTGACATCTGGCGCTGGAAAATAAAAATTCCACCTTTCTTCTTTGAAACGGCGGTTTTATCAAATTTTTGCGACGCCGCTAAAGGGTTTAAATGTGAGCGGAAAGAGAGGTGGGTACGTCTGCCCTCCATTGCATGCAGTGTAATGGCTGAGCATTGACACAAAGAGAAGGAGCCATATTCTCTGTGTTAGTGCATGAAGACAAGCGGCCATTCCGAGCTCATAGCAAACTAACTCAATGCAACCCGCACATAGACACAGTGCAGACCCAGCGCTCTGCTATACACCGGGGCTGCTGCATTGACATACTCGAAGAATAAAATTAGTCAGAAACACTGGCTTTCCTAACAAGTTCGGGTGGTTAAAAATCCAACAGGAAGGCGGGTGGAGACATTTTAAGGGGACTTTCTTTCATGAAGAAGGCTTTCTCACAAAATGGAAGAAGAAATATTGCTGTCGTTGTTGACCTCCTTTTCCTCGACAAGAGCCTATATGCGCCATTACTATCTTACTAGCTGTACAGCTATGCAACGTTGCATTGAAATAACCGTTATTTAATGGGGAATATAATACATATTTTTAGTTTTGAATGCATTTTTTACATTTTGTAGAATCATCTACAGAACAGTCAAAGGACGATATTTAGACGTTTTCGGTCATTTTATCTCATTTTTATTTTGATTTTAATACTTTTAATAAATTTTCCCCACCTTAATAACGATGTATTTTAACACATTCGACAACGTTAAAAAAAGATTTATAGAACCTATAGCTAAAATCACATTTTTCTTAATTTTTATTCCGTGCCAGTTGTTATTTTTATTTATGTTGGAAAACATATACGCTAATGGCAAAACTCTCCTAAATATATAAACTCGACAAACTTCGAAAATAGGGTGAAAAAAAGTATTTTTTCGCTTTTTGCTTTCTTTAAGTGGTTAGCAAGCTAGCTTAGTTAGCTTTCTAGATAAATCCCGGTAGACAAGCGATCTAAATCTAGGACGTGACATTGTTTTGTTTCTTAAATGTGGAAATCGTTTCGATTTTTTTACACGCGATTTTTTGCGTGAGGTCAGTGTTTCCCTTGCTCGTCTACGGCGACGGTGTAGAAAGCTCGTACATCAGTCGGGTCGGGCGCATAGATGTTTTGTCACATGAGGACGTGCTTTTTTTTAATTGTTTACCAGAAACTTCAGAACCGGACGTGTTCAGTCAGGGAGCCGCGTTTACTGTATTTTTTTATGTACTGCAGTCGAGAGGGGGAAGGAAATAGTAGCAAATGGGAATGAGTTCAAAAACTAGTCAGGTCGAGCTTAGCGGCGGTACATAACGTCCTTAGATCCATTTTCACGTCTTTCCTACCTCTGAACATCAAGATTAGCTGTGAGCCAGACAGTGGTCAGACACAGAAAGCTAATGAAGTTCAGGTTTCAGCATTTTACAGTGTCTGAATCGGTCATAATTCCCTTTTTTTTTCTTTTCTTTTTTTTTTTTTTTTTTTTTACACATATGATTTATAAATTTTTTTCTCTCCTTTCACAGATATCTTGAAAAGATGGTTAGAGAGCCAGGAAAGCCGAGGGGCAAAATGTCCTCTTACGCGTACTTCGTGCAGACTTGCAGGGAGGAGCACAAGAAGAAGCACCCCGAGGCCTCCGTGAACTTCTCCGAGTTCTCCAAGAAGTGCTCTGAGCGATGGAAGGTAAGGGGGGGATCAGCAAGTGCCCGCCTGGACGTGACCTCAGCAGCACCACAGCGCCGCCCTCGTTAATGGCGGTCGCCGAACGGTTCGTTCGTCCCGCCCTCGCCCTTGTCGGACGCGCTGCCCTGGCTGTCTGCAGCACCGGGTGTGATTGGTTGTGTGTGCCCTGTGTTTGTAGACCATGTCGGCCAAGGAGAAAGGCAAGTTTGAGGACTTGGCGAAACTGGACAAGGTGCGCTACGAGCGGGAGATGAAGAACTACATCCCGCCAAAGGGGGAGAAGAAGAAGAGGTTCAAGGACCCCAACGCCCCCAAAAGACCCCCGTAAGTGGCACTGCCGACAGTATCTGCGACGGCTTGGCTGATGGTGCAGGTTGTCGGAATGACACGATGACGTGGATTTTATTTAATTGGCGTTTACATTTTTTTTTTTAAATTTGCATTTCAGGTCGGCGTTCTTCATATTCTGCGCCGACTACCGCCCCAAGGTGAAGGGCGAGACCCCCGGGCTGTCCATCGGGGACGTGGCCAAGAAGCTGGGCGAGATGTGGAACGGCACCTCCGCCGAGGACAAGCAGCCGTACGAGAAGAAGGCCGCCAAGCTGAAGGAGAAGTACGAGAAGGTGAGCCCAGGAAACAGCCGTTACGTTTTTTTTTTTTTTTTTTTTTTTAATTTTAATTGTAATAATAATAATATAATAATAAATTGTGTGTGTTTTATGTAGTCTGTTGGCTGGTTATTGCCAGGACGTTGGTACAAGTAGTAGGACAGCAGGTCTTTGGGGGGGTGGGGGGTTCAGGTGTTTTTGTATGTATGAGGTTGCTGGGCAACAGAATGTCTAGGTAATCCAGAGTGACTGCCTATTTGATGTGGGATGATTATGAGCAATTAGTTCCTCTAAAAAAATTGATTTCTTTACCTGTGTTTGGGTTTTGGTATGAAGTGTAAATTTTACTTTTTCCCTTGACCCCTTTCAGGACATTGCCGCCTACCGCGCAAAGGGAAAAGTCGTTGATTCTGGCCCTAAGAAGGCCATGGCCAAGGTGGAGAAGGCCAAGAAGAAGAAGGAGGAGGACGATGATGATGACGACGACGACGATGATGATGACGACGAGGAAGACGAGGAGGAGGACGAAGAGGATGATGAATAGATCAGTTACTCGTAGAGCTTAGATTTCTTGTTAATAAAGCATTTAACCCCCCTGTACACACTTCACTTAAACAAAAAAACAAAAAAAACACAAACACACACAAAAAAATAAATAAAAAAAGATTAGAAACAAAAACCAAACAAAAAAAAAAGTAAGGCTGTGTATATGATATGTTTTTAAGCTGTACAGTTTTTTTCCTCTCCTTTTTCTTTTTGTATAGTTAACACTACAAAAGTGTCATCTGTCTGTTTTTTTTTTTTTTTTTTTTTTTTTTTTACTTTCTTGCAGTGGTAGTTCAAGCCAATGATCCATGCCTGGTACAGTTTAATGGGGGTTGTAAAACAGCTTGGAGGCAATGGGATTCCTAGTGCACAGCACACCAGCTAGTTTTATGTGGGGTTGTAGTTCTTTCCCAAATGTATGTTTTTTTTTAAATTACGTATTATCATTTAATAAAAAATTGCCGTATCATAAGGTTCTTTTACTGTACTTTGAATACCACTCTGTAATTGCAAGTATAAGAAAAATGCAGCTCGTTTTGTTGACATTCTGAAAGGCTAAATAAAAACTTTTTTTTAATAAAAAAAAAATCTGTTTGAAGTTGTCTTGAAGTTCACTTGGTAATGTACATAACTTCCATATAATATTTATTTGTTGGAATCCAGTCACCCATTTGAGAGAGATGTACATCTTGAGGACTAGGATAGAAATTGACATTAACGCATTTTTGATAAATGCGTCTGCCTGTTTTATAAAGCATTTGCTATATACCTTTTTAATATATGGGCCTGGAAACAAACAAGCTGCAATCACAACGGGTGTGAACTTGCCTTTACAAATCTGTTTCAGTAGTTGCGTCGGGGGGATGGGGTGGGGGTGTTCTGCCTTGAGGATGATCAGGTGTACTGAAAAGAAGAGGAAAATTCTGTTTTGAAGGAGCAGGAGATGTTCAGTCTTCCTGACAGGCTACAATGTAAAAGCAGGATGGTGAGTCATTGCTATCTGTTCCCTTATTAGACAAATTTCATTGTATTGCTGGAGGAAAAGGACCCAGAGCACTTTGGTCCCTGGCATGTTCGCTCTAAGCCGTTCCCACTCGTGCTCTGAGGTAAGTCAGATTCCACATCAAAGGGTTGGTTTTGCGGTTTCCGCACATGATTGATTATACATTTGGGGGAAAAAAACTTTTTTTATGAAAAGATTTTAAGGCTAGAATGTCTCGCATTTTAGTACCTTATGGTTTGAGTAAGTATTGTAGAAGAACTGAATGTTAATTGCTTAGTAGAATTAAATCACCATAATCTTATTTTTTATTACCTTTGACTTTAGGTGCACATCGTTTTTGGGTTGCGAGAATTTCATCAACCAACAAGTCTGTGAAAGTCTTTTCACTCTTCAGAAATTAGGACAAATTGATGATAAAACTGAATGAATGGGTTGGTCAATCACCAGTTAAATAAATGATTAGTTAATGACAACTTAATGAAAGGACAAGCCTTGCTTTTGACTCAATTTCTGGAGAGTAAAAAAAAAAAAAGTCACTCAAACTGCACATTAATGCAACTTGCACAGAATTTTCCCAACATGAATCTTGGTGTCAAAGTGACCACCAGAGATCCATCGACTAGCAAAGTGACTTTGTTTCAACCAGATTTTCTTTGTTTCACACTAATAAGAGCTCAAATTTAGTCAAAATTTGCCTTTAACTTTCGCTAACAATTGAAAGCCAGAATTATTTTCTTCACACATAAAATTGTGAGTTCAGGAATCACTAATACCAACTTGCCAAACTGAGTTCATGTAGAATGAGTGTAATAAGTTCAAGAATTTAGAGTGTAAAGCAAAATTTACAGACACGTGTTAATTGAAGTACACCCTAAATCATGTCACACATCAAAAAAAGAGGTATATTTTAAACATGAAAATATACAAGACTGAGCAAAAAATCGTAACTTTAGCACGCCTCAAATTGGAATATACAGTATAACAGTGATCCCATTGTATATTATGTATATCTAAGAATTGATTGATTGCATGTAAGAAATTACTTTCTGAAAAGCAATGAATACCTAATGCGGGGTAAATCCACAGTTCATATCACAGATGATACCTGTGGATCCAGAATGTCTAGACAATGCTCCTCAGCTTTAGGTCTACAGTTGAACAGGTTAGAACACAGACCTACTGCGAGATATCGGAGTAGGCCTACACAATTGATTTTACGCCAGAAACAGAATGTCTTGTAAGCCTTGTGTATTCTCTATCACCTGTTGTTTGATTTTTAAAGGCTGTTCAAATTACATTTCTTTGATCATCCCAAACTGAAGCGAGGCTTAGAATTGCAAATTGCGTTGTCCTTGGGCAGGCTGATGTATTCCCTTTCAGCTCGATTTTTAAAAAAGGCTACGTTTCACAGATGTTCTGAGGACTTGGTGCTCGTAAGTATGCTTATTGTCTGTGACAACCAATTTCTCACTGGACGGGGTGAGGAAGCCTTGATGTAAACAACGCGAGTACATACAACAGGAAATGTGACTACTGAGATGGCAGATGGCGTGCATTGCTGCGTTATGTCACGTTTGAAGAGCCGGGGAGGGCGCTGTGTGAAGCTAGCGGTGACGAACCAGCACGTGGCTCATCCGTTCGGTGCTGCATCCTGTCTCAGCTGCCGGTCTCGCGGCGGAACGTGCGGCCTGGCATTCGGGCATTCATTCGGAGGAGCGAGGGTAGATCATGGCCACAGCTCGTATCGCTCGTAGCCGCCTGCTGTTCATTTTCGTAAATTACACAGAAATAAAGAGGACATAAGGCGCCACCCAGAGGTGTTTTCATAACAAATATTGCTAGGAGAATGTAAATATTATTATAATAAAAAAAAACTAAAAACACTTAAATTAAACCAAGAAGACAAGGCATATATGCCTAATATTAACGAAGAGTTAGCCTAATTAATATCTACACATGAATGACTTTCGCAGCTGATGTGGGGATATAGTCTCATAACTTAGCACGCAAAAGACAATTGTCTGTACGCTACGAGCGTTCGTGCAAATTTTAAACAACACATCACGTTTGTCTTGGAGTATCCTAGGCCTGAACACACGTTTTTCCATTTTCTTTGATGGGTACTTTAGTCATCACTCGTGGTTATTGTGCTGGCATTTCGGGATTCTACAGCTGTGAAAGCTTAATCGTGTGAATGAGTCAGCCCAGGCAAACAGTCGCCAAGAAATTCAGTGGGTGGGTTTAAATATAGCCACGTCTGAAATGCATTGGCCGAGCAAATTCTCTCAAACATGTTCCTGATTTGAACGTGTTTTTTTCTTTCTACTTGCTTGTTTTCTTACATATCTTCTGCAACATCTTGAACAGCGATACAAGGCTTTATGCCAGAATTCGCTATATTCTTAGAAATTACGTATGCTGAGTGTATCTGAACTGCATTCCTTTAATAGTTTACCATCCTGTGGTTTAGCTGACAGAACCGCAGAATTTAACAGGAAGAGAGGTTTTACGTTCATTCAACGTAAAACCTCACTTGTTTTCATATAGGGATGGAGGTAAACCACGAGAACTTAATTTATGAGAACTTAAAAAACGTTACAGGTTTCAGGGATGATCCTATGATCTTGCCGTAGAATAGCCTACAACAGCAACACGTGGCTACTTGTACAGAGAACGGAGGAGGTGACGCTTTTACTTACAACTTAATTCATGGTCGTTGTTGTGTTGTTTCCCGAAGTGTGGGAAAGGGAATGAATGACTGACTGAATGAATGAACGAATGAATGAATGTTAAAGATGGATGGAAGCAGCAGTCACTCGGTCAATTCCACTGGGAAATAAAGAGCCCCGCAGTTTCAGCTCATAGAGCCAGTGTCCAGATGGCGGAGAGCAGCTGTGTGGTAAAAGGCTCTGATTGGCTGTTCCCTCGAATATGGTTCTGAATGAGTATTATACTGGACTCTTTGTGCCCAAACGCTGCTGCCAGTGGGACCTATCTTGGACATATTTTGTCCCCATACCTGGCTTTAAAGACTGTCTTATGGTCTCTTTCTCAGAAACATGCGGCTGTTTTAATTCGTAATGATCCTGCTAATCCCATGTCTTCTGCTGCTCATTTTGCCATGCGCAGTGTATGTTCACCTGTCATTAGTTTTGTGCTTTTGCTGTTGCATTTTGTACTAGTATGCTGCTTGTCTGGCGTTTGTTGTCTGACTGTTGCTTGCCTTTTGTCTGTCTCTGTTGTCTGTTGTTGATGTTCTGTTTGTCCTTGTTTTACTTTACTTTATTTTATCCCTTTTTATCCCTCATGCCTCCTCAAGAGACTCTTGCCAGATTGTCATTGTAAATAAGATTCCCACCTTAATTGACCTGCTTGGTAAAATAAAATAAAGGCTAAAATAAAAAATGAATTAAAAAAATGATTTTACTGAAAGGCCGATGATGAAATTGCAACTAATAAAGCATAGATGTGGAGAAACTTGATTTTTTTTCATTGAGGTTATAAAGATATTCTGCTAAGACAGGTGTCTGCAACTGTGGTTCTGAAGTGCTGCAAGCTGGCTTGTTTTTGTTTTTGCCTTAAGAACTTAATTGATTGTTTCTGAGTTAAAAGCATTTGATCACACGGTGACCTCACCTCATCTCATTCAGTGGATCACCTAAATCAGGCGCTGATTTTGCGATGAGAACAAAAACCGTGTGGATCCCCAGGACCAGGGCTGGGCTGAAGACCCCAGGCCAGAGGGTACAGCAGCACAGTGTTGCTATGGTTGCAAGTATCAGAGTCCTGCATCCTCCAGGTGTCTAGTGCCCTCTCCTGTATTACATATCCACCAATCCTAAGCACATGGGTACATGCATGCATGTACGCACACACACACACACACACACATGCATGCACACGGCTCACTGCTTAACTGTTGTACTTCAGTGAAAATGATGATTTTTATGGTTTACAAGTGAGAGTGATTATTTAAAGGCTGTATCATTACTTTCATCACCAGTAGGTGGAGCAGAGGCTGCAGAGATTAGCTCCTGTGAGTCTGTCTGGATTTTTTTTTTTCACCATGTCTGAACAGAGCAGTTTAAAATGGGAATGGAGGGCTTTGGATGTGATTGCTTTGCTGACAGGGATGAATTTGTATTTTAGGGTTAATACAGTTGGTACTGGAGGTGTCTGAATTATAAATTTTCTCTCTCTTCCTGTTTAGCTTTTCTTGTATAATTATTGGCAGAATCGCCCAAAGTCTCCTTACATTTATCACATTTAATACACTTATTAGCCATGGTCTATGGAGACATTTCAACTTCTTTTCATTACAAGAGCTCAAAAGTTGGGACAAACATGGTCACCAAAAGGTCATTGGTATTTGGTACATGTCAATAAACCTTTAGTCTACATGTCAATAAATTTAGATGTTTGACTTCTGTATAGCTCACAATCATGGTTTTTCAACCCTTAAGGTTACATTCAAACAGACAATAACAGCTTACATTCTTTTAGACATACAACCCACGTATGTCTATTTTCCTACTATATAAAATGAACTGTAGTCTAGCCAATATATAATATGCAATGGTATATAAAACGGTAATTCCTATAGTATTGTTAAGAAACTCATTGCGATAAGGTGATCAATCAGAGAAACCGCTGACTGTGGCTAAGTGAAAATGAAACTCTGAATTCGCCTATGGACTTTATACTTGTCCTAGTTTAAGCAAAATTAAGCCATGTTAGCTTTGAGCCACAAGCTGTGTTTTTTTCCCTGAATTCCTGCAAGTGACGCACCAACCCGTCACACTCTCAAACAGAGCGTCGTTCTGCGGCCATGGTAACATCGGCTTGTAACGGACTGGCACGGAGTAGAACAGAAATAAGTGTTTCAACCTGAGGTAAAACACGATTTTTGAAATAATCTGCGTATACGCCGTCAGTGATGTGAATTCGAGAAACGTCGTTTCATTGTGTTCGTGTGCATCTTCATTTACCGAGCAAGAGTAGATAAACCTGAGGTTATTATTGTGTTGCCATGCAATCCGTTTGTTGTCTGTGGCCTAAATCTGGGGCGCAAAGTGGTAGATGGCTTATGGGTAATGGTGTTTTATATGGCCGCCGTTCGTGGTAGCTGCACATAATATTTAACTTTAAAAACTACAGATCCCAGTCCACAGTACATGAAATGAGAACAGACAAGACATAGGACAGCTTTTTATTATTAGACTACAAGGAATTGAAATAGTACACGAAAATGATTACATGCATGAATGGGCGTTGTCATTTAAAACTTGCTTGTGGAAAGTTTCAGCTTTTAAAAATGCTCATATAAACCATTTAACTGCGAGATATTTCCCAGGCTAGCTAGCTTTTTCGCTAACTAGCGAAATTAATAAAACAAATGTCTGTCTATCCATTACATTAGCGTTACATTTGCATCACAGCCAAGATATAGTTGTAAAATATTGATTGTGCATTAACCAGTAATGTAACTGGTTAATGTACACTTGGTTAGTTTACGTTATTTTACAGTAATTTATTCTCAGCATTACATTGTCATTTATTTTTAAAAATACATTTCTTGTACTGTTTAGTAGTCGTTGCAGACTGTAATATATATATATAATTGATTGAGCACTAAATTATGTTATCTTGCTTGTAACCATTACCTATTACCCAGTTCGTACAGTATATCACACTGTTCATTGTATAATGAAACGATCTACTATACTGATGTTCCCCTCGTGTGTTTACTACCCGTTTTTTTCATTCATAGCAACATGAATTTAACGGAAATCTGTGACAATGCCAAGAAAGGGCGAGAATATGCTCTGCTTGGAAACTACGACTCTTCCATGGTGTACTACCAGGGCGTGATGCAACAGATCCACAAGCACTGTCAGACACTTAGAGATCCCGCGCTGAAGGTCAAATGGCAACAGGTAAACGAGTTCATTGGAACGGTACAGTATATTTGAAAACGTGTATGTTTATATAAATCTGTTTAAATATATTATTCTAAAATTCTTCCACAAATATATCCATCCATGCTGTAAATGGTATATTTAACACACATCATATTTAGATAATTTCATTTTTACATGTGAATTATATCAACCTAAATGTGTCTGTTGTCAATATTTGAGCTTATTTTCTGCATTTCTTTATCTATTTTTATTTGAGCAAATAATGGATTTCGATATATTGTTTACGTTTGACATCAGTGTGTTATTGAGCATTCATAACTGGATATGATACAGACTCCTCATTGTCTCAGTCATGAGTTGTCCTACACCAGTGGTCTCCAACCCCAGTCCTGGAAAGCTACAGGGTCTGCTGGTTTTTGTTTTCACCTTAAAATCAGCACCCAGTTGAGACCCAAGACACCAGGTGAGTTGAGTTAACTGTGTAATCAACTGCTCTAATTGATTCATGAAGTGCACAGTCACTATGAAAAGCAGTAGACCCTGTAGCTCTCCAGGACCAGGGTTGGAGACCACTGTCCTACACTAAGCGCACAGTGAGTGTGTGCTGTCAGTACTTGATAAGCACATGAAAGACAGCCGAACACTGTTCTGTATCCTGATAAGAAACATTTTACTGTGATCTAATCTAAGCGTGTTCCAGTGTTGGTGTACACAGCCAATGAGCTCATTTAGCCGGGGTGATTGGTGGAAACAAAAACCTGGCCTCCAGGACTGGAATTGCCCACCCCTGGTTTAACCTGTAGCCCTGGGGAGCAGGTTCAGGGCGGAGAGTCAGGTAAAAGCTGCAGTAACGCTGATCGTTGGGGACTGCAGGTGAGACAGGAGCTGATGGAGGAGTACGAGCAGGTGAGGAGCATCGTGAGCACCCTGGAGAGCTTCAAGGTGGACAGGCCTGTGGACCTCCCCGCCCCGCATCAGGACGAGGGCCCGCGGGACCCCACCGTCTGGCCGCCTCCCATACCTGCTGAGCACAGGTAAGCCCCCTCACCTGCAGCCTCAGGCCGCGGGCTGCGGCAGTGACATCACCAGGGGGTCGGCTAGGGATGCTTAGCCCCCTCGCAATATACACGCACACGCACACGCACACGCACACGCAAATGTCCAGACTCCTATCAATCACAACGTTATGTTGGGATTAAAAGATAAAACATTTTTTCCCTTACTTCAGGTCATCCTTGAAAAAGTTCTTCTCTCTGCGTGGACATGAAGCGTTGAAAACGCAAGATTTCAATTCTTAAATTCAGGCATCGATTAGATCCCCTACCCATGTGGAGGCAGTGTGGTGTATTGACCTTGAGTCACTCAGCTTCTCGTACTGTCAAATAGGTTATATAACAGCAGGGCTGCTCAACCCTGTTCCTGGAGATCTACCATCCTGTAGACTTTCATTTCAACCCTAATTTGGCACACCTGATTCTACGAATTAGCAGCTCAGAGAGGTCTCTAGCTGTTGAATGAGGTGTGCTTTGTCAGCTTTGGAGTGAAAACCTGCTGGACAGTAGATCTCCAGGAACAGGATTGTGCAGCCCTGTTTTATAACAATGTGGTTCACCATTGCAGACTTTTGAATTCTGGTCGCTTTGCATCATGGGTATCATAAATAGCCCAGAGCTGCTTGCTCTCCATTAACCTCCAATTCTGAATATATGACAGCCTAATTATAATATTCTGGGTTTGCTGAAAACGTATATATAGCAAAACAAAAAGGAAACGGATCACAACAAAGTGTGTGATTTGCTATGATGTGGTTGATGCTTACTGAAAGTTGTGAGGTAAAAATTCAGTATTCATGAATATTCAGAGATGTGGTACTAATATTATTGGTATAATGCCAGTCAGTAGTATGGCTACAGCAATTAAACAAATCAATTTAATCTTATAAAAATATTGATTACGTTGTTGACACACGTAATTTAATATCCTAATCGCTTCCACAAAGCGTCTGCTAATGATTGAGCATCGTTGTTTTGTTTGGGGAAATGATTGGAATTGCAAGGCTGCTGCAGATGAATTGGTTCCCTTCTTTGCACATAATTATCTTTAAATGGTTTGGGGATGGGCGGGTGTCTAACAGAGCTTGCCGCTTTATAATGAAAGCCAATCTAAGGAATTGTGTGTGAGACCGAGTGTTGTTCAGACCTTTCGCTGTGCCAATAAATTGTCCAGTGCCATTTGGAAGACAGAATGTTATTATTGATTACTTGAAAGAAGAAGATTGACTAAGTAATCAATTACAAAATAATTGTTAAGCGCAGCCCTGGTTCATAGCAAGAAATCTTTAATGCCAACAGATTCATCGCTCTCTAGGTCTTACCCACCGGTCCTAGAAGGGGGGCATAACCGTCTGCAGTGGACCTAAAACCCTCTCATGTTCTTTTGTGACATTGCAAGAGAAGAAATGTTGAAAATAATCAACATAAATTTTTCTTTATTTTAAAGTTTAGCCTGTACCATAATACTTGAGCTTAAGACTACTCCCTAGATCACTTGTGGCAAAAGCGGCAGGCCGATTATTCTCAAGAGCAAGAGTGAGTAAAACTAGATATAAGTTTTAAGAAACTTGGAGCAAAATCTGAATTTAAAGCCAATGTTTATAAGAGCCATTCTAGAATGTAGTCAATTAAGTTACAGAGCTTTTGAGGATGAGTAAGCAGAATATATTCACCGGATCTCTTGTGTGGGGATTTTGTAATAATACCAAGGACTTTAAATGGTGTTCTGGATAATATATAATGTTTAATGAGCTTGCCCAGACATCTTTGGGGGTATTTAATGAAGCAGGATTAACAAGTTAGCTGGCCAAACACTTACGAAACTTTAGTGAGAATGTGGTCTTTCCGCCATCATCAAACAAAGCTTGCGTCTAGCCAGGCTTTTTACCACGGCAACACACTCAATTAACGGGGCTCTTGTGTGAGGGTGATTTGGGTCTGTTGATTTTCGTCTCCGCTCGGCGCTTAATTGATCCGTTAAAGTTGTTGATTGCGCAGGTAACTCCCCTCGCCTGGTTTCCGCGGTCTGAGTCGGTAGCTTAATTTAAGTTTTGAAAGCAAACACAAACGGGTCCTTCGGCTCTCCAGCATCGTACTTGGCCAGTCCTGTCGCAGCACATCGAGTGAATTAGCGGCAATCCAAACTGAGCATTTTAGCACCATTTATGCCAGGCATATATATATTGGTTTTCTTTGTACAACTGTCAGTTAAATTGTGTTTTGGTTCTCAAACACATTTCTTTTAAAAATCAAAATAAAAAAAAAAAAACAAGTAAAGAACAAGTTGTGAAAAGAATTTGACAAACAACAACAAAACCTATTCCTTAAATCAATAAAACACTGAATACTTATGCACCGAATATGTATTCATTTATTGTGCGTCGCTTTGAATAAAAGCATCTGCCAAATCAATGCAATGTAACGATTGCATTTATTAAAGTGATGACCTGTGACCCCCTGAGTGACGGGTCCTCGTTACAAGCGCGGTGGTGTCGCGTTTCGCCCCGCAGAGCACCCGTCCCGGTGAAGCGACCCAACACCGCGGCCAAGCCCCAGAGGAAGGACTCGCCCGGGCTGCAGCACCGCGGACCGATGGGGCGGGCCCAGCCCGTCTCCAAGGCTGAAAAACCCGGGGCCCGGGACGCCAAGGGGACCAAGGGCAAGGAGGACAAGGTGAGTGGCCCCGCCCCTTCACCGGAGATACCGTCACGGGAATGAGCCCACTGTGATGTCATAGGAAATGGAGAGGAGCTCCACCAATCACAGACTGTATATACCAATGTTGAGGCAGCATGTATTAGGCAAATGGAACATCCTTGCTTAGTCAAGTGGCAGTTTGAAGCCCTGTCAATTACAGACATGGCAGATGTGGAGAGGTGGATCCACAGACGGATCATTTGTACCTCACACGTTCCTAAAAAAAAAGGACTTCTGCAGAGGTTGTGCTCGTGTATCCTCGCAGAGCCTCCTCGCTCCTCCAAAGAGAATTTAACGGGTTGGAATGTCCTTAAAGATGGCGGACCTTGATTGATTTCCGGGACATGTGAGGACCAAGGAGGCCCTTGCCTTCATGGAACAATATGAGCATTTATATCAGTTAAATAAAAATTGACAGAACAATGGTATTTTCATGCAGTGTTCATCAATCAGCTTGTGCGCAAGCATCATTTTAGAATATTAATTTCACCAATGCCCCAGATCTTTGTCATGTGGATGGTTCAGATATATTCAAGATCCATCCATCTGCGTAATATGAGTTTTAAAGGCTTTTTTGCAGCTCCTGTTCTGAACTGATGCCTGTGACTGGCAGTGCGCCATGGTTTTAACCTTCCCCCCCTCAAAAAGGAAACATTTCCTACGTAATCTACTAATGCGCTACCAATTTACTGTGTTTACAATGACTCATTTTATGCGTGCATTTCTGTAATATTCTAAATAAGCCAAAACGACAAGTGTGTGTTAAGTAGCAATATTGTTCGATTTATATTTATCATATTTCTTTATTTGACTGCCGCATTCCTTTGTTTCATAAAGATGGGTGTTGCAATACCATATTATTCCACAAATATAACCGTATAAAGTGACAATTTGCGAGATGGCTATATGAATCTTACTTGCCAGCTTGTTGCTAGCCTGCTGCGTGCATTTAAAATAAACACTGTCTCTCTCGCTGTTTTCTAACAGCAAAATAACAGTCCAGTAAAACTAAATGACACTTTTGTGTTGTATATCCTTGTACTTTATAAGAAACAGTCCTTTCTCTGAGTAAGTGCCGCCTAATCATGTCTATTTTATTTCACTATTTAACACACCTTTAACCAGAGAGGAGGGAACTAATTAGTGAAAATTGGAGGTGCAGCGATTGGTTGGAATGAAAGCCCTCCATGGCACATGATTGGGCACCACTGCTGTCAGCAAGAAGGAAGTGTTTATGTGTATAAGTAAGACAGTCTGGTACTGGTGCTTTATGAGGATAGGTGTAAGATGAATCCACGGGGTAACCCCGATGGGGGTCATTTGCAGAATAAGAAGAACGCCCAGGAGGGGGCGGGAGAAGGCGAGCTGAGGAGTTTGACAGTGCGGGGTACGACGGCGAGTTGGTGGAGGCCCTGGAGAGAGACATCGTGTCCCGGAACCCCAACGTGCACTGGTACGAACGGAGGTGCTGCCGTCGGACTCTTTAGACAAACCGGATATTCAACTCCACATCCTTAACACTGAGGATTCTCATAGGGCTTGGGGGGTGTAATTTGTACTCGCTGAGTGACACTTGGGGTGGGGTGGGGGGGGTGGGGTGGGGGGGGATTGTTGTACTCCCTGAGTGACACTTGGGGGGGCAGGGTTTGTACTCCCTGAGTGACACTTGGGGGGGCGGGGTTTGTACTCCCTGAGTGACACTTGGGGGGGCGGGGTTTGTACTCCCTGAGTGACACTTGGGGGGGCAGGGTTTGTACTCACTGAGTGACACTTGGGGGGGCAGGGTTTGTACTCCCTGAGTGACACTTGGGAGGGCGGGGTTTGTACTCCCTGAGTGACACTTGGGGGGGCGGGGTTTGTACTCACTGAGTGTCACTTGGGGGAGGTGGGGTTTGTACTCACTGAGTGACACTTGGGGGGGCAGGGTTTGTACTCCCTGAGTGACACTTGGGGGGGCAGGGTTTGTACTCCCTGAGTGACACTTGAGGGGGGGGCGGGGTTTGTACTTCCTGAGTGACACTTGGGGGGGGGCGGGGTCTTTTCTCAAAGGGATGACATCGCTGACCTGGAGGACGCCAAGAAGCTGCTGAGGGAGGCGGTGGTGCTGCCCATGTGGATGCCGGATTTCTTCAAGGGCATCCGGCGACCGTGGAAGGTGAGGGCGGGGCCTCTGGGGTCTGTGAGATCAGCAGGAAGGGGCCTGTCTGAACCGCGCGTGTGCTTGTGCGTGTATGTGTAACCTTGTGCATGTGTACTTTTTAATATTTGGATTTCAGTGCGAAATCTGGGCAAGTATATTCTCCTTGCGGTAAAATCTACAGTTTAAATATGCATAATCCTTTAGAAAGGCTGACTGCTAGTCCGTGCCTAGAAAGTAAGCAAATGGTGTGTTGGGGTGGTCATTTCACAGTAAAAAAAACCACTTCATAATTATTATTTTTTTTGTAATCCCAATCATCATGTATTCTTTAATTGCCAGTAATACATATAGATGTGTCAGCTGCCTCTGATTCTTTTTATTGCATGATTTCGCTTTTTAAAATTTGAATCATATTTTCAGAATTTCATCGTCCTGTTCTGTCATCTCCATTTTCCAGCCCTTAAAGGCTTTCATTCCATTGTTCTTCTGCTGTGGCAGAGCATCGTGATGCATGCTTAATCTCTGTTACGAATTTACAGTCCTAGAAGGAATCTTGACAAATCAAGATAGTCCAGTCTCTTTCCTCCTCATTCTAGAATTCCAAGTTGGTAACTTTGGTGTCCAGCAGGTGGCGCCAGTGCAAAGGATAATAAAGTCAATGCGCACCTGCAATGTGTTGAACAAAGCAATATCAGCAGCCATGTCTATTCCAGATGGTAGTATTGATTCTGTTCTTAATCGTACTGCACGTTTTCAGCCAACTTTAAAAAGGACCCGCCAGCCAGTTGGTGCCCAGCTTTCATTTCTTAAATTATATTTTATCATTATTATTTATGCTCAGCAGACACTGTTTCGCAGAGTGGATGCCATGGTTACATGCTGTTCATTCATACAGCTGGATGTTTTATTGGTGCACTAAAGGTTAGGGGTTAAGTACCTTGGAGAAGGGTACGGCTGTGCCCCCCACTTGGGATTTGAACCTGGAACCTCTTGAGTTAAGACCACCCTTACCATTGTGCTACACTGGCACCCCGGATTCGGAGAGATAAATCGCCATAGCCGGCACTGCCCAGGACCCATCGGTGCAGCTCGTTAGGATAATTAATTTTAGGAGAGTCTGAGAACGGAGCAGGAAATTAGCTGTGAGCCGGACTCATCCGCCTCGCCGGCATCTGTGTGCGCTCCCCCCCCCCCCCCCCCCGCCCTCCCTCTCCCTCTCCCTCCCTCCATCCCTCCATCCCTCCCTCAGGGGGTGCTGATGGTGGGCCCCCCCGGCACGGGGAAGACCATGCTGGCCAAGGCCGTGGCCACAGAGTGCGGCACCACCTTCTTCAACGTCTCCTCCTCCACCCTCACGTCCAAGTACAGGGGCGAGTCCGAGAAACTGGTGCGGCTGCTGTTCGAAATGGTGAGCGCCTGCCCGAGTGAGTGTGTGTGTGTGTGTGTGTGTGTGTGTGTGTGTATGTGTGAGTGAGTGAGTGTCTTTATCTATGTGTGGTTAGTTATGAAACCAGACCATAATTGCGCTAGATAAGCAGTAGTTTTCATTGGGGGAAATCAAGCGATCTCCCTAACAGCAGATAGAAAACAACATGGCACCAGACAATAAGACAGGACCTGTGTATGGGGTCCAAGTAGGGTGTGACATCACATGGAGCCCAGCCAATAGAAGCGCAGGCACTGTCCGGGATTATTCTGGATTAATCAGGAAGTACGGACTGCCAGACCCTTAGAGGTAGAGAGCAGAGTGTGTGGTGTGTCAGCACACACACACATCAGGAGCGTTTGTGCTGTCTGACCACTGAGTCCAAGAGAGAGCTTTCAGCAGTAAAGTCAAACGCATTGCGGCCCCCCCACCCCACCCCACCCCCCTGGGGGACGTTTATTGCCTGAAAAATCAGTATCTTTTCGCCAGCATCATCCTGCAGTGACTGTGTGTCATGGTGCGGTCTGTGGAACCGTGTATCTCGCTGCCCCGTGTGTTTCATGCGCTCTGCTTTTCCGTCGACGTCGTCGTCCGCGCGCACGCAGGCCCGGTTTTACGCCCCGACCACCATCTTCATCGACGAGATCGACTCCATCTGCGGACGGCGCGGCACGTCGGACGAGCACGAGGCCAGCCGGCGGGTGAAGTCCGAGCTGCTGGTGCAGATGGACGGTGAGCAATGAGGGACATTTTTTGCAGATGGCAGAAAGCATGCCGCAAACCCCACACACACACACACACACACACAGACCTCACACGCACACTCACGCACACGCACAAGATGTTCACCAGCTTTCTGTATGCAAATGAGCTGGAGTCTGAGAAGACATTGCGTCTTTGAGACAGAGAGATGACTGCAAGAGAGAGGGAGGGGGAAGAAGGATAAGGAGGGACGGAGAGACAAGGAGGGAGGGAAGGAGGGAGGGATAAGGAGGAAGGGAGAGAGGGAGATCCTTTGGATATGTTCGTGCTTTGGCAATATAAGAAATATCTTGTCATGCCAATAAACCATTTTGCATTTGACTTTGAGAGAGGGAGGGAGGGAGAGCGTGTTTGTGAGTGAGATAGAGAGGGGGAGGAGGGAGGGTGAGGGGGGAGAGAAAGCTACAGGGTGAGAGAGAAAGGGGGAAGTAGGGAGAGGGTGAGACGAAAGGGGGAGAAAGAGGGTGAGGGTGAGAGAAAGGGGGGAAGAAGGGAGAGGGAGAGGGGAGAAGGAAGGAGAGGGTGAGAGAGAGAAAGGGGAGGAGGGAGAGGGTGAGAGAGAGTGGGGGAGAAGGAGGGAGAGGGGAGAGAGTCAGAGAGGGAGAGGGGGGAGAAGGAGGGAGAGGGTGAGAGAGATAGAGAGAGAGAGGGAGGGAGCTGCATGCTGTGAGACAGATGATAACAATCTAATCTCTGAGCCTCTCTGGAAATACAACTCTGTCCTGGAGAGCTAAGAGGAATGCCTGAGGTTCAGCTCACACACGCACATACACACAGTCTCTCTCTCACTCACACACACCACACAGTCTTTCTCTCAAAAACACTCACACATATACACAGTCTATCTCTCATTCACACACGCCACACACACACAGTCTGTCTCTCAAACACGCTCACATATACACGGACACACATGCACACGGTCTCTCTCTCTCTCACGCACACACACACACACACACTGATGACACACACCCGCACTCTCATACCAAGAAAATAGCACAGTGTGAGTTAACCGCACACTGCTCTCTTCCTCTCAGGGCAGGCACAATGTAAAAAAAGCACTCGAGCGCACTCGACCTGTTCTGCCTGCCGGGTTCAGAAATGTCAGTTAATTAGCAAACCTCCTTTAGCTGCGAGCGTGGCAGAATTCGGTACCCCTTTGCGTTCGGAAGCGGAAGCCTCTCCTCTGTCTGAACTGGCCGCGCGGTGCAGTGCCGATGTTGGGGAGGCCGGGGTGGGTAACGTGCCCGGCGCTCTGTCCAAGGTGTCGGGGGTGCGCTGGAAAACGACGACCCCTCCAAAATGGTCATGGTGCTGGCCGCCACCAACTTCCCCTGGGACATCGACGAGGCCCTGAGGAGGAGGCTGGAGAAGAGGATCTACATCGCTCTGCCAACAGGTGGCGCACTTTCACACACTGCTCACCAATAACCCCTCGCAGCAGTGACCTTCACTCCTGGTCCTGGAGAGCGGCAGGGTCTGCAGGTTTTCGTTTTTTGTTTTTGCCTTAATATCATCAACCAGTTCATGTGAGGTAACTGTGTAATCAGCTTATTTAATTGATCTATTAAGTGCTGAGTAACAACAAAAACCAGCAGACCGTGTGATTGCTACCCAGAACCAGGAATGAAGATCACTGTCTTAAATGTTCCCTTTCCGCCTCAACATTACTCCCATTGAGTGCCATGGATTGTGGATCTAAACAGGAGGTCTCTTAAGATAAAAATGAATTTTTCAAGGGAGATCTGGCCAAGATAACATGACAGATTTTATATATTTTTATAAATGTGGTATTTTGGTCTAGTACTTCATGTACAGTATATGGGCTTTATATATGTTCCTCCTTGTCAATGGGCACCAGTGGTCGGCTGTTATTCCTGTTAGTACTCAAAGTGTGTTTCTGTCATCACGTAAGACAATAAAAGTTTGAGTTTGTCAGTTGAGCAGCTGTGTAGCTGCACACTGCTCTGTCATGGTGCTCGGCATCATGGGGGATTTCCCATTTGTTTGTGGCGACCACAGAGTGTGGGGGGGGGGGGGGGGGGGGGGGGAGCTCAAGTTTGCCCGCCGAATGGTGGTGAGCGTTTGTGTGGCCCCTGGGGTGCAGTTCTGCCAGCCAGTTCCTCCGGGGGCAGCGCAGAGCGCTCACAGCTCTGCCTCCTTCCACAGCCAAGGGCCGGGCGGAGCTTCTGAAGATCAACCTGCGGGAGGTGGACTTAGCGCCCGACGTGGACCTGGCGCTCATCGCTGAGAAGATCCAGGGCTACTCCGGAGCGGACATCACCAACGTCTGCAGGTCCGTGCTCTCCATCCAGGGACCCTCTGTCTCTAGGGTGGGGAATCTCAAACTCCAGGCCTGGACGGCTGCAATGCCTGCTCTACAGGCTTTAGTTGCTTTCCATTGAACCAGCAGCTAGTTTAAGCTTTGGAAACAAGATGTCTTGACTACAGGAAATCAGTGACACAATGAACCGTCAGACATCTTAAGACATGAACGCGTCCCTCCGCGACTGGCGTGCTTCCTCTAGACTAGGGGTGTCAAACTTCAGTCCTGGGTGGCCTCAGTTGCCTCTGGTTTCTGTGATTTCCTTTCAACCAGCAGCCAATTTAGGCTGCAGAAACACAGTGTGCAGACTGTTTAACCAGTCAGTGACTTTAATTAAATACTTGTGTGCATCAGAAACCAGCAGGCACAGCAGTTCCCCAGGATTTGGAATTTGATCAGGAGTTTAAGATCCGTCTTCTAGAGCATCTGAAAGGGGCAGTTAGTTCACTTGATTTGTGTCCAACAATCTGGTTGGCTCTAGCAAGCCTCATATCATTGGTCAGGAGCTGTGTTGGCTTGAATCTCTGCCTCTGATTGGAACACAGCTTACGCAAGATCACGATTCATTGGAAGAAGTAATTGCCTGCTGGTTGTAATTTGCAAAGCCCATCCCTGATCATGTTCAAAGTGTCGCAAGGTTATGAGCCCAGACAGGTTGTGGCCTGTGGTTTGCCAAACTCCTTGACCCCAATTCTTTTAAGCATACTGTGTTCACAGGTGTGTGTGCAGATAACTGAAAGGTGGAAGTTGATGTTATTTTTGGTAACGGCTTACCAAAATAGACACAGTGCCTTTGTGCTTAGATGCAGAGCACTGACAATGCAAAGAACAGAACGGGCTTGGCCTGCGTTACGTTTACTGAATCAAGAAGCGGCAACAAAGTCCCTTTTATCTGTCTGTGTAGTTAAGTTTGACGCGTTCCCCTCGGATATCGCGCCCCTTTTAGAAGCCACAAACATCGTTCGCTGTCTAAGCACGGACGCCACTGCATCGGTGTTGAAGACATGTCGCTCTTGCAAAGAAATGACTGCGGTTTCCAGTAGGCATTTTTCAGAACTGAAACCGCAGTTTGAGATGTGTCTTTTTTTAGCTGAGGGCCGATGGAATTCATAAGCAGTACAGTCAGCGTACTCGGGGAGCCACAGTCATTAAAGACAGAAGGCAACGCGCCATATCGCACCGTAAATCATTTCACAGTAATAACGAAACAGAAAAGGGCACACTTCTGCTTCTCAAATGCACATCGCTATTTCCCGATTGTGTTTGTGTTTTTTATACAGTTAATACGCCGCTTTTCCGTTTTAACTGATACTCTGAGTGGGGACTACGACTTTCAAAAAAATCCATTTAAACTTTTTTTTTTTTTTTTTTCGGTTGGAGAAACACGGTCAATTTCACTCCTGTGGCAGCGACGGCGCTCTTTTTCGGTCCCACAGTAATTAGGCATCCGTCCCACTTAAGCTCACTGCCTTCGAATGAGTTTTCGGGCCTTTGTTTGCCCCCCCCCGTGCAAACACATTGACTGTTTGTCAATTTCGCACCTGTCGAGTCACACCGGGAATCGAAGACTGTATCTCACGTCATTTTAAGTCGTTTCTCTAACTTAATTGTTCATTTTCGTTTTTAACTGTTGCCTTGGTGGGGTGCGGGGTAGAGTTCATAGCGTTCTTTTGCTTGAATACAGGACACAGGTGATGCACGTTAAGGATTAAATACTATGGCAAGGGTGCGGGGTGGGTTGCATTTGAAGCCATTCAGTGCTGGGTATTTTTGTAATAGTGAGCATACTGCAATGCCAAGTTATTCATCAAATCACTGAACACAAGAGAAACGCTGTTCCCTATGGGACAAGCAGTTTTGGGCTGAGATACGGACATCTGAGCTAATTTGGGTCTGCTCACAGCCCCACTAGGGAGGGGTACCTTAAATAGTTATTTTTTTGTATGGTGCCAGTTGCTACTAGTTTGTATGTACACCTCTAACCCCTAACATGTATCATTGCATGCCCTGGACTAAGTACCAGGGTGGTGATACCTGGCACCACTATTTAAACTAAACAAATAAAAACAATCTTCAATCCATACGTCTTCTCAATAGTAAATCACTACAACAAGCAAGATAGCGTGAAATGATGAAAGTTTAGCGAGCCAAATGGTGCATTGCATGCAGGCTGTCTGTGCTCTGGATAGCCATGTCCCGGCTAATGCTAAATAATTCCAGAATGTTGGGGAAGATTCCGGTTCGATTCTCGTTTGGTTTGTGACAGCGCGATGAAGTAATTCCACGCGGAGTCTTAGCACATTTTATTGTTCCAAACGTGTTTTGGGACGAAGACTCAGCGCGGAAAAGAGCCGCTTTCGGGTCAAGCGAGCCTGGAGAAAGGCAGTAGCCGTGTCTGTGGAGAGTGCCAGCTGATTATCCGGATTTCACCGAACGTCTTGGGAACGGACTGGACAGCTGTCCGCTCATTATCTGGATATGTGACACGTTTGGTGGAAGACCTCGAAAAAATCACCTTTCCAGTCGGCTGTGGATTTGTTGTTTGTTTTCTTTTCTCCATCGAGGCAGCTGTGACTGTTTCTCCAGAGAAGCCATTTTCAGCCCTGTCTGTTTGACAGCCGTTATGCTGAATGCCTGCAGATGCTCTTCCTGTTTGCTGTAGCCAATCAGTGTAGGCCAGGCGTGTCGGATTCCAGTCCTGGAGGGCCACAGTGTCTGGTTTTTTGGAGTGTTTCAGCATTTATATGATCCATTTAAGTCACTGATTGGCTAGAAATTCTTGTATTCATGGCCATACATGGCTTGTGATTAAAAGAGATCCACAGACAGCAGCAAATGCTGCAGACCTCCAGACTGGAGTTAAACCTGCAGACACTGCGGCCCTTCGGGACCAGAGTTAAACCTGCAAACACAGCGCCCTCTCCAGGCCTGGAGCTAAACTTACAGGCACTGCGGGCTTCCAGGCCTGGAGTTAAACCTACAGGCACTGCTACCTTACAGGACCAGAGTTAAACCTGAAAACACAGCGCCCCCTACAGGCCTGGAGTTAAACCTGCAGACACTGCAGCCTCCCCAGGACTGGAGTTTGAGATTGCTGGTGTCAATTAAGTTCTCATCCATGCTATGGAAATAATTGTTTTTTTTCCCCAAGTTATAGGTTTTTTTTTGTTTTGTTTCCATCCATCCATCCATCCATCCATCCATATGGTTCTTTTCTGAGTATACTGTATCTGTTATACATCTGTTGTGTAGGCATAGGGCCAAACACAAACAAACAAACAAATAAATTGCTGTCTGTCAAAAGAAAAAAAAACATCAATAAAAAAAGAAACCAATTCTGAAACCAATCAAAAGAATTCCGATATGACACTGTCCTCTTGGGGGGAAGGGGGGGTGGGGGGGCACGTCTGAGTTCTGTTCAGCTGGCAGGCTAGAAGCTGAATCAGTCCCTCATCCACTACTGCTGGTTATTACATAACACTGAGCAGCTGGAACTGAGGGGGTGGGGTGGGGGGGGGGGGGGGTGGTTGGGACAGAGGTTGAGGCAGCAACAGGCTGTTTGTTGTTGCTAGATTGGTTTGTGCTGTCACCTGCGACAGAAGCCGACGTCTGTCTGCGTTCTCTTGTTGGGGCCTAATTTTGTCGAAATTTCATGTTTGATGCGTTTAGCGGCTTGTCTAATCCAGAGCCACTTAAAATGCAAGTGTGACTAACAAGGCTGGGGAAAAAAAAATCAATTGAAGCCAATAAGAGGGACAAGAGCAAGAACGAGCGCTCAATATTCACATAGTGTGTCATTTTTTAACACACCTCCGTGTCAAATTAAGGGCAACACATTTTGTGTTACGTCTGATACAGTCTGTGTCAAAAAGTCACCCCTCGTTACGCATAAATTGCGTTTATTTGTAATACAAAACTAGTAACTTTGACACAAACTGTGTTTTTATGAACACAAGAGTGGTAACACAAACCGGGGTGTCGGCTGATGACAGCGTTGTCGATAATATAGCGATAATATATCGTTGGTTGCTATAGCGACAGCCCGACGCTAATGCTAACGCTAACCCCGCGCTGCAGGGACGCCTCCATGATGGCGATGAGGCGGCGCATCCAGGGCCTGAGCCCGGAGGAGATCCGCGCCCTGTCCAAGGACGAGCTCCAGATGCCCGTCACCATGGAGGACTTCGAGCTCACGCTCCGGAAGATCTCCAAGTCCGTCTCCGCCGCCGACCTGGAGAAGTACGAGTCCTGGATGGCCGAGTTTGGCTCCGTGTAGCCCCGGGGGGGGGGGGGGGGGGGGCGAGCGCACGGGCCAGGACCGCGTCTCCCGCGGAAGGTTCCGGAATCTCGCCTTTCCGAGCCCGGAGCTGCTCTCCGTGCCAGGCCGGGTTGTTATTACTTGAAAACAAAAAAAAACGGTGTCATCTTTATGTTCTGTATTACGGACTAACGTTTTAATTTTTGTAAATGCCCGAAAGGGGCTTGAGGCCTGACGTGTTGTGTGTGAACGGTTATGCTTGGGTTGTTTTCTTTTGTTGTTGTTGTTTTTTTTTTTTTTTTTTTTTTTTTAGAAGCCTCTGGAAGAGAAACCAGCCCATTTTAGCACCTTTCCCCTCCTAGTCTCTCAAAATGCACTAATAACTTATTTGAACACTGGACACGTGATGAGCCGTATTATCACTTCCTTCATTTTTAACGTAATTTTTATTATGTTGTTGTTATGGGGGTCCTTTTTTTGTTGTTGTCGTTCTTTTCTTCGTGTTGAATGTGTGAAAACACCAGCAGAATCCCGAGACGATGCCCCGGCCGTGGGCTTTAGGTACTGAGGGGGGATTATTTCGGGTTCGGCGACTGCGCCGTGTCCTTTGTGAGCTCTGCCTCTGAATGTCGTTGACGAAAATAAATAAAAAACGGATCGTGCAGAGCGAAGAACAGCCACGAGGCGTAGCCTAATCTTTCTTTTTCTTCTTTTTTTTTTTTAAAGAACATTAACCGCACTCTCCATCCCCCTACTCTCGCCCCTGCCCCCGCCGCTCCTCCCTCCATGGGAACGCCGCCATCCCCTGTGAAGAGGGGGGGGGGGGGGGGGGGAACAGAAGTCTAAATGACGAGGCTCGATTTAGAGCTCCTGTTGTCGTGGCGATCTAATGAGCTGTCCGAGACCCTTCCCGCCTTTTCGATCGGCTTCCCGCCGAAACGGGCGATTTGGGAGCCTATAAACAGACGAGGGGTTTGTGCACCAAGTGAGTCACCAAGTGAGCCCGCTGAGGGGGGGGGGGGGGGGATCACTGTTGGTCGTGTAGGATCTTAGCTCTTGTGTGAGTTTGACTTACAAGGCGGGAGTACCATAACTATTGGGGGGGGAAAAGAGTAGAGGGTTCCTGTGTCCTTAAATGTCCTTGGAAATCCATAGATGTGATTTGTGGCCTAGAAAGTAATGGGAAAAGTTTGGAAATGGGTGAAGTATCCCCCCTTATCCCAGGCCGGCTGAATGGCTTGTCCTGGTGAGGCAGTGTGCCTGTGGGGAAGGGGGGGGGGGGGGGGGGGGGGGGGAGTGAGTCCCACGGTGTGGCATTAAATCCAGACCCTGCCCATAATGACTGTCCCACAGCATAGCTGTTCATCACAGTGCCCAGGAGGAGGGAGTGAGTGAGTCTGACCTTAGCCTTTCTTGCTAACTCTAACCATGATGTCACTTCCTGTCAAGTCTTGCAATGTCAGTGTGCTGACGGTGTTGGCCGATGGGACGGCTCACTGGTTTGTGCGTTAATTTCGCGATCAGAAGCCATCAGGAGTGACGTGTGCGCTGTGGCGGACACATTTCGAAAGTGATTTACCTCAAAATGTCTGTCTACATCACCCTGACTTGCACCAAAAAAAAAAAGAAAAAAGAAAATAAAATAATACATCTGTCTTTGAAAAATCATACATTTACCCTTAAAATGTCTCTGAAATGTCACGGATGATGTAAACCTGATCTGAGTGGGACCCCTGACTGAGATTAGACTCCGAAATGATTAGTGGGAGGAAAATGGCAGCTGTTTTATTTTTTTTTTAATTGAGGTAATGCGCATTATCACTGCTAGGCTTGATAATGGGGTGATAGATCGTACGCACACGGAGGCTAGCGTTAACCGTCGCTACCGCGTGGCACAGGGTGCGGACACAGTGCATTGTGGGAAGCGTCACGCCATTACGCATGGCACTGACGTCCCGGTCCGTGTGCGAGCTCAGCTCATTACCATCTTATGTTACCGGCAGGTGTGGAGGGTGCGGGGGGGGTGCGGGGGGGTGTGTGGAGGTTGCGGGGGGGGGGGGGGCGGGTTGGGTGTGCAGGGGCTGGGGGGGGGCTGGGGGTTTCGAGCTGCTACTGCTGTACTCTGCTGAAGGCCACGAGGCTGTAGTCCGCGTTGAATAATGAAGTGATGTCAGATTCGCCCTGGAAACAGGACAAGCCGTTGCCTGTTAATGGCACCAGACGATACAGAACGAGAACCTACGCTGCCTCTGATGGTGTTTCCAAATAAATAAATGAACAGACAGTGTGTGTGTGTGTGTGTGCACGTGTGTGTGTGTGTGTGTGTGTGTGTGTGTGTGTGCAGGTGTGTGTGTCCACTTGTTGTCTCGCCCTGATGTGTGTGATATCTTGTGCGTGACAGTCTGGAGCCGGTTGAGGAGGTTAGCTGTGTAGATAAAGGAGGGGAAAACACCTGGCAACAGTGAGCGTCTGTGTGCGCGTGTGTCTGCGTGTGTGTATGTGCGTGTGTCTGTGTGTGTGTGTCTGTGTGCGCGTGTGTCTGCGCATGTGTCTGTGTGTGTGTCTGTGTGCACGTGTCTGCGTGTATGTGCACATGTATCTGTGTGTGCACGTGCGTGTCTGTGTGTGTGTATAGTGTGTGTGTGTGTGTGTGTGTGTGTGCACCAGATCACACAGTTGTCGCAGCACCTGGCAGAACAGGCTCTCCCAACTAACAGCAGGCTGCAAATTCATATTAGTTTTTTCTTTTTTATTAAAAAAAAAAACCTTGTGTGACCAAGGTCAGATGTGCTTGAGTGTGAAAGGGAAAGAAAAAAACACAGGGAAGGGGGCAGAGAGAGAGAGAGAAAGACAGAGAGAGGAGGTAGATAATGACAGAGAGAGGGGAGGAGATAGAAAGACAGAGTACAGGAGGGTGAAAGAAAGACAGAAAGGAGAGGAGGGAGGGAGAGAGAGAGAGAGAGATGCTGAATACAAATGGGACATAATTCAACTGAAACCATGGCAACGGCGGAACCCGGCGTGGTGCCACCGCCAGCGGTGCCCGAGAGCAGCGGCTGCGGACGCGGCGGCTCGCGGCCGGGGCGATGGGGACGGGCGCGAAAATCCGGACGAAGGGGACATCCCCTCTTACGGTCCGGAAGGGGCTCGCAGACCAAGCCGTGCTTATTTATTAGTTTGGGTTTATTAGCCCCGTCAACGCTGCCAGGGGCACCGCAAGGGATTTTTCGCGCCACGAGAAGATCTCAGGTTGGGCCCCACCACCCACAGGTGCCCCCCATCCCTGCAGAATTACCCCACCACAAATTTTTTTGAGGGCCCCTGTCAGTCAGGGCCCTTGGAATTGTCCTAACTTTACTCCCCCGTACAACGCCCCTGCATGCTACATCTAACGCAACATCTTCACACTCATCTGTTGGTAAATGAGCATGCGTGCTCAGTCAACCTACCCTGTATATTAAAAGGCTCATTAAAATACAAACTTAAAAGCACAAAGTCCTCAGCCTCCCTCTCTTACCTGCTATAGGTTAATGATTACGCACGGCTGCTGTTGTTCGTGATTCTGACGACTTGGCACCCTCCCTGTTCGTTACCTCAAACCGTCACGACTGCACTTCCTGTGCGCCGCTCCGCTGAACGGCTAGCAGTGAACGTTAGAGCGGGTAACAGGAAGTGGGAGGCGGCCCTGTCCGACCTGACGGGAAATCGTGAGGAAGGAGGCACGCGATGTCGCCCGGGGGGACGGCTCGCGGCGGAAGCGCTTCGTTACCGAAAAAAAGCCTCGATCGCCCGCTCGCCGTCGAACGCTCTTCGTTTCAGGGGCTGTTCGTCCGGCCGGGTCTCCCCCCAGAGCTCACGAGTGGCGGTCAGACCCCACCCCCCTCTCTCCCGTGCGGGACCCCCCCCCTCCCGTGCGGGACCCCCCTCTCTCCCGTTCGGGGGGGCAGGTTTCGCTGGAGTCGGCCGTAATGGACGCCGATGCCCTTGAACGTCCTCCGTCTCCGAGCTGCGAGCGATACGCTGAGGGACGCGCCGCTAACGATGAACTCCGCCGCCGCGCGCTAATCAGGGGGTCTGACTGATTTCAGTTACGCCCCGGGGGAGCGGAGCCGGGTGTGTGTGTGCGTGTGTGTGTGTGTGTGTGAGAGCAAGAGTGTGTGTGTGCGTGTGCGTGTGTGTGAGAGCAAGAGTGTGTGTGTGCGTGAGTGTGTGTGTGTGTGTAGGTGTGTGCGTGTGTGAGTGTGTGTGAGTGAGTGTGTGTGTGTGTGAGTGAGTGTGTGAGAGCAAGAGTGTGTGTGTGTGTGTGTGTGTGTGAGTGTGTATGTGAGTGTGTGTGTGTGAGTGTTTGTGTGAGTGTGTGTGTGTAGGTGTGTGTGTGTGAGTGGGTGTGTGTGAGTGGGTGGGTGCGAGTGTGTGTGTGTGTGTGTGTGTGTAAGTGGGTGGGTGTGTTTGTGTGTGAGAGATAGAGCAAGAGTATGTGTGTGTGTATTTGTGTGTTTATGTACATATGTGTGTGTGAATATGTATGTGTGTATATGTAAGTGTATGTATGTCTATGTGTGTATACGTGGGCGCACGTGTGCGTGTCTGTGTGTGTATTTATATGTGTGGGGGAGGGCAGGTTGTTGTGGCACGTAATGCAACTATTTTTACACACGTCAAAAATGCCTATATGCTTTCAAGATGCATCGTGGGAAATAGCCAATACCCTCCCCCACACACACACACGCACACGCACAGCACAGAAAAGATAGGGACCTCTAACATACACGAGACACCACCCGCGTCGTTGCGATCTCATGCAGTTTTTTTGCCTTAAACTCAGCACCACCTCTGACCAACCCCCAAGCCCATGGCACCGGTAATGAGCTGAATTATAAATAACATTAAAAGGATGTGGGACCAAACCAGGATATCTTGGTGATTTTCGCAACTTCCTTCCTCCTATGCAATGTAGCATTCCACTGAAGCAGTGTGGCTGTGTGTGTGTGTGTGTGTTATGCGTTGCTAAGGGTCATCCTCATCGCTATGGTATCTGACTCATCATCAGTGTCTTCCCTGTCAAGGTGTTGCCATGGCGAGAGAGCAGCAAGCATGTTCTCGGTGAGAATCCCATTAATTCTGTGTCTGTGGCTTTAGGACAGCATCATTTACAGGTGGTGAATGTATCTGCCATTTTCACACTGATATCAGGAACTATCAATTATTTAATTCATCCATCCATCTATCCATCCATTATCTGTATCCTGGTCAGGGTCGCCAAGGTTGCTGGAGCTTATCCCAGCGTGCATTGGGTGAAAGGCAGAAATACACCCTGGACTGGCCGCCAATCTATCGCAGGCACATACACCATTCACACACAGTCATACTTATTGGCAATTTAGTCCCCAATTAGTCCACCTGCATGTCTTTGGACTGTGGAAGGAAACTGGCTTGCATGTGTGTGTATATGTTTGTGTGTGTGTGTGTGTGTATGCGTGTGTGTGTGTGTGTGTGTGCAAAAGGATGGAAATGTCCTTGCAGGAGAAGACTGCTGTCATCTCAATTTAGGCCGTGGCCTTGTTGGCAACTAACGTGTCATCCATGAGAAAATAATATGACCTCAGGGCCTGATGTCAGAAGAAATGATTAGTAAACCTTGCGATTCCTGTGTTCTGGCCATTCTTGTGTGACTGTACACGTCTTGAGTCGCAGAACATTTTGTGTAGACTTACATTTTTTATTGATCCCTGAATTTTTAGTGCCCTACAGGCAGTTTGAAAGTATAAAATGCTGTTTTGTGGTGACACAATTTTTTTTATTTTTCAATAGCAATGGTAATTCTAAAAACATATTAAAGGGTTTTGCAGTGATTCACAATCACTGTATATGCACGCACATATATGGAACGTGTGTGTAGTGTGTGTGTGTGTGTGTGTGCGTGGGTGTGTGAGTGTGAGTGAGTGTGAGATGCCACTATATAATATTTACCGGTCCATATGCCTTCTTTTGTCTTTTCTAGTAATGCATGAAAAATATTACTTTTACGCGAGGGGATCACGGGCTCCCATGATCTCACCCTAAATTGTGCCTGTGCAGCGCCTGCATTAAGCTGATTTAGCTCGCTGACTCACGGCAAACTTCATTTGTCACCTCTCCGTGACAGAGCGCTGGGATACGTACATTTACTCTAATTTTGTTAAGGTCTCGCCGTGACGTATTTCACCGTTCTGTGCGTAAGTGCAATCCGTGCTTAGAGGGGCTAGCTATAAACGGTCGACTTGTGATTAAATTATAGTGGCTGTACCGTTGAACTTACAGGGGATTATTTTGACCTGCTGTAATAGACCTTTCCTGGATTGTGTGGAAGACTGCTCTCGTTTGATACGAAATAACTGTACAGTGTTTCTATTTTTGTTTATCGTTAAGGTGCGAAGTCTTTATACATTCTGCACATTATTAGTGCGGATGCATTTCTAACACACATCAACAGCTGAGGCCCGAGGAGGGTCCACGGCTGGCCTTATTAAATTATCGCCTTGCCGGTGTCACAGAAGGTCACTTAACTTAACAGCTCGAATAACCCCCTGTAACGGCTCGAATAGCCAGCCGCCGAGTGCGAATCGGCAGAACTCTAGCGATGATTATCTGTGGTTTTGCTGCGCTTGATAAATTCTGTTTCCATGGCATTACCTCTTCTGCAGGGCGTGAGGAAACGTTATGTTCTCTCCACACCATGCCGCATTAAAAAAATCTTTTTTTTATTTATTCATTTTTATAATTTGGCGCCGTACACACCGTACCCAATGTGTCGAACCGTCAAATGACGTCATCCCCGCGGCGGCGAACAGAAAGCCTCAGCTGCGGAGACTCATCGTACAGGAAGATTTTTCCCCCCCCCCCCCCCCCCCCCCCCCCCCCGAAATCCCGGGGGACCGCGACGTTTCAACGGAGCTGGTCCCCGTGGCCCCTGAACGGATCGCGCGCGTCCCTCAGACGACCGCGGCGGTGACGGCGACGGAGACGGAACGCGAGGAGGCAGATGGTCTCGTTTCGTTCCGTCCGATCGCCGGGGGCGCGAGCGGGCTGAGTCACGGACGCCCACCCTTCCCCCGGCCGCCCGCCCGCGCGCCGCGTGGCCTCGGCGTGGGCCGCGCGCCCCGAGGAGATGACGCACGGGGCGCCCACGTGCGTGAGACGGCCCTGGGTGAGAAGGCCCTGTCCGGGGGGAGAGCCATCTCTCCGGACGCTCTCCGGGCGCAGGCTGACTTTCTCCTCGCGCATCAGAGTGTGTGGCACGGTAAGAAATCACCAGTCAGGAAAGTCAGCGCCGGTTCACTGCGTGACTGCATTCCCCCCCCCCCCCCCCTTCCACACACACACACACACACACACACACGTGCACGCACACACACATTCTGTTCTCTCTCCTTCTCTCTCTGATTCACATTCAAAATTGAGAGTGGATGTTGATTGAACGATGATACTCGCTAATAATATATTAATGCATGTCTGGGCACACGCGCTGGTGATGTGTTTTTTTAATGCACGTATGGTGTGAAACCGTTATTTAATAATAAGCTACAGTAAATATTCGCAGGGGATCACAGCTGCATAATTCATTTTCTCAGCAGATTATGCGGGTCAAGCATGTACGCTTATATATCGTGTTGTACGGTGGGGTACCGGCTGTAGCTCTTCTTGCCGAAAGGTTCGGCGACGGTGCCCCCATTCAGAGACTGAGCGAGCAGCCTTGCGGGTAAAAACCCAATTCCCGTACCGATATGCTACGCTGTAATGATTGACATTACTGACAAAAATCTGCGTTGAATCTGAATTTCAGTCAGCCATGTCAGGTCAGAAGCAGATTTGTGTTGTTGTAAGATTTCATCGTCCCTTTGCTGAAATTGTCAGTGCATTTCAGCAGTTATCTCTTGTCCAGAGTATCTCTTGACACAGGTTACATTTTTACATTCAATCCATTTATACATCTTCATTTTTTTTCCTGAACAAATTTGGGGGATAGTATCTTGGTTATGGGCACAGTGGTACATCTGTGACACACTTTCCAAATTTACAGGATCTCACTGCACGCCTCTCTCAAAAGCGAGTGACATGCTGTCGTTGATGAAGCATGTCTGCAGTAGGCCAAGATGTCCTTTTGGAGTTTTAATTAAGCGCTATGAATTTTTAATGACACATTTTGTATTTTGACCTCGCCTGACTGTACACCGGCTCGGAAATGTCACATTAGCCATTATGCTGCACCTTCATCATCATCAAAATCATCATCATTGCTGTGTTTTGGCGCAAATAAACAAGGAAAGGAAATAATCTCACAACGTGACTTCTACTTTGACCGATTCAAAATGAGCAGGACAGGAAAATTAGAAGTGCAATATTGTCAGACCTCCTGTATTCTAAAACAAAACAAAAACATGTGTGTGAGGACTACCTATAAAATGTGTGGAAAAAATATTCTCTCTGTAATAGAGCTTCAGCTTGGAGGACAAATCACCACTTCGGTTCCCCGAATTCCAACTGGGTGCAGTTGCCCCCTTCTCCAGCAGGTGATGCTGTTACAGTGGTTTTCTATGGAGAAGTAATTACTCAGCAGGTTGTTGGAGGTATTAGGTTGATGGGAGTAATTTCTTTCGATTATTTGCTGTGATGAAAAGCACATATAGTTTTTTATGTTACACGCGAAGGACCAGTAAAATGTGTTTCTTCAAAAGGGATCAGGAAGAATTTGGCTGCCGTTAAGACAAATGCAACAATGAGAGAAGCAACATGACATTTAATCAGGCGCTGCTTGTCTTTCACTTCTCAGATTTGTGTAACAGATATCGTTCTGCTTGTTTATTGTTGTTGCTGACCTGGTTTCGTTTCGCACCTATCCTGTAATTTTCAGCTATTTCCGTAAAAGCTCAGAGTCAGCTTTCCATGGGATGGGTCCGCTACTTTAAAAAACCCCGCCCCCCCCATTAAAAAAAGGGCATGAGAGCTGAGCCTGCACTTATATCTCCTGCGTCACCATCCAGAAATAACCCCCCCGTCACATCATTGTGATGATGAAAGCATCACCTTCTCCACTCACTCTAAGACCAAAGCCTATCATTTAACGTGGAGAAACTTGGGCCTGTAGGCCTGCTGACAACGTGTGTCAAACCAGCAGTGCTGATCCAGGATCAGTTCTGAGTGTTTAGCTCATAATGGATAAGCTGATGGTATAGCCTGGTTTGTCCTGCGGGGCGAGGGGGGGGGTATTTCATGAAGCAGGATTACCGAGGTAGCTAGATAACTGCACTGAGTAAAACCCAGAAACCCTCACAAATATGGAACATGGACTGAAGTGGAAAGAGCTGTTCAGGGTTTCACTCAGAGCGGTTATTCATCTGACTCAGTAATCCTGCTTTGTGATGCAGGCCCCAGGTCAACAAGCCAATCGGCTGCCTGGAATTGGGAAAGAAAATGCACCTTGACCAGTAGGGGGCGCCATGTTGCCTCTCCCCAGGATTGATCCGAGAACAGCGAACAGTGGCCTGAGTCAAGTGTTCAAAAAAAAAAAAACGGGGGGGAAAAGTGGTTATTTGGTGTAATAACACAGCTGTGTTTCCCAGCACTGCAACGGCCGTCTGACGTCCACCCTCCGGGGAAGTTGCTGCATGTCAGGGTGTGGTTACGAGTGTGGATCCGCCCTGGATCGTCATAACAAAAACATGCAAGTCAGTGGAAGGAAGGACCAAACATGCATCCATCAAAAAATACACACACCATATATGGTCAAATATAATGTCAGATATATAAGGCGTTTATCACTTAACACACGTCTTAAAACATGCCATATTGAAATTTTAAAAAATTGGCTACCGCATGGGCATAATTGTATGAATATACATATTGTGGAATACATTGCAAAATCTGTATGTGTAATTATATTATGTAAAATTAGTATATGCTTTTAAAGAAATAGTGTAAAATGATATATGGAAGGGGAAACGATTACTGCGCTGCGTAATGCGAGCAGCTCATTTTGGCATTTTAAGGTATGTTATTACGGGTCCATTCATTTGACTTCTAAAATTAACTTTTTAAACGGAACTATTGGTGGTGTCAGCCAGACATGTAATTCTGCTGAGAGAGAGAGAGAGAGAGAGAGTGAGAGAAATAGAGAGGGAGAGGGAAAAAGAGTGAGAGAGAGTGTGTGTGTCAGAGAGAGTGAGAGAGAAGTGCACTAGGCACGATTCCCGCAATCGGTCTCATACCTTTTATTTCATTTCATGGTGGGCCTTAAATGTCATGCCATTTGTCGTTTTAGAAAAAAAAAGTAAATAATTTTAGCAAAGATTAAGTTTTCAAGGACAAGCGGGCTAAATTAGGCGCTATGCACTGTATCTTAAATGCAATTAATTTCATCTGGCCAGGGCACCACGGGGATATCAAGAGGTCTTAATTATTTTATGGTGTGCAAGGAATGTGATCTTCTTCCTCGTTTAAACACTGTGAGCCTGGGAACGCTCCGGAAAATATATTTTCAAAAAAAAAAAAAAAAAAAAAGATAAAAAAACAAGAGCAAAGTTCATTGATTGATCATTTATCTTCTCTTGTGATAAAGAAAGTACAGATAAGGAAGGTATTTAAACCCTTATTTATCAGGATTAAGCACATACCTCAATACAAAAGGGTGAGAGCCTGTAGGGGGAGAGGAACTCCTTTTACAATCCAGACAAAACCAGGGCATGTGTTCATAAAGTATCTTGGAGCATGAGTTTGGTCCTTAAAGGCATACAATGCAGGATTTTTTTAGCCATGCTGTGGTCCTGTGTACAGCCTCCACTCTTCTGGGAAGGTTTTACACTGGATGTTGGAGCGTAGCTGCAGGGATTTGCTTCCATTCACCCAGAAGAGCATTAGTGAGGTTGGGCACTGATTGGGCGATTAGGCCTGGCTCACAGTTGGCTTTCCAATTGATTCCAAAGGTGTGGATGGGGTTGAGGTCAGGGCTCTGTGCTGGCCAGTTAAGTGCTTCCACACCGGTCTCGACAAAACCATTTCTATATGGACTGGCTGTGTGCCCAGGGCATTGTCATACGGACACAGGGAAGGGCCTTCCTCAAACTTTTCCCACTAAGTTTAAGATTTTGCATTACGATTTGCCTCCACTGGAACTGAGGGGCCTAGCCCAAACCACGAAAAACATCCCCAGACCATAGGGTGTCCACATACTTTTGTTCATATAGTGCATATGTTTTATGACTATCACTGTCTGCAACAAATACATATTTCAGTTCCTTTCTCAAAACGTAAATGAAAATATAAAATAAAATTTCATTCCACTGCATTCATTTAGCAATGTGTGTTATCCGGTGACGTCCAACGCACGGGAACATAACCAAATTCGCCGGAGTTGTACCGTACAAGTCGAGTTCGCACGGAAAAACACCGCAGTCTCCGCCAGACCTTCGTCCTACCCTGGCGCCCGCACGCACGCGCTCAGACGGCCTCATCCGCGTCAGCGGTGTCCCGTTCCGGTTTCAACATGCCCTGGAACAAGATGAACGGACCCCCCCCCCCCCCCCCCCCGCCCCCCCTCGCCCCACATACCTGGGTCTCTGCTGCGGCTCCCGTTTCTGTTACTAGGTTACAGCGGCGGCGGCTGGCGGTTAGACGGCTTGTGTGTGCGTGTGTGTGTGTGTATGCGTGTGTGCGCATGTGTGTGTGTGTGTGCGTGTGTGTGTGCGCGTATGTGTGTATGCGTGTGTGCGCATGTGTGTGTGCGTGTGCGCATGTGTGTGTGTGCGTGCGTGTGCGTGTGTGCGCATGTGTGTGTGTATGCGTGCGCGTGTGTGTGCGTGCGTGCATGCATGTGTACGTGTGTGTGTGGCGGCGGGCGGTTAGACGGCTTGTGCGTGTGCACGCACGCGTGTGTGTGTGTGCGTGTGTGTATGCGTGCGCGTGTGTGTGCATGCGTGTACGTGTGTGCGCATGTGTGTGTGTGCGTGCGTGTGCGCGCATGTGTGCGTGCGTGCGTGCGTGTGTATGCGTGCGCGTGTGTGCGTGTGTGCACATGTGTGTGCGTGCGTGCGTGTGCGTGCGTGTGTGCGCATGTGTGCGTGTGCGTGTGTGTGGCGGCAGGCGGTTAGACGGCGTGTGTGTGTGTGTGTGTGTGTGTGCGTGCGCGTGCGCGTGTGTGTGGAGGCGGGCGGAGGGGATCCGGTGTTGTTAGCTGTTTGTCGGGGTGACGCTGAAAGAGCACCTCTCCTTTGATATTGAAACGCGCTGCCCTTTTAACAGCTGCCAGTGATCACACAGAAGCTCTTCCAGTGAAAATAAGATGCGCCGGTCAACCTTTCTGTGTCAGATGGGGTGAATAATGGCGGCTGATTCCCCTTTTGACGACAGGTAATTTCAGAGTCACTAAGTGCCGATGCCTGGTAGAAACGCCGTAAGGACAAGAAGAGGAAGAGGGCTGCAGAGGTGGGAACAACGATCTTATTTTTAAACGGCCAAAGAAATCTAGCTGGGTAGAGAGAGACACAAGCAGATGACTCACACCCAGGGGCACCACCAGGGATTTTGGGCCCCGTGAAGAAAAAGCTCTCACATTGGGCCCCACCACCCCTTATTTGAGGGCCCCTTGTCAATCAGGGCCTCCGGAATCATCCTAAATCCACCCCACCCATTATGGTGCCCCTGCTCACACCATACTGATCAAAGAACCGCTTTTCCTCCCGCCCGTATCCTAACCTTATCCACCACGAGTTTTAAAGGCAAAGCTGATTGTAATTCGGGGCTCGTATTCATTCAGGTTCCCAGCGTAAGGGCCTCTAATCTGGGATCAGGTTTCTCCCGTCCGTGCGCTAACCGCGCCCATTATGAGCTAACGGGGTTAAACTGATCCCAGAACAGCGCTCTCTCTCTCTCTCTCTCTCTCTCTCTCTCAGAAGCGCGACTCATTAAGAGGTTCTGAGTGTAACCGGAGAGAGAGAGAGAGAGAGAGAGAGAGAGAGAGACGTTCGTCTGCTGCTTTCAGGGGTGTGAAAATTGGGCCCCGGATGGCCGCAGTGTCTGAGGGCTTCTGTTGTTTCCCTTTCACTCACAGTGGCCAATTAAGGCCTTGGAGAAAAAGGGTTGTTTGTACTTTGGAGCCCCTTAACTTAAATGACTCATTTAAGTACTGAAACAGATGGGGGGGGGGGGGGGGGGGGGGGGGTGGGGGGGGGGGGGGGGGGGGGGGGGGGAGTGGGGACAGATGACACTGTAGCTCACAGGACAGTAGTCTGACCCTCTGCTCAGGCACAAGGGGTTGGCGGGGGATGGGGGGTATTTGGCACAAGCTGTGTGCTGTGTGGCAAATATGGGAGGGGTTCTTGAAGATGGTTAGCATCAATGCTGCCCCGATTTCAGCCCTATCTGCCCCGATTTGCCCCCACCGCCACCCCCTCAGGCATCTTACCTTCAGGCCAACAGCCCACGTCATACCCAGGAATGGGCCCACATTTAACCCTGTTTAAAAACCCCCACCCCCCCCCCCCCCACCAAAAAAAGATGCACGTATTGCACTACAATCAAAATGCCGGCTGTGTAAGTCACTTTGCAGGTGGCACAGAGGAATAAAGCAAGGAAACAAACAAGCAAAAAAAACAACAACATAAAAGAGCAGAGTACCTGTGCTGCATGTGAAATACATACACAAATATATAGTTTTATATGTATATATTTCTTTATCCTGCCCATCCTCGATCGCACCCCTAGTTCAGTGGAGGAGCAGAGGGAGCGCCAGGCTACATTGGGGATACCCCAGTTGCACGGCTCGCATTTCAGACAGCAGAAATGAAGTTGCTGGGGGGATGCTAGCGGAATGCTAACGGGCACTAGCTTTTCTTCTCAGCTCCGGGCTTTGCTTGAATCTCTGTTGTTATTGTTTTTTATTCCCTTCGATGTACACCCCCCCCCCCCCACCCCGCCTGCTTTTGAACTGTGGTTTCTGTTGCCTGTGAGGAACACCTCACCTCACGGAAACCTCAAAAGAACAGACCTTTGGAATTCGGAATGGGAACACGCAGATCCCCTTGGTGGAAAGGGGTGTGCTAAAAAACTCGAATTCTCTGACAAATAAAACCCCCCGAGAAATCTCAACATGTCATCTCAATGTTTTGTTTTTAAAAAATCAAACTCATGACTTGTTTTTCATTGTTCCTTTAGGTAACTCAGTATCACACACTGAGATAATAAACCTCTTTTCCAAAACAAACCCCAATATGAAAATGGATGGAGAATTTGGCCACACGTCTTGACTTTCAAGCCTTTTATCAGATAAGCAACGCTCTGTGACAGGTCTTGAGGGTGACAGGATCTCAACAACTTTGAGATCACATCAGACTATAAAGAGTGTGACTATGCTCAGAAAAAAACCCAAAAAAACAATGAAAACCACACTGCTGTAAAGGATACATGTAAAATGCAAAAGAAATGCAGTCTCTTCTACAAAGACATGCACAACAAAACCAAACACACATGCAAATGCAAAAAGGCTCATGCACAGAAACACATATGAATGCACACGCATGAATGCTCAAACACACAGACACACAGGCAGGAAATTAAATGAGACTAGATTTAAAAAAACACGATGAAGCTGAGAAGAAGTGTGTTAAAAAAACAGCCTTCCGACACAAATGCTGCAGTAACAAGCGAGTCATTGAAGTTTAATCACAGATGCTTTGGGCCCTGGGGAATACCAAGAAATAAAAACACCACCAACTGCTCCAGGTTCATTCCGGATGGTTCTCTGCACGCACTCTCACAATGTTGTCACATCAGTGTGAGGTCAGCACCACAGCGTTACAGATGTAGTCAAATAAAAAATAAATGGAAACAGCCATACGCACCAGCTTTCAAAGCTTACGCCTGCAGACACACACACACACACACACACACAAATGCATGCACACACAGACACACACACACAACACTGTCCTCAGAACACAAAACAAAGTCCTCACAACACTGCCGTAATGTTCTCACATCAGCATGAGATCAGCGCCACAACATCATAGGCATAAAAAATGCACGGGCCTTTTATTGGCTGTTTTATTTTATTTTACAACACAGGTTTGAGGTTATTATCAAGGGTCAAAGATCCTTATGGTCAATAAAACCTATTTCCTTTTGAGACCAGAATGTGTACAGTGATATCAACAAACACACCTTCATCCGTCCACGGTTTCCTCTGCCTTCCGAAAATGAACAAGACCGGAAAACAGTTTTAAAAAAATGATGTCTGACAACAATTCTGTTAATAATTGGCTAGAAGAATACCAATAAAAATAAAAAACCGGTCATATAATTTGTCTGGGGCAACAAGCCACTTATTCTATATAACATAACAAAACACTTTTTTTCGTTGTAGCACTGTTATTAACCTGTAAAATAACAGCACACTATTCCAGATCCCGTGTTGTCGATTGTGAACACGTGTAGCATGTTGTCTGAAACGAAGCCTTGAATAGTAGTGCATTGTCTTGTACAACAGCTTGTGGGAAAGCACTGTCATGACACTGGTCAAGTGAGCATTCCATTGTCACGACAGTTCAAGTGAGCGTTCCACTGTCATGACATAGGTCAAGTGGGATTTCTACTGTCGTAACATAAGTTCAATTCAGTGCTACATACCAATTTAACATTAATTTGCTTGCTTTACTCACAACAATGAATATAGTTTTTTAAAATTTATTTTAAAACACAGAATAGAAGCAGAACCATTGACTGAGCCCATCTGTTTCAAAAACAGGAAGAGCCCGGCAGATTGTATTGGAGATATCGCATAACATTCTCACATTCCTCCAGTGGGAATTTCATGTATTCATGAATCAGGAACCAAGATTATAGGGGTTCCAACAACAAACAGCACAGTTCTGAGACATCAGTCTTTGTCATTTTCAAGTCCCAGAACACTGCCCATAACATTATATCATAACATTTTTTTTTCATTGCATCAGTGTTCGTTTTAACTGAGCAACGGCAATCAATTTAGCGAGAGCTAAAGAAAAACCACTAGATCACAAAATTTAATAAAACTGGAGCAGCTACATCTAATCTGTGAGAGAAAATAGTATTTAAAAAAAAATACTATTCTTTGGTCTAGGGGTTTAATCTGGAGGTTTCAACTCCTGTCGAATTGGTTTCAATTGCCCCATTATGTTTAAAAATACAATGTCAGATGTTTAATCTGTTGCATATCCAGGAGAAAATGTATCAGAAAATATTTAAATGTTAATAACTCATTTTCCACCAAGATAGCAGACAGGACCCTATAATACCAAACTCTGGGCATGTTTGCTGTGGAGAATAACATGGAATATTACTATAGACTGTTACACATAAAGAGTATGTTTTTTTTCCTCACGCAATTCCCTGCTCATCACACCTAATCACAAGCAACTCCAGACACTGCCATTCTTTGAGAACGGGTGGTTCTGTGCTTTACTGCAGCAACGCAAAACCCCTTACAGGATACACACTGTACCAGTCATTTTCTACCACCTCCCCACGGCACAGGACAAACCCAGGGAGGGTAGCCCAAAAAATATGCAGAAAGTTTTGGTGGGAGAAAACTCCTGAATCATGTTAATGACCTTGGCATGTGGCTGCTGCTAATTCAATTTAAAAACATATTTCTTTTTAACCAACGTATGTGCACCTTGGCCCGAGGGGCTCCTCCCTCAACATTCTTGGCACATCTCGGATTCTTCACAGACGCACGGAGGCCACATCACAATGGCTGGATGTGCACCTGATCAGGTTAACCCTTTAAGGGGTGCGAGGTCCACAGGTATGTGATACTGAACATTCTAACGCTGATGTAACAATCACTCCTGGCAGCAGAAAGCAATGGAGTTCTAGAACGATGATGTAGAGCTTTGAAAGAAGTAGAAAAAAACAAAAGCCCAGTGTGGGTGGTTGTGGGGGGTGGTGATGATGTTTTGTTTGAGATTAAGCTCACAAGAGGTAAACAGCTTTATTTTTCTCTCAACCTGTTACTTCACCAGTTGAAGAAGAAAGATCAACGCATACACGCACACACACTCGCAGATTCTTACAAGCACATGCACGGGCACACACACAGACACCCTCCCACACCCAAACACAGATCACACATGTGCATGTACTCCCACACAAACAGGTACCCCCACAGATACCCATGCAAACACAAAAACACACAAACATACTGTAAACCCACAGGCACCCACCAACACTCACACACACACAACTACACAAATATAAAAAAACATGACACCTGCAGACCCGGACACACACTCGTGCAAGAACCACGGGTGAACGTGCGTGCTCGCGCTCACACAACAGTGGACATCTGGGCCAAGAGTGAGGATGTTTCGGTAAATTGATGTGACAACGTGGGGAGCCATACGTGGATTAAGGTCTGTACGTTCTATTATGGAGATAAGAGAGCGGACCAGGCTCCAAGGAGCGCTAACCTTTTTCGCTATGCGAAGAGGTTTGCACTAGATTAGGAAATTAATCCCTCCACAAATGTCCCCGGAGGACTTTTGGTGTCAGTTCGAATTTCTTTCAGTGAGAGGGAAAATCAGTTCAGACAAGGCAACAATGCAGATTTCAGTTTCAGTGTCGTACACTGGCCCTTTGTCCTGACAATGCGGAGACGAGCAGCGTTCTCGCTGTCTCCCCCTTCGTGTATTCCATCTCTGAAACATCTGTGTTATTTAACAAGACCGATCAATGTCCACGTCAACGACTAGATTCTTGTCTGTTGTGGCCTCGTGCACTTGTATCCACTCAGCATTTCCTTGTGTTGTTTATGCCGTGAACACACATTGCATTTCCTTCTTTGAAGGGCGATTAAATTGAAATCTTGAATATGTCACTGAGATCATGAATTAATTATTAAACTCGCAAGGGCCTCAAATGACACGTTGCGCTCCCGTGTCCTTACGGTGAAACCAACATTCTAAAAAGTAAATATCCTTTCTCTGAATTGAAATAATATGGTTCAGTAAATTGACATAAACAAAATTAATTGCATCTGGGTTGCACGTGTGAGCGCGTTCGCTACGTCATCGACATCTTCTCAAGGAACTGTCCTTCAAGACAATAACTCACGGTTTCGAAGAAAAGTTCTTACTCGGGGGGCGGGGGCGAAACTGCTATTGTTCCTAGTTTGAGTCTCTAACAGTGTGTTTGTGTAAAATACAACCCCTATAACCCCCCCCCCCCCCCCCCACACACACACACACACACATATATATATATATATATATATATATATATATATATATATATATATATATATATATATATATATATTGCATGCAATTTGGTCCAGTCTCCATAGGTTGAAGGTTTCTCCAGTTAAAATATTAACACAAAACAAAGCTTGTTCTCTGTGTTCGGACACGAAGTAAACCGACAACTCTCCTCCCCTTCCTTCACTCGTATGGAGGCGTATGCATTTACATACCAAATCACACGGCGTGTTTTTTTCGTGGAACTGGCCACGGCTTTCCCGTTCATTTTTTATTTATTTATTTTCATTCGAGCTGCCGCCATGTTGTTCTGAAGCAGGATGACAGCAGGACGGCGCAGAAAAGGGAGACGGAACTAATACGCCAGTAAACGCAGAATAAACTCAGTTTTTGAGGACACGGGACATTATTATTGAGACGGACAAACCGAACAGTAGATAGCCTACGCCTTTGTTGTTTTCGCATTTCCAATTAAACCGAGGATTTAAAGTGTAGCTAGCCCTCCGATTTCCTGGATATTCTTTATTTCGTTTTCCTATGGCGTAGGGTTTTTAAAAGACTGTATTATTCTTTTCTGGGGGTGGGAGGGGGGCCTTCCAGTAAAATAAAGGATACCGATTGTTATAACCGAATTACCGAACTCAGAAAGCCGACTAAATGTGTAATACAAGACTAGTTACATTTCTGACATTCGAATAGCTACCTCGTTCGGCTTCGTCCCGCTGGCTAAAGGAGTTTCAGAACCACCGCCATACCGTCTTTTGGATGCCTAAGTTGTGATTTTCAAAGTAGGCTAATTCCGCGAGTGTTTTTTAAAAGGAAAAGACGGGGAAAATATTCGTCGTTTTCACCTGGAAGGTCGCGCGCAAAAGGAGCCTACTGAAAATGACGGGCAGTGTTCCGGCAGACATGGTAAGAATCGCACTTCAAGTTTTCGTATTTGATTTTAATAGGCTGTCCAGCGATTCCTTTACACTGTTTTCTCCCTCTCCTTCCCTTCGTCTTCTACAGAAACATACAAATCTTGTAACAAACACAAGAATTGGTGTTTTAGTTAAAAAAAAACCCAACGCTTAGTACACAGACGGTGCCGCAGAACAAATGTGGGAATTAGAGTCACCAGTGTTGTTTGTTGAAGTTTTTTGAAGAGTCCTAACTGATGCGGTAATCGTGTGTCTTTATTATGCGACATTTCACCGTGGTTCAGCAAACGCTAAAGCATATGTGAAATTGTTCTACATCGGCTGAGGAAATGGACGTATTTCTTTTGCACAGTGGCAGACTGCTGAATCCTGCCTGCTCAACAGGGTCATAACCCAGTATGATTTATGCAGATTCAGCTCGGTATTTTAATGTTTGTTCTGGCTGAAATAATCTCAGAACATTACAGGACGCACCAGGACAGAACAGTTTCCATGTAGCCCATTCTCTTCGAACTGGACGTATCGCTGCCTCAGGCTAATCTTGTTTACGTGAATGTGTCATGTTTCATAGTCAGAAATGAACACAATGTTGATTAAAACATTATAGAGCCATTCCTTTTAACCCACTACTAGTTTTCAGGTTAGATTATCTCCGTGTCGCGGCAACGTTAATGTACACGGTGTGCTGTTCAAACAGATCAACTCGTATTTTATGGGCAACATTTGTTCAGATATTCAATAACTTTTATCTGGGAACTTTGTAGCTCATAATACAAATTTGAAGACGAGATGCTGATCATTTCCCCCTATATAACCAGATTGTTGACCCCCCCCCCCCCCCCAAAAAAAAAAAAAAAAAAAAAAAAAGAAAACACTAGATAAATGGTTGTTTGTAGGAACGTTGTGTTCGTGACCTTTGCGTAGCCGGCTACCGCATAGACAGTTCTGTGTCTATATCGAAGATGTAGCCACAACAAATTTAGATTGCGATTAGGGCTCGCATACAGAGACGCCGTTCTTGCGTGACGGGTTTTCTTTGCTCTCTCTGTCGCTTGGTTGTTCACGCGGACAACTGGCTCGGTGAAGTGCGTTATAGTTATGGAGTTACGAAAGTGGCCTACACAGTGGGAAGGTGTGAAACTGCGATTACGTGGACGCGTGTACTAAGCCCAATGTACCGTTAAAGCCGTTCTTCATTGGGACAAAAAAAAGAACTTTTGACTTGTCATTTAGTTAATTAGTAGACCCGATGTTCTTGGCATAGCCTACCAGTCGTGTTATTTTTGATTGTTCTAATTTTACCTGCCAAAACCGCCGTTGAAATCGTGATCTGATTTGCATGGGGGATCCTGACATAAAGCACAAAGTTTATAAAGTCAACAATCAAAATGACAATAATATAATTAGGTGACAGGCTACAGACATTGTAACCATTGACTAAAGTACATGACTGTGTGGTGCTTGGCATAAAAAGGCTAAGTATTTCCTGCCATAATATCTTGGTGTGTTACTGTTTAGGGTAGTTAAATGCCAGCCGTAAATGATTAGTTTGCTTAATATGGTCGATGTGTCAGCAACTTGAGACCGGCAGTGTCAAGTATGGTAATTTACAATTTAATTGTAGCCTAGAATCTGCAACTGAGTTGAAATATTGCAGTAACACGGCCACTGGGCTTGGCCGTGGTGAAACGGATCTGACGCTTGCGAGAGCACTTGACTGTACAAAGAACCAAAATCCTGGGTGATTATCTTGGCCAACTGAACGAAGTGCTTTAGTTAATCTAGCCTAGCCCGACCAGGGAGCAGGCAGAATAAAGTCGAGCTCCCAGGTCTCAATTGAGTCTCGAGCCTAGCTCAGAGCAAAGCATTATGTCGCGATGAAACCGTTTTACAGAGAGACCAGTGTGAAAAAAAACTCAGTCTCAGAACATCTGACGTCGGCGCCCGCCATTGCAGGCGATTCAAATTGTCTAATTGCGCGTGTCAAATTCCAGAACGTTGCATGGAGTTGCCGGTTGTTGCTTATCTCGTCGCAAATCTTTGGCCAGAACCAGGCCCGAAAGAAAAGTACAACAGCAAAAACAACACGAAGACTGAACGAAACCTTGCCTCAGAGCTAAGATATCCATGCTGAGGCCAAGGTGGTGCCTGGAAAACACACCCATAGATTTATTTTCGGATTTACAGTTAGGCTGGTTCTCTTCCTCCTTTCTCACTTCCTGTCTACAGCGGGTGGGGGGGAAACCAAGGAAGTGTTTTGAAGGGATACTAGGACTAGTTCACCTCCAGAAGTGGCAGCCGATCATTGCGGCCTCTCGTTCTGCGGTGAACGAGGTGGATGAGTCTCTGTGTTAATGGCAGGTGCCAGTCAAGAGAAATGAAGGGTTGCAGTCTGCATTCGGAATCCCGTTGGGCCTCGACTGCCAAGGGGGGAGCAGCCTCGAGGTCGGCATCGCCATGATTTGGTTTCACCCCAGAGAATACGCTGCCTTCAGCTCAAGTACTGAAAATGGAACGAGACAAGATTTTTTGGGCCTTTTCCCAAATTTGCTGACGCTGTCGAAATCGGAGCGGGACGCTGCTCCGAGGGGGGAATATTCTCCGCTCCCTTAAACTTTCAATTTAAAGATGAATGTCCGACGGAAACAGAAATCTCAAGGGGTTTTTGTCCGTGGACAAAAAAAAAAAAAAATGACAGCCAAGATGGATGCAATTCAAGATTAAATATATAACAAAGCCCTTCTATTAAGATAAGCCCTCCTTTTTTTTAATAAATCCACTTAGTTATTTAACCATGGAGGTCACGTGTCCCACAGGAGCATGGGATTTTTTTTGGCTAGGGTCTCGGTTATCCCTCTCGCGGCCGGATGCCCTGCGGCGTGAGATATCGCGAAAGCCGAAAAAAAGGAAGTGGGGGAGCAGAGAGGTGAGAAGGCAGGAGCGGGAAAGGAGCCGGGTTCAGTGTGTGGTCTCCACCTGGAAACCGTTGAAGTTTGGGGAGGGGAGGGGAGGGGAGGGGAGGAGGGAAGGGGTCATAGCCCATTGTTCAGGCGTTCCTGCCTTTTACAATGTGTGTGTGTGTGTGTGTGTGTGCGAGAGTGTGACTGTTTCTAGTCAGCCTGAAACTTACTGTCTTATGTCTCTGAGCTGGATGGGGGTTCTGTTACTGTCCCTGTCTGTTGTAAGAGGTGTGTGTGTGTGTGTGTGTGTGTGTGTGTGTGTGTGTGTGTGTGTGTTTCTAGTGGACTACCTGGGACGTCTTGTTCTCTTCATTGTCCACAGAGTTCGTCTTCTGTCGCAGTGTGACCTTTACCCTTGCCCTTTTGCCCACAGGACTTACCGCTGTACTGCCCCCTACGCAGGGAGTCTCTGCCTCTACACATCAAAACAGAGACCAGTGAGGGGGGCGTATGTTCTACCCCAGGTTCCTGAGAACATAGCGCTTGTGCTCTGCCATCCTCTCGGCTCCTGAACTACAGGAGCTTCTGGTTGCTACTGGGTTTCTGGGGCTATATGACAGTACAGAACATAACATAAAATCACACAATGATGGGAACAGGCTGTTCAGCCCGACAATGATCGCTATTTTTCTATCACTAAAGTGTACCTAGGGCTCAGTTTACCTACAAACGGGTTACTGTCTAGCACCGTTTCAAGGCTGGTCTTGAAAGGCCCAGAGAGTTTCTGCCTCTACTACATGACCTGGCAACCTGTTCCACACAGAGACTGCTGTCTTTGTGGAAAGAAATACTTCCTTTTTGTGAAAAACATCTCATGCCAGTGTTGCCCTGGGCGATGCCTCTCGTCGAATCTTCAGAAGATGCGTACCATTGGAATGTTTTGGTTTCCGCGGAGAGGTAATGCTGGGTGTTAAGGACGTGGAGTTGAGGGTCTGTAGAGCCTGTTAGGTTAAGCCCAGCAGCCGTTCTGCGTGGCGCAGGTAATTCATTACACGGGGGTTGAAGTGACAGGCTTCAGGAGTCTGTCTTGGTGGAGGAGGAGGCCAAGATTGCCATCGTGAGTAATGTGACAGGGTGAATGATTTAGTCACAAGTGGAATTGTATTTCACACAACAACAAAAAAGAACCTGTTTGTTGGAAGACGCGTCCAAGGACAGAGCTGTATTGCACGAGTGTTAGCATGAGGGCTCTGTTTTGAAAAGGGGGGGGGGGGGGAATAAAAAATACTTTTGTGCTACCAAGAGCTTGGGCCAAAAGGAAATGGTTTATGATTTTTTAACAGACTTTTAATAGAGAAGTTTCAGACTTCTTTGGAATCAAAACGTACGTGGAACTTGTATTTTCTGTTCTTTTTCTCAGTTTTGTCTGCCCCTCCCAGATCACATAATTTCCATCTTATCTTACTTACTTAGTTCCTGGTTATGTAACCTAGTTACTGCCACCCCCACCCACCGCTTCGCCCCCCCCCCGGTCATGTTACCTAGTTACCTGCCCCCCCCCCCCCACATATGGCAGAGATGTGGGTTTTGTCGATGTAAGTTTGGTGCCTCCTGCTTTGCTGTACTGCGTGCGGCTTTGCATTTCGGTTGCCGTGAGACCTCCCCTGTCATCTGTGGGTTACCCTGCCGGATAAACACCATGGCCCGGGTGGAGGGGGGAGGGGGGGGGGTGGTGTTAAAGGACACTCCCTGGTGGGGAAAGTCCAGTCAAACCTGTTTCGCGGGCGAGGGCGGCGTGTCGTTTTTTCCCTGTGTACACAAAAGCGACGCATAGCTGAATCCGGCTGAACCCGACTGGCCCTGCCCAAGAGCCGAAAGCCGGGAGCCTCACATCTGGGCCTCAAGGCCATCAGCACTGCGGCTGTTCGTTTAAAAAAAAAAAAAAAAACGAATTTAAATTTGAAATATTTATCCCTGATTTTTTTTGTCCTGTTTTTTTTTTCGCGAACTCAAACCCGTCCGCCACCCTTCCTGTCGTCGTCGGGCGGAGGTGGCGGAAAGGTGACTCGGCTGATTCGCGCGGTGACTCACGTTCTCGCTATTTTCCGCGCTGCGGACGCACCGCGGATCGTGCGGCGTCCGTGTCACCGGAGGTCGTGACGAGGTCAGCGTATTCTCGGTTTGTGTGTCCGCGGGTACCTGGTCCAGCCAGGGGGTGCCGGCTGGAGCCATGAGCTGTCGTTGTGGACCTCCGGTCATAGCCGGCAGTGCTGCGACTGGGATTCAAACGCTGTTTGCTTTGGTGCGAACCCCCCTGAGGCCCTGCTGGTGTCCTTTTCAACCGCGTGGTCAGTTGGGTTGATTAATAAATGTCACCGATTGGTCAGAGGCTTCACTCGCCTGCTCTCGCGGGTCTAATCAGTCCCCGATTGGAGGGGAAGAATGAAAACCGGCAGCGCTATTGGCCAGATTTGAGGATCCCAAAGGCTGGGGGAAGGGGCTACACCCTGGTGCTTTCAGGAGCGGCAAAGTTCACCGATGCGGCAGATACACACGTGTGTTCACTGTGTTTTGCGGGGACGCTGCCCGGTCGGTCAGTCAGTCAGCTGGTCGGTGAAACGCTCCAAATGGTTGTTTTTTTTTTTGTGGTTTTTTTCCTCTCGATGCGACAAGAAAACAACAGATTTTACAGCAGCTCGTTCTCAGCTATTGGCTCTGCTCACAGCACGTTGCTGCCTTCCCTCCTCCTCCCAGAATCCTGCCAGTATGGCGAGAGTGGCGGGCAAAAATTGGCGACTTTCTGCCTTTTTTTTTTTTTTTTTTTTTTTTTAATTGCCTTTGCACAGGCTTTCCTCCTCTGACGCCTTTCTGAGGGGATTAGATTAGATTCTGCCCGGTCCCCGGGATGGTTCCTTGGAGCGAGAACGCTCTCTCAGGAAGAGTGGGACGGAAGGGGTTAACCCGCTGAGCGAGAGAGAGAGAGGGCTGGAGAAGGGGAAGTGAGACGACTCACTCAATAAAAGTGCCTTTCAGCCGAACTGGGTGCAATTTATTCGGGTTTGTGCAGTCACCGTTCCCTCCCTGGAGTACCTCTCGCTCGGCGATTACCGTCTGAAAGGACTCCGAGCCGCGCAAGTCTTAATCTGCCACGGTCTTCTCCGTCTCTTTTTTTCCACCAGTCCTCATGTTGCTCTTGTGAGGTTTTAAAAAAAAAAAAAAAAAAAAAAAAAAAAAAAAAAAAAAAACATTTCTTAGCGTCTGCCTGACGGTGAAGCAGTAGTGTGAAGGCTTTGTCTCTCGTTCGGATTGATCTGTGATGTCATCAGCCCTGTTTGGAGGCATGACTGTGCAGAACAGCCAGGCTTGTGGTGTAGGAGGGAGGCCTTCTGTACCAGGATCTTGGGTCCAGAAGTTCAAAATGCCAGATGGGCCACGATTTTCCCTTCCCTTTATCAAGTAGAACCTTTTATCCCAATGACTTGAACCCCCACCCACCCCTCACTTTCATCCCCCCCCCCCAAAAAAAGAAGAAAAAGAATGAAAATCCAAAAGGCAAACCTGGCAACCCCTGGCACCGGACCCCAGTTCAGCGAAGCGAGAAGCTGCTGAGTGGGGACGAGGGCGCCTGTGGAATCAGATAAGCAGTGCAGTGCAGTGATTCATCCGCCTCCCGCCAAACCCCATAGGGTGCATTCAGTGTGACCGCCATCACATGTTTCCTAGAAATGACAATGCCAGGCCATGTGACAGCGACGCCCCCCCCCCCCCCCCCCATCCCCCCTCCTCCCCTCACCAGCCGCTAATGACATCACCCGCCACCCCCCCCCCTCCCTCCCCCGACCCAGACCCAGACCCCGAGGACACGGCGACATAGAGGGGGGATCGTTATGGAAACGGCGGGTTCGCGCGAAACGGCTCGTTTCTCGCGGGGGAAACTGAGGGGGGTAGCTGCTGTTTCGACGTCGATGCGTCCGGGTGGTGATGAATTCATTTTTTTTTTCCTCCTGTTGGACAATAGCAGTTTTTGTCTCCGCTTTCTCAAGGTCGGTGCGATGGTGGTGCGAACGTCAGAGGATCAGCTGTGGTTCTGCCAATTGGCTGGGTTAGGGCGGTCTCCCCCCCCCCCCCCCCCCCCCAACTCCCCCCCCCCTTCATTACTCATAGCCCTGAGTTTGCGATGCCTGGGGGGGGGGGGGGGGGGTGTTCAAAACCGAATGAAAAATGACTTTGCTTTGAAGAGGTCGTTATTCATAACGTGGGAAATAGCACGCTGCGTTTGACGCACGGTCACGGTCACTGTTCTGTCCTTCCTCTGTCGGCTTCGGTTGTTGCGTACAGATTTGCAGCAGAAGTCTCTCTGTCACGCTTCCAGCGAACAGACGGGCGCTGCGATGCCGACGCTTACGCCCTTCCCTCGGAGTCTCTGGTTAAGAATTTGTGATCCTGTCTGAAGCGCTCGGATCTCCCGGCTCTGACGGCCATTTTGGCTCCTCAGTCGCGGCGTTTGGGCCCTTATTTAATCTGACCGTTGTGGCTGTGGCGCACCGTTAATCTCCCAGTGTTTGTGACAGTGCAGGCTGAACGGTTTTGGGGGGGACGCTAAATCCTTGCGGCTGTTAAAGGGAGATGGCAGAGGCCGTAGACAGAATTTTCCACCTTACTCAGATTGTGATTGATTCCAAAAAACCCTGGTGTTCAGATTGGATACGCTAATGGCAAGGCCATTGTGACATCATGCTTTGTGACATCACGTTTTTGCTCTTCAGAGGCTGATCCATGTCCTTTTTTGGAAAGTCTAACACTAACTTCAGGCAGACATTTGGTGATCAGTGACTCTTCTGTAGCCATTTTGGAAAGTTAAACATTCTGACATCAGGCAGAGAGAGCGAGGAGATTTGCTGCTCGCTGACTGATCCTCGAACCTTTTGGAAAGCATAACAGAGTAACGTCAGGAAGAGGCTAGCTGTGCAGTGACTGAATAGCAACTGTTTTAGGAATAATAATGTTCACATCTTGTTATTGTAGTGTAGTGGCGGAAATTTTTAAAATGTTTGGAATGTGAATTTCAACAACTTTCAACTGACGGAAATGTTCAGTTTATTTGTAGAACTGGTTCGCTTGAACATTTCCTTGAACATTCCTTGAACACATTGCCATTCCATTGGTCTTTCAAAGTCTCACTTAAAAAAATGTAAAACTCTGAGTTATAACAACCTATTCCATCTTTTAACACGAGACTACTCAATTCATTTATTTAAATTGAATTCAGGTTTAACAGTGCAACTGAGGGTTGATTTGGGAAGATTTCTGAACTGGCATAGAAATTCCATTCCAGTGTGTGTGTGTGTGTGTGTGTGTGTGTGTGCACGCGCAACCCTGCGTGTGTGAGTGTATGTGTGTGTGTGTGTGTGTGCGCGCCTGTGTGTATGTGTGTGTGTGTGTGTGCGCGCGCCTGCGTGTGTGTGTGTGTGTGTGTGCGCGCGCCTGCGTGTGTGTGTGTGTGTGCGCGTGCCTGCGTGTGTGTGTGTGTGTGTGTGTGTGTTGCGGTGGTGCACTGATAAATTCCACTAAGTGAATTTAAGCTGTGGTGAAGGAGTCTTCCGCACACGCGACCCTCCCCGTCCCCCTCGCTGTCCCGTCCCCCTGGCCAGCCCCCTCCCCGTCCCCCTCCCTGTCCCCCTCCCCGTCCCCCTGGCCGTCCCGCGGCGGCTTGCGGCAAACCCCCTTTTTGTTTGTAAACCGGATTGTGCCGCGAGGGAGACGCCGCCGCCGCGCTCCTCTCTCCACGGCCCCGAGGTCCTGCGCGTGTCAGACGGCCGCCACCGGGGTCCAAAAGGAACGCCCCGCTCCGTCACAGAGCGCGGGAAGGAGAGCCTTCGTGCGCCGGCATCGCCGTGGCGAGCGTTCGCCACTCCCGCCGCGGCGCGCTGTTAGCCAGCACTAATCCGCCAAAATGGCCGCGGCGGGTTCTCCCGCGAGGTTCCGTTCCGAGGACCCGGGATCTGGCTCCTGCTTTTTTTTAAAAACCGGCCCGGAGTTTTTATCCGATCCATATCCCTGTTTTTTGTCTTACTATCGGAAACGGCGCTGCCTTTTGTTTTGGCTCCGAATTCTCTCTTGCCCGTTTTTTTTTTCTTTCTTTTTTTTTTTTTGTAGATTGAGGCTATGAAGGATTAAACCTTGACAGGTGTTTTGGCGAAAAGGAGAATGTTAATGCGTCTCGCGTATTGTGTTCATTTTATTTGTCGCTAGCTGAGATCCTTCTGTGTGCTGCCAGTCTGAACCTCAGTGGGTCGCGACAGAAACGTACCGTGCTCAGAGAAATGGGACGGGGCCAATATGCAGGTCTGTTTTTGATGTGCGCCCCGCGTGACGCGTGTTTAAAATATTTCGGTCGACGCTCGGATGCGACAGAGCTGCAGACGGTGACATCACCACCTAGAGCCAGAACAGTGGGGCGGTTCCTTCCCTCGCCAGTGTATCCGTTGGTGACCTTCACCTTTCAGACGGGCATTGCTGGATACCAAAATTACAGTGCGTTCATTCACCAGCATCTGCCATTGGCTAGTCTATCTGTTGTCAAGTTGGGCCTCGTTGGCGTAAATGTGCGCTGTGATTGGCTAATAAACTGGTGGTGAGTTAACTTCTGACAAGTCATGATCTCAAGCAGGTTGGGGCTCCAGTTGGAGGCATAGGTTCAAGCCAACTCGACCTCTGACCTATGACATAGCGGTGGCTCAGACTTCCTCGAACCAATCAGATTGCAGGAAACCAATCCCACAGACTTCAACCTGCCATTTCAGTTGCCTTAGAGATAGAGAGGTTGAGACTAGCTGGTGGCAATAACCCAATAACCGTATAGAAGCAGTCATTAGTATTGCAACATAGCATGCAATGGCAGGCTATACATTTTTCCACCCACAGGTTGGCATACACAGTTTTAATAACATCACATTCCAAGGGCCATTTTGAGTTCAGTAATTGATTTGTGTTCATTAGCGTAGCATTTTGTTTCGTTGCCTCCGTTTTGTCATATTTTTTCAGAATGGGCCGGGAGAGTTTGTGTGCCTGGTCCCGCATTGCATGCTGGGATAGCCCAAGCTAAGCCGTTGAGAGTTGGCGTCACCGCGGTATTTCCTCTGTGCCGAGACGGCCGTGGGTGTAGCCGGGCCCGGCGTTCTGAAACGCTGAAGACTCTCCTCCCTTTATCACCTCTCCAGGCTGCGGTTAGAGACTGAAATGGCAAAGTGTCTCTCGGGGGTGAAGAGTCTGGAGTCAGACGCGTGTCTTTGGTGATTTCTCATCTTTTTTTTTTTTTTTTTTTGTTTTTGCTCTCTCAGGCTGAAAAAAGGTCTCGTCAGCGCCTTCCCTCAGATTTAGGGAAATAAAGTGTAAATCGGGTCAGCCATGGATGCAGGTGCTCTGTCTGTCTCCCTCTCTCTTCCACTTCTCTCTCTGTCTCTCTACCTCTCTGTCTATCTCCCACTCTCTCTTTCTCTGTTTCTCCCCCACTCTGTCTCTGTCTCACATGCCCCCTTCATCTCTCCATCCCTCTGTCTCTCTCTCTGTCTCCATCTTTCATCCTTCCATCTCTCTCTCTCTTCATGCCTCTGTCTCTCTCTCTATTCATCTCTCCATCCCTCCCTCTCTCTCTCTTCATCTCTCCATATCTCCATCTCTCTCTGTCTCTCTTGATTATGAGACCCCAGGTCAGCCTGCTGCTTAATCAGAGTAAGGGTGCTGATGGGCATGAGGACAGGGGATGGCAGCTGCAGGTTCTGTACGGTCAGGTCTTTACAGAGTAAAGTATCCCAGAAATCCTCATCCACACAGTGCCCAGACATCCAGCAATCCAAGCCTGGGTTACAGTGTTCACTCTTAATGCTCTGGGTTAGTTTATGAACACTTTATCAGTGGAATCCCTTTATCGATTTCCCAGAAATGTCCCCGCGCTGAATTTTCAGGTGTAATGGATGAGAAAGAAAGCATTTTTCACTATATTCCAGAAATGGAATATATAGAAAATATATTGTATATATTCCAATATATTGTCAATACATGGACGTGTTATAGAAAATGTTGAAATATTTCATAGCAATGATATTTTATCCCTGAAAGTGGCCGTCGTTTGTGTATTTCCCAGTATATTGTGATGCGATGCAGAGTCTTGTTTATTTTAGTGAAATACACCATGTCGGTGATATTGTGATTTATTCCCTTTCCATAAAGGCCTGTGATAATTCTGGGATAAATGCCTGTTCAGTGGGGCTTCCTGCTTTTAATACCGCTGGTTTCGCACAGAGAGAGAGAGAGAGAGAGAGACAGAGAGAGGAAGCCTCCCTCATCTATTTTCTTTCTCTCTCTCTCTCTCCCCCCTCCATCCCTCTCTCTCTTCCCCATCCCTCTCTCCCTCCACCACAGCGTAGTGGCGATTTGCTGAACTCTGGCGCTGTGCCTCTGTGTGTATGTGTGTGTGCGTATGCCTCTGTGTGTGTGTGTGTGTGTGTGTGTGTCAGCCCTAGCTCCATGGCTGGATTAAAATAGATGTGTATTGATGTGGCAGCTTCTCCCCCATCACCCTTCTCTGTCTCTCTCTCTTCCTGTGCATTTGTGTGTGTTTGCTTATGTACATATATCCGTATATGTGTGTGTGCGTGTCTGTGTCTTTTTGTGTGTGGCTTTTCGCTGAGGAAACAGCTGCAGGTATCTTATTTTTTGGGGGTCCTCCTCCTGTCTCCCCCGGCCCCTACGCCCTCCACGCTAAGGCCTGCTGTACACCTGCGAGAGAGACACTCCCGGAAAGCCCCCCCCCCCCACCAGCTCGCCCATGTCTGACGTTTTTAATTCATTCCGCCACATTCCGCAGTTTTTCCACAGGTTAATAATCGCGCGTTAGACTCCCTGGTTTAAAATGAGAAACGCCCGGCTCCTTCACGGCCCCGCCCCCTGCTTACTCCTCCTCTTCAGACGGTATCAGCGCTGCTGGAGCGCGGTGTCATTACCGTGAATTATTAAACACCCCTGCATCCCTGCATCCCTTCCTCCCCGATCGAGGTCCTTTCACCCCCCCCCTCCCCCCGGTGAGATCAGGTGTCCTGCATCGACGGAGAAAACCAGGCCCGGGACACGCCGTGATGTGTTACGTTTACTAAAACAACAGAGCGTGATGTTTCCTTCTCGTTTGTCATTCTTCGGTGTCACGTCCTTTCTCATTGGCCCCCTCCGAGTGCTTTGGGATGAGCCGGCGTTTTCGATTGGCTACTCGTTCATCCGGAGGGATGATCCGGGAGATATAATTTAAGTCTGGGTTGTGTCGGCTGCACCCTCTGCAGTCGTGCAAAAGCCTGCCTTTTTAAATCTGAAATGAAATTGTTTGCAAGAAAGGAACTTGCCACTACAGTACAGAATGTTCCTCAGTTCGGTTAAAAAAAATAAAAAAATAACCTGTTTTATGATTGCTCCGCTGAGATATCAGCAGTTTAGAATGACCAAACTGTACTGACAAGTACTTCCTTTTTTGTTGTAATTCTGTTTTTTTAAATGCATTAAAAGTCCTCCCAAAAGCTCTGTGGTCAGTCAGTGTTTCGCAGCTCAACGACTAATAAAGTTGGTTGAAAGCCCTGTGTGACTAAACCTCAACCGTTTTTGCTTTTCCTGAGAATTGCATTTTCGCTGGTTTTTTTTTGCACAACGCCGACCTTGTGAAAGACAACCGCTCAGAGGGCATAAGAGGTTCAGTGTTCACCGTATATCAAGAGCTGAGTCCATTTAGTCTCCGCCTACGTATTAATTGTGTACTCCTAATTATAAAAATGTTTCCTACATGAGAGGTGGTAGGAGACATTGGGCATGTTTAAGGCAGGGGTGTTGTAGTTTAGACTGCACCCCCCTGTCCCAACCCCCTGTCCTGCCCCACCCCATAATTTCCTGTGAGCTCTTTCCTCTTTGTCTGTAGTTGTGAAATAGGTGTCGGAATCAGAGCAGGCCTGTGACTGGGAAGCTCTGACTGTGCAATGCTAGGGTGTGACTTTAGCTTGAATATGGGAGGGGTTGAAATGCTTAGACCCTGAGAACCGCACCCCCTTTAGTCTGTATATGCTGACTACTGATCAGTATGACCCAATCATTACATAAAATCCACATATTTATTATATGAAATAACTTTTCTCATCATCATGCTATATTATGGGGGGGGGGGGGGGGGGGGGGGGGGGTTATTTGGCCTGCTTTGTAATATTGCTCCCCCCCTTAAAGGAAGCACCTTGGTACAGCAATAGAGAGGTGGACACTGATGGAAAAGATAACTGCAGAGAGGGAAAGAAAGGCATGGATAGGAAGGAAAGACATACAGACAGAAAGAGAGGTGCATGGAGAGAGTGGGGAAAAAAGGGAACTATGAAATGTGAAATGAGTGTTGTTAGTTTTGCTATGAAGCCCTCCTTCCCACATTAGTGGTTTTTTCAGATCTCTCCCGCAGTTTGTGGCCGGCGGGAGACCATTTGTGGAGCAACAGAGATATCAGAATAAATGGGATGCTGGCGTGTGAGAGAAAGGGGAGCCAAAGTGGCCCGCTTCCTGTGGAGAAAAAGTGAGTTCCTGCCAAGGCTCCGTGCGGCAGGGACGGTGCTCAGCCGCGGGATCGCCGTCCCGTACGGGAGACGAAATTCCTCTCGAGCCTGTCAGCAGCGCCCGCCGCGGCCCAGGACTTGGGACGTCCCGCAGGGGTGCTGAGGGTAAGGTCAGGAGGCCTGGACCTGCACCTGCTGTGGGGGATTTTTTGTGATCTATGAAGGTTGTAGCTTAGCTACAGGGACGTGCTGTGAAGCCGTAGGGTTTGGAGCGAAATGATGACTCGAACATCGGACTTTGGGAGGGGAGGGGGACGGGGGGAAGGTTTGGCATTCGGCAAAAGTTGCTACCGAGTTTCGTGCTAGCCCACTTTTTGCGGTTTTGCACGTTCCATGTTCAAACATTTTTCTTATACGTTCAACAGAGAAATTCAAAAGTAGCCTAACATTTCCCTGTGCATTTTACTCTGAAAGGTTGAAAGTGAAATTGTTAAAGGACTGACGGTACCTGCAGAGCGATGTAAAGCTCCTAGTGAGTGATTTATTAAAGTGATAAGGTGCGTTCACCTCAAATTTCGACCAAAGTTCAATCTTCTGTTTTGCGAACTGAGGAAGAACACGATGTGATCATAACAATACCACATGCTCGTTCAGAAATAATGGCCTGCTTACTGTGCGCTCGTACTGGCAATTTCTAGTCCAGTTGGCTTTCATTTTTATTCCTGTGTCTACCCGCAATTTCCACGGGAAGACTGATCTTTATCCCAGTCCTCCCACGTGCAGTTCTAAAAAAGCCCCGTTATTTCTGGTTGGAGCAGGGCGCACCGACTGGCTGTTTTAATGGAATTGCGTCTTGTAAGCGGGGGTTCGCCTGTGAATAGAATCGCCCAAAAAATGCCCCGGTCTTCCGGCTCCCCGTGAATTCAGCCACGGCTTTCCGGGGCGGGTACGCCCCCTCCTGTCACATAAGTCTGGAATCTTCCGCGAGCCAAAGCGGGCCGGGTAATTGGCGCAGCCGGGGCTGAAGTCCGAGGACCGGACCGCGGGGAGTCAATCGATTTAAAAAAATAATAAATAAACACGCGGAAGCAATTTTCGGTTCCCCTGCGGCTAGCCGAATGAACAATGCAGCTGGACGCGTGTGCTCGCGGGCGTTTCTGAGAGCCGGTAAATCATGAAGATGACAGACGGGGACGGAAAGCGAACGGGTGTCTCTCTCTCTCCCCGGGGCGGTTTCTGCTCTGCTCTTTTCTCTGGCTGTCGCGCGAGACCCTCTGAACAAAACCCGCTTGCGTCGGGGAAATTTGAGGTCTCGAATTATCTTACATACCCCGTCATCCCGACCCCCCCCCCCCCTCCCCCCAGCTGTCCCGGTTCATTATAAATTGTGTCCGAGATTGTCTATGACATGGAATACTGCATCAAAAATGTTTTTTTTTTTGTTTTTTTTTTTGGAGGGGGTGCGGGTGGGGTTTCTTTGGAAGTTTTGAGTGCATCACAGGAAGTTGATTAAGTATAATCTGATGACGTAATAAAAAGGTAAATAAAAAATGTTTGATGCACACGTTTAGAGGTGATCATGTCTATGAACGCGCCCTCTACATCTGAGATTTCTTCATCAAGTCTGTGGTGTGATTTGGGATGCAGAGGCCGTTGTCTCAGAATGCAGTGCATCGTGGGAAAACTATCCAAATCCATGCATGTGCCTACTATTGAGTATACAAGTCATATACCAGTTATATACAACTTGCATACTCAAAAGTAGGCGAGTGTGCTCATTCAGGCATATCAGCTTTCTTCAGCTGATGTGTCATTGCCTTTTTAGCAATGGAAGATCCTCAGATATCACTGTGATAATCAGCTGTTTGTATAATGTGGTTTATTACTCCTTTGGGTGGTTCTGTTCTTGCTTGTATAACTTGGTTTCGTGTTTAATAGCGTAGTGGGGTAAGTTGCCAGTCCTAGTGTGCAGCTCTTGCGCTTGCTGCCTCTCTCAGGACTGAACTTTCGGCCCTCTGGGAAATTACCTCACTCCAGTCTCTGATCCTGCACTCCTGTTTGCATTGGACGTCGCTCTGGGTTAGAGATTCTGCTAAATGGCAGTAGGGTAATTGGAAAAATAGTCATTTGCGCTGGAGGGTAATTGAACAGGGCGGTATTTCACGGAGCAGGATTACTGAGTTAGCTGGGTAACTGCGCTGAGTAGAACAGCCCTCTTTACTTCAGTCCATGTTCCAGGTTTGGGAGGGTTTCCGGGTTTTACTCAGTGCCGTTATCTAGCTGACTGGGTAACCCTGCTTTGTGAAACAGCGCCCAGGATCATTGTGTAGATCCGTATTTCACGGATGGCACGCTCCTCTTAGCCTTGCTGGAAGTGCCTGCCTGAGGTCGTGGTTTTACAGTCCAGTTCTGTCACCAGGTTATACCCAGGATGCTCGGTGAGGTGAGTTAATTGTAATCAGCTGCCTTAGCTGACTTGAGTGCTGAGTAACACTGAAAACCCCTCAGATTGGTGTTGAAAACAAGTCAAAGAATTGTTAAAAGGAAAATTTGTTTTTTTTCCCCGTCCGGAGCTGGTCTATTGCTCTCTGTGTTTTTTAGTGCAGTCCAAGGCGTTTCAGTGATTCCTGAGCAGCAAATCATATGATATGTGCCAGCTACCCATGGTTTCAGAGTGATCCTTGGGTAATTCAAAGCCAGTTAACGTGGGTAAACTGGCTTGGATACACTGAGGGGGAGAGGCGGGGGCCAGGGGGGGGGGGGGTTGCAGGAGAGTTTATGAGCTAAAGGATCAAGTGTTTGTGCCTGGTGGAAAGTGCAGTGGGGTCGTAAGGATTTAGTGTTCTGAAAGCCCGTTTTATTCCTCCTTTTAAACGTGCAGCGAGAGCGGCTCCTCTCCTTTCCATCGCCTCTCCAGCTGTTTCCGGTGTTCCCCACAGATTCTGCCACTCCTAAGCGACTGCGTTTACGTGGGATCCCCCCTGGGGAGGGAGTCTCTGTTCAGTACTGAATATCCACGCCTAGGGTTTAATATTATATCTGAGAATGTGGCGTTTGGTTGAAAACGCAGAACAAACCAAGGTCATTGGCATCGCAGTGATTGATTGAATGATTCAAGCATTTACCAAATTCATCCCTGGTGATGTTTGCTCACTTAATGATTTGGTTTACATTAAATTATATCATTTTAAGTTTTAGGTCATTGTTTCCTTTAATTTTCCTTTAAATTATATGATGTGCTGTTAAATTGTAGGGCCTTCAAAGCTGATTTTATATTCACACAGTCTGTTTTCTATCATTCAGTTACTCCATTTTTTTTTTGTGAGTACTTAGCTTTTTTTATTGCTGTTATTTTATTCTCTCTGTAGCGGTTTGAATGGAGCTCTTTCACAGTCGCACTGTGAGTGCACGCTGTCACAGTCGCACTGTGAGTGCTGTGCGGAACATTTAAACGCTCTCGAAGGGCGTTGTCTCGCTGGCTAGCAGGAGGGTGGTGTCACGCTGGATCCGGGTACGAACGCTGCCCTGTCTTTCATGCACGCAGCTGCGGAACCTGACATCACTGGAAGAATGATCAAACCCCCCCTTTTCAGTCATAATGGTCCCATTCCCCTTTATCACTGATGTCATAATGGCCCCCTTCCCCCTTTTTCAGTGATGTCATAATGGGCCCCTTCCCCCCATCCGTATTCAGTGAAATCATAGTGGCCTCTGGAGGAGGGAGGATGTCTTTCTGAACAGGAAAGCACATTGTGCGGAGCGAGCCGTTGGGTCGTTGCATCACTTTAGTTTTTTCTCACGCAGAGCAGAGGAGAACGGGTGGGAAAAGCTGAAGACAAAAGAGAGCTGTTTCTCATCACATCACGCATGTTCGAGATGTGATTTCATTTAGAGGGAAGGAGGGCGAGGTTGTGCAACAGTCTGTCTCTGTGCACATGTTGTTTTCGAAGTCTTTAGGCTAGGAGGGAGGAGGGGGGGTAGACTGGAGATTACAGGTGTGAGTGGCCAATTTAAGAGGCACTGAGCAGGCTGACACGTCCTTTTTCAAGTGTGTGTGTGTGTTTGCATGTGTGTGTGTGTGTGTGTGTGTGTGTGTGTGTGTCTGTGTGTGTGTGTGTGTGTGTGTGTGTGTGTGTGTGTAAAGGCTCTGATATAGGCGTACTATAAGGCTGACGCTGGCCGATGTGGCAGTTCCTGTGCAGGAGCCAATAAGCTGGCAGGATTCACAGGAGCGATCGGGGGCGTGACCCGTCCCCGTCCCGCCCCAGACGGGGCAGAGGGGGGAGCAGACGCGCTCCCTGCTTGGTCTGACCCCGTCCCGGCCTGGACGGGGCAGAGGGGGGAGCAGACGCGCTCCCTGCTTGGCCTCCTCCCTGTCACCGGCCGTCAGACTCAGCCCGGGGCTTAGGAGTTACAGCTCCGCCTGACGTCTCTACTCTGAAGGGAATTCGCAGAGCTGGAATATCGCAGAGATGGAAATATACTGAAAACATATTAGCAAGAAATATATTGCCAAGATGTCGCAACGATTCAACAACAATGTATGGGAAAATGCACAAGTTATTGCTGCTTTCTGGAAAAAAAAAGAAAAAAAAATTTGTACTGCTGTGAAATCTATTGATCATTATGTTTTAATAAACATATTTACAATACGTTCCTGGAAGGCAGCAAGAGCCTGTTCCTTGCTATGCCTTTTGCTGTACATTACTTTTCCCAGGGCTGCTCGTATAATTTGGACAAACGTGTGAAAGCCCTCTCTGAGTTCTGAGTCACCCCCCCTCCCCCAGTCAGCCAGCTGAAATTATGCTAAGGCAGAAACATCTCGGAGTTACGGGTTCTGCGCAAATGACCCGCTCCTCCAACTCCTCACTGCTTCGGCTGATTGAGAGCAGATGATCCCTTTGACATTTTTCTGGAGTGTGCGAACAAAGTCGGAAAGAAACGTTCTGTTCCCTACGCCCCCCCACCCCCCCCCCCACCCCGATTGTCATTTCCAAGCCCTCAGAGTTTTCCCTGAAATAAGAGTTTGTTTTTCATATACATTTTTTTTCACACACACACACACACACACACACACACACCCACCGACTTGTGCATCTATACATGCACTGGTACATGCACATGCATTCCATATGCACATGCACTCATGTGCACGCGCGCACACATGCACACACTCACACACACACACACACACACACTCACACACACACGCACAGCATTGCATGGCTGGAATGTCGGTGGGTGTGCATATATCTGTGAGATAACAAGGTACTTGTGTGTGTATGGCGTGGGGGATTTGGCATGTTTATGATCTGCGTGCGTGTTGGTGTGTGTGTGGTGTGTGTGTGTGTGTGTGTGCGTGCATGCACATACTTGAAACGTACAGCATAAGCAGGTCCCTCTAAGGCTGTCACTCACAGTGGAAGGGGGGGGGGGGGGGGGGGGGGGGGGAGGAGGGGGGTGGGTCAGTCAAGAACATTCTAATCGCATATTTGTGATTTTGCACCTTAAAGGCTTAAAAACATGGTAAATATGCTACCCTCTGGACTTGTAACACCCCACCCCCGCATATGTAATCTATTAAAACCTATATCGTTCCATTGACGAATTCATAGCGCTGCAGCATGTGGCGTGTGCAGGAAAGGCATGTTGTGGGCGTTACGTTGCGATTGGCCGGTTCCGTGGCGCGTTAGTGATTAAAACGTGCGTGTGCTGAGCCATGTCGTGATTAGCAGCCCTAACGCCGGATGGCTTCAGGTGCACAGGGCTGAATTAGTACCAGTGTTAAGGCAGTGTAGTAGGACTCACACCAGGCTGAAAAGGAACAGAGCGTCTTTTTTTTTTATTATTATGGGGGAACTGCTAGATTGCGAATCTGTGTACGAAGCAGAAGTTTAAAAAGGACGAGAGGAGGGCAGAGGTCTCTTTCTGCATGCTGTCCTCTTCGCCGCCTCGTCTTGTGAGATAGCTGGGTTTTTCAGACGCATTACTTCTGTCGTGACGGGGAGAGGGGAAGTGGTGTCGCAGGCCAGAGAAAGTGCGCTTCTGGGTAATGAGCTGGATGTTTTCTCCATTACGCTTTCAGTTCCTGACCCTCAGGAAATGTACTGGTGCTGCTGTGGAGGCTCTTTCAATGAGGAGCATGATCTCTCTCTCTCTCTTTTTCCCTCTCTCTTGCTCTCTCTCATCTGTCTCTCTTTCTGTCTCCCTCCCTCTCCCCTATCTGTCTCTCTCTCTCTCCTCTATCTCTCTCGCTCCATCTCTCTCCCTCCCTCTCCCCCTCTCTGTCTTGCTCTTTCCCTCATCTCTCTCTCTCTTCCCCCTCTCTCTCCCTCCCTTTCTCTCTCTGGCTTGCTCTCTCCCTCATCTCTCTCTCTCTCCCTTTCTCTCCCTCCCTCTCCCCCTCTCTGTCTTGCTCTTTCCCTCATCTCTCTCTCTCTCTTCCCCCTCTCTCTCTCCCTCCCTTTCTCTCCCTGTCTTGCTCTCTCCCTCATCTCTCTCTCTCTCTCTCTCTCTCTCTCCCTCCCTCTCTCTCTCTCTCCTCCTCTCTCCCCTCTCTCACTCATAAACAGTAGCCCAGCGGCAGAAGTATTATTATCCCCAGTGTGCTTCCACTACACACTTACTCGTATTATTCAGCATGGGGCTACTTCCTGTCAGTCCTAAAGCAGGAAGTCTCAGGCCTGGTCCAAGCGTGCGGCGTTTCTCACGAGAGACGCGTTCCCGTGAGGACCTCGTCGCCGCCATTTTGTTTCCTGCGAAGACTGTGATTGGTTGATTAGTTGGGTATCGTAGCGCTGGGCTAAAAAATAAAGGCCTGCACTCTCATCAGCTCTTTTCGGACAGGACTGGACCCCGTGGACCTGGCCAACCGAAGCCCTTGCTCGAGAGCCAGGGGGTCATCAATCATATCCGGAACGGGCCAGTGTGGCTGCAGGCTTTTGTTCCAAATAAGCAGTTACACACCTGATTCTGCTAATCAGCCACTGCGGTTCTTTGCTAAGCAGCCTTGATTAGTAGTATCAGGTGTGCAACTGCTTGGTTGAAGCTAAGCCTGCAGCCACAACTCGGCCCTTTCTGGTTAAGGGTGTCTGGGCCGTGAGCGTCTGCTAAATCCCTGTTACTCGAGAGCCGAGACCTGCTGGTTTTCCCACCCTCCCTTTACCTGGGAGTCAGGTGTGAAGGCTGTCTGGCCAATCAGTGGCACTCCTGGTTCAGTGAATTACCGGGGAGAAAAGAAAACCAGGGCTGGATTCAAGGGCCAGTTTTGAGTTTCTATGTGTTTCCATGGAGCCATAATGGCGGCTCAGCCAGCTAAGTGCCTAAGATGTAAAGTTTCGCAGTTTTCTCTGTTGTCTTGTGTATGTTCCCTCTTGTGGTTCATGATTGGAGCCATAATGGCGGCACAGCCAGCTAAGTGCCTAAGATGTAAAGTTTTGCAGTTTTCTCTGTGTTGTCTTGTGTATGTTCCTTCTTGTGGTTCATGATTGGAGCCATAATGGGGGAGAAAGAGGACTGTGGCAGGGAGATAAATCCCAGAGAAGAGAGACCCTGCAGGCACTGAATTATTGGCCACATATACAGTACTTTGCTGACTGTGGCGGTGTGAACAGACAGAATGGGGAAATGAAAGGAGCATTTGTGTTTTTTAGCTGCACTGCGCACAGCTGTAAAGAAATAAAGATGAAATAAAATGTAAAAAAAGATTTTTAAAAAGGGGGACGTGTTGACAAACATTTATTTTGAGCTGTCGGATGGACCAGACTCTTCCGGCAGCTGCATCTTGGTTGAAGGGACTTCCTGTCACAAGGGATGTGAGACAGATAAACAAGCGGAAGAGAATAAATGATAAAAATGTTTTAAAAAACGCTCTTCGCTTTAGCTGTCTGTCTGTCTGTCTGTCATTCTGTTGGGGGCTTATTCTGCACACGCAGATGACTCCTATGGGCGTTCTGACTTCCTGTACATGCATAGCAATTGAAGCTTAACCAGGGCCTTGCTTCTGAATGTGGCCTTGCATTGTGTGTGTGGTGTGGTGGGTGTGATGCGTGTGTGTGTGTGTGGTATGTGTGCGTGTGTGTGCGTGTGTGAGCGCGTGTGTGTGTGTGTGTGTGTGTGTGGTATGTGTGTGAGTGACTGGTGTGGTGTACATGCATATGAGTGTGTGCCTGTGTGTGTGTGAGCGTGCGCATGTGTGTGGTGTGTGTGTGTGTCTGGTGTGGTGTACATGCATATGGGTGTGTGCCTGTGTGTGTGTGTGTGTGTGTGTGTGTGTGTGTGTGTCTGTCTGGTGTGGTGTACATGCATATGGGTGTGTGTGTGTGTGTGTGTGTGTGTGTGTGTGTGTGTCCCTTCCTCTCAGGAGCCGAAGCTGGGCTCCTTTGGCTGGCAGCTCCTTGGTTGAATGTTAGAAATGAGCTGGCTCTGAGGACGTCTCAGGGTCTTAATTAGACCCCATCTCTCCTCTCATCTGCACAGAGAGCTCCTGGGCCTCCTGACAGATTAATTTATACCGGTTTTTATTTATTTCATTCTCTTTATGGGGAAAATGCCAAACTCACATTTAACTCTGTGACTGTGCCTGGGGCTTCTCACAGTGGTGCTCAGTGAGTGCGTCAGACGAGTGCCCAGTGTCTGCCTCAGACAGACAGACAGGTGTTCAGTGTGGCTGAATATCTGGTAGTGTTATAGTATCTGTGGCTGAGTATCTGGGTAGGTAGTGTTACAGTATCAGTGTCTGAATATCTGGGTAGCGCTATAGTATCTGTGCCTGAGTATCTGGGTTGGTAGTGTTATAGTATCTGTGGCTGAATATCTGGGTAGTGTTTTAGTATCTGTGGCTGAGTATCTGGGTAGGTAATATAGTATCTGAGGCTGAATATCTGGGTAGTGTTTTAGTATCTGTGGCTGAATCTGCTGTGGACTGCAACTCTTTCACTGTGGAGTAAAACAGCTGAGTATCAAGTGTTCTCGAGCTCTCCAACCACGTGAGTGGATAATATGTAAACTGAGTTATGTTAATGTGTAATTTGTCCTTGACAAGGACAAAATGTTGAGACAGAATGCCGATTATTATCAAATTTGGATGAAAATGTATTGTAAATTATTACATGTTATTGAGCATAGTTGTATAATACTCTCATAAAGTGGTTTATACTATTGTGTAGATGTTTGGACCTCTATCTTCATGATGCATGATTAGATTAGTTTTTACATATATACCGTATGTGCATACAAACAAGCAAGAAATTTACTCATTTTATAATGATGTACTTGGAATGAAGTGGAGAGATGGTTTAAGGAAAATTTAAACCATCCCTTTTGGGGGATTCTGGCATGGAAGTGGCATCCTCTGTGATGGCTAATTTATGCACTTGAAGAGGTCCCCTTTTGAGAGTTCATAGAAGCTCATCCTGCTCCTGTAAATCCAGGCTACAGTTGATTTGTTGTACATCTGTATTTCAAGGGCTGGCTGTCTCCTTCTCACTCTGGCCCATAGGTTAGTGTTCCACCAATCACAGGCCCTGTTACTCTGGGTCAATATGTTTCACTGTGCCAATCACAGGTTCTGTTACTCCGAGTTTGTGTAAAATTGAATGGATAGAATGGATTCTCTTCAGTCTGCTGTGGGCATCCACATACAGAGTGACAGAGAGAGATGGAGGGAGAGCGAGAGAGAGGAGGTGCTGGTGTTGGCCTTTCAGTGAAGGGGGAAGAGATGTTTGTATGTTGTGTCAGTAAAGGGCAATTAGGACTGAATTAACAAGGGAGGGAGGGAGAGAGCGATAGAGCTGAAGGGATAGAGAGCTAAGCAGGGAGACAGAGAGAGAAGCAGGAGATGTGGAAAGATGGGAGAAGGAGAGAGATCAAAATGAAGAGAGAAAGAGAGGGAGGGGGAAAAGATACTAAGAAGGAGAGACAGAGGGTAAGAGGTAGAGGGTGAGAGGGGGAGAGAGAGAGAGAGTGTGTATGTAGGTGTTATTGTGTCAGAATTCTTTCCCAGCAGAGACCATTTCTATGGAAACAGGAAGGAGGCCCTCGGCACCTGTCCTACTTCCTGTTTCTTCATGACCTCTGTTAGCGTGGCTAAGTTCTGACCACTTTATGGCGTTGTAGGCAGACAATTGCCTGGGATGTGATACAGTTGCTTTTTTACTGGAGGGCTGAGAGCTTGCTTTGAGATAATTAGTTTAATAGAGATGGTGGGTGCATTTAGATGGTGCTTATGTTCACAGCAGGAAGTTGAAGCAGTTGGCAAGATTGGTTCCAGGAGAAAGATTTTGCCTTTTAGCTGCAGCTGAATCTTAACCATATTCATTATGACATCACAGTAGTGCTATTTCAATGGAACTTGGAGCTGTAGAACAGGGTTAACAAAGTTCCATTGTGACACCTCAGCAGTGGTACTTCAGGCGAACCAGGTTTAATGCAAATTTAAATGTTTCATTGTGACATCACGGTTGTGGTACTTTCCAGATGAACCAGGTTTTAATGCAAGTTAAAATGATTCATTGTGACATCACAGTAGAGACGCATGAGATGCACCTGGTTTTAAGGTGCCGTATCTATTTTCGTGACTCATGCATATTTATGAGTTTGCGCATTTCTTTGTTAAAGGGAACCCTTAGTTTCTACGTGGAAGCTCACTTATCACCTATCTGGGTTACCTGTCAGATCCCCGCTGAGCAGGGTTGCGCTGTGTAGACCTGACCTGTACCAACTCATTATTTTCTGCTTAACCTAGGAAACCCTGTAGAGAAATGCAATTTAATTGTTTTCTTCTATTTATTGCAATATACTGAATACCTTTTGTTAAATAATTTGAATTCATACGTTTATTATGATTATTTTTTTTTTTATAAGCTAAAGGCATCTGTTATGCTAGGTCCGTTTTCTGAAGCATATTACCTGAGGATGATCCTCTTGTTGCCATTCAGCTAGGGATAAAAATCCGCCTGAATGATGTTAATTAACTCTCGGGTGACATTCTGGAGGCGGGCTGAAAGGTGTTGCCCGTTCACCCCGCCCCCCCCAGTCGGATTCGGGATGATTCCCCTGCTGTTCCTGTCGGACGAAAAACAGACACGTCACAGAGGGGAGTCGTGATCGCACCCGATGAGCTGAGATCCCGCCGAGATCCCCAACTTTATTTTCATTGCAGTTTCAGTGAAGTGCGCCTGGCTGGGGATGATTTGGTCTTAGTGTGGTATTAAGGAGCTGCGTCTTCCATCGTCCCATACCAGCTCCCCCCGCCCCCCCCCCCCCCCCCCCCCCCCCCTCTGCCCCACCCCAACCACGAGAGCTGGCAAGATGGTCGTGATAATTGTCATTATTATTGCTGTTTCTGTGTGAACGTGGTTTGAGAGTGGTTTGAGCCTGATTTAAGTGTACAAGGGTACAGTGGCAGCACACCGACTGGGAATCGAACTCGCAACCTCTGAATTGCGACGCCAGTTCCCTAACCACTGCGCTACACTGCCGCCACTACTTGTGTAGCTCTATTGCCTGTAACAGAAAACCTCCGGAGACAGCGAGCCTTCTTTTAACATCTCTCTTCTGCAGCATGTTCACCTTACACTTCCTCTTCTCTCTGGCCTCCCGGGGGGGGGGGGTTTCTCCCCCCTTGCCCCTCCCCAACCCCCCAGGGCCGTTCTGCCAGTTAATGTGGCAGAACTGTGATATGAAATAGAATCTTACGGAAGTATGTTCACCCCCCCACCCCCCACAATCTCCTCCCCCCCCCCCCCCCCCGACTGCGTCTCTCTGACACTCAGTAGAGACAGAAGAGACTATCAGTACCTGCTCTCTTCTCTCTCTCTCTCTCTCTCTTCTCTTTCTCTCTCTCTCTGTCTTTTCCCTTTCTCTCCCTATGTCACACTCTGGCTTCCTGGTGTCACGGATGGAAAGCGAAGCATACACTTCTCTGAGGATAATAACAACAACATGAAAAGTGACGTATGCATTTCTAAATTACCCCCATGTGTACTGTTGGTCTTTACGGCGTATTGGTTAAAAGGCTTCGGACAGGTCACAGATACGCTGAGTCAGGGTCTAGAGGCAGTGCAGTTCACTGAATGCATCAGGAACAGGAAATGAACTTCCCTTCGACGAAACTGTCTCGCTTTTAGCTTGATAGCCAAGTGTATTAATACTTATTAATGCATGGTCAAAAGCCCGGTCAGACAGAGTATCATGGCTAAAGCTGTGCTAAAGCTCTTATACACACACTCACTCACACACACACACACACACACACACACACACACTAGCCGGTGGGCTCTAACTGTCTCCTTTGTCTCTCCTCCTCGCTGCAGATCAACTTGAGGCTCATCCTGGTGAGTGGAAAGACTAAGGAGTTCCTGTTCTCGCCCAACGACTCCGCCGCGGACATCGCCAAGCACGTCTACGACAACTGGCCAATGGGTGAGCGGCTCCCTGCGCGTGCTTTGGGGTGCTCAGGTGTACCGCCTGTACGCAGTCATCACCGCTTTAGCCCGGAGGAACCAGGAATAGCACCTCAGCGGGGAAGCAATGGGGGGGCGATAAAACGTCTGCTGCTAATGCTTTTCTTTTTAAAAAAAAAGGTCATCACTGCTTTTTTTTTCTTTTGGATTACAGACCTGTTATCTGGTGCTGCTTATTCAGAGGGTTTCTTTCCCCCCCTTGATTCTCTTTTTCGCTATGCTGTTCTTCTGGGTTAGTTCAGCTCTGAGTTATATATGCAACGCTGTATAAAAAGATGTTCTGACGATATGAAATGCACTTCCTCAGAGTTGAGCATGTTGCATTGTGGGGGGGGGGGGGGGGGAGCCTGGCGCTTGTGTCTTATTAAAATCGGCACAAACCCCCCCTTCCCCGGAAGACAGAGAGATTATAATTCCATCAGTGTCTGAGGGGTGCGTAAGCGGCGTGGTGTGGAAGGTGGGGGGGATTGGGGGGATTTGGGGGGGGGGGGGGGGCAGAACGCGCTGAAGCAAAGCTCTCATTAAAGTGCACGCCTGGCTGTGCAGCCCTGAGTGTGTCTGGCTGTGCAGTAATGAGCTGTGGGGGCTGGGCCTGCCCCCCCCCCGCCGGGCGTGTCACCTGGGAGCACGGCATTATGGGAACCGGCCTGTCTGTGACCTGCGGACTCGCGCCGCTATGTCACACCCCGCATGAGGTGCACAGGCGGAGTGCAGTGTTCTGTGGGGTTTTTTTTTTTTTTTCTTTGATTTTGTGCTGATTGGTGCTGGCTCTCACTGCGTTTCAGTGCCCAAGCGCTTAATTTAGGCCACTGATTGATTGGCTCGAGATTCCAGGAACCTGCATTCCAAGGCCTAAATTGGCTGGTATATTCAAAGGGAAATTAAACACTGCAGCCCTCCTGGACCGGAGTTAAACCTGCAAACCCTGTGGACCTCCAGGACTGGAGTTTAACCAGCAAACACTGGCCCTCCAGGACTGGAGTTGTGGCCCTCCAGGACTGGAGTTTAACCAGCAACCACTGTGGTCCTCCAGGACTGGAGTTTAACCAGCAAACCCTGTGGCCCTCCAGGACTGGAGTTTGTCACCCATGTGACAGAGGGGCACTCATATCAGCGAAAAGGATTTATTTATCGTCCGATTTTGGGTGTCCGGTTATCTGCCTTTTGCTCACCTGGTGTGGTACTTGGAGAATCACTGGCTGACGTAACGCTTCTGCACCACAGCAGTCAAAAACAAGGGGGCACACCTGAGATTTTAGCAGTCCCTCTGGCCTAAATCTTCGCCGTCGTGTCTAATTGGTATGAAACTCCCCTTTGGCCACTGGGAACGAGGGTTTCGCTGCGCGCTTTACCCCTAGCCGGTCACCACGGAGACAGCAGACACTTCCGGGGGGGGGGGGGGGGGGGGGGGGGGGGGCTGGGTAATGGTGGTTCCTGGCACAGCGAGCAGCAGTGGAACCTTCTCAGGTGGCAGAAATCAGAAATTTTTCCGGAGAAACCGAACACTCGTGACGCAAACCGCGCAGCGATCCGTGCGCTGGGAACTCCGTGTCCGTGTCCGTGACCCGTCTGACGCCGTTCGGACCGCCGCGGAGAGCAGCAGCACACGGCGCGGAAGCGAAGGGGTCCTGAGAGATTCCCGCTTTTCCGATTCGCGCTCGGGAGCCGCCGGCTCAACGCTGGCCCGGGGGTGTGGTCACACGGTCCGGCTCAACGCTGTCCCGGGGGTGTGGTCACACGGTCAGCTGTCGGGGGGGTTCGTCCGCGGGTGAGCTGCCCCTCGGTGACTGAAACGGGGGGGTGCTCCCCGTGCCCCGTATTCGCCCTGTCGTGTCACGCGGCTCCCGTTAAAAATCATATTAAAGCCCGTGACTCTGAGTCCCCACTAACCCATAGTGTGTGTGTGTGTGTGTGTGTGTGTGTGTAAAAGTCCCCACTAACCCATAGTGTGTGTGTATGAAAGCATTTTGAGGTCCTTTGAAGGTGCTTTAAGATGCATTGTAGTTTGCTGTTTTTGTCTTTATGTTCTTCAGCGAGCTGTTGAGGCGGGATTTTTTTTTATCTTTATCAGGCCACTTCCTCCCGCTGTTTAAAGGTCACCTTGCTGTCAGTGGGAAGAGTTGAAACCATGACCTGAATCAAAATGGATTTTTAAAAAAACCATGTATTGATCGAACCTGGACTGTGCCAGTGCCAGTGCCAGTGCCCGACTGTGGCCGGTGGCTTCGTTAGGTGATGCGCAGTTGCCGATTGCATCACCCGGTGAAATGGTGGGTTCCACACGTGTTGCTGTTTAGCGACCCCTGCTGGTCGATCGGGTGCCTGCAGATTGCAGTCGAAGCTGCGTATGAAAGCTCTTCCTCAGACTCAGCTCTGTGTGAGCTGTACCTAGTCTGTGTTGTGATAAGAAGCAGTTGGTGACGCCACGTGATGCAGAGGAGAACTGTGGGTGTCCCCACACTCCCGAATCGGCAGTGGGGTTCACGCATGGAGACGAATGTGATTGCAGACAATTGGTCATTCCAAATTTGGGTGGGAGTCGGATATGGTCAGCCCTGCCCCAAATGTATTTAAAAAAATCATATTTATGCGAACATGGACAGATCCATTGAACAAAACTGCCTTTTATGAGTCACTAAACCTTTCTAATGCCTCACGTCTTTTCCTCTTTCTTCCTCATCCCTCTTTCTCTCCTCCTCCCCTCATCCCGCTCCTCCTCCCCTCATCCCTCTCTCTCTACTTCTCCATCCAGATTGGGAAGAGGAGCAGGTCAGCAGTCCCAACATTCTCCGCCTCATCTACCAGGGCAGGTTCCTGCACGGCAACGTCACGCTCGGAGGTATGCTCTCTCTCTCTCTCTCTCTCTTTCTCTCTGAAGGTGTGCTCTCTCTCGCTCTCTCTCCCCCGCTCTCCCCTGCTCTGGAGGTACATTCTCTTTCTCTCTCTCTCTCTCTCTCTCTCTCTCTATTCTCTCTCTCCCACTCTAGAGTGGTCTGGTCTGGAGGGCACTTTTAAACGTTTTTTTTAATTTTCCTCTGCAGTACTGGTGTGCTGTACGGGGGGGGTCTGCTATAAAGACTGCATTTATGTGCTGCTCTATGGGCCTGTACTAAAGGCTTCCCTGCTGCACTGCTGCACTGCTGCACTGCTGCACTGCTGTACGGTGTGCGGTGCGGTCTGTAGTGTGGGTGAAAAGCATGTCCCCACGAGGGTATCTCCATTCCTGAGCTGTAGCAGGGAGATGCTAACAGATGGGCTGAGCAAGAAGGAGCTGTGACTCACAACAGGTGTGCCCCCCCCCCCCGCCCCGGAAAAACACACCTTGAGGTGCGAGATTTCCCCGGCAACGAGGAGGAGGGAGGAGGAGAAGCCTGAAGTAACACTTCTGGAGGAGAACAGAGTGAATGAACGCAATAAATGTTTTTCTTTTTTATTAGAGAAAGAGAGAGAGAATTTTTTCTAAACCCACAGGAAGCAGCTCTTCCTGTGGGGTGGGGGCTGGCAGGAAGGCTTCAGGGCATGAGGGCCTCAGTTCCCCCATAAACACACTTTCACCCAAAAAACATAGGAGGGGAGGAGACATTCCTGTCTGGAGAGGGAAAAGGCTTCTTGTTTTTGTTTTTTTGTTTTGCTGCAGATGGTGGCCAGAGGTGCTTGGAACAGGGTGGGGTGGGATAGACTGCAAAAAAAAATCAGTCTTAACAAGCATCTTGTAGTATGTGTAGTCTTGAAATGAGGTTTAAAATATTTTTTTTTTCTCTTGTCAAATATATTTCCTTTTCTTAAGCGACTTTTTATTTGATAAGTGAAATGGTCTTTCCCCGAAGGAAAATCTTGAGTAAATGAGTAAAACCATGTGAACTCCTTGGCATTCGTTAGGACAAAATGTGAATTCAGGAGCATTACGTAATGGTGCAACAGTTAACTCCCCACACAAGAAAATATTTGGAACTCAGTATCGAGGCGAGACCTTGTACCAAAAACGCGGGTATAATAAGGTGTTTTTGTCCGAAGGTTTGGAGGGGAGGGCAGAAAATGGAAGGAGATGGATGTGTTTGATGGGCAAAGCGGAGCTAAGGTTCGCGCGCCCGTGTCACTCCCGGTCTCCGCAATAGAACGGTCTTTATGCGCCTGTCATTTTCGGTTAACGTTTAAATTTGAAAAGCGAACCGAGCCGCTCCCTGGCGTTTGGCGGATCCACTTATTCACGTCGCTTCTCCAGAAAGGCTCTTTCGTGACTGCGTATGCTCTTGCTCTTTCGTTTGTATCCTCAAATAAACCGTTTGTAACTCAAATAAACCGTTTTTTTTTTCTTTTTTTGTTGTTGTTTTTTTGTTACAGCATTGAAACTTCCCCTTGGCAAGACCACGGTCATGCACTTAGTTGCCAGAGAGACGCTGCCTGAGCCAAATTCCCAAGGTAACCGTTTTTCGATTATTATTCGGAAGTCATTTCATGTGTTCTCTATTTATCATGCCTTCACAGAACGCTGTTCTGTTTATTTTCCCTTTTTCTGTTGCCCTGTTTTTGGAACTGCGCTGATGACGTAGTTGTTGGCATTGCCATCTCTGACCGTCCCAGCGTAGCGGAGAAAGCTAGATAATAAAATGAGTTGGTTTACTCCGGAATGCCTGAACGACTGTTATGATTATCATTTAATATTATAAATAAACCAAAATGAATATTTCCAGCTTGGAAAAGTATTAGCTCACTGTGAGTTTGTTTGAAATAGAATATTGACTGTAAATTGGGGTGTCTAATTTGGGTTGTGATATTAAAAAGTTTAACCAGTGTTTTATGAGGTACTGCTGCCTGTGCCACTGGGTTATCCAGCAGCAAGTGAGCAGTGCACTGAGGGGAGGAGTTTGATTCGATGAGGGGAGATGAGGTAAGTGTGATGTCACAGATGTCTTTGACCTCATGATGTCACCGCCCACAGGTCAGAGGAATCGGGAGAAGACTGGAGAGAGCAACTGCTGTTCAATCCTGTAAATACACCCAGCTGTCAACCCCCCCCCCCTCCCCTCCCCACCACCCCCCCCCCCCCCCCCACTCCTTCACTGACCGTGCTGCAATATCGTCCATCTGTCACGCTGCAGAAACACACACATTATCACTTAGATTGGAGGACCTGTAGGCTGTTTCCAATAAACAAATAATTATTTTAAGTAATCTGTAAAACCAAGAGGGGGGAGGGGAGTGAAATTGGGGGATGAAGAACAAATGAAAGATAGGAAAAGGTTCTGGACACGTTATGCATCTTGCAAGAAACAAAATAATTTTAAGTAATCTATAACAACAAGATGGGGGGGGAGGAAGAGGAAACGGAAGACGAAGGAAGAGGATCCTGACCGTTATGCTGTTGGTATCGCGCTTAAGAATCTTTTTTTCCAAGAGGTCATCTCTAATTTTTTTTGAGAATCAAAAAAAAATAACTATCCCCCCCCCCCCTCTGTATTTTCCCCCAGTAACCACCCCCCCCCCCCTATAACCGTCCATCCAGCCAACCCCCCCATTCTGGAATCAGTTTACACAAGACTGAGGCTGCCCCTCCCCGATTCGCTTACTGCACTGCCACAGTTTCTTGTGGCTGCGCCAAGTCCGGACTCTTCGCATACAGGAATGTGTCCGTCTGTCTGTCTGACTTTGAAGAAGATTGTTTGCAGTCTGATTGATTTTATTTTATTTTTTTTAAAAATTTCAGTGTTATGACAGTTTTTAATGAGATTCAGAAGTACAGAGGGGAATCACAGCAAAAGGGGGAGGAGGTGGCCAAATATTGGGGGCAGAGTTTTTGGGATGGAATGTTCCAGGTTCTACTGAATGAAAGCCCTCTGTTCTGTCACCAAATTCCTTTTGGGATGCAAGATATTATATACATGTTCTAAATTGCAGGCTGGTTATTATGGTATGTAAACCAAACCCTAGAAAGTACAATTTAACCACTAAATTGATCAAACTTGTGTGATATAAGTATAGCAGAGGAAAAACATGGACATGCCTGCAATCAGATTGCAATCAACAGAGGAGTATTTTTTTTTTTTGTTTTTGTTTTGTTTTTCTTGAAAATCCTGTAGGCATTCTGAAAAGTGCACATTATGAACTAATCCCCTAATACCATGAGTGCATTTACCTGGGAGAGAGAGGGGAGGGGTCTTTTTTTGCCCAATCACGCATGAAGGCTTAACAAGTAAACTAACCAACCATCCGGGGCTTGACATCCCACGCTCGCTCACCACTTTGCTGGAGACTTTCCACAGTCGCGTCTCCAGTCATCGCCAGTGTTGCGTCCGACTGTACAAAACACATTTAAACGACTCCCCTAGTGGGGAAAAAAAGAACAACGCGTCCCTCCCGTATTAATTACTCTACTTTTTTATAACCATGGTGTAGTAGTGGATGTTGGTGCCTGCAGTACAAGCCAGAAGTTAAATTTTTTTTTTATTTAAATTTTTTTTTTTTTTTTTTGCAGTAGATAATAAATCAATTTGCACAACACTGAAGCACGAGCTTTTTCATCTAATCCTGTAAAAAAAGGTTTTATATTTTTCCAATGGGAATTATATTCCAAAAATTAAGGTTACATATGTGTAGAATATATTTAATATGAATCTTATATAGTACATGACTATAGATATTATTGATATATATTGGTGTTTAGTGTACGATGGTCTATATAAATAGCTTATTAGCAGTTCAAATGGTCACTTGCAGACAGTATGTCTTGTACTTTATGCAGAACATCCTTATCATTGATTCGACTTATTGTAATGACTGTGTTTTCTTTGGTTTCTTTTATTTTTCAACTGTTGATAATCTAAATAATATAATCATTATTTTCTGTGGTTATTGCTTTAAATAAATGCTTTATAACACAGTAATAGGTCTTAAAAGAGTGTTGTTCATATTGATCAGGATTCAAATCTGTATAAAGCAAAGTTTTCAAACTGATTGTAAATAGCCCTAATGCTTTTTTTTCTCCTTCAAATTACAAAATGGAGTAATTCTGTAAACTGAATAAAGAATATTGAAGTGCTGACGTCTGTGAGCCTTTTTTAAGTTGAACGATTATCATCCAGTAAGTCAGTACTGTGAACTGGCAAGAATCATTATAAATAAATACTCTGAGATGGCATTTGGGAAAAACATGGTAGCATTTGTGAATACAACGGACTGTTTTAAAATGATTTATGCATGTAATTATCAGAGCAAATAATATCTCTTTCAGTATGTTTAATATTATTTTTTTTTGTAACCTTTATTTAAGCTGCATGTCCTACTCAGACCAGGGATCTTTTTTTGCAGAGGAGCCCTACAGACCATATTTGCTTTGTTTAGAAGTGTTTCGTTGAGAATTGTTTGTACACTGTAGCTTTTCATATGCCAGTAAAGTAACAGTCCTTCACGCCCCAGGGACCTTTCAGCTAAACGAGGGAAACTGCCCTTTCAGACATTAGTCAAAGTACATGTTTATTTTAAAATGAGGTCGGTAACCTTGCCGCGGTTTTGCTGGTGTCTGAAGGGTTAAACTATTTTGTCTGGTTCTTATTTGCAGTTCTGTTTTTATGTACAGTAATGCACTTCCCCCTGGTTCTTTGCTTTTATCTTTTAACTTCCTGAATCTCTCCCCCTCTCTCTCTCTCTCTCTCTCTCTCTGTCTCTCTCTCATGATTCATGTGTTTTTTTTTTCTCTGAGGGGAAAAGAAAAGGTGGAGTGTACAGGGAGGGATGACATCACCGCTGTTGAGAGGTTTCGACAGGAAATTGAATTTGAATCTGAATTTACAGCTGTCCCGTTTATTAAAAAAAAAAAAAAAGAAAGAAAGAAAAAAAAAATATGGCTGGATCACCTCAGGGCCCCTAATGCAGCCAATAATCTGCAGCAGATGTGCAGGGCCATCCACGCTCAAAATTGAAAATCAGTGTCTTCGGGAGCTGAAGTGTTGTAATAAAGGCAGAGAAGCAGAGTCTACTGTTTGAACTTTTGCACCTCGTTACACACGAGAGTCATGATTTGAAATGGCGAATTAAAGAGCAAAGCCCCCCCCCCCAGCCAAGGGATCTAATCACACTTACTGAAGACTAAAAGGGAGGGGGGTGGTGGTGGTGGTGACATCATCTTCTGTAGCCGAATGTTCACACGTTCACCTGCGTTTCTGAACTTCTGAAGCGACTGAGAAGTCTTTCTGGGACACGGGTGTCCCGGTCTTATCTAAAAAGACCCTACGTGAGTGAAGGTTTTTTGTTTTAGCCCAGCACTAGGGTACCTTAGTGCTGGGCTAAAATGACAACCTGCACCTGTACCTTGTTGGATAAGATTTGACACCCCTGTTCTAGGATGACAAAAACTAGCTGAGAAAAACAAAAATCCTGATCCTAGATGATAATAAGCACTGATCTAGGATCAGTTTTAATGATTGATCTCACAATAGACAAGGTTAGTGTATGCACAGAGGAAGCCTGACTCAAGATCAGCGCTCTTGCTCCAAGATGCTTTATGAGTACGAGGCCCTAATGCACAGTTATTACACCGTCATCAGTGGTGCCAAGCTGGCTCATTTTTCACCGTCACTTAAAAAAAAAAAAAAGAGCTGCGAGTTGGGTTTTATTGCCCTTTTAAAAATGCGCTCGCTTGCCAGGGAACATCTTATCCCTTATATACAGTGTAAGTATTTTCCTGCTTGATGGATGGACTGAAACAGTCCTGCCCCTGTGTCAAACCCCCAGTCAATATCACCTGCTGTTAGGGCTAATGTACCCACCCAAAGATCCACACAAAAGAAACCACACACTCCTATTCATGAGACAATTATGACATCATATCAGTAGCAAGTACTGGTGAAGGAACCCTGCCCATTTTCCTTGAAATTACCCATAATTCCATTGTTGGGCTTGTTTTCCCTTAAGCTTAGTTTTCTGACTGGTGAAGGTTTCCTGAAGAAGGCCCACAGCCCAGGGAAACAAAAGTCTATCTGTGCCAATGCTCTGCATGTGTGTATGTGTGCATATGTATACATTTGTGTGCATATGTGTTCCCTTTGTGTGTGTGTATCTTTGAATATATGTATGCACATATATTTGTGTGTGTGTGTGCACACTTCTGTAATTTTTGTGCACATGTATTTGTGTGTGGGAGAGAGAGAGAGAGAGAGTGTGTGTGAGAGAGAGAGGTAGGAGTGTGTGTGTGTGTGAGAGAGAGAGAGAGAGAGGTAGGAGTGTGTGTGTGTGTGTGTGTGTGTGTGTGTGAGAGAGAGAGAGAGGTAGGAGTTTGTGTGTGTGTGTGAGAGAGAGAGAGGTAGGAGTGTGTGTGTTCTGAGCTCATTGTGCAGAGGACGAGCTTTTTACACAATGAACCACAGTATTTTCCCAGCCATCACTGCTCCTGTTCATAAATACTATCTGTCTCTTTCTCACATTTACTCACAGTCCCTCTCTCTGTCTTCCTCTCTCTCTGTCCCTCTCTCTCTCACTCTCTCTGTCCCTCTCTCTCTTTCACACTCACTCACTCATTCTGTCCATCTCTCTCTTTCGCTCTCACTCACTCTCTCTCTCTGTCCCTCTCTCTCTTTCACTCTCTCTCGCTCTCTCTCTCTCTCACTCCACTCTATCACAACCCTAATGCAGCAGGTCTTTGTGCTGAACCCGTTTGCTGTACATTTCTGAATATGAATGCAGCAGTCTTACATAATTCACTGGTTGCATGTGTTGTTGTTGTTTCTTTTGTTTCTTTTGTACCTCCGCACCTGGAACTAATGCACTTGTTGTACGTCGCTCTGGATAAGAGCGTCTGCTAAATGCCTATAATGTAATGTAATGTAATGTGGCCTGGAGAACACGGCCGCACCCACACCTCTGTGATTCAAACCAGATTTAAATAAATAAAAAGAACTCCTTAACTGGACACTTCACGGGGACTGGCCCAAAATACAGAACACTGGAGCACATGTTGCTCAGGGCAACAGACACTGTTTTATTGAACAGGGTGGGGCAGAAGTATCCGGGTAAGGAGCTTCACAGCTGGGCCTTCACTGGGGTGCGCCTTAGCCGAAATTTATCACGGTTCAATTTATTGCACCGAACATATAGAGCATGGACTTAACAGTGAGCTTTACCTGACCGTTTACGTCATATAAAATTCAAATGGAACCCGGTTATCAAACAACTCACTTTCTCGCTGTTCCTCGATTACTCTCACCCATGACTTTGTAACCACTGATGAGTGAGGAGACGTGCAATCTGTGCATTTAGTGTGCGTTTGCTGTCCTCTGGTGGTCAGAAATAAGTATTGCTACTATGCAGAGCTGCTCCTTACAAATGGTTGAAAACAGTGCTTAGAAAAGGACTTAATGAACAATAATCATATTAATTTAATTGTTATTTTCTGTCCACTGTTTTTAAAGAACCCTGCTCACTCTTCCGGTTTATTTTGGACATTATGGAAAAAGACAAAAACCGGTAATATATTGAAATATATATCAGAACACAATTTTTCTGCTTTCAGGATTTTAATATGTGAAAATAATATTGTGAGCAATGCCAGGTATAGTGTTGGAGGGGTTTGATTTGATTTACCCTGACTCCCAGCCCATTCACCTCCTAAATAATAAATATATATATATTAGAATAACTAGGGGGCCCCCTGGTGGTCACAGGGCCATGAGCAACCGTTTATGTTGCTTATATGGTTGGTGCCAAGTAACTGATGCCAATTGTTTTCGAGGTATTTTTATATAATTTATGGCCTTTAATAAATACAGTGATGAAACTATATATCAAAGCAATGTAATTTAATTAGGCATCCAGCCTGGGGCTGAACATCATCAGTTCCCACCCTAATTCGGAAAGCCAACCCTCCGCACCTGCAGCCGTGTTCATGTGTGAGCCTCGTCACTCGTTCGGGAGAGTGTGGAAATTCGCGGTTCTCCTCCCCCGAAACAGGAGGACTCCTTTTTTTTCCACACCACGCACCATGGCTAAGCTCGCACAGAGCTTTAACACGCGGTCCGCGGGCGCCCTGATCGACCAGTGGGGGTCGCTAGATAGCGGTGAACACAGACCGACGCACCACGGCATGGTGCTTTAACCGAATGCGCCACCCTGCAACCCGTGATATTAATGATATATTTCATAGCAATGTGTTAGCAGTGCATTCCATTCCAATACACACTTTGGCATCCCCTTCACTAGAGAAAATGCCTGGTTGTGCGCAGATAAATTAAGACCCCCACACCTAATCATTCACCAAGACAGAGTTCAGCAATAATAAAGATGCAGTTTACTCAGAGAAATGTTATTTTTTTTAATTAATAAATGAATGTACAACATGCCTGCTTTTAAAAATATATACAAATGAAAAACAGAAAACGCGTTATTGTAACTACATTTGTTCAGTGTTTTCTTTTGATGAGTGCCTTGTTTTTTCTTCTTCAAAATTAAGCAAACTTGCATTAAGTTGTATTTTAAATGCTAAAATATGGCTTAATGTATGTATGTAACCATGTTTTTAATAAATGTTATTTATTTCATAAATCTGAATGAAGAATGAACATTTATGTCTATGCCAGTCTATGCCAGTTCAACAATCATCAAAATGAACTCAAAAAAAGGTATTTGTTAACAGCACACACACACACACACACACACACACATATGTAAGACAGATTTGAGGAATAAGCATTGGCTTAATTCGGTTCTACAGTTTGTGTTGTCAGAATTGATATTTTGGATCAAATTGCCTGTTTCACTTGAAAGCAGTCTCCGGCATAGGTTTCGGACTGATGTGGTTTCCTGGAAAACCCCATTTGTTCAGAATCTCCTTGATCTCCTTGGTCCTGTAGCAGTATATGAGCGGATTAACTAGGGGTGGGAACAGGCTATAGAAGAGGGTGAGAGTGATGCGCACGTTCGGCTGAAGCAGCACGAAGGAGGTCAGGCAACACAGGTAGATGACGAAGCGGGGCAGGTAATATATGCCGATGAGGCACAGCTGCGTGGCGCAGGTGGAGAAGGTCTTGTGGCGGCCCGGGCCGTCGGCTATCTTCAGCACCGCCATGATGATGCTGACGTAGGACAGTATGATGAAGCTGAGCGGCACCAGGAGCACGAACATGGCCAGGAACACGGACAGGCGGTGGAGCCTCTCGGTGTCGGCGCACACCAGCGGCGTGGTGGACAGGTTGTCGCAGTAGCAGTGGAGGACCCGGTCGGGCCCGCAGAAGGGCATCTGGGAGACGCGGCCCACGGATATGCCCGGCGACACCGCGGCGAACAGCCAGGAGGAGGCGATGACCGCCCCCATGGTGCGGTTGGTCATGAGCGTCGGGTAGCGCAGCGGGAAGCAGATGGCCAGGAAGCGGTCCAGCGACATGATCAGCATGGTCAGCGAGCTGAGCGTCTCAAAGTAGTGGATCAGGAAGGACTGGAAGAAGCAGACCTCGAAGGAGATGATGGCGTCGTCCAGCCAGTAGCGGCTGATGGCTTTGGGCAGGGCTACGGTGCACAGGCCGATGTCGGACAGGGCCAGGCTCACCATGATGATGTACATGGGCTTCTGTAGCCGGCGCTCGGTGAAGAACAGCGTCACCAGGAGGGAGTTCCCCACCACGGTGGTGACGTAGATCAGGAAGAAGATGGCGGCCATCAGGTTATAGTACTCTGGGCGGAGCCCTGGGAAGCCCACAATGAAGAACTCCTTTACTGTGGTCTGGGTCTGGGTCTGGGTCTGGGTCTGGATCTGGGTCTGGGTCTGGTTTGTCTTTTCCATTCTGTGCAGAAACAGAGAAAAAATAGGAGAGGTTTGTTTTGCATTTTAGCCTTATTACCTTTTATTCTCCTACTGTCAGCCACTTAAAAAAATAAATAATAGTATTTTCACCCCACAGTCCAGAGTAAGGATCTACAACCCTGGTCCTGGACAGCCATAAGCTCTGCTGGTTTTTGTTTACACCTTAAAATCAGCACCAAATTCAGACCCAATTAACCAGGTGAAATGAGTTAACGGTGCAATTAACTGCTCTAACTGATTAATTAAGGGCAGAGTGACAGTGAAAGCCAGCAGATCATGTCATTCTCCGGGCCTAGGGTTGTAGACCTCTGGTTTAGAGCAGGTGGTGGCAGAGTCTGGCACTGGAGGGGATGCCTGGAGTGTCTGCTCTGCTGGTTTTTGGCTGGTTTCAGTATTTACCCGTTTCGTTTTAAAATCACTGGTGTGGTGCGGGGACAGAGCGTACGGGCAGCACTGACTCGTTCCGTTCCTTTCCACTGCAGGGAAATCCAGCACCGGATACAGCGCTGGCGGGACCAGGAGAAACTTCAGCACCCCTGCTGGCCCCTCAACCCTGGACAGCGCCCTGAGGGCCAATTATTGATTTAGGCAGCCCATTATCTGATACCCAGAGGAAAACCTGAGGCCAATTCACTTCACTGGCTGATTCCATACAAAAGGCCCTCAGCTAGAGAGGCATATCTTTTTCCTCAGCACTTCCAGGGGTCATACCCAATTAACAACGTGAGCTAAATCAGCTGTGTAATGAACTGCCACAATTGAATAACTAAGACCAAAGTATCAACAAAAACTAGCAGAGCCAGTGACTCTCCAGGTTCAGAGTTGCAGACCCCTATCCTAACCTGTCCTGTTCTCTCCCACTTAAAGAAAATGAAGCCAGCCAACCCCACAGCCATGAGAGGACACCCAACATGGCTTCCAATCCTTACCCTTTTCCCGAAGCACGTCCACCACCCCCCCCTCCTCCCACAACCCTCCCTCCCCCCCCCCCCCGCCTCATCTGTGCTGTCCCTCCGTACAACCGTACAACTGCACAACACTGGTCGGGTAAAACTCACAAGCTGAAAACCATTTGCATATCAATCGAATCCAGCCTTATTTTCCTTTTCTAAGCCAGAAGAGATTAAAACCAGTTTGGTTACTTTTTTCTCTTTGTACTTTTTTCCAATAACACCTAAATCCCTTTTTGAGCAAGAAACACACATATAAGTGGTTTCCGATTGTTGAGTACTTAATAACCACTGTTCCTATGCAGCAAAGGGTTGAGAGAAAAATTAACTATGCAAGTCATTTTAACTCTGATTGAGTTCACACTATCCCCCATTGGACCCTATTGGATACTAGGAATTTTATTCTTATTATTTGGAAAAATAAGACTACCTCTTACCTGCCAAAAAAAAAGTAATTCTATGTAAAAAAAAAAATAATTATAAGACTTATATGAAACGCTGAAAATAATTCAGTTGAAACTGTTATCAGTTGCAAAGCCAAGGTCAAATGAAACAGCTGAATAAACCTAGAATATTGAAAGGCGGAAATAAAATACCTGAAATGCCAATAAGCTATAATACTGAACAGCTCTCTTCTCACATTCAGTGACCAGTTCAGTCTGCTATTTCTTTTGTGTTTCTTATATAGGCTTATAACTGGTGTCGTCACTGTGATGAATCGGCACAATCCTACAGAGACCATAACCTTGGGGGGTGGGTTACTCTGTTTGCATCGTGACCTTGGAGAAGGACACAATGCCATCATAAATTCTCTTTAGAACATGTCCTCCTTAACTTAAAACTAAGATTGAAACGCTAAATTGTACGCTAGTCGTAATTTCTGAATTCTGCATATGGTAAGCCATTCTGTCATGAAATCCTTTTTCATAGCTAGTTACCAAATTATCCAATGTAGCTCATTATTTCCCTAGCTAGCTGGCCATATGACTTGGCTAATTACCACATTTGCCTAGCTATGCCGTTTGTACCAACTAGCTGGCCTAGCTAGCTGCGTTTTCGTGGGCATCTAGGTGCCACGAAAATGCAGAAAGTTAAGCTAGCTAGGTAGTATAGCTGGTTTAACTATATACTTTAAAAATGTATTTACGTTTTAGCAGGCTCACTCTTTCGGCTAGCTTGGTTCTTATGGCCAGCAAGCTGAACTAGTTTGTTCTTTTGGCTAGGCTAACTAGCAAAAAAAAAAGTTTTTTTCGTAGACTGCTGTTCTCACGATGTTACTGGAATGTTTTGTCAATGTTATAAGAATGCCATATAGAAATGTGTGGTTAAATTTTGTGATTTCAAATGTGTATCATGATGTTTAGGAGCCGTTTTCTCCCTTTAATGGCAGCCCACAGTACGTTGAATTGAATTCACGCTGTTAAAAGGTATATTCCAGCTTTCACCACTAGAGGCCGCTTTCTCCTTGTGAGAGAGGTACATAAGCTGGTCAGCTCTCCTCTTTTCAGACCAACAGAAGCGAGAGAGATAACTGCTTTATAAACTTTTATCCGTCTCATTATGTGTAGAGAACGAAGACGACTACATGTATCCACAAATAATGTTGATAAAATGTCCACAATTTTGCACAGCAAATAAAAATCATTTTATTACTGGTGTCAACACTCACACCCATGACACCCATGACTACTGATGAGTGAGGCGCATGCATGAGCTGTGCATTCAGTGTGTGTTGGCCCGGAATAAGCTCTGCTGTTCCATTCTTGTGGTTGAGAACAGTGCTTAGAAATGGACTTAATGAACAATAATCATATGACCTTTGTAGTTCTTTTTTGTCAACTCTTTTTCAAGGATACTGCTCATGTTGGCCATTACTGGTACGTATTGAAATATATCAGAAGACATACTGAAACAATTTAATATTTTAATAATAATTTAATATTTAATAACAATATAAACAATGTTGCTGCTTTCATGGCTATAATATATATTAAAAAATATTGTGAGCAGTGCCAGCTCTAGTGTGGGGCCCTAAGTAGGATTTGATTTGCCACCCAGTAGACCCATGTTTTCTGGTGTTACTGACATATTTTATTTCAATATATTAGCAGTGTATTCCATTCCAACACGAATATTGGCACCCCCATTCACAACAGAAAGCACCTGGTTGTGCACAGATAAATGTAAATCCCCCCTCACAAAATAAATCACCAAAACAGATTTGATTATTTTTTCACTGATCAACACAGAAGATGCAGCTTATTCAATGAAATGTTACTTTTTTATGAATAAAGGAATGTACAACAAGCTTTCTATAAAGAAATACACAAATGAAAACTAGAAAAAAGCAGCTTTAAATTACATACATTTATTCAGTGTTTTCTACAAAATTATACAAACTTGCATTAAGTTGCATTTCAAATGTTAAAATATGGCTTAATATATGTTACCATGTTATATTTTTAAATAAATGTTGTATATTTAATAAATCTGAATAAAGAATGAACATTTATTTCTTCACATTTTAGCTAGTTTAACAATCATCAAAATGAATTCGAAAATAGCCGTTTGTTGGCATCACACATCAACACACACACACTACAGTATGTGTTGTCAGTCAGAATTGATATTTTAGAATCAAACTGCCTGTTTCATTTGGAAACAGTCGTGACTATACGTGTCTGACTAACGACATTCCTTTGACAAAACCATTTGTATAAAATGTCCTTGATCTCCTTGGTCCTGTAGCAGTATATGAGGGGATTAATTAAGGGGGGGAACAGGCTATAGAAGAGTGTGAGACTGATCCGCACATCTGGGCTGATCTTTACGAAGGAGACTAGGGCGCTCAGGTAGACTCCAAAGCGGGGCAGGTAATAAATGCTGATGATGCACACCTGTGTAGCACAGGTGGAGAAGGCTTTGTAGCGGCCCTGGGCGTCGGCTATCTTCAGCACTGCCACGATGATGCTGATGTAAGAAAATAAGATCAAGATGAGTGGCACCAGGAGCACGAACATGGCCAGGGCCACAGACACACTGAAGACCTGCCGTGTGTCAGCACACACCAGGGAGGTGGTGGACACGCTGTCGCAGTAGCAGTGGATGATCCGGTTGGGCCCGCAGAAAGGCATCCGGGCAGTGATGCCGACGGAGATGCCTGGGGACACCGCGGCGGACACCCAGGAGAAGCCGGTTAGCGCCCCCATGGTGCGGTTGGTCATGAGCGTCGGGTAGCGCAGCGGGAAGCAAATGGCCAGGTAGCGGTCCAGCGACATGGCCAGCAGGATCAGCGAGTTGAGCGTCCCGAAATAGTGGATCAGAAAGTACTGAAAGAAGCAGACGTGGAAGGGGATGGCGCCATCGTCTAGCCAGTAGCGGCTGATGGCTTTGGGCAGGGCTACGGTGCAGAAGCCGATGTCGGACAGGGCCAGGCTCAGCATGATGATGTACATGGGCTTCTGGAGCCGGCGCTCGATGAAGAACAGCGCCACCAGGAGGGAGTTCCCCACCACGGTGGTAACGTAGATCAGGAAGAAGATGGCGCCCATCAGCTTATAGTACTGAAAGTCGAGCCCTGGGAAGTTCACAATGAAGAACTCCTTTACTGTGGTCTGGGTCTGGTTCGCCTGTTCCATTCTGGGGAGAGGCAAAATATATATAAAAATATAAGCACCTGGTCAGGTGAAACTCACAAGCTGGGGTGGAGCTTCCAAGCAGTAGGAGCTCTGAGTGGGGAAAAAACTTATGGCCTTAATGACTTAATTAGCCCTAACCTTTACGCCACCTTAATACGTTTTAGCTACATGTCCTGATAAGCGCATGAATGACAGCTGAAGACTGTTCTCATGTCCCTGTATGAGATTGACTTTCACTGTGATCTAATTAATGACCGGGGTTGCCCACCCATGATTTAGAGAAATCTACATTTAATGAACCTGTGCCCCCGGTTTGCCTGCTAGCACTCAACGTGGCACACCTATTGTAGCCATTCCCTTTTTTAAATGGCAAAACCCTAAATCAAGTCCACCCTTATTGTCCTTTTGGGAGCGACATAGCTCAGGAGGTAAGAGCGCTTGTCTGGCAGTTGGAGGGTTGCCGGTTCGAGCCCCACCCTGGGCGTGTCGAAGTGTCCCTGAGTAAGACACCTAACCCCTAAATGCTCTGGTGAATGAGAGGTACCAATTGTAAAGTGCTTTGGATAAAAGTGCTATATAAATGCAGTCCATTTTACCATTTTCCTTTTACCAAGCCAGAAGGCATTAAATGTCTTAAGTTTTTCCTTGAAAATTTTACACTGGAAACCAGTTTAATTACTTTTTTTCTCTTTGTACTTTTTTTCCCATGTCTCCATTATCTCTCTCCAAGCAAGAAACGCACTTACAACTGGCTTACAACTGTTGCATAATTAATAATCAACATTCCTATGCAACGAAGGGTTCAGAGAAAAAATAACTATGATAGAGTCATTTTAACTCAAACAGAGCGCACACTGTCCCCCATTGGACCCTGTTAATACTAGGAATTTTGCCTTACACAGCACTTTTTTCCCTCTAGTGTCACAAAAACAAATGATTTCAATTCCACCCAAATCAAGTTTTTAGAGTAACAAAGAACACATGAAGTGAACTTCAGTGAGTGAAACAATAACACTTACCCGAGAAAAAAATATTTGAAAAAAGATTAATTATATTTAAATAATTCAATTAAAACTACTATCAGTTACAAGGCCAAGGTCAAATGAAACAGCTGAATAAACCTATAATATTGAAAGGCTCGTGTAAAATACCTGAAATCCTGAAAAGCTATAATACTGAACAGCCCTCCTCTCACATTCGGTGACCAGTTTAGTCTGCTATTTCTTACGTGTTTTCAGAAATCTTATATAGGCTTATAACTGGTGCCGTTACTGTGATGAATCGACACAATCCTACAGAGACCATAACCTTGGGGGGTGGGTTACTCTGTTTGCATCGTGACCTTGGAGAAGGACACAATGCCATCATAAATTCTCTTTAGAACATGTCCTTTCTTTAGAACATTACTGATACCAGCGAATACAAAATGTCTTCCCGATGTTACTGGAATGTTTTGTCAATGTTATAACACTACCATATGTGATGCACAGAAATGTGTGGTCATACTTGTGATTTCAAATGTGTATTATGATGTTTAAAAACCCCTTTTCTGCCTGTAATGGCAGTGTAGGCTTGTTGAATTGGATTCACACTGCTAAAAGGTATATTCCGGCTTTCACCACTAGAGGCCGCTTCCTCCTTGTGAGAGAGGTACATGTGCTGGTAAGCTGTAGTCTTCTGAGACCAACAGAAGTGTGAAAACTGCTTAATAAACTTTTATCCATCTCATTATTTCCCTGTTTGTTCTGGCTAGTAACATTTATGAGTACACATATGCATATGTTGTTACAGTGTGAGGTGAACTTTGTGATGTAAGGTCAGATGGTTGTGAATTATGTTCTTATGTTCGTTTTGATTGTTGTAGAAGTTGAGAAAAGTTGAGGCGGCCGGCTAGTTGTTTTTTTTTTTTAAACATCTTTGTACATTCTTATGGCTCCCCTGTAATGTTATTCAGTTTGTGAGGCTTCTGTAAAAATATTAAGATTATTAAGTGAAGTTCACTGTATTTTCCCAGTTTTGAGCTTAATCAGCTTCATGTTAATTCTCACTAACAGTAACACCCCCCCCCCCCCTTTCCCATTATAACAATGACAGTTTTTAAGAAAATGCAGATTGTAAATCTGAATTATTTGCAGATTGCAAATATTCTGGTTTGAGTTGTGTTTTTATCTATAAGCATATTTTTAATCAATGCCTTTGTACAACATGAAATGGAGTCTACCCTCAGCTTTATATTAGTAATTTTACTAAAGTTATTGCGTAACCAATATCCAGTTTATTATAGCTGCAGTAAGTCAAAGCCTGACTAGAAAATGTATATGTGGAAAAGTTACTCAAAGTTACATTTTTAATAAATGTAATATATTTAATAAATCTAAATAAAAAGTGAACATTTTCACAGTTTAACCAGTTTAACAATCATCAAAGTGAACTTGATACAAGGTATTTGTTAACATGACATACACACACATGCTCACACTACAGTACGTGTTGTCAGAATTGATATTTCAGATAAAACTGTCATTTGGAAACAGCCGTAACTATAGGTGTCTGACTAACGACATTCCTTTGACAAAACCATTTGCTTAAAATGTCCTTGATCTCCGTGGTCCTGTAGCAGTAAATGAGGGGATTTAGCAGGGGAGGGAACAGGCTATAGAAGAGGGTGAGACTGATCCGCAAATCCGGATTGACACTAATGTAGGAAGCTAGGTTGCTCAGGTAGACTCCGAAACGGGGCAGGTAATATATGCTGATAATGCACACCTGTGTAGCACAGGTGGAGAAGGTTTTTTGGCGGCCCTGAGCATCGGCTACCTTCAGCACTGCCACGATGATGCTGACGTAAGATGAAAAGATCAAGATGAGTGGCACCAGGAGCACGAACATGGCCAGGCCCGTGGACACACTGAGGATCTGTCGTACATCAGCGCACACCAGGGAGACGATGGACACGGTGTCGCAGTAGCAGTGGATGATCCGGTTGGGCCCACAGAACGGCATCGGGGTGGAGATGCCGACGGAGATGGCGGGGGACACCGCGGCGGACACCCAGGAGAAGCCGGTTAGCGCCCCCATGGTGCGGTTGGTCATGAGCGTCGGGTAGCGCAGCGGGAAACAAATGGCCAGGTAGCGGTCCAGCGACATGGCCAGCAGGATCAGCGAGTTGAGCGTCCCAAAATAGTGGATCAGGAACCGCTGGAAGAAGCAGACGTGGAAGGGGATGGCGCCATCGTCTAGCCAGTAGCGGCCAATGACTTTGGGCAGGGCTACGGTGCAGAAGCCGATGTCGGACAGGGCCAGGCTCAGCATGATGATGTACATGGGCTTCTGGAGCCGGCGCTCGATGAAGAACAGTGCCACCAGGAGGGAGTTCCCCACCACGGTGGTGACGTAGATCAGGAAGAAAATCGTGCCCATCAGCATATAGTGCTGAGGGTGGAGCCCTGGGAAGCCCACAATGAAGAACTCCTTTACTGTGGTCTGGGTCTGGTTCATCTGTGGCATTCTACGGAGAGGCATAGAGAGAAATTAGTTTTTCTTTTTTTTTGCATTTCGGCACCTTTTTTAAAAAATAGCAAGCCTTTTTTAATTCTAATTGATTAATTAATTGCGAAGTAGCAACGAAAAAAAACCCATGACTCTCCAGATTAAGGGTCGCAGACCCCTATCCTAAACTCTTTGTCTCTCTGTTCTCTCCCGCTTACAGGAAATGTAGCCAGCCAACCTCACAGCCATGACAGGGCCCCGACACGACCCACACTCCTCACCTTCCTGCCGCAGCTCCCTTTGATCCTTTGGTGTAAAATAACATACACTACAACTGCCTCTTGCCTTGTCTGTGCTGTCCCTTCGTGGAACTGCTTCGGGTAAAACTCACAAGCTGAAAACCCGGCAAGGTCTTCCAAGCATTAGCAGCTCCCTGTCTAGACAAAAAACAGCAGGTCTTGATTTTTCAATGAGCCCTAACATTTGTGCTATCTGACGTTTTAACTACATTTTTTGATAAGCGCATGAATGATAGACAAAGTCTGTCTTTGTGTCCGTATAGTAAACTTTTCACTCTGATCTGATTTACGAGTGAACCAGTGTTGGTTCGTACAGCCAGTTGCCTAATTTAGCCAGGGTAATTGGTGGAAAGCAAAACTGGCATACATTTAATTGAGTTTCAGCTTTGTCCCCGGTTTGCCTGGCAGCACTCTACTTGACACATCTATTGTACCCCTCTGTGGTATTACATTTCAAAAAAGGCAAAACCCTCAATCAAATCCACCCCAGTATTCTCCTTTTACCAAGCTGAAAGGGATTATGCATTTTAGGTCTTTCCTCTCAGAATCAAAATTTCACACTGGGAACCAGTTTGGTTGCTTTTTTCCCTCTTTGTACTTTTTCCTTCTGTATCCTCATTATCCCTCTCCAAGCAGGAAACGCGCTTACCAGCACGTTTTGTCGTCTAAAAACCTCTTCGTCGATAAAAACGACGGTGGAAAAAGTCTTTTTTTTTCTCGGTTTTGATAAAAAAATACACAGCTTTTAAATTAACAAAAGCACGCCGTTAGCGCGATGTGCGGCTTCTGTTAGTCGCCTTGGTTTCTGCCCGAGTTACTCGCCTGTGCACCTGCGAGGCAGTCAGAGACCGTGTTCCTGTTCCTGGGCCCCGTCGACCCCTCTGGCTTACACTGTTGGGGCACTTAATAACCGGCGTTCCTACGCAGCGAAAGTTTCAGAGAGACATCGACTCTCGTCGAGTCATTTTAACTCTAACAGAGAGCATGTCAGCCCCATTGGACCCTAATAAACACGAGGAATTCTGCTTTGCACAGCAGTTTTTTTTTGCCCAAGTCACAAAAACAAATGATTTCAGGTCCACCCAAATCGCATTTGAGTGGAACAATAAGACTACCAAAAAATTCTGTTAGAAAATTTTTTTTTTGTAATTCTAAAAAATATAATAAACGCACAAAATATTTTAGTTAAGACTTGTCAGTTGCAAGGTCAGGATCAAATGAAGTAGAAGAAATAATATTGAAAGGCTATAATAAGAATGTTTAGTATTACCTGAAATGCTGAAGAGCTGTAATGACCCTTACCTCCCATTCAGTGACCAGTTTAGTCTGCTATTTTTTATGTGCTCTCTTTACTGTGATGAATCGTCACAGTCCTACAGAGACCATAACCTTGGGGGGGGGGGGGGGGGGGGGGGGGGGGGGGGGGGTTATCTGTTTGCTGTTTGCATTGTGTCCTTGGAGAAGACTCTTTAGAATCTGGCCTCCCTAACGTCACCCATTGGAAAGCTCGACCGTTCAAAGTACGCTAGAGCTAATCGCTGCATCCTCCTCATCAGTTTGGGACAGTGAAGAACAGCAAAAGCAAACATTCTCCTCAGAAACTTGGGGGGGGTGCTCTTAGTACAAAATCAGATGGGGCCCTTCTGACCGACTTCCACTCATCATGTTACCCAAAATTCCTAGAACTTTGCCCTTGGGGGCACCCCAGTGTCCAGGGCTCCAAGCAGTTGCCTGTCCTGCCTGTTTAGTTTAGCTGAAGGTGCTTTGCTAAGAGTTGGAGTGAAAACCTGCAGGATGGTAGATCTCCTGGAACAGGGTTGGGCAGCCCTGCTCTAGCTGTTGAATGAGGTGTGTTTTATTAGGGTTGGAGTGACAACCTACAGGACTGTAGGAACAGGGCTGGGCAACCGCGGGATAGAGGGAAATGTGTATGGTGGATTGGGCTAGAAATCTGGATAGTGTGGAAGCATTCTGATGGGCTGTGTGGGGAACGCAATGTTTCATAGACGATGGGCGCGTCCCATGACTTCTCACCCCTCACCTCCTTTCCTTCAGTCCCTCCACTATCACTCGTTTCCTACCCGAAAGTATGTGGGGAGGAGAGGAGGGGAGGAGACTGGTTTGAAGTCGCTTCGCCAAAACGGTTCTGTGCATTTTGCTCGTCTCCTCCAGTACTGGGACACTGCAGGGAGGACACAAAGATCGGTTTCCGGTACACGAAGGAGAGCAGGTGGTAGTGGATGAATGGAGGATACATTTTTCAAGTACTGGGACACACCCAGTGGCTCATGTGATGACACTATTGGAAGGGAAAGGACAATTTTTCTGAGGATTGGCAGATGGTGGTGTGACCACTTCCTCTTTGAGAACCAACCTGGTTTAGTCTAGGCCTTCTTGTCCCCTGTTGGATTACTGGAGGGCTAGATAGGGCAGGTCACAGCACAGAAAATACCAGGGCAGGGATGTCAAACCCCCCCAGCTGTACTTTCACACTGGGGGAGAAGAGTTGGTCAGTGTACAGACTGCCCCCCCCCCAAAGTAACACTGTCACTTTTCTCTTTAATAAAAACAGCATAGTTTATATTATAATTCTGTGTATCATTGCTACTTTAGAGTGTCTCCAGCTGCCTGATGATGCCGTTTGTTTCTCCTTTGAGACTTCCCTGAGCTCTCAGTCAAAGTTTGGGGAGTGCACTAGAATGGCAACGTCTACCCCTGATGACATGACCTCACTTTGCCGCCCCTGCTCAAACAAACAAACTGAAGGATGGGAGCAGCCTCGCGAGTGTAGACGCTCCATCAATATCCTCGTGAGTCTTCTGAGTGAAGTAAACACCTCTTAATTAGCAGCTCAGTTAGGGACCCCGCACCTGAGCAGGAGTTGTGCCCAAATGGTATAACGCTGTCTGTTATTGACAGCATGATGCAACTGTTTTCTACTATGGCATTGACACAGATGCAAACTGACATAGGCCTCATGCCTGCACTAAAGTACTATTCTTTTGATGTTACCCTGGTTCTGACCATAACTCACATATGGTATGTAGTGAAGTCATCAGATGATTTGAATTTAAGCTCTGTGCTTGCAACTTGTGATCAGCAAAATTTTAAGGAAAATAATACATTCTAAAATGCCTTGTTCTTATAAAACATCAATGCACTGTTTTCCTTTAACCCTTTAAGGTGTGCGATCATAAATATGTGATCAGAATGTTCTTAACTGAACATTTTAATGCTGATGTAACAAACACTACTGGTGATTGAAAGCAGTCGAGTTCTAGAACCCTTCGTCTTTTTTTGAAAGAAAGAAATAAAAATCTAAAAAACCTACTCTTCTGCAGGTTAAGAGGAGACAAGGCAGCCTGGCCTCTTCCCACTTTATTCAGACTGGGTGAAGGCAGTGAGGGGGCAAAATCCACAGACTCCCTCCTGCGCATACTATGGCGCTTTATATTGTATTAACCCTTAAAGTGTAAGATCACAAATATGTGATCAGAATCTTCTTAACTGAACCTCACATGACATTACAGGCATTTAGCACACGCTCTTATCCAGACCGACTTAAACAGTATTCCAATGCTGATGTAACAATGATGGCTTAGAAATAGAACACAATGTTCTAGAACACTTAGGATGTTGAGGAAACATTCCAAAAAACTACTTTTCAAAGGGTTTACTACTATCAGTTGTGGTTCTGATGGCATAAACTGATGGCATAAACATTGCCCTAACCTGCATGTATGCACTTAGATAAATGACTCTGGACAAGAGCGTCTGTTTAATGTCCAAATGTAACATACATGTGCTACAATGTAGGATCCCACTCTCAGTATCCCTGTTAATGGGAGTATCCCATGAGGGGGCTGTTATTAATAACAGGGAGCCGTTATTAATTATTAGTTGAATTAAAGGTGCAATGGGGCAGTGACAATAGATCTGCTGGTTCAAATCCCATGTGAGGCACTGCCATTTTTGCCATTGAGCAGAATAATTAACATGAACTGCTTCACTAAATATTCAGCTGTATGAACTAATAATGTGCAAAAATATAACTTGTGTTAGTTGCTCTAGATGAGGATGTCTGTTAAAGCAAATATATCTGAATAAATAAAAAATGTAGCACTGTTGTCTCATCCACTGAACGCATGTTTAGACTAATGAGCTGGAGGATGACAGTGTTCTCACGGGCATGTGTACGTGGGGCTGCTTTGCTTCGTCAAAGTCCTCAAGAGTCTTTAGAAAAGAGTCAGCATCTCCTCATTAGCAGCTCAATTAAGGATCAAGCACCTGAGACAAATGTGGTGACAAATGATGCTCGGTCAGACTGGTACCCAGAGACAAAAGGATGATATAATTGTCTTTGTTTGTAGAGAAGCATGACAAGCCTATTAAATCCCTTCAATGCCCTTTCTGGCCAGTCCAATCTCTAAACCACATGAATAAGCCTAAAGTTTGGGTAGGCTATACACTAGAGCATGAATAGGATGTGTGTTTTTTTGCGTACATGTAGTTTGTGTGTTTAGTAATGCACGTTTGTGTGTGCTAGGGCTCCTAATGCTAGTGATGGGAGAGGCTTCCAGAACCTTGTTTTGGGGCGGAGCTACACTGTGTTGTCAATCGTTGCCTTTTTTGAACCAAGTCGTCCACACATCAAAGCATAATTTGATATCATGCCCATTTTTCATGTATTTTTAAAACTTATTTGTGTTGGTCAGCTCTCCACCATAAAACAGAGGTTTTTGAACTTTGCTATTTCTGCTGTTTCAAAACCAGTTGGTCTGTAATCACCATGTACTGTTTTTTTTGGTATTACTATTTTTTGGATACCCCCTAAAAAATTAAGACTTTTTTTGCGCAAACATGAATCAGTTCAAATCCAAACTTAAATTTCAATGAGACCTCAAAATTCTAAATTCTGACGATGAATTGTTCACAGACTTAACATGGGGAGACGTGAATTTACTTAAACATCCTATAATAATATTACTAAACTAACCACAAAACCTACTCTTCAACTAGGCAATATGAGAGGAACATGAGAGATGACCATCAGGCTATTCTGTGATCATATATGTGCTAGTACTATGAAAACTTCAAGTTCATAGGGTTTCTGACTGGCTCAGTAAGTAAAAGCACATACAACAAGTGCAGGCTGGGGCCTGTATTTTACACAGTGAACATTATATGCAAGTCTGAGGCTAGGATATGTTATTACCCAACTACGAACAGCAGGGACAAACAGGGAGATGTTAGCTCAGTACTGCCAGGCTATGGGTGGGTGGAAGTCAGTGTACCAAGTACCAGGTGTGCCTGTTGTCCCATACTGATTGTCTTCTGTTGTAAATTTTGCTTGGCCTACGTGAAATGCTGTAACTGGCTCCTAGACAAGTCCACAGGAAATGTCTGTGTAACTCTTGTTGTGTTCCAATTGGAACAATAAATTAAAAATACAGAAATGAATTGTAATATGACATGTGAGGAGTTGTGGAAAACTAAGTTTGAATAACTTGAGCCTTGCTGTATGTAAACTTTGGCCTCAACTGTACAAAGAGGTATTCTGACATCATGATTGGGGCGGGGCTAAAATGTAATGCAAAAAGAAAATATCCAACTTTAAAGGCCAGTAAAAAAAGACACTATTCTACCAGGTTTTTGATTTTATGATATTATTTCAATCATATTGAAATAAGGGCATGGATTAAAATGTTTAATTACAAAGTAGGCATACAAACACGTTTAGAGCTAAAGAAAACATGATCTAGAGTGTAACTGCTATTTAACTCTCATCCTGAAGAGATTCATTCGTCTGCTAATTAAATAAATTCCTTTCACTGCGTCACATTGCATTCATTTCCCATGAGCATTTCTTATGTGTCCTGTTCCCTTGGTGCATTGATCTGTGCAAACACTCCAAGATATAAGAACAACAGTGAATGCTTTGACCCACCACAATCTTTTTCAACTGATCTATGATCAAGTTCAAGGCCATGCATCTTCTCAAAAGAGAAATATTGAAAGACACTGGCTTTCTAACAATACTTTTTTTTGTCCATGTTTAAGGTATATACATTGATAAACAGTTTGTGTAAGTTTCCCTACATTTATTGGTAAGTATTAGGCAGACCTTAATGTATTTCTTTATTTAATCATTTCAAAGAGCTGCCTTTTTCTGCTTTGCTTGAAGTACATAGCAGTTATCCTAATTGAATCTAAAATAATTTTATTGCATTTTCAAAAGGTAACAAAATATATTGCATCAAGAATCTTTCACCTGACATATCTGTCAAATTTTTACCTTTTTACTTTCCTGAAAGAGAATGCAAGATGTCTAATGTTTCAGTATGCATGCAATTTATTGATATTGTTCATCATTAAGCTCTCTATAGTTTACTCTTTCTGCGTGCATATCCAACTGCCAGGTTTGTTTTGAAATTAAACCTTCAGTGTAGTCTTACAAAGGTAACACAGAAGATGGAAGGAGCGTGTAACCTGATTATTCTGCTTTCTGCAGATTCATAAAATGTTTTCAGTCACAGATTAAGGGGCTGAGGGAAGCTGTGAAATTCTGTCTTGTTTTTTTTGTTGGTTTGAGGCACACAAGATTGATTAATTCAATAATAACATAATATATCTGAGCTCCTGTGTGTTTTAAATTTTTTTTTTTAGCAAAATGGCTAAATATTTAATTCATTACAGTCAGTTAATACAATTTTTTTATTTTCAGGCCCTAAAGGACTAGTTTTTCAGGGCGTGAGAAACAGTGAGGAGGAGAAGGTAAACCTGCAATGAGCCCCCTGAATTCAACCTCCTTTTTGAACACCACTATTGTGCGTCCTGAGTTCTTTTTCATAAGTGGTTTAGCCGGTATTCCCCACGCAAACTACTACTATGTTTTCTTGTGCTTTGTTTACATTCTGTCTTTACTGGGAAACACTTTTGTCATGTTTATGATTTACACTGACCGCTGTCTTCACAGTCCAAAATACATTGCAGTGTTTAATTTGGCTGTGTCTGACATGTGTGTAAGCACAGCACTCGTTCCTCCATTGATTGACACCTTCCTGTTTAAATCACAGTTAATCTCCTTTGAGGCCTGCTTGACTAATATGTTCTTTTCTTTTGCATTTCTCACTATGCAGTCTTTCACTCTCACTGTTATGTCCTACGATAGATGTGTCGCCATATGCTTTCCACTGAGATACAATGAGATTGTGACTAATAAATCGATGTTGCTGATCACAGCTATAACATGGATTGTTGCAGGACAGGCTAATGTCATACCTGTAGTTTTTGTCAGCAGGCTGTCATTCTGCAAATCCATTGTGATAAACAGTCATTTCTGTGATTATGGACCCACATTCCGGTTGGCGTGCAATGACAACACTCCAAATTATGTGATTAGTTGGACTCATTCTGTCATGATTCTCTGGTTTCCAGTTCTTTTTATCACAGGCACATATATTTCTATAGCCAGAGCGTTATTAAAAATTGCAGCAGCCTCAGAGCGTCTCAAAGCCATGCAAACCTGCACCTCTCATTTGATATTAGTGGGTCTGTTTTATCTTCCTACATGTATCACCTTTGGAATGGGTGCCAGAATTCACCAGAACGCCAGGATTATTAATACATCTCTGGGGACGGTCTTGCCATCGATGCTGAATCCAATCATTTACTCACTGAAAACAGAAGAATTCACAGAATCCATTAAAAGGTTTTACAGAAGAAAAACGATACACATCACTGGAAGGAAAAAATAAATAAATGTTTTATTCGCAAATAACTGGCAAGTTGGACAGTGTCTTTTTTTAACTGGAAGAGAAATTCACAGATTTAATCCAATGAAAGGGAGTACAGTGACAGATATGAACAACAAGCAGATTTGGACATCAGTAAGAACAGTTACAGTGGCTTTTTCATGAAAAGGGTTTAATATATAAAACATTTTTGAGGCACTCTCGTTGAATAGCGGTATGTAAGTCTTAAACAAATGTTGGTGGGAATATTATGAGTACACTGTCGACTGCGTAGCACCCTCCAGATGTGAACTCCTCGGGCCTTTGATCCTCAGTTCTGTTCCTAGATGTCCGCAGGGTCTGTTGGTTATTTTTTCCCTTAAATCGCAGCAGGTTTAGACCTAAGAAACCAGTTGACGTGATTCATCTGTGCAATCAACTGCTTTAATTGATTTATTAAATGAGTGACAATGAAAACCATCAGACAAATGTATCTTCAGTTTCCACAGTTAAAAAGTAATTACACTCTAGATCACATTTTATTTAGCTCTAAATGTATTTGTTTGCCTCCTTTATAATGAAATATTTTAATCTATGCCCTTATTTCAACATTTTTGAAATAATATAATTTAACATAAAAACCTGGTGGAATAGTTTTTTTTTTTTACTGCCCTTAGAAATTTTCTTTCTGCATTTCATTTTAGCCCTGCCCCAATTATGATGTCAGAATACCTCTTTGTAGGTACTACTAAGTCATATAAATGTCAGTCAAGACATCCAGCTGAAAATTTGTTGCCACCCACAAACTTTTCAGTTTACCTTTTAATACCTCAGAACACTGCTGGCATCTGATTGGCCAGATTGAATTCTGCCCAATGTTTTCAAACTGGAGAAATATGGTTTCTCATATTCCACCTAAACAGTTCACTGAAATATGTTTCTGAAAACATTTGAGGTGAGAAATAGACCATCAAATTGCTCAACCTTGATTCATATTTAATCTGCAGTGCCTAGTTTCACAGTTAAATGTAAATGTCATGAGCCAAGTGCAGCTACGCTGTACAAAATCATTTGCATAGAGAATACTCAGTGAAAACAAGCAGCCTTTTAATAGAATGGGGGTGACCAGTAGTACATTCAGGGACAGTTCCACACTGATGTAAAGGCAGCAATAGACTATATCTACTGCACTCAAAAAGCAGCCAGAACGTGTCCCCATTTTTTTCTGTGCTAACGTTATCCTTATGACACATTTGCCAGCACAGTGTTTCACGCTCGCACATACATACACAAAGCGGAAATACTAACAGTCGTGCCACAGCCCTGTTCGTCTGAGTGAGGCTCCAGACAGATACAATAAATAAATATTGCTGCAAGCAGCGATTCCCAGGGTCCAATCAGCATAAGAAACTGTTGGCAAAAACAGAGACTCTATGATGGTGGACACCAACTTTGCCTATGTATCTTCCAGCTGAGATGATGGACCATGTCATCAACTTTGGGACCTGTCTGATGCAGCTGTGATTTCTAATGAATTAAAAATCATGTTTTTCATATTTGGATCTCTATAGCGCTGCTACCTGGTTGGGCTAAACCATTAAGGCTGGTGTGTGGATCTGACTAGCAATAAAAATGTGAAGTTTCATAACTTCCGGTTATGTTTTGGAATTGTTAGCAACCACTAGAAAAACAATACCTGTGTAAACATATCAGATATTAGGCAAAATACAGAATTTTGTGCAAATAAGTCATTTTTTGTAGGAGGAGCATTTCTCGTTTTTCAAAAAATCCAAAATGGTGGATGATCCAATATGGTGGACTTTATGGGGCCTTGAGGGAAATGTATTATTCATGAGGAGGGGGGCCCCATGCTCACAGTTATCTGAGGAGAAAGGGGAGAAAAAAAAAAGAAAATACTTCTAATCGTGCAGTGCTTGGACCTCCTAATTAAATAAATCAACAAACAAACAAATAAATAAAAATAAAAATCCCAAACAAGGAACACAAAATCGATCAATATCGTTACGTCATGTTGCATTAATATCACAGGATACATCCTTCTGTGTTCTGTTCCCTTGGTGTATTGCTCTGTGCCAGCACTCTGGGCTATAAGAACGACGGTGAACACTTTGACTCCGTCATTTCCATCTGACCCATCATCAAGGTCAAGGACCTGCATCTACTAAGGGAGAAATATTGAAAGACACTGGCTTTCTAACAACAGACAAAGAGTTCCTCTATACAAGAGGTACTTATATTGACAACATATTTGGTTTCTGCATGTTTGTCTGAAGTTCTTGGTAAGTATTAGGCAGACCTTAATGTGTTCCTTCATTTATTTATTTCATAGTGCTGGCTTTTTCTGCTTTGCTGGAAGTGCATAGCAAGTGTTCTAACTTAAAACTGAATGCAAAAAGATTTCACTGTGTTTAAAAAAAAACAAAAAAAAAAAAAGGTGTCTTTAAGAAAAATACTTATACCTTTCACTTTTCAAATATCTGACAGAAAATGTAAGATGTGAAATATTTCGGGGTAAAAACTGTTTCTTGATCATTAGGATCTTCGTTTTTATCTTTCTAAGGGCAGGTTTGATTTGCGATGCAACTATCAGCTATTTCATATACAACTGAAGGGTACAGTATTACAAACATAACTGAAGAAGACGTAATGAGCATGTAACCTGATCGTTATGTGCACTACAGAGCTGTGCTGCAGAGTCCTTTTCAGGTGCTCGAAGTGAGAAATCGGCACTTCAACCAGGTAAAGCTGATTAAGGCCACCCAGCAGTTGTACAGATATGAATGAATGAAAATTAGTGACAAAACCTATAGGAATACAAATATTCACATTTTTAGCAAACCACAGGGCACTAGATTGGGCACTTGGGGCAAAAGTGACAGGTGCTCGGGCATGGGGCCAATCCCCCTTCCCCCTGTACATGCCTGGTGTTCTGTGATGTCACAAAAGGCTTGTCTGGAAGCACGAGAGAGCAGATTTCATAAAACCTTCAACATCTGTATTGGTGCAGCTGATCTCTTACAGGTGGCAAATAAATGCTGTTTAACAGATATTTCAAAAACAAAATGGAACAATAAGTTAGAAGTTACAGAGCTAAAGGTACAAGTCGGGCAGAGCGGCAATAATGACTCAAAGCACTCTCCCAGGTTTGAATCCCGGCCCCTGGGGCCTGTCTGGAGTTTTCATGTTTGACTCGAGTCTGCTTGGGTTTCTGCCAGGTACTCCAGTTTCTTCCCACAGTCCAGTGACATACAGCCTAAGCTAATTGGAGACTCTAAATTGCCCACAGGTACGAGAGTGTGAGTGAAAGGTGTGTGTGCCCTGCAAAAGATTAGCCATCTGTTCAGGGTGTATTCCTGACTCTAGCCCATTGCATGCAGGGTGAGGCTCTTTCGTTTTCTTTTGGATGAATAAAACTGTTACGCATTAATTTCCTAACTATAGTATTACAGTCTATACATATTGACACTGGGTAAACTGCTTCCCCGCTATGTCGTAACTGACTCTCACAGACGGAATGCTACCGAGCACCTATGTCAGTCCTATGTTGCTTTTCTCAGTTTGCTGTCTGGTACATGTTGCCATGTGAGTTGTATATACGGGAGAAACAAATTAGACTGTAAAGCTAGCTGTTGCTTTCAAAGACATAAGGATGGAATGAGAATGTGACATGATTTTTATGTGTTCTATGATGTCACAAAAGGGTTCACTGAAAGTATGACACACAAGAATTCACAGAATAGTCACTGACTAATTGGTTGAATGAAGCCTTGGAATTATGTCTGTTGATGTTTCACACAAGATCCATTAATTCAATAATAAATAGTAATTATGTAGTAGATCTGAGCTTGTATAGTTACTGTGACTAAATAATTGACAAAACAGAATATCAGACATTGTTAACTTTGTTGTGTTTCAGGAATTAATTACCATAGGTTAACCTATTTTTTTTATTTTCAGGTCCTAAAGGACTAGTTTTTCTCGAGCTGAAAGACAGTGAGGAGCAAACAAACCTGTGATGAGCCCCCTAAATTCAACAGTCTTTATAAACAGCACAATTGTGCGTCCTGAGTTCTTTATCATAAGTGGTTTTTCTGGTCTTCCCCACTCAAAATACTACTATGTGTTCTTGTGCTTTGTTTATGCTCTGTCTGTACTGGGAAACGCTTTTATCATGCTCATGATTTACACTGACCACTGTCTTCACAGTCCAAAATACATTGCAGTGTTTAATTTGGCTGTGTCTGACTTGTGTGTAAGCACAGCACTCGTTCCTCCATTGATTGACACCTTCATGTTTTAAATCACAGTTAATCTCTTATGAGGCCTGCCTGACTAATATGTTTTTTGTTTTTTTGTTTCTCATTATGCAGTCTTTCACTCTCACTGTTCTGTCTTATGATAGATTAGTTGCTATATGCTTTCCACTGAGATACAATGAGATTGTGACTAATAAATCGATGTTGGTGATCACAGCTATAACATGGATTATTGCAGGATTGGCCATTCTCATAGCTGTGATTTTTATCAGCAGACTGTCATTCTGCAAATCCGTTGTGATAAACAGTTATTTCTGTGATCACGGACCCACATTTCGTTTGGCATGCAATGACAACACTCCAAATTATGTCATTAGTTATTCACATCCTGCTCTGATTTTTTGGCTTCCATTACTCTTTATCATATGCACCTACATCTCTATAGCCAGAGCGTTGTTGAAAATTGCAACAGCCTCAGAGCGACTTAAAGCCTTGAAAACCTGCACCTCTCATTTGATCTTGGTGGGTATTTATTATTTTCCAATATGTCTCACCTATGGCGCAATCGGCTCCACCATGCACCAGAACGCCAGGATTATTAATACATCCCTGGGGACCGTCTTGCCGTCGATGCTGAATCCAATCGTTTACTCACTGAAGACAGAAGAATTCACAGAATCCATTAAAAAGCTGTACAGAAGAAAGAAGATACACATCACTGTTAGGAATAAATGAATAAATGTTTTATCCACAAATGACTCGCTGGCAAATTTAACCATGTTCATTTTTTTTTTCCAAATCCTTCACCTAACAGTCAACTGTAAGAGCATTTATCAAATTTATACCAATGAATGGAAAGAGTGATAGTTTTTAAAAACAAGGAGTTTTAAAACTCTCGCTTCATGTAGGAGAGTGCAGAAGATGATGTTCTCCCCTCTAAATATATGAATGTCAGACCACTGTTTATTTTAACACTGCAGTCCACAATTTCAGCTTGCAAACATAAGGTGGAAGGAGACACATCATTTGCAGCTTTAGTGTAGTATAAGTATAGGTTAAACAGTTTTGCAATTATTAGCATTTGAAGATATTGATTTTAAGATATACCCATCGCAAATTCATTGGATTGTAATTTTTTTTGACATAACCACTAGAAAAGTAATAACTTTATATAGGTCTTTGAGATTAGGACAAATACCAAATTTTGTGAAAATTGGTAAATTTTTGGAGGAGAAGCATTTTAAGTTTTTTCCAAAATAATTATAAATGGTGGAAAATCCAATAGGGTGGGCTGTATGCAACTGCATGTAAAGGTTTGTGAACCCTTTGGAATTACCTGGATTTCTGCATGAATTACTCATTGAATATGGTCTCACCTTTATCTCAATCACAACAATAGACTACCACAATCTGCTCAAACTAATAACTAATAAATCCAGGTAATTCCAAAGGGTTCACAAACCTTTTCTTGCAACTATAGGTCCTTGGAGCAAATTTGTTGGGGAGGGGGACCCTTTCACCAAATTTGTGACTATAGGGCAGTGGTCTGCAACATCCTGTTCCTGGAGAGCTACAGGGTCTGCTGGTTTTTGTTTTCACGTTAAAATCAGCACCCAATTGAGACCCAAGACACCAGGTGAGTTGAGTTAACTATGTAATCAACTGCTCTAATTGATTCATGAAGTGCAGAGTCACTATGGCAACCAGAAGACCCTGTAGCTCACCAGGACCAGGGTTGGAAACCACTGCTTTAGGTGTTTAGCTTGTGAATGTCGAAAATTTGGTCACATATACTACGGCGTGTTACATCTGTGCCATAATTTAAACGATTCAAGAGTCCAGAGACGCAAACAAGTAAACCAAGTTGGGTGATTCTCGGACTTACCTGCTTACAATTATTTGAGGAGAAAGCGTAAATAAAAACGAATCCCAATCCTGTAGTTGTCGGACCCCTATATAAACACATACAGTGCCTTCAGAAAGTATTTAGAACCCTTCACTTTTTCCACATTTTGTTACGTTATAGCCGTATTACAAAATTGATTAAATTCATTTTTATTCTCATCAATCTACACGCAATACCCCATAACGACAAAGCGAAAACAGGTTTTTAGATATTTTTTCAAATTTATTAAAAATAAAAAACTGCAATATCACTTTTACGTAAGTATTCAGACCCTTTGCTATGACACTCAAAATTGTGCTCAGACGCATCGTGTTTTCATTGATCATACTTGAGAGGTTTCTACAACTTTATTGGAGTCCACCTGTGGTAAATTCAATTGATTGGACATGATTTGGAAAGGCACACACCTGTCTATATAAGGTCCCGCAGTTGACTATGCATGTCAGAGCAAACACCAAGCCATGAAGTCGAGGGAACTGTCTGTAGACCTCCAAGGCAGGATTGTGTCGAGGTACAGATCTGGGGAAGGGTAAAAAAAAAAGAAGTTCTGCAGCACTGAATGTCCCGAAGAACACAGTGGCCTTCATCAATCTTAAATGGAAGAAGGTTGGAACCGCCTGGACTCTTCCTAGAGCTGGCTGCCAGGTCAAACTGAGCAATCAGGGTAGAAGGGCCTTAGTCTGGGAGGTGACCAAGAACCCAATGGCCACTCTGACAGAGCTCCAGAGTTTCTCTGGAGATGGGAGAACCTTCCAGATGGACAACATCTCTGCAGCACTCCACCAATCAGACCTTTATGGTAGAATGGCCAGACGGAAGCCACTGCTCAGTAAAAGGCACATGACAGCCCGCTTGGAGTATGCCTAAAGGCACCTAAAGGACTCACAGACCATTAGAAATAAGATTCTCTGGTCTGATGAAACAAAGATTGAACTCTTTGGCCACAATGCCAAGCGTCACGTCTGGCGGAAACCACTGCTTATCACCTGGCCAATACCATGACTATGGTGAAACATGGTGGTGGTAGCATCATGCTGTGGGGACCTCAGACTGGGATGAAGGTTCACCTTCCAGCAGGACAACGACCCAAAGCACACAGCCACGACAACGCAGGAGTGGCTTCAGGACAAGTCTGTGAATGTCCTTGAGTGGCTCAGCCAGAGCCTGGAGTTGAACCCGATCAGACATCTTCGGAGAGACCTGAAAATAGCTTTGCAGCAACTCTCCCCAACTAACCTGACAGAGCTTGAGAGGATCTGCAGAGAAGAATGGGAGAAATACCCCAAATACAGGTGTACCAAGCTTGTAGCGTCATACCCAAGAAGACCCGAGGTTGTAATTGCTGCCAAAGTAAGCCAACAAAGGACTGAGTAAAGGGTCTGAATACTTATGTAAATGTGATATTTCAGTTTTTTATTTGTAATAAATTTGCTAAAATATCTAAACCTGTTTTCGCTTTGTCATTATGGGGTATTGCGTGTAGACTGATGAGAATAAAAATTAATTTAATCCATTTTATAATAAGGTTGTAATGTCATAAAATGTGAAAAAGTGAAGGGGTCTGAATACTTACCAAATGCACTGTAAATACATGAATAAATAAATAAATTAATTAATCATTTTAAATCGCATGCAAGTAACACACGATCAATAGCTATCATTATGTCATGTTGTATTGATTTCACATGAGCATTTCATTTGTGTCCTGTTCCCTTGGTGTATTATGCTGACGTGTCAACACAACAGGGTATAAGAACGACACTGAACGCTTTGACCCACCACAGTCACCATATGGTCATCAAGTTCAAGAGCACACATCTACTAAGGGAGAAATATTGGAAGACACTGGTTTACTAGTAATAGAAAAATAGTTTTTCCATGTTTGAGATAGATACATTGATGACACATTTGGTCTGGGCACATTTCCCTAGAGTTATTGGTAAGTATTAAGCAAACTTTAATGTGCTTATTCAGTCATTTATTCATTCATTCATTCATTTTAAAGGGCAGCAATTTTCAGCTTAACATGAAGTGCATAGCAACTATTCTAATTGAAGTCTGAATCAAAATTTTTTTTTAAAAAGTAATAAAATATATTGCATCCAAATGCTTTGACCTGACATATTTTCAAACCTTTAATATTTCTGAAAGAAAATGTAGTATGAGAAAAATATTTTAGAATACATACAACTTACTGATGCTGTTCATCATTAAGCTCTCTATGGTTTACTTTCTGAGTGCATCTCCAACTGTCAGGTTTTATTTTGCTATTAAACTACCAGCCTTTTCTTTTAAAACTGAAAGGTGTTGAAATACAAAAGTAACACAAAAGATGGAAGGAGCGTGTAACATGATTATTCTGCGTTCTGCAGGGCCGTGCAGAGATTCATAAAATGTTTTTCAATCACAGATTAAGGGGCTGAGGGAAGCCATGAAATTCTGTCCAGTTAGCTTTGTGGTGTTTGAGGAATTCATGATGGAAAGTAAACCTATTTTTTTATTTTCAGGTCCTACCTAAAGGACTGGTTTTTCAGCGGGTGAGAAACAGTGAGGAGCAAACAAACCTGCAATGAGCCCCCTGGATTCAACCTCCTTTTTGAACGCAACTATTGTGCGTCCCAACCACTTTTTCATAAGTGGCCTAACTGGTATTCCCCACACAAAATACTACTATGTGTTCTTGTGCTTTGTTTACACTCTGTCTCTACTGGGAAACACTTTTGTCATGTTTATGATTTACAGTGACCACTGTCTTCACAGTCCGAAATACATTGCAGTGTTTAATTTGGCTGTGTCCGATTTGTGTGTGAGCACTGCACTCGTTCCTCCATTGATTGACACCTTACTGTTTAAATCACAGTTAATCTCCTTTGAGGCCTGCTTGACTAACATGTTTTTTGTTTATTGGTTTCTCTTTATGCAGTCCTTCACTCTCACCATTCTATCATTTGATAGATGTGTTGCTATATGCTTTCCACTGAGATACAATGAGATTGTGACTAATAAATCGATATTGGTCATCACAGCTATGACATGGATTATTGCAGGACTGGCTATTCTCATAGCTGTGATTTTTATCAGCAAACTCTCATTCTGCAAATCCACTGTGATAAACAGTTATCTCTGTGATCATGCAGCCACATCCTGGTTGGCGTGCAATGACAACACCCCAAGTTTTATTATGACTTGGACACATGTTATTATGATTCTCTGGTTGCCAGTAATTTTTATCATAGGCACCTACATTTGTGTAGCCCGAGCGTTATTAAAAATTGCAGTGGCAATGGAGCGACTCAAGGCCATGAAAACCTGCACCTCCCATTTGATCTTGGTGAGTGTATTTTATCTTCCTGTATGTATTAATGCTGGGATGGGTTCCCGCATTCACCCAAACGTTAGGATCTTTAGTACGTCTGTGGCGTTGGTCTTGCCGCCTATACTGAATCCAATCATTTACTCGCTGAAGACAGAAGAATTCACAGAATCCATTAAAAGTTTTTACAGAAGAAAGATGCACATTGCTGTAAGGAATAAATGAATAAATGTTTTAATCACAAATGACTGACTGGCAAGTTTAACCATGTTCATTTTTCCAAATTCTCCACCTGACTATCAACTGTAAGAGCAATTAGCAAATTTATACCAATGAATGGAAATACAGTGATATTTTTAAGAACAAGCAGATTTGAAGCTTACTGTCTACCCCTGTTAGAATGGCCATGTGTATTGCCCAATCATACTCATCCTTGGAACTCTCGCTTTAGCTTTAGGAGAGTGCAGAAGGTGATGTTGTCTCCTCTAAATATGTGACTGTCAAACCACTTTTTATTCTAACACTGCAGGCCACAATTTGAACTTGCAAACGTAAGCTGGAAGGAGATACATCATTTGCAGCTTTTAGAGAGCAGATTGTGAGTGCCTGATTGACCAGCAGGGGTCACTCTTTAGCATTGAGACACAGTCATCCTGACCACTGAGTGAATCACCTCCTCCCTGTGCAACACTATGGCCAATAATACCTCACCCTGTGGAGCTGTTGGCCACAGTCTCCACTGCCACAGTCTGGGTAGAATACCAGACCATCGGCTCCAGACAAATACAATAAATAAATAAATATAGCTGCAAGCAGCAATTCCCAGGGTCCAAGCAGTGAAAGCAACAGCTGGCAAACACAGAGACTCTATTATGGTGGACAGCAACTGTGCATATTCCAACTGGGATGCTGGACCATACCATCAATTTTGGGGCCTGTCTGATGCAGCAGTCATCTGAGCAGGATAATGAACCTGAATTGCTTCACTAAATATTCAGCTGTATGAACTAATAATGTGCAAAAATATAACTTGTGTTAGTTGCTCTAGATGAGGATGTCTGTTAAAGCAAATATATCTAAATAAATAAAAAATGCAGTGTTGTTGTCTCATCCATTGAACGCATGTTTAGACTAACGAGCTGAAGGATGACAGTGTTCTCACGGGCATGTGTATGTGTGGCTGCTTCGCTTCGTCAAAGTCCTCAAGAGTCTTTAGAAAAGAAAAGAGTCAACATCTCTTCATTAGCAGCTCAATTAAGGATCAAGCAGCTGTGACGAATGATGCTCGGTCAGACTGGTACCCAGAGGCAGTGGGGTGATGTAATTGTCTTTGTTTGTAGAGATGATTGACAAGCCTATTAAATCCCTTCAATGCCCTTTCTGGCCTGTCCAATCTCCAAACCACATGAATAAAATCCAAAGTTTGGGTAGGCTATACATGGGAGCATGAATGTAATGTGTGTTTGCTTCTGGTCAGTCCTAGCACACACAATAATGTGCATTTGTGTGTGCTAGGACCCCTAAAACAAGTAATGGGACAGGTTTCCTGAACCTTGTTTTGGAGGTGGAGCTACACTGCATTGTCAATCACTGACTTTTTTTTTTTATCCAATCAAGTAGTCCGCTTATCAAAGCATAATTATTTGCACCGATCAGTGATTCAGTGAATTATAAATCTGAATGCAGAGCAGCAGTAAGCAACGTAGCTGCAACATCTTCCCAATCAGTGAACTCCCCCACGCTTTTTCATGAAAAGGGTTTAATATAAAAAACATGTTTGAGGCACTGTTTTTGAATATCAGTTTATAAGCCTTACATACTGTAAATGTTGGTGGGAATAGTATGAGTACACTTTCGACTGCGTAGCACCCTCAGAATGTGAAATCCAAAGGCCTTTGATGCTCATTTCTGTTTCCTGACGTCCACAGGGCCTGCTGGTTTTCTTTACCACCTTAAAATCAGCAACCGATTTAGACCTACAAAACCAAGTGAGGCGATTTATCTGTGCAATCAACTGGTTGAATTGATCTATTATGTGAATCACAATGAAAACCAGCAGACGAACGTGTCTCTCCCGAATCCCAAGTTAAGATTCACTAAGTTCTAGAACCGCAAAGCCAAACAGTTATAAATTTACTTGATTGACACCTTGGATCCTACACTTAAGTTTTCTGCTGATTTTAACCCCTTTGCACAAACCGCCTGGTGGTCAGGGGGATGCTGGCATCCTGAGATAGCTCAACTCAGACATTCAGTGCTCCTTCAACCAAGCTACAGTATGTGTGGGAACAACAACCGTTGTGTTCTAGCTTCAGTAGTAGACAATACACGACACCTATGTAAAATATAGTTTTAAAATGCCACCATTGTCATGTAGGTCGTCCGTTTAATGAGAACCCCCTCCCTGCAGTCTTATGTGCAACAATACCCAACAAGCATATCACACTGGGCAATAGCGCCTATCTGGAAGTTCATAAAAATATCCATTCACTACCACCGTATTTTATCACACAGTGGTCAAAATCGCTGCTCCCTGAATACGGAAATAAACAAGAGCGACTCTGGTGTAATTATACCACGTCATTCTACAATACCTGTGGCTAATTATGGACTAAATTTGCAATCTTACCATTGGTTTTACATGTAAAAATGTGCCTTTCAAGACTCAGTGGTCATTTATTGTCTTGAACAATCCGTCTTGGAAATTAATACATAAATAGAAAGCAAGGTAGGTATATACATAGGTCAGGCAAGAAACCCCACTTGCTGTTTACACAATTATAACTCTTTTCAGCTTGTTCTGGCTTGATTGATAACTCTTTTATCCAGTAGGCTTTCAGCATAAGACAGTATAAGCTTTCCAGTGGTTTATCACATGTTGAACGTGAAATGACAAAATTGACAGCCCTGCAGAACAGCTTGAATTGTTGCTTCAATACAATGTTGTGCAGTCGACTGTAACACTATGTGGTAATATACTGTACAAGCACTAACTGAGGCTTAATTAAACAAAAGGAGAACAACTTCATTTTGCATTTTTGTCCAGATAATTGCACTTGTGGCACTTTATTTCTACTTAAATTATGAGTATAAACTAACCTACGTTAGTATTCTAAATGATAAAGGTATTTTGTTTTGTTTAAGGCATTTTTCAAGTCTCTGTAATGCTCACATCTGGAGTTATAAAGCTTTAGATAAGGTGCCCCCTAAATGGGCAAGGATTGGGAAGATTTGACATCTGTACAAAGGGGTTAGTGGAGTGCGTGATGATACCACTTTAATAAAAATATAAAATAACTTTGTAATAAGAAAATGTACCACTTTAGTTATTATTATTTCTTTTTTGGTCTTTCTGACCACTTGCAGCCGCTAAAGCAGTCTTATAAAAAGAAGACCACATCGATCAATTCAACAGTGTTATTCATATTCAGTAGGGCAAGTGGCAGGCTATTCATTTAACAAAATAGCTGCAAGTTCGCTGCTTTGTAAAGTAGGCTTCTGGACGTGCAGCAAACAAGAAAAGTAAGTAAAGGCATAAATATAATGAAGTGCAGTGAAATTCCTGAAGGCTGTAACATATAGCCATAACATAAACAACACAGCCTACATGCCATTACCTAACTTAATACCTACGCATTTTTGTTGAGGTATATGAGCATGTCTATGTGCTGTAGGGACAGTCAGGTGCACAGTTTGCTGAAGGTGAGACCAGCAGTTGAGAAGACATGCTCAGATGGCACACAAGTTATTAGGCAAATAATGTTTCACTAATGCTGAGTCAAGTTTCCTCCAGGCACTACCGGGCATTGTGCCATAATTTAAACGATCCAAGAGTTCAGAGGTTGAAACAAGTAAACCAAATTTGGTGATTCTGGGACAAACCAGCTCAGAGTTATTTGAGGTGAGAGAGGAGAAAGAAAAAAAAAAAGAAAAAACAAGGAACACAAATGAATGGCTATTCTTGCATCATGTTGCATTCATTTCTCATGAGCATTTCTTTTGTGTCCTCCTCCCTTGGTGTATTGCTCTGTGTCAACTCCACAGGATATAAGAATGACAGTGAAGTCTTTGACTCACCATAGTCCTTTTCAACTGATCTGGGATCAAGTTCAAGGCCATCTACTGAAAGAGAAATATTGAAAGACATTGGTTTCTTCTGTATGAGATATGTTGATACATTGACATTTTTGGTCTGTGCTCTTCGCCTAAGGTTATTGGTAAGTATTAGCTACACCTTAATGTATTCCTTCATTGATTTCAAAGCACTGCATTGTTCTGCTTAGGTTGAAGTACATAGAAATTTTTCTAACTGAAAGTTGAATCTAAATTACTGTCTTACTGACAGTTTTAAAAAAATAGGCTACAAATATATTACATCAAAAATGAATGAAAAGTAATGACAGGAACAAAAATAATACAAAAATCTTTTTATTTTTATTTTAACAAGCGGCACATTGGGCACATGGGATAAAAGGGGCAGGTGCTCACCCCCTGCCCACACACACACATGCCAGGTGTTCTGTGATGTCACAAAAGGCTTCTCTGGTAGTACGAGAAAGCAGATTTCATAAAATCTTTTTCAGTCACAGATTAATGGGTGAATGAGTGAAGTCGTGGAATTCTATCTTTCTTCTTTCAGTTTCAGACATAAGGGCACACAACATCTATCAATTCCATAATCAACAATAATTAAATCATAAATCTGAGCTAGTGAAGTTTTCTGTAACTAACTAAGTATTTGACAAACCTCCTGCAGTTAACTTTGTCATGTTTCAGGGATTCATTATCGCAGATAATAGCAACCTATTTTTTTTTATTTTCAGGTCCTAAAGGACTGTTTTTTCAGCAGGTGAGAAACAGTGAGTAGCAGAAAAACCTGCAATGAGGTCCCTGAATTCAACCTCCTTTTTGAACACCACTATTGTGCGTCCTGAGTTCTTTTTCATACGTGGTCTCGCTGGTATTCCCCACACAAAATACTACTATTTCTTCTTGTGCTTCGTTTATGCTGTGACTCTACTGGCGAACACTTTTGTCATGCTTATGATTTACACGGACCACTGTCTTCACAGTCCGAAATACATTGCAGTTTTTAATTTGGCTGTGTCTGACTTGTGTGGAAGCACAACACTCATTCCTCAGTTGATCGACACCTTCCTGTTTAAATCACAGCTAATAGCCTTCGAGGCCTGCCTGACTAACCTGTATTTTATTTATGTCTTTTATGCGATGCAGTCTCTCACTCTCACTATTCTTTCCTATGATAGAGGTGTTGCTATATGCTTCCCACTGAGATACAATGAGATCGTGACTAATAAATCAATGCTGTTGATCGTAAGTATATCGTGGATGTTTCCATCAGTTGCCACTCTCATATCTACAATTATTCTCAGCAGACTGTCATTCTGCAAATCCATTGTGGTGAACAGTTTTTTCTGCGACTACGGACCCATATACAATTTGGCTTGCAATGACAACACTCCAAGTAATGTGATTCGTTGGACGTATCCTGTGGTGTTTCTATGGTTTCCGTTACTGTTTATCATAGGCACATACATTTCTATAGCCAGAGCGTTATTGAAAATTGCTGCAGCCTCTGAGCGCCTCAAAGCCATGAAAACCTGCAGCGCTCATTTGATCTTGGTGAGTGTGTATTATTTTCCTTTATGCATCTCTTTCGTATTGGGCTCCAGCATTCACCAGAACATCAGGATTATGAACATGTGCCTGGCGACCGTCTTGCCACCGATGCTGAATCCAATCATTTACTCACTGAAGACGGAAGAATTCAGAGAATCCGTTAAGAAGCTGTACAAGCGAAAGAAGATACACATCACTGTAAGAAATAAATGAATAAACGTTTCAATCGTGAACGACTGACTGGGACACTTGACTCTCACTTTCGGTGTAGGAGAGCACAGAAGACCACGTCCTCTGATATACGTGAACGTCAAACCACTGCAGTCCACAAAATTTTCTGTCGAACAAAAAAAAAAAAGCCGGAATGAGCCGGAAGGGGGCACGTCATGTGCAGGTTTGAGAAAGCAGATAAATTTATTTATGAGGCATCTGCCAACTTTATTGTATATTTTTAGATCCTTATGCAATGTAATTGGACATAATTCCATGAAAATATCCTAAATGTGTTACAATGGTTTTATACAAACATGCGAACTCTGTACATTGTAATGAATTGGAAATGGTTCAGGATTTGCCAATTCTATGCAAATACCTGAATTACGCAATAATCTATCTGGCAATGAAATTGATTTTATTGCATTAAACCTACATGGTTTTTGCCTGTATGTACAGAGTGTCCCCCTTGAGGGTTGCAGTTCTTGGACACCTATGCATCTACTTTGGGACCTCTCTGGTGCAGCAGTGATTTGTAGTGAATTTTCCATATTGTACCTCTATAACCCATTACATGTTTGACTTGGGCTAAGCCTTTAAGGCTGGAGTGGTGATCCTGCTGTCAATGCAAATACAAAGTTTCATAGGCTTCGGTGTAACGGCTTTGGAATTATTGGCATTTTTGTGATAAGCTATGGCTGCTGCAAATTCACTGAATCCTCCCTTGGCCATTTTTTGACATAACCATTAGAAAAGTAACAATTTTTTATAAATAGCAGGTCACAGTTGTTTGGGGGGGGGGACAAACTAATCCTGTGGTACTTGGTCCCCTAAATGAACAAATAAATAATCCCAAGCACAGAACATAAAATCAGTTGCCATCATTGCGTCATGTTGCACCAATTAGACATGAGCATTTTTTTGTGTCCTGTTCCCTTGGTGTAATGTTCTGTGTCAACACTCCAGGATATAAGAACAGCAGTGAACACTTTGACTCACCACAGTTTTTTTTCCAAATGAACTATCAAGTTCAAGGACATATATATATACATATACTAAAACAGAAATATCGAAAGACATTGGCTTCCTAACAATAGAAAAAAAGTCCTTCTATACGAGAAATAGAAACATTGACAACAAATTTGGTCCATCCCAGTTTGCCAAAAGGAAGTGGTAAGTATGAGGCGTACCTTAATGTATTCCTTCATTTATTTATTTCAAAGTGCTGCAATTTTCTGCTTCGCTCAAAGTGTATAGAAATTATACTAAGGGACAAGTGAATCTTAAATAATTTGACTGTGTTTTAAAAAAGTAACAAATGTATCTTTAAGAAAAATAAACCTTATGCAGAAACAAATATATTTCATCAAAACACCTAGAAGTGGGAACTAGGAAACTGGGACACGCAACATCTATTAAAATATACAATAATCAACAATATTTAAATAATAAATCGGAGCTAGTGAAGTTTCCGTAGCGAAGTATTTGACAAATCACCCGTTGTTAATGCTGTAATATTTGGGGCATTCAGTATTGTAGATAACAGTAACATATTTTTTATTTTCAGGTCCTAAAGGATTTTTTCAGGGGGGTGAGAAACAGTGAGGAACAGACTAACCTACAATGATCCCCCTGAATTCAGTAATCTTTTTAAATGCCACTATTGTGCGTCCTGAGTTCTTTTTCATAAGTGGGTTTTCCGGTATTCCCCACACAAAATACTACTACGTGTTCTTGTGCTTTGTTTATACTCTGTCTGTACTGGGAAACACTTTTGTCATGTTTGTGATTTACGCTGACCACTGTCTTCACAGTCCAAAATACATTGCAGTGTTTAGTTTGGCTGTGTCTGACGTGTGTGTAAGCACTGCACTTGTTCCTCCATTGATTGACACCTTCATGTTTAAATCGCAGTTAATCTCTTATGAGGCCTGCTTGACTAATATGTTCTGTTTTTTTGCGTTTCTCACTATGCAGTCTTTCACTCTCACTATTATGTCCTATGATAGATGTGTCGCTATATGCTTTCCACTGAGATACAATGAGATTGTGACTAATAAATCGATGTTGGTGATCACAGCTGTAACATGGATTATTGCAGGACTGGCTAATGTCATAGCTGTGATTTTTATCAGCAGACTGTCATTCTGCAAATCCATTGTGATAAACAGTTATTTCTGTGATCACGGACCCACGTTCCGTTTGGCATGCAATGACAACACTCCAAGTAATGTGATTGGCTGGTCATCTCCTGTTCTGGTTTTTTGGCTTCCATTACTTTTTATCACAGGCACCTACATCTCTATAGCCAGAGCGTTGTTGAAAATTGCAACAGCCTCAGAGCGACTTAAAGCCATGAAAACCTGCACCTCTCATTTGATCTTGGTGGGTATGTTTTATCTTCCTGTATGTGTCACCTATGGAGCAATCGGGCCCACCATTCACCAGAACATCAGGATCATTAATACATCTCTGGGGACCATTTTGCCTCCTATGCTGAATCCAATCATTTACTCACTGAAGACAGACGAATTCACGGAATGCATTAAAAAGCTGTACAGAAGAAACAAGATACACATCCCTATTAGGAATAAATGAATGGTATTCATGGAAGGACACCACGGCAGAAACCACTGCTCTCCAAAAAACATTGCTGTGCGTTTCAAGTTTGCAAAAGACCACCTGGATGTTTTACAGCACTTCTGGAACAATGTTCTATGGACAGATGAGACAAAAGATGAACTTTTTGGCAGAAATCCACAACGCTATGTTTGGAGGGAAAAAGCACTGCTCACTAACACCAAAACCTCATCCCAACTGTGAAGCACGGTGGAGGGAGCATCATGGTGTTGGGCTGCTTTGCAATCACTGGGGGAATGAAGAATTCAAAATTCTATCAAAACATTTTACAGGAGAATGTCAATGTAGCAGTCCGTCACTTGAAGCTTAATAGAAGCTGAGTGATACCACAAGACAATGACCCAAAACACAGGAGTAAATCAACAACAGAATGGCATAATTGGAAGAAAATTCATGTTTTGTCATGGCTAAACCAGAGTCCAGACCTTAACCCAATTGATGTGTTGTGGCATGACCTGAAGATTACGTTCAAATAAAGACATGAAAAGTGCAATTGATTTTGTGTTATGAGTTGTAGCAGAATGTGTTTGTCTGTTATTGTGGCTTAGGTAAAGTTCAGACCACATTTAATGAGTAATTAATGCAGAAATCCAGGTAATTCCAAAGGGTTCACAAACCTTTTCTTGCAACTATAGGTCCTTGGAGCAAATTTGTTCCTCATGGGGAGGGGGACCCTTTCACCAAATTTGTGACTATAGGGCAGTGGTCTGCAACATCCTGTTCCTGGAGAGCTACAGGGTCTGCTGGTTTTTGTTTTCACCTTAAAATCAGCACCAAATTGAGACCCAAGACACCAGGTGAGTTGAGTTAACTATGTAATAAACTGCTCTAATTGATTCATGAAGTGCAGAGTCACTATGGCAACCAGAAGACCCTGTAGCTCACCAGTTTTTTATTTTTAATAAATTTGCTAAAATATCTAAACCTGTTTTCGCTTTGTCATTATGGGGTATTGCGTGTAGACTGATGAGAATTGTAATGTCATAAAATGTGAAAAAAGTGAAGGGGTCTGACTTCCTACCCGAAGGCACTGTAAATACATGAATAAATAAATAAATGAATTAATCATTTTAAATCGCATGCAAGTAACACACGATCAATCGCTATCATTATGTCATGTTGTATTGATTTCACATGAGCATTTCATTTGTGTCCTGTTCCCTTGGTGTATTACGCTGACGTGTCAACACAACAGGGTATAAGAACGACACTGAACGCTTTGACCCACCACAGTCACCATATGGTCATCAAGTTCAAGAGCACACATCTACTAAGGGAGAAATATTGGAAGACACTGGTTTACTAGTAATAGAAAAATAGTTTTTCCATGTTTGAGATAGATACATTGATGTCACATTTGGTCTGGGCACATTTCCCTAGAGTTATTGGTAAGTATTAAGCAAACTTTAATGTGCTTATTAGAATAGTTGCTATGAAGTGTATAGCAACTATTCTAATTGAAGTCTGAATCAAAAATCTTTTTGTTAGAAGTAATAAAATATATTGCATCAAAATGCTTTGACCTGACATATTTTCAAACCTTTAATATTTCTGAAAGAAAATGCAGTATGAGAAAAATATTTTAGAATACATACAACTTACTGATACTGTTCATCATTAAGCTCTCTATGGTTTACTTTCTGAGTGCATCTCCAACTGTCAGGTTTTATTTTGCTATTAAACTACCAGCCTTTTCTTTTAAAACGGAAAGGTGTTGAAATACAAAAGTAACACAAAAGATGGAAGGAGCGTGTAACATGATTATTCTGCGTTCTGCAGGGCCGCGCAGAGATTCATAAAATGTTTTTCAATCACAGATTAAGGGGCTCAGGGAAGCCGTGAAATTCTGTCCTTTGTTTTTTTTTTTTGTTTTAGGCACGCAAGATCCATTAATTCAATAATAAGTTATAATGAAATTATGAATCTGAGCTTCTGTGTTTTTTCTTTAACTTTGTGGTGTTTGAAGAATTCATGATGGAAGGTAAACCTATTTTTTTATTTTCAGGTCCTAAAGGACTGGTTTTTCAGCGGGTGAGAAACAGTGAGGAGCAAACAAACCTGCAATGAACCCCCTGAATTCAACCTCCTTTTTGAACGCAACTATTGTGCGTCCCAACCTCTTTTTCATAAGTGGCCTAACTGGTATTCCCCACACAAAATACTACTATGTGTTCTTGTGCTTTGTTTACACTCTGTCTCTACTGGGAAACATTTTTGTCATGTTTATGATTTACAGTGACCACTGTCTTCACAGTCCAAAATACATTGCAGTGTTTAATTTGGCTGTGTCCGATTTGTGTGTGAGCACTGCACTCGTTCCTCCATTGATTGACACCTTACTGTTTAAATCACAGTTAATCTCCTTTGAGGCCTGCTTGACTAACATGTTTTTTGTTTATTGGTTTCTCTTTATGCAGTCCTTCACTCTCACCATTCTATCATTTGATAGATGTGTTGCTATATGCTTTCCACTGAGATACAATGAGATTGTGACTAATAAATCGATATTGCTCATCACAGCTATGACATGGATTATTGCAGGACTGGCTGTTCTCATAGCTGTGATTTTTATCAGCAACTCTCATTCTGCAAATCCACTGTGATAAACAGTTATTTCTGTGATCATGCAGCCACATCCTGGTTGGCGTGCAATGACAACACCCCAAGTTTTATTATGACTTGGACACATGTTATTATGATTCTCTGGTTGCCAGTAATTTTTATCATAGGCACCTACATTTGTGTAGCCAGAGCGTTATTAAAAATTGCAGTGGCAATGGAGCGACTCAGGGCCATGAAAACCTGCACCTCCCATTTGATCTTGGTGAGTGTATTTTATCTTCCTGTATGTATTAATGCTGGGATGGGTTCCCGCATTCACCCAAACGTTAGGATCATTAGTACGTCTCTGGCGTTGGTCTTGCCGACTATACTGAATCCAATCATTTACTCGCTGAAGACAGAAGAATTCACAGAATCCATTAAAAGGTTTTACAGAAGAAAAATGCACATCGCTGTAAGGAATGAATGAATAAATGTTTTAATCACAAATGACTGACTGGCAAGTTTAACCATGTTCATTTTTCCAAATTCTCCACCTAACTATCAACTGTAAGAGCAATTAGCAAATTTATACCAATGAATGGAAATACAGTGATATTTTTAAGAACAAGCAGATTTGAAGCTTACTGTCTACCCCTGTTAGAATGGCCATGTGTATTGCCCAATCATACCCATCCTTGGAACTCTCGCTTTAGTTTTAGGAGAGTGCAGAAGGTGATGTTGTCTCCTCTAAATATGTGACTGTCAAACCACTTTTTATTCTAACACTGCAGGCCACAATTTGAACTTGCAAATGTAAGCTGGAAGGAGATACATCATTTGCAGCTTTTAGAGAGCAGATTGTGAGTGCCTGATTGACCAGCAGGGGTCACTCTTTAGCATTGAGACACAGTCATCCTGACCACTGAGTGAATCACCTCCTCCCTCACACTATGGCCAATAATACCTCACCCTGTGGAGCTGTTGGCCACAGTCTCCACTGCCACAGTCTGGGTAGAATACCAGACCATCGGCTCCAGACAAATACAATAAATAAATAAATATAGCTGCAAGCAGCAATTCCCAGGGTCCAAGCAGTGAAAGCAACAGCTGGCAAACACAGAGACTCTATTATGGTGGACAGCAACTGTGCATATTCCAACTGGGATGCTGGACCATACCATCAATTTTGGGGCCTGTCTGATGCAGCAGTCATCTGAGCAGAATAATGAACCTGAATTGCTTCACTAAATATTCAGCTGCATGAACTAATAATGTGCAAAAATATAACTTGTGTTAATTGCTCTAGATGAGGATGTCTGTTAAAGCAAATATATCTAAATAAATAAAAAATGCGGTGTTGTTGTTCATCCATTGAACGCATGTTTAAACTAACGAGCTGAAGGATGACAGTGTTCTCACGGGCATGTGTACGTGGGGCTGCTTCGCTTCGTCAAAGTCCTCAAGAGTCTTTAGAAAAGAAAAGAGTCAACATCTCTTCATTAGCAGCTCAATTAAGGATCAAGCAGCTGTGACGAATGATGCTCGGTCAGACTGGTACCCAGAGGCAGTGGGGTGATGTAATTGTCTTTGTTTGTAGAGATGATTGACAAGCCTATTAAATCCCTTCAATGCCCTTTCTGGCCTGTCCAATCTTTAAACCACATGAATAAAATCCAAAGTTTGGGTAGGCTATACATGGGAGCATGAATGTAATGTGTGTTTGCTTCTGGTCAGTCCTAGCACACACAATAATGTGCATTTGTGTGTGCTAGGACCCCTAAAACAAGTAATGGGACAGGTTTCCTGAACCTTGTTTTGGACGTGGAGCTACACTGCATTGTCAATCACTGACTTTTTTTAAAAAATCCAATCAAGTAGTCCGCTTATCAAAGCATAATTATTTGCACCGATCAGTGATTCAGTGAATTATAAATCTGACTCTGAATGCAGAGCAGCAGTAAGCAACGTAGCTGCAACATCTTCCCAATCGGTGAACTCCCCCACGCTTTTTCATGAAAAGGGTTTAATATAAAAAACATGTTTGAGGCACTGTTTTTGAATATCAGTTTATAAGCCTTACATACTGTAAATGTTGGTGGGAATAGTATGAGTACACTTTTGACTGCGTAGCACCGTCAGGATGTGAAATCCTCAGGCCTTTGATGCTCATTTCTGTTTCCTGACGTCCACAGGGCCTGCTGGTTTTCTTTACCACCTTAAAATCAGCAACCCGATTTAGACCCACAAAACCAAGTGAGGCGATTTATCTGTGCAATCAACTGGTTGAATTGATCTATTATGTGAATCACAATGAAAACCAGCAGACGAATGTGTCTCTCCCGAATCCCAAGTTAAGATCCCTAGTCATGGCTATCAGGAGTAAGAGAATGTTATGATTCACTAAGTTCTAGAACCGCAAAGCCAAACAGTTATAAATTTACTTGATTGACACCTTGGATCCTGCACTTAAGTTTTCTGCTGATTTTAACCCCTTTGCACAAACCGCCTGGTGGTCAGGGGGATGCTGGCATCCTGAGATAGCTCAACTCAGACATTCAGTGCTCCTTCAACCAAACTACAGTATGCGTGGGAACAACAACCGTTGTGTTCTAGCTTCAGTAGTAGACAATACACGACACCTATGTAAAATATAGTTTTAAAATGCCACCATTGTCGTGTAGGTCGTCCGTTTAATGAGAACCCCCTCCCTGCAGTCTCATGTGCAACAATACCCAACAAGCATAACACACTGGGCAATAGCGCCTATCTGGAAGTTCATAAAAATATCCATTCACTACCACCGTATTTTATCACACAGTGGTCAAAATCGCTGCTCCCTGAATAGGGAAATAAACAAGAGGGACTCTTGTGTAATTATACCACGTCATTCTACAATACCTGCGACTAATTATGGACTAAATTTGCAATCTTACCATTGGTTTTACATGTAAAAATGTGCCTTTCAAGACTCAGTGGTCATTTATTGTCTTGAACAATCCGTCTTGGAAATTAATACATAAATAGAAAGCAAGGTAGGTATATACATAGGTCAGGCAAGAAACTCCACTTGCTGTTTACACAATTATAACTCTTTTCAGCTTGTTCTGGCTTGATTGATAACTCTTTTATCCAGTAGGCTTTCAGCATAAGACAGTATAAGCTTTCCAGTGGTTTATCACATGTTGAACGTGAAATGACAAAATTGACAGCCCTGCAGAACAGCTTGAATTGTTGCTTCAATACAATGTTGTGCAGTCGACCGTAACACTATGTGGTAATATACTGTACAAGCACTCACTGAGGCTTAATTAAACAAAAGGAGAACAACTTCATTTTGCATTTTTGTCCAGATAATTGCACTTGTGGCACTTTATTTCTACTTAAATTATGAGTATAAACTAACCTACGTTAGTATTCTAAATGATAAAGGTATTTTGTTTTATTTAAGGCATTTTTCAAGTCTCTGTAATGCTCACATCTGGAGTTATAAAGCTTTAGATAAGGTGCCCCCTAAATGGACAAGGATTGGGAAGATTTGGCATCTGTACAAAGGGTTTAGTGGAGTGCGTGATGATACCACTTTAATAAAAATATAAAATAACTTTGTAATAAGAAAATGTACCACTTTAGTTATTATTATTTCTTTTTTGGTCTTTCTGACCACTTGCAGCCGCTAAAGCAGTCTTATAAAAAGAAGACCACATCGATCAATTCAACAGTGTTATTCATATTCAGTAGGGCAAGTGGCAGGCTATTCATTTAACAAAATAGCTGCAAGTTCGCTGCTTTGTAAAGTAGGCCTCTGGACGTGCAGCAAACAAGAAAAGTAAGTAAAGGCATAAATATAATGAAGTGCAGTGAAATTCCTGAAGGCTGTAACATATAGCCATAACATAAACAACACAGCCTACATGCCATTACCTAACTTAATACCTACGCATTTTTGTTGAGGTATATGAGCATGTCTATGTGCTGTAGGGACAGTCAGGTGCACAGTTTGCTGAAGGTGAGACCAGCAGTTGAGAAGACATGCTCAGATGGCACACAAGTTATTAGGCAAATAATGTTTCACTAATGCTGAGTCAAGTTTCCTCCAGGCACTACCGGGCATTGTGCCATAATTTAAACGATCCAAGAGTTCAGAGGTTGAAACAAGTAAACCAAATTTGGTGATTCTGGGACAAACCAGCTCAGAGTTATTTGAGGTGAGAGGGGAGAAAGAAAAAAAAAAGAAAAAACAAAGAACACAAATGAATGGCTATTCTTGCATCATGTTGCATTCATTTCTCATGAGCATTTCTTTTGTGTCCTCCTCCCTTGGTGTATTGCTCTGTGTCAACTCCACAGGATATAAGAATGACAGTGAAGTCTTTGACTCACCCTAGTCCTTTTCAACTGATCTGGGATCAAGTTCAAGGCCATCTACTGAAAGAGAAATATTGAAAGACATTGGTTTCTTAACATTAGAAAAGGGGTTCTTCTGTATGAGATATATTGATACATTGACATTTTTGGTCTGTGCTCTTTGCCTAAGGTTATTGGTAAGTATTAGCTACACCTTAATGTATTCCTTCATTGATTTCAAAGCACTGCATTGTTCTGCTTAGGTTGAAGTACATAGAAATTTTTCTAACTGAAAGTTGAATCTAAATTACTGTCTTACTGACAGTTTTAAAAAAATAGGCTACAAATATATTACATCAAAAATGAATGAAAAGTAATGACAGGAACAAAAATAATACAAAAATCTTTTTATTTTTATTTTATCAAGTGGCACATTGGGCACATGGGATAAAAGGGGCAGGTGCTCACCCCCTGCCCACACACACACGTGCCAGGTGTTCTGTGATGTCACAAAAGGCTTCTCTGGTAGTACGAGAAAGCAGATTCCATAAAATCTTTTTCAGTCACAGATTAATGGGTGAATGAGTGAAGTCGTGGAATTCTATCTTTCGTCTTTCAGTTTCAGACATAAGGGCACACAACATCTATCAATTCCATAATCAACAATAATTAAATCATAAATCTGAGCTAGTGAAGTTTTCTGTAACTAACTAAGTATTAGACAAACCTCCTGCAGTTAACTTTGTCATGTTTCAGGGATTCATTACCGCAGATAATAGCAACCTATTTTTTTTAATTTTCAGGTCCTAAAGGACTGTTTTTTCAGCAGGTGAGAAACAGTGAGTAGCAGAAAAACCTGCAATGAGGTCCCTGAATTCAACCTCCTTTCTGAACACCACTATTGTGCGTCCTGACTTCTTTTTCATAAGTGGGTTTTACGGTATTCCCCACACAAAATACTTCTACATGTTCTTGTGCTTTGTTTATACGCTGTCTGTACTGGGAAACACTTTTGTCATGTTTGTGATTTATGCTGACCACTGTCTTCACAGTCCGAAATACATTGCAATGTTTACTTTGGCTGTGTCTGACGTGTGTGTAAGCACTGCACTTGTTCCTCCATTGATTGACACCTTCCTGTTTAAATCGCAGTTAATCTCTTATGAAGCCTGCTTGTCTAATATGTTCTTTGTTTTTGCGTTGCTCACTATGCAGTCTTTCACTCTCACTATTATGTCCTATGATAGATGTGTCGCTATATGCTTTCCACTGAGATACAATGAGATTGTGACTAATAAATCGATGTTGGTGATCACAGCTGTAACATGGATTATTGCAGGACTGGCTAATGTCATAGCTGTGATTTTTATCAGCAGACTGTCATTCTGCAAATCCATTGTGATAATCAGTTATTTCTGTGATCACGGACCCACGTTCCATTTGGCTTGCAATGACAACACTCCGAGTAATGTGATTGGCTGGACGTATCCTATGGTGTTTCATTTGTTTCATTTACTGGTTATCATAGGCACATACATTTCTATAGCCAGAGCGTTATTGAAAATTGCAGTGGCCTCTGAGCGCCTCAAAGCCATGAAAACCTGCAGCGCTCATTTGATCTTGGTGAGTTTGTATTATTTTCCTTTATGCATGGCTTTCATACTGGGCTCTAGCATTCCCCAGAACATCATGATTATGAGCATGTGCCTGGCGACCGTCTTGCCACCGATGCTGAATCCAATCATTTACTCACTGAAGACGGACGAATTCAGAGAATCCGTTAAGAAGCTGTACAAGCGAAAGAAGATACACATCACTGCAAGAAATAAATGAATAAACGTTTCAATCGTGAACGACTGACTGGGACACTTGACTCTCACTTTCGGCGTAGGAGAGCACAGAAGACCACGTTCCGTCCTCTGATATACGTGAACGTCAAACCACTGCGGTCCACAAAATTTTCTGTCGAACAGAAGCTGTGTTTTGTGGACAAGCCGGAATGAGCCGGAAGGGGGCACGTCATGTGCAGGTTTGAGAAAGCAGATAAATTTATTTATGAGGCATCTGCCAACTTTATTGTATATTTTTAGATCCTTATGCAATGTAATTGGACATAATTCCATGAAAATATCCTAAATGTGTAACAATGGTTTTATACAAATATGCAAACTCTGTACATTGTAATGAATTGGAAATTCCACTGAGATACAATGAGATTGTGACTAATAAATCGATATTGGTCATCACAGCTGTGACATGGATTATTGCAGGACTGGCTGTTCTCATAGCTGTGATTTTTATCAGCAGACTCTCATTCTGCAAATCCATTGTGATAAACAGTTATTTCTGTGATCACGGACCCACGTTCCGTTTGGCATGCAATGACAACACTCCAAGTAATGTGATTGGCTGGTCATCTCCTGTTCTGGTTTTTTGGCTTCCATTACTTTTTATCATAGGCACCTACATTTCTATAGCCAGAGCGTTATTTAAAATTTCTGCAGCCTCATAGCGCCTCAAAGCCATGAAAACCTGCACCTCTCATTTGATCTTGGTGGGTATGTTTTATCTTCCTGTATGTGTCACCTATGGAGCAATCGGACCCACCATTCACCAGAACATCAGGATCATTAAGACATCTCTGGGGACCATTTTGCCTCCTATGCTGAATCCAATCATTTACTCACTAAAGACAGACGAATTCACGGAATGCATTAAAAAGCTGTACAGAAGAAACACGATACACATCCCTGTATGGAATAAATGAATAAATGTTTTATTCGCAAATGATTCAGTGGTTCAAGTTTAACCATAATCATTTTTCCAAATCCTTCAATTAACTGTGAACTGTAAGAGCGATTACCAATTTCAATTCAATGACTGGGAATACAGTGACAGAAAAACTACCCAACTTGGTTGTATTTATTATTATTATTATTATTATTATTTATTATTATTATTATTATTATTATTATTATTATTGTTGTTGTTGTTGTTAACAGTAGTATCTATATATTTACCCGGTGTTCCACCTTACCACTGCTGAGAGCACATTTAATTGGCTTGTTAACAAGCTGTTAACAAGCCAATCAAACCCTTTGTTAAATGTTTCCTCTTTTTGAACAGCCATTTATATTCCCCAGCCCTGCTCGTTCCTGCAAGCCTCACTGCTGGTGCAGGAGAGCACAGGAGGCCACATTATCACCTGTGAAATATTTGCTCTCTAACGACTGCTTATTTGAACGCTGCAGTCGACAAGCTGAGCCTGCAAACACGTGCTGGAAGGAAACATCCAGACGGGTGACAAATTAAAGGAAACACTTGAATAAATGGGCGGAGAAACATAACGAATACAGGTGCTTCCATAAAGGTGTCTTGCAAGATACAATTAAGCAATTAACAACCTATCATGCTCTGTGGCATGTATAAAAATGCAGAGCAGGCTGGTGGTTGCCCTTGATTTTGGATCAAGATGGCGAGAAGAAAAACATCTGAGTGACTTTAAAAGAGGGTTCATTATTACCGGTGAAACGTACAAACGGGAGCGGTCTCGTTGTTGTTGATGCTCCATAAATATCTTCAAGAAACTTCTGAGCAAAGTAGTTGAGTTGAGTAGTTCTGTACAAACAATATAGCATTGTCCATTAGTGACAGCATGAGACAACGGTTTTCTCCTACAGTGTTGACACAGACACAGACTGGCGTAGGCCTCATGCCTGCACTAAATTACTTTTCATTCAATGTTACCCTGGCTCTGGCCATAACTCACATATAGTATGTAGTGAAGTCATCAGATTTGAATTAAAGCTCAGGACTCGGAACTTGGCCTAACTTTTAAAGGGATATTTGACTTTGGTACAACAAAGTTATTTTGTGAAGCTTACCCCTGTTAACCGCATCACTGTTCTTCCTGGCTGTCCGGTCTGAGGCTTCTTTGAATATCTGGTGTATTTTCAACACTTTTATTGCCTTATGAAAGAAAAAGATCTGGAAAAAGTTATTTTGAAGTGATGCAGGATAATGTATTCACATTGGTGCGTGCTTTAAAAAAAACGTAACTGGCTTGCTGTATTTCTATGCAGTAGCCAATCTGAAAATAATTTCTTTGTTGATAGCTAATCTGAATATGAAAACAGCTTATCAACTCGAAAGACCTTATGACATTAGCACTTTCTTTTGTCAACCTTGTTATCCCCCGTTGTTGGTTTGTGTTTTAAAATGATCAATTTTGGCGAGGTCGGGGGAAAATGAGTGGGAGTGAATGGGAACTGGAAACCCGTGAGGATCAGTGCTGCCATTAACAGTCGACAGGGAACTCTGATGTTTCTAGTATTCGCGCTCCTTAAGTACATTGTGAAATGTCGCTTTAATGCATATGCAATTAAGGGAGGATTACACAAATAATGGGCAAAGATATTATAAGTGTGGCTGATTATGCATTCTGCTGAACGCATAATCCTAATCACATGATGAGCGATGGTCGATCCTTGCGTGGAATTTCTCCGCCTCTAAAGCGTAGGCCTAAATCAAGGCACAAGCAAGGCCTTGATTTAGAAATTTTTTAAAAAATCAAAATCAAATCAATGTGTTGATTTTAGGGCTACACAAATTAGTCAACACGGGGGGACCACAATGCGTTCCCTCAGACCAGGGACGGACGTCAGTTTGATTCAGATTTGGTCAAGGAACTGCGCACCCGGCTTGGAATTAATAAAAACTAGAACATCTCCTTGCCGTCCCATGTCTGAAGGGATGGTGGAATGGGCCCAACTGCTCCATTAAGGACAAATTGGCAAAGCACTCTTTACACTCTTTTACAAACTCGTTGCCATGGAGGGCCGTGTGTATGCATGTTTTAATTCCAGCCAATTAATGCTGCCTTAATTGAGTCCAATTACTCATTCAGCCATATGCATTTAACTGCATTGAAGCACAGAATATAGGCAAGTTTTTATTTGGGTCACAATGTGGGTCACCATAGACGCCGGGTCACCATTATGTGCAAACCTGCATCCCTAATTCAGCAAATAAATGAACTAATTATATAATCAAGATCTGAGGCTGGAATAAAAAGTGTCCACTCCACCACCAGGCATACACCATTCTTTAGGGCTCATGGCAGAGAGGCTTGTCTTCTTCCTGCAGACCTTCTCTCCTGGGATTCGCCAGTGCAATCAAACACCACCCCTGGCACGCTCAGTTGCTATGCCAATTCACTGTTGAAAAGACATCATGATGCTTTTGGTTCTGTGGCAATGTGCTACAATGTAGGATTCCACTCTTAGTATCACTGTTAATGGGAGTATCCCATGAGGGGGCTGTTATTAATAACAGGGAGCCGTTATTAATTATTAGTTGAATTAAAGGTGCAATGGGGCAGTGACAATAGATCTGCTGGTTCAAATCCCGGTTGAGGCACTGCCATTTTTGCCATTGAGCAGAATGATTAACATGAACTGCTTCACTAAATATTCAGCAATATGAACTAATAATGTGCAAAAATATAACTTGTGTGAGTTGCTCTAGATTAGGATGTCTATTAAAGCAAATATATCTAAATAAATAAAAATGCAGCGCTGTTGTCTCATCCACTGAACACATGTTTAGACTAACGAGCTGAAGGATGACAGTGGTCTCACGGGCATGTGCTTTGTCAAAGTCCTCAAGAGTCGTTAGAAAAGAGTCAACATCTCTTCATTAACAGCTCAATTAAGGATCAAGCACCTGAGACAAATGATGCTTGGTCAGACTGGTACCCAGAGGCTGTGGGGTGATGTAATTGTCTTTGTTTGTAGAAATGATTGACAAGCCTATTAAATCCCTTCAGATGCCCTTCTTACACCATCCAATCTCCAAAGCACATGAATAAAGCCTGAAGTTTGGATAAACTATAAACTGCAGCATGAAAGCATGTTTGCTTGCGTTCTGGATGTTTGTGCGTTTACCAATGGTGCGCTTGTGTGTGCTAGGGCTCCTGATGCTAGTGATGGAAGAGGCTTCCAGAACCTCGTTTGGGGCGGAGCTACACTGTGTTGTGAAACACAGCCTTTTTTTAACCAATCAAATAGTCCTAACATCAAAACACAATTATTTGCTCAAATCAGTGAGTCGCTGATATCATACAGTAACCCAGCCCATTTTCGGATGAAACGGCAAATATCACTTCCACATCACTACCTGATACCACAGATTTTACTATGGGTCAGTCGGGCTCCCTGTTCCCTACATTGGATGTGCCGTCTCCCTTCCATTAAAAGCTGAAAAATAACAAATTCTAAACCTTGTAAAAAGCTATTGCATCACAGGAAACTCCTATAACTAATTAAAGTCTCCTGTCATTACTGTAACTCTTTAAGGTGTAAGTACATGATTAGAATGTTCTTATCTGAACATTCCAATGCCGATGTAACAATCACTACTGGTAATTGAAAGCAACGGAGTTCCAGAACACTGACTTAAAATCTTGAAAATACATTCCAAATAATAATAATAAAAATAAATAAATAAATACTACTCTTCGAAGGGTTAAAAAATATATGTGCTTATGCTTTGACTGTGTCTGAACTACAAGACAAGTTCACAGGGTTCCTGAATGGCTCAGCCAATAAAGGCACCCAACACCAGTGCAGGTTGGGACCTGTAGTTTTCACCTTACAAATCAGAGATTAAGGTACAATATGTTATTACCCAACTACAAACAGCAGGGACCAACACAGGGATGATTGTCTTCTGTAGTAAATTTTTGCTTGGCATATGTGAAATGATATGGCCTATGTGAAATGAAACTGAGTCCACAGGGGAAGTCTGTGTGCCTCTTTGTTCCAATTGGCTCAGCAGGCAACCAATCACATGCCAGGAAACGTGCCTGCGAAATGGTAAAATTAAAGTTTACGATGAAATCCTAGGCCTCAGTCGCAGGGTCTTCAAAGTGTCCTGAAAAAATGTTATTAAAATATTAAATATTTAGATACTAGATTTTATATTTATTTCTCCTTTTCTCCATTTGCACGTGCGGTTTGGAACACCTACTCTGCATTGCTCATCGCGAACTCTGTCGCTGATTCAGGATAAAGCAGGGAAGTAGGTGCAGGTCCATCGCTATCATTTCCCCATTCACAAGATATCAGGGTATAACAATAATAATAATAATAATAATAATAATAATAATAATAATAATAATAATAATGTCTAAAATTAGAATACAAATGTAAAAGTTAGGAAGAGCAGCGATAATTACTTGAAGCACTGTCCCAAGTTTGAACCCCAGCCTTCTCTGTGGAGTCATCATGTTCTCCTTGTGTCCGCAGGGTTTTCTCCCACAGTCCAAATGAAGGCATTCAGGTTAGGCTATTTGGAGAGTCTAATATGCCCATAGGTATGCGTGCGCGAGTAAATGGTGTGTGGATAGGTTCTTGTAGATGGAGATCACCTTTGTGTGTGACTCACCTTTGTTGATTTTGTTGTCCTGTGTGTGCCTTTTCTATTTGTTGAGGATGTTAAACCCATAGAATATTTATTTTCTGTAATATTTCAAAATTCTACTGTAAGCCAGTGTTCTAGAACTCCATTGGTTTCAATACCAGTAACGATTGTTACATCAGCATTAGAATGTTCAGTTCAGAATATTCTAATCACACATTTGTCATCTCACCCCCTACAGGGTTAAAGAAAGGCTCTCAATAAAGCAAACACAATCAAGCCTTATCATTGCATCATAGTTCATTTATTTTAAACAATCCTTTGCCAGTTCTAGTTCCCTAATGAATTGACACTACAGAGTATAAAAACTGCAGTACATGAACCTTACTTTCCCAGTACAGTCCATAATCAAGTCGAGAGATGTACACCTTACTAATGCAACATACTGTTATGCATTAGTTTCCTTACTATAGAAAAATCATTTTTCGATTTACTGCCAACATTTGTGGTCTGGACAGTTAGTCTCCAATTATTGGTAAGTATTAGCAGTACCTTAATGTATTTCTTTATTCATATAATCTAATGTGATGCCATTCACCATCTAGCTTAAAGTGCATAGCAAGGAAATCACTTTGAAAATGAATTGTTATAATATGCGTTTTTTAAAAAGTAACAAAAGAATATTGAAGAATTTGAATATAGAGCTAAAACATATTTCATTAAATGTTTTGACATGATATTTTTCCAAACCTTCACTTGTTATTTGTGAGAGAAAAATGTAAAATATAAGATATTTCAGTATATATATGCCCTGCCCCATAAATTGTTAATCATTTTTTAATACATCTTTCTGACAGAATCTATTACTGCTGAGCATAACTGAAAAACAGTTTTTCAAGTCTTTCAATTAAATACATAACATTACAGTTTATACATATTGTCATGTGAGTTCCATGTATGGGAAAGAAAAAATTAATTGTAAAGCTAGCTCTTGCTTTCAGAGAAAAAAGTATGGAATGAGAATATAATATTTGTATATGTTCTATGATGTCACTGAAAGTATGGCAAAAAAGAATTAACAGAATGTTCTTCAGTCACTAAATAATGGACTGAATGTAATCTTGGAATTTTGACTCTTGATTTATTTGTTGTGTTCGAGAAATTCAATACTGTAGCTTAACCTAAATTTTCTTATTTGCAGGTCCTAAAGGACTGTTTTTTGTTCAAAGGGTTAGATAAAGCAAAGAGCAAACAAACCTACAATGAGCCCCCTAAATTCCACCTCCGTTTTGAACACGACTATTGAGTTCTTTTTCATAACTGGTTTATCTGGTATTCCCCACACAAAATACTACTATGTGTTCTTGTGCCTTGTTTATGCTGTGTCTGTACTGGGAAACACTTTTGTCATGTTTGTGATTTACGCTGACCACTGTCTTCACAGTCCAAAATACATTGCAGTGTTTAATTTGGCTGTGTCTGACTTGTGTGTAAGCACTGCACTTGTTCCTCCAGTGATTGACACCTTCCTGTTCAAATCACAGTTAATCTCCTACGAGGCCTGCTTGACTAACATGTTTTTTGTTTTTTGGTTTCTCTTTATGCAGTCTTTCACTCTCACTGTTATGTCCTATGATAGATGTGTCGCTATATGCTTTCCACTGCGATACAATGAGATTGTGACAAATAAATCGATGTTGGTGATCACGACCATATTATGGATTATTGCAGGATTGGCCATTTTCATACCTGTAGTTTTTATCACCAGACTGTCATTCTGCAAATCCATTGTGATTAACAGCTTTTTCTGTGATCATGGACCCACGTTCCGGTTGGCATGCAATGACAACACTCCAAGTGTTGTGATGAGTTGGTCACATCCTGTTCTGATTTTCTGGCTTCCATTACTGTTCATAACAGGAACATACATATGTATAGCCAGAGCGTTGTTGAAAATTTCAACAGCCTCAGAACGACTCAAAGCCATGAAAACCTGCACCTCTCATTTGATCTTGGTGGGTGTGTATTATTTTCCTGTATGTATCATCTATGGAGCAATCGGCTCCATCGTTCACCATAACGTCAGGATTATCAACACATCTTTGGCGATGGTCTTGCCACCGATGTTAAATCCAATCATTTACTCACTGAAGACAGAAGAATTCACAGAATCCATTAAAAAGCAATACAGAAGAAAGAAGATACACATCACTGTAATGAATAAATGAATAAATGTTTTATCCATAAACGATTGACTGGTACGTTTAAACATGTACATTTTTCCAAAGTTTTCAATTAACTGTGAACTGTAAGAGCAATTAGCAAATTTAATAAAATGAATGGGTACACAGTGATAGATAGAGTTGAATTTACACACTGGACATTTTACTGTGTGTCCGTCTTTGCTGCGGACTGCAAACATGTCAAGTTTCAAACAAAGGAAAATGTGTTTATAAATCAAAACCTAACTCCTCATCCTTACTCTGAACTGCATATTATGGCCTGCATGAACCGCACTGCCACCCTGTCCCGAGGTACATTGATCTCATTCTTTAAAGGGTTAATGAAAAGCTCACAATAAAGCACACACAATCAAGTGTTATCATTGCATCATGGTTCATTCATTTTAACCAGTCCTTTGTCAGTTGATTTACCCTAATGATTTGATGCTACAGAGTATAAAAACTACAACATATTGTTTTTCGAACACATTCCATAATCAGGACGGGAGATGTGCATCTTCTAATGCAAAATACTGTTATGCATTAGTTTCCTGACCATAGAAAAATATTCTTGTACATGATTTTTCCATTTATGACAATTTTTGTGGTCTGGACATTTCGTCTACAATTATTGGTAAGATTAGCAATACTTCAATTTATTTCTTTATTGATATAATCTAACGTGATGCCATTCACCAGCTAGCCTCATGTGCATAGCAATAAAATAATTTTTAAAATGGACTTCAAAACTACTGTACTATGTATTAAAATTTTTTACAAAAGCATATTGAAGAATTTTAATGAAGAGCAGAAAAAAATTTCATTGAATGTTTGGACATGATATTTTTCCAAACCTTTCCTAGTTAAAATTCATGAAACAATCATGAAATATCAAATATTTCAATATATATGCTTTCCACTATACATTGTTGATCATTTTTGTTGCATCGTTCTGATAGAACCTGCTACTGCCAGGCATAACTGAAAAACAATTTGTCTTTCATTTAAATAGAAAATATTATAGTCTATACAGATTGCCATGGGAGTTGTACGTATGGGAGAGAAAAATTTAACTGTAAAACTAGCTCTTGCTTTCAAAGACAAAAGGATAGAATGAGAATGTAATATTTGTATGTGTTCTATGATGTCACAAAAGTGTTTAGTATGTTCAGTATGACAAAGGAGAATTCACGGAATGTTCTGCAGTCACGGATTGATTAGGTTGAATGAAGCCTTGGAATTCTGTCTCTTGAGACACACAAGATAACAAAATCTGAGCTTGATTATGTTGATTAAGTATTTGACAAACCAGACCTTGTTAACTGTGTAGTGTTTGATGAATGCATTTCAGTAGGTTGGCCTACTTTTAAAATTTTTTTTCAGGTCCGAAGGGGCTGTTCTGTCAAAAGTGAGAGACAGCGAAGAGCAAACAAACCTGCGATGAGCCCCATAAATACAACCTCCTTTTTAAATGCCACTATTGTGCATCCTGCATTCTTTATCATAAGTGGATTTTCTGGTATCCCCCACACAAAATACTACTATGTGATCTTGTGCTTTATTTACATTGTGTCTGTACTGGGAAACACTTTTGTCATGTTTATGATTTACACTGACCACTGTCTTCACAGTCCAAAATACATTGCAGTGTTTAATTTGGCTGTGACTGACTTGTGCGTGAGCACAGCACTCGTTCCTCCATTGATTGACACCTTCCTGTTCAAATCACAGTTAATCTCTTATGAGGCCTGTCTGACTAATATGTTTTTTGTTTTTTTGTTTCTCTTCTTGCAGTCTTTCAGTCTCACTGTTCTGTCCTATGATAGATGTGTTGCTATATGCTTTCCACTGAGATACAATGAGATTATTACAAACAAATCAGTGGTGGTGATCACAACCATATTTTGGATTATTGCAGGACTGGCCGTTCTCATACCTGTACTTTTTATTAACAGACTGTCATTCTGCAAATCCATTGTGATAAATAGCTTTTTCTGTGATCACGGACCCACATCTCGTTTAGCATGCAATGACTACACTCCAAGTTTTGTGATGGGTGCAACTCAGCCTGCTCTGTTTTTCTGGCTTCCATTGCTGTTCATAACAGGAACATACATTTGCATAGCTCGAGCGTTGTTGAAAATTGCATCAGCTTCAGAGCGTCTTAAAGCCATGAAAACCTGCACCTCTCATTTGATCTTGGTGGGTGTGTATTATTTTCCTATGTGTATCATCTATGGAGCAATCGGCTCCTTCGTTCACCATAACGTCAGGATTATCAACGCATCTCTGGCGATGGTCTTGCCGCCTATGCTTAATCCAATCATTTACTCACTGAAGACAGAAGAATTCACAGAATCCATTAAAAAGCAGTATAGAAGAAAAAAGATACACTTAACTGCATTTAATAAATGAATACATTTTTTTAAATCACAAATGACTGACTGGCATGTTTAACCATGTTCATTTTTCCAGACGGTCCAATTAACTGTGAACTGTAAGAGCAATTGGCAAATTTAATAAAATGAATGGGAATACAGTGATAGAGTTGAATTTACACACTGGACATTTTACTGTGTGTCCGTCTTTGCTGCGGACTGCAAACATGTCAAGTTTCAAACAAAGGAAAATGTGTTTATAAATCAAAACATAACTCCTCATCCTTACTCTGAACTGCATATTATGGCCTGCATGAACCCCATTGCCACCCTGTCCCGAGGTACATTGAAGTCAATTACATGCTGAAAAAATGCTTTTACTATAAAACAAGATCGTTCCTCATCATTATTAACTGCTGTAAGCAATGAATCTCTAATGCAATAATAAAAAATAATAAAAGCTACAAAATGTCGGGCTAAAATATTTTGTTGATTATGTTTGTTATTACTTTTTTGCGCTCTTTGAGTTTACTTGTATGTTTGATTTGCATAAGCATGGGTAAACTAAAGAAAAAAATCGAAAAGCTTTAATGGGGGAAATACATCTTCAGCTATCATGCTTTTACACAAACTTCCCCAAGCTGTGTTTTGTAAAGACAAGCTCAGGCACATAAGCTGGGGGCAGCCTAGAGCAATGGGGAGACAAAACATCTATCAATACTGAAAAGTTGCTTTTCGGAATATCTCCTTGGGAGGCAGGTAAGTCAGTACTGGGTTACAAATTATCATGGAAATAGAAAAGTAGTAAAAAAAATACAAAGTGCAATATTAAAAAAAAGTCATTTCTCCAGTCATCCACCACATTCTACCTGCCTTCTCCTTGGAGTGCACTGTTACATAGCCTATGCACTGTTGTTCCCTTCATATCAATTCCACAGAGAATGGTCAGCTTTCGTGGTTTGCTGAGACCATACGCAAACAGATTGGTCATGTTTGATGCAGTTGTTGTGTAGCTATTCTGTTCAGTTTGTTCTAAGTGTTAGTTCCAGTGAAAATGCTAAAATATGTGGGTGGAATTATCTCTGTGAAATTCTAGGCCTATCATTTCTGTAACTACAGAATCCACAATTATTCATCCCCACCCTGAAGGCTTTATCAACTTCATCACACTTGCAGTGAATGAAGTTTAAATGGTAAATGGTAAATGGACTGCATTTATATATATCCAAAGCGTGCAAAATTAGTTTTTTGATATGTGCAAAATTAGTTTTGATTTATTTTGGGAAAGTCGTATCAAAGCATAAGTAATTCAATTACTGAACAGCATTCCAGAGTAGACAGCAGCATGTTCGCTCCAGGGGTAAAAGTTGTTGTCTATTGTCTGTTGGGGGGTTTTGTGAAGAAATTAACACAAACTGCTTTTATTAATTCACTGAGTCGATTTTTTCAACATTTATTTTAAAAACACAGTTATTTAAGCCCAAATATTTCGTAAAGTCGTGGAAAGAGGAGGCTATAGCATTTACGGTGTTGGAAAAATTATAATTTTTAAGTCTCCAAAGCCTGATGGTGTCACTCTGGGCTATCTAGTGTTAAGGGGACTCTCACTCGCTGTCTCTTTGTTGGTGTTCTGAAACTCAGTTGCTTTCAATTACCAGAGGTGCGTTCAAGTTCAGCGAACAAGGCGAACGTTTGCAAACTATTTCAAACTTTTTTCCGTTAGCTTTGTGTTTGCCGCGAATGTTTGTAAACATAAGCGAATGGTCTGAAAAGGTAGTTTGCGGCGAACAAAAATTGACACTGAACTGAGGGAAATGTTCCCAGATGGGTATTTCAATTGAAGATGCCGTTAAGTGTGATCACTTGTTTCAATAATGTTATTGCTAACGCTGGCCAATGTTATTATTATTCGCTAGCTAGCTAGCTTTTATCGTCTATGATCACAGAAGCGGCTGTGAGTACAAATGCTCTCGTCACCATGTCTGTTTATGTTTAATGCAAATAATTTGGAATGTTCGTAAAAAGCCGTTCAAATTGAACTGCTGAAAGAAAACATGTTCGCCACAAACATTCGCCTCCGTTCGCTGAACTTGAACGCACCTCTGTACTAATTCTTACGTCAGCATTAGAATGTTCAGTTCAGAATATTCTCATCCTGTATTTGTGATCTCATTCTTTAAAGGGTTAATGAAAAGCTCACAAAAAAGCACACACAATCAAGTGTTATCATTGCATCATGGTTCATTCATTTTAAACAGTCCTTTGTCAGTTGATTTACCCTAATGATTTGATGCTACAGAGTATAAAAACTACAACATATTGCTTTTCGAACACATTCCCTAATCAAGACAGGAGATGTGCATCTACTAATGCAAAATACTATTATGCATTAGTTTCCTGACCATAGAAAAATATTCTTGTACATGATTTTTCCATTTATGACAATTTTTGTGGTCTGGACAGTTCGTCTACAATTATTGGTAAGATTAGCAGTACTTTAATGTATTTTTTTATTCATATAATCTAATGTGATGCCTTTCACCAGCTAGCTTGATGTGCATAGCAATAAAATAATTTTTAAAATGGACTTTAAAACTACTGTACTATATATTAAAATGTTTTACAAAAGCATATTGAAGAATTTTAATGAAGAGCAGAAACAAATTTCATTGAATGTTTGGACATGATATTTTTCCAAACCTTTTCCTAGTTAAACTTCATGAAACAATCATGAAATATCAAATATTTCAATATATATGCTTTCCACTATACACTGTTGATCATTTTTGTTGCATCGTTCTGGTAGAACCTGCTACTGCCAGGCATAACTGAAAAACAATTTGTCTTTCATTTAAATAGAAAATATTATAGTCTATACAGATTGCCATGGGAGTTGTACGTATGGGAGAGAAACATTTAACTGTAAAACTAGCTCTTGCTTTCAAAGACAAAAGGATAGAATGAGAATGTAATATTTGTATGTGTTCTATGATGTCACAAAAGTGTTTAGTATGTTCAGTGTGACAAAGGAGAATTCACGGAATGTTCTGCAGTCACGGATTGATTAGGTTGAATGAAGCCTTGGAATTCTGTCTCTTGAGACACACAAGATAACAAAATCTGAGCTTGATTATGTTGATTAAGTATTTGACAAACCAGACCTTGTTAACTGTGTAGTGTTTGATGAATTCATTTCAGTAGGTTGGCCTATTTTTTTCATTTTTTTTCAGGTCCTAGGGGGCTGTTCTGTCAAAAGTGAGAGACAGCGAAGAGCAAACAAACCTGCGATGAGCCCCATAAATACAACCTCCTTTTTAAATGCCACTATTGTGCATCCTGCGTTCTTTATCATAAGTGGATTTTCTGGTATCCCCCACACAAAATACTACTATGTGTTCTTGTGCTTTATTTACATTGTGTCTGTACTGGGAAACACTTTTGTCATGTTTATGATTTACACTGACCACTGTCTTCACAGTCCAAAATACATTGCAGTGTTTAATTTGGCTGTGTCTGACTTGTGCGTAAGCACAGCCCTCGTTCCTCCATTGATTGACACCTTCCTGTTTAAATCACAGTTAATCTCTTATGAGGCCTGCCTGACTAATATGTTTTTTGTTTTTTTGTTTCTCTTCATGCAGTCTTTCAGTCTCACTGTTCTGTCCTATGATAGATGTGTCGCTATATGCTTTCCACTGAGATACAATGAGATTATTACAAACAAATCAGTGCTGGTGATCACGACCATATTATGGATTATTGCAGGACTGGCCATTCTCATACCTGTACTTTTTATTAACAGACTGTCATTCTGCAAATCCATTGTGATAAACAGCTTTTTCTGTGATCACGGACCCACATCTCGTTTAGCATGCAATGACTACACTCCAAGTTTTGTGATGGGCGGGATTCAGCCTGCTCTGATTTTCTGGCTTCCATTGGTGTTCATAACAGGAACATACATTTGTATAGCCCGAGCGTTGTTGAAAATTGCATCAGCTTCAGAGCGTCTTAAAGCCATGAAAACCTGCACCTCTCATTTGATCTTGGTGGGTGTGTATTATTTTCCTATATGTATCATCTATGGAGCAATCGGCTTTTTCCTTCACCATAACGTCAGGATTATCAACGCATCTCTGGCGATGGTCTTGCCGCCTATGCTTAATCCAATCATTTACTCACTGAAGACAGAAGAATTCACGGAATCCATTAAAAAGCAGTACAGAAGAAAAAAGATACACTTAACTGTATTTAATAAATGAATACATTTTTTAAAATCACAAATGACTGACTGGCATGTTTAACCATGTTCATTTTTCCAGACCATCCAATTAACTGTGAACTGTAAGAGCAATTGGCAAATTTAATAAAATGAATGGGAATACAGTAGATAGAGTTTAATTTACACACTGGACATTTTACTGTGTGTCCGTCTTTGCTGCGGACTGCAAACATGTCAAGTTTCAAACAAAGGAAAATGTGTTTATAAATCAAAACATAACTCCTCATCCTTACTCTGAACTGCATATTATGGCCTACATGAACCCCACTGCCACCCTGTCCCGAGGTACATTGAAGTCAATTACATGCTGAAAAAATGCTTTTACAATAAAACAAGATCGTTCCTCATCATTATTAACTGCTGTAAGCAATGAATCTCTAATGCAATAATAAAAAATAATAAAAGCTACAAAATGTCGGGCTAAAATATTTTGTTGATTATGTTTGTTATTACTTTTTTGCGCTCTTTGAGTTTACTTGTATGTTTGATTTGCATAAGCATGGGTAAACTAAAGAAAAAAATCGAAAAGCTTTAATGGGGGAAATACATCTTCAGCTATCATGCTTTTACACAAACTTCCCCAAGCTGTGTTTTGTAAAGACAAGCTCAGGCACATAAGCTGGGGGCAGCCTAGAGCAATGGGGAGACAAAACATCTATCAATACTGAAAAGTTGCTTTTTGGAATATCTCCTTGGGGGGCAGGTAAGTCAGTGCTGGGTTGCAAATTATCATGGAAATAGAAAAGTAGTAAAAGAAATACAAAGTGCAATATTAAAAAAAAAAGTCATTTCTTCAGTCATCCACCACATTCTACCTGCCTTCTCCTTGGAGTGCACTGTTACATAGCCTATGCACTGTTGTTCCCTTCATATCAATTCCACAGAGAATGCTCAGCTTTGGTGGTTTGCTGGGACCATACGCAAACAGATTGGTCATGTTTGATGAAGTTGTTGTGTAGCTATTCTGTTCAATTTGTTCTAAGTGTTAGTTCCAGTGAAAATGCTAAAATATGTGGGTGGAATTATCTCTGTGAAATTCTAGGCCTATCATTTCTGTAACTACAGAATCCACAATTATTCATCCCCACCCTGAAGGCTTTATCAACTTCATCACACTTGCAGTGAATGAAGTTTGTGTGATTATATGTGCAAAATTAGTTTTGATAGCATTTATTTTGGGAAAGTCATATCAAAGCATAAGTCATTCAATTACTGAACAGCATGCCAGAGTAGACAGCAGCATGTTCGCTCCTGGGCTAAAAGTTGTTGTCTATTGTCTGTTGGGGGGTTTTGTGAAGAAATTAACACAAACTGCTTTTATTAATTCACTGAGTCGATTTTTTCAACATTTATTTTAAAAACACAGTTATTTAAGCCCAAATATTTCGTAAAGTCGTGGAAAGAGGAGGCTATAGCATTTACGGTGTTGGAAAAATTATAATTTTTAAGTCTCCAAAGCCTGATGGTGTCACTCTGGGCTATCTAGTGTTAAGGGGACTCTCACTCGCTCTCTCTTTGTTGGTGTTCTGAAACTCAGTTGCTTTCAATTACCAGAGGTGCGTTCAAGTTCAGCGAACAAGGCGAACGTTTGCAAACTATTTCAAACTTTTTTCCGTTAGCTTTGTGTTTGCCGCGAATGTTTGTAAACATAAGCGAATGGTCTGAAAAGGTAGTTTGCGGCGAACAAAAATTGACACTGAACTGAGGGAAATGTTCCCAGATGGGTATTTCAATTGAAGATGCCGTTAAGTGTGATCACTTGTTTCAATAATGTTATTGCTAACGCTGGCCAATGTTATTATTATTCGCTAGCTAGCTTTTTATGGTCTATGATCACAGAAGCAGCTGTGAGTACAAATGCTCTCGTCACCATCTCTGTTTATGTTTAATGCAAATAATTTGGAATGTTCATAAAAAGCCGTTCAAATTTAACTGTTCAAAGAAAACATGTTCGCCACGAACATTCGCCTCCGTTCGCTGAACTTGAACGCACCTCTGTACTAATTCTTACGCCAGCATTAGAATGTTCAGTTCAGAATATTCTCATCCTGTATTTGTGATCTCATTCTTTAAAGGGTTAATGAAAAGCTCACAAAAAAGCACACACACAATCAAGTGTTATCATTGCATCATGGTTCATTCATTTTAAACAGTCCTTTGTCAGTTGATTTACCCTAATGATTTGATGCTACAGAGTATAAAAACTACAACATATTGCTTTTCGAACACATTCCATAATCAAGACGGGAGATGTGCATCTACTAATGCAAAATACTATTATGCATTAGTTTCCTGACCATAGAAAAATATTCTTGTACATGATTTTTCCATTTATGACAATTTTTGTGGTCTGGACAGTTCGTCTACAATTATTGGTAAGATTAGCAGTAATTTAATGTATTTTTTTATTCATATAATCTAATGTGATGCCTTTCACCAGCTAGCTTGATGTGCATAGCAATAAAATAATTTTTAAAATGGACTTTAAAACTACTGTACTATATATTAAAATGTTTTACAAAAGCATATTGAAGAATTTTAATGAAGAGCAGAAACAAATTTCATTGAATGTTTGGACATGATATTTTTCCAAACTTTTCCTAGTTAAACTTCATGAAACAATCATGAAATATCAAATATTTCAATGTATGTGCTTTCCACTATACACTGTTGATCATTTTTGTTGCATCGTTCTGGTAGAACCTGCTACTGCCAGGCATAACTGAAAAACAATTTGTCTTTCATTTAAATAGAAAATATTATAGTCTATACAGATTGCCATGGGAGTTGTACGTATGGGAGAGAAACATTTAACTGTAAAACTAGCTCTTGCTTTCAAAGACAAAAGGATAGAATGAGAACATAATATTTGTATGTGTTCTATGATGTCACAAAAGTGTTTAGTATGTTCAGTGTGACAAAGGAGAATTCACGGAATGTTCTGCAGTCACGGATTGATTAGGTTGAATGAAGCCTTGGAATTCTGTCTCTTGAGACACACAAGATAACAAAATCTGAGCTTGATTATGTTGATTAAGTATTTGACAAACCAGACCTGTGTAGTTAACTGTGTAGTGTTTGATGAATTCATTTCAGTAGGTTGGCCTATTTTTTTCATTTTTTTTCAGGTCCTAGGGGGCTGTTCTGTCAAAAGTGAGAGACAGCGAAGAGCAAACAAACCTGCGATGAGCCCCATAAATACAACCTCCTTTTTAAATGCCACTATTGTGCATCCTGCGTTCTTTATCATAAGTGGATTTTCTGGTATCCCCCACACAAAATACTACTATGTGTTCTTGTGCTTTATTTACATTGTGTCTGTACTGGGAAACACTTTTGTCATGTTTATGATTTACACTGACCACTGTCTTCACAGTCCAAAATACATTGCAGTGTTTAATTTGGCTGTGACTGACATGTGTGTAAGCACAGCCCTCGTTCCTCCATTGATTGACACCTTCCTGTTTAAATCACAGTTAATCTCTTATGAGGCCTGCCTGACTAATATGTTTTTTGTTTTTTTGTTTCTCTTCATGCAGTCTTTCAGTCTCACTGTTCTGTCCTATGATAGATGTGTTGCTATATGCTTTCCACTGAGATACAATGAGATTATTACAAACAAATCAGTGCTGGTGATCACAACCATATTATGGATTATTGCAGGACTGGCCATTCTCATACCTGTAATTTTTATTAACAGACTGTCATTCTGCAAATCCATTGTGATAAACAGCTTTTTCTGTGATCACGGACCCACATCTCGTTTAGCATGCAATGACTACACTCCAAGTTTTGTGATGAGTTCAACTCAGCCTGCTCTGATTTTCTGGCTTCCATTGCTGTTCATAACAGGAACATACATTTGTATAGCCCGAGCGTTGTTGAAAATTGCATCAGCTTCAGAGCGACTCAAAGCCATGAAAACCTGCACCTCTCATTTGATCTTGGTGGGTGTGTATTATTTTCCTATATGTATCATCTATGGAGCAATCGGCTTTTTCCTTCACCATAACGTCAGGATTATCAACGCATCTCTGGCGATGGTCTTGCCGCCTATGCTTAATCCAATCATTTACTCACTGAAGACAGAAGAATTCACAGAATCCATTAAAAAGCAGTACAGAAGAAAAAAGATACACTTAACTGCATTTAATAAATGAATACATTTTTTAAAATCACAAATGACTGACTGGCATGTTTAACCATGTTCATTTTTCCAGACCGTCCAATTAACTGTGAACTGTAAGGGCAATTAGAAAATTTAATAAAATGAATGGGAATACAGTGATAGATAGTTAGAGTTGAATTAACACACTGGACATTTTGCTCTGTGTCCATCTTTTCTGCAGATTGAAAACATGTCAAGTTTCAAACATGTGTATGCAAAATGTGTTTACAAATCAAAACCTAGGTACTCATCCTTACTCTGAACTGTGTCATATGGGCTGCATAAACCTACCACCATCACTACCAGAGGGACACTGCAGTCAATTATAAACTGAAAAAAATGTTTTTATCATAATAAAAGTTCCTCATAATCATTATCAACTACTGTATGCAATGAATACCTAATGCAATAAAACAACTACAAAATGTAAGGCTGAAATGTTTTGTTGATTTTGTTTGGTAATATTTTTTCTTCCATCTTTGTTGAAGCCGCAGTTTACCTGTATGTTTGATTTGCATAAGCTTGGGTAATTTAAAGAAAAAATCGAAAAGTTTCAATGGGGGAAATACATCTTCAGCTATCATGCTTTTATTCAAACACAATTGAATCAATTTCAGTGTTTGTATTTCTAGATTATAGTGGTTTTGTTATATTGACCAAGGGAAAATGCATCGAGACATTATGGAAACACTGAGAAAAACGCTTAAATGTTCATGGAAATGGAAAAATAGTAAAATAAATAAAAAGTGCATTTTAAAAAAAAAAGTAATCAATCAATCAATCAATCAATCAATCAATCAATCAAATTTTATTTGTATAGCGTATTTTACAGCAGTTTTCACAATACGCTTCACAGACAACCCTGGCCTAAACCCCCACAGGAGCAAGCCTAAGGCAACAGTGGCAAGGAAAAACTCCCTGTGGCAGATGGGAATAAACCTTGGAAGGAACCAGGCTCAAGGGGGAAACCCATCCTCCTCTGGTCGGCTCAGGGTGCCGACTGGTGACCAACATGTCATTCAGTTTTATAAGGTTTATGATGTGGCTCAGATGATGGGTGGGGCTGCGTGGTGGTGATGGGGAGCAGCAGGTGGCGACAGATGTGGGCAGGGTGGAGGCAATGACGAAAGAGGGGCTGGACCGCAGAGGTGGGGGAGACCAGACGACTCTCTAAGCACTCTCGAAGGTTGGGGCAAGAGCCCCAAGTCATCCACCACATTCTACCAGCCTTCTCCTTAGAGTGTGTTGTCACACAGCCTATGCACTGTCGCTCTCTTCATATTAATTCCACAGAGGATGAGCAGCTTTGGTGGTTTGCTGGGACTGCACACAAACAAATTGGTTATATTTGATGCAGTTGTTGTGTAGCTATTCTGTTAGTTTGTTCTAAGTGTTAGTTCCAGTGAAAACATAAAAATATGTCGGTGGAATTATCTCTGTGGAATTCTTGGCCTATCATTTCTGTAACTACAGCATCCACAATTATTCATCCCCACCCTAAAGGCTTTATCAACTTCATCACACTTGCAGTTAATGAATTTCGTGAGATTATGTGTGCAAAATTAGTTTTTCTTTTTTTTGTTGTTGCCACTTTTCTCCCATTTTCTCCCCAATTTAGTCTTTATACCAATTCCTCGTGTGAATCACAGTCCTGGTCGATGTGCTATCCTCTGTTGGTCTGGGGAGGGTGTAAACTACCACATGCCCCCCTCCGATACATATGGAGTCGCCAGCCGCTTCTTTTCACCTGACAGCGAGGAGTTTCACTGGGAGAGCGTAACGTGCGTGGAGGATCACGCTATCTCCCCCTGAACAGGTGCCCTGACCAACCAGTAGGAGTCGCTAATGCAACGATCAGGACTCATACCCTCACCGGCTTCCCACCCGCCAACACCGCCAACTGTGTTCGTAGGAATGTCTTACCATGCCGGAAGTACCACTGCAAAATTAGTTTTGATAGCACTTTGTTGGGTAATTCATATCAAAGCGCCAGTCATTCAATTACTGAACAGCATGCCAGAGTAGACAGCAACATGTTCGCTCCAGGGGTAAAAGTTGTTGTCTATTGTCTGGCGATGGGTTTTGTGAAGAAAATATATCAAATGTCAATTTTTTGTAATGTTTTTTCCCAAAATTAAGTCAGTCTTCTAAAACATATTTGTTTTCTATTTCCAGTACTGGTTGTTACCTCAGCATTAGAATGTTCAGGTCAGAATGTTCTAATCACATATTTGTGATCTCACCCCTTAAAGGGTTAAAAAAAAGGCTCACAAAAAAGCACACACAATCAAGTGTAATCCTTGCATCATAGTTCATTAATTTTAAACTATCCTTTGTCAGTTCTTTTACCCTAATGAGTTGACACTGCAGAGTATAAAAACTACAGCAAATGAACCTTGCTGTTCGAACACATTCAATAATCAAGTCGAGAGGAGTATATCTACTAATGCAAGATACTGTTATGCATTAGTTTTCTGACTATAGAAGAATATTCTTGCATGTGATTTTTCCAATTACAATAACATTTGTAGCCTGGGCAGTTAGTCTACAATTACTGGTAAGTATTAGCTGTACTTAATTGTATTTCTTTATTCATATATTCTAATGTGATGCCATTCACCATTTTGTTAGATGTGCATAGCAATATAATTTACTTTTTTTTTAAAAGTAACAAAATCATATTGAAGAATTTAAACGTTGAACAACAACATATTTCATTGAATATTTTTACATGATAATGTTCCAAAATTTTCTTGTTAAAATTCCAGAGACAAATGTGATATATCAAATATGTCAAAACATATACTTTGCACTATGAATTGTGGATCATTATTTAGAATTTTTTCTATCAAAAGAATGTATTTTCTTGGTGTAACTGAAAAGCAATCAGTCTTTCATAAGAATACGAAACATTACAGTCCATAGATATTGCCATGAAAGTTCTATGTGTGGGAGAGAAAAATTTAACTGTAAAACTAGCTCCTGCTTTCACAGACAAAAGGATGGAATAAGAATGTAATATTTATATCTGTTTTATGTTGTCACAGAAGTGTTCATTGAAAGTATGACAGAAGAAGAATTCACATAATGTTCTGCAGTCACTGATTAATGGGTAGAATGAAGCTTTGGAATTCTGTCTTTCGACTGTTTTGTTTGAGACACACAAGATAATATATCTGAGCTTGAACAGTATATGTAGCCATGTATTTCACAAACCACACATTTGTTATCTTTGTAGTGTTTGAGAATTTCATTTCTGCAGGTTAGTCTATTTTGTTTTTATTTTCAGGTCCTAAAGGGCTGTTCTGTCAAAAGTGAGAGACAGCGAAGAGCAAACAAACCTGCGATGAGCTCCTTAAACTCAACATTTTTAAACACCACTATTGTGCATCCTGAGTACTTTTTCATAAGTGGTTTATCCGGTATTCCCCACACAAAATACTTCTACATGTTCTTGTGCTTCGTTTATACTCTGTCTGTACTGGGAAACAGTTTTATCATGTTTGTGATTTACACTGACCACTGTCTTCACAGTCCAAAATACATTGCAGTGTTTAATTTGGCTGTGTCTGACTTGTGTGTGAGCACTGCACTTGTTCCTCCATTGATTGACACCTTCCTTTTTAAATCACAGTTAATCTCCTACGAGGCCTGCTTGACTAATATGTTTTTTGTTTTTTGGTTTCTCTATATGCAGTCATTCACTCTCACTGTTATGTCTTATGACAGATGTGTCGCTATATGCTTTCCACTGAGATACAATGAGATTATTACAAACAAATCAATGCTAGTGATCACAACCATATTATGGATTATTGCAGGACTGGCCGATCTCTTACTTGTAGTTTTAATCAACAGACTGTCATTCTGCAAATCCATTGTAATAAAAAGCTTTTTCTGTGACCACGGACCCACGTTCCGTTTAGCATGCAATGACTACACTCCAAATATTGTGATGGCTTCATTTCAGCCTGCTCTGATTTTCTGGCTTCCATTGGTGTTCATAACAGGAACATACATTTGTATAGCCAGAGCGTTGTTGAAAGTTGCATCAGCTTCAGAGCGTCTTAAAGCCATGAAAACCTGCACCTCTCATTTGATCTTGGTGGGTGTGTATTATTTTCCTATATGTATCATCTATGGAGCAATCGGCTTCATTGTTCACCATAATGTCAGGATTATCAACGCATCTCTGGCGATGGTCTTGCCGCCTATGCTTAATCCAATCATTTACTCACTGAAGACAGAAGAATTCACAGAATCCATTACAAAACAGTACAGAAGAAAAAAGATACACATCACTGCATTTAATAAATGAATACATGTTTTAATCACAAATGATTGGCTGGAAAGTTTAACCATGTTCATTTAATCATGTTCACTGGCAAGTTTAACCATGTTCAATTAACTGTGAACTGTAAGAGCAATTGACAAATTTAATCAAATGAATGGGAATACAGTGATAGATAGTTAGAGTTGAATTAACAAACTGGACATTTTACTGTGTCCAACTTTTCTGCAGATTGAAAATATGTCAAGTTTCAAACATATGCGACATGTGTTTACAAATCAATACATAGGTACTCTATCCTTACTCTGAACTGTGTTGTATGGGCTGCATAAACCCTGCCACCATCACTACCAGAGGGACATAGAAGTCAATTGTAAACTAAAAAAATGTTTTTATAATAAAAAAAATCCCCATAATCATTATGAACTACTATATGCAATGAATACCTAATGCAATAAAAGAGCTACAAAATGTAAGGCTGAAATGTTTTGTTGATTTTGTTTGTTAATACTTTTTCTTCCCTCTTTGCTGAATCCCCAGTTTACCTGTATGTTTATGTGCATAAGCATGGGAAAATTAAAGAAATCAAAAAGCTTCAATGGGAGAAATATGTATCCAGTGATCATGCTTTTACTCAAACTTCCCCAAGTTGTATTTTGTAAAGACAAGCTCCAGCTCATAAGCTGGGAGCAGTTCGGCGCGATGGGTTATATCGGTACAGAGGTTTTGTTATATTGACCAAAGGAAAATCCATCATGACATATTATGGGAACATACGAAAGAAAACTGAGAAAATCGCTAAAATGTCCATGACAGAACACAAAATGGAGAAGTCATAAAAGAAATACGAAGTGCAATATTTTTTAAAAAATAATTTATTTCGTCATCCAGCACATTTCTGCCTCTCTTTCTTCTCATACAGTGCCTTCAGAAAGTATTCAGACCCCTTCACTTTTTCCACATTTTGTTACGTTACAGCCTTATTCTAATTGATTAAATTCATTTTTATTCTCATCAATCAACACACAATACCCCATATAACAAAGTGAAAACAGGCTTTTAGAAATTTTTTGCAAATTTATTAAAAATAAAAAAACTGAAATATCACATTTACTCAAGTATTCAGACCCTTTTCTATGACTAGTACATATTTTTACATCAGCATTAGATTGTTCAGGTCAGAATATTCTAATCACATATTTGTGATCACACCCCTAAAAGCATTAATGATTGGCTCAAAAAAAGTAAACACAATCAAGTGTTATCATTGCATCATGGTTCATTCATTTTAAACAATCCTTTACCAGTTCTTTTACCCTAATGAGTTGACACTACAGAGTATAAAAACTACAGCATAAGAACCTTGCTGTTCATACACATTCCACAATCAAGTCAAGAGATGTACATCTACTAATGCAACATACTGTTATGCATTAGTTTCCTGACTTTAGAAAAATATTCTTGTACATGATTTTTCCATTTACTGATAGCATTTGTGGACTGGACAGTTAGTCGACAATTTTTGGTAAGTATTAGCAGTACCTTAATGTATTTCTTTATTCATATAAACTAATGTGATGCCATTCACCATCTAGCTTGATGTGCATAGCAATAAAATCGCTTTGAATATGGATTGTAAAACAATTATAGTATGCATTTTTTAAGTAAAAAAAGCATATTGAAGAATTTCAATTTTGAGCAAAAACATTTAATTGAATATTTTGACATGATAATGTTCCATGTTAAAACATTTCCTTGTTAAAAATATGCTTTGCACTATAAATTGATAATAATTGTTTAACACATCTTTTAATAGAATCTGTAGATATATTTTTCAGGTGTAACTTTCTTTCATAAGAATACGAAACATTACAATCCATAAATATTGCCATTGAAGTTGTATGTATGGGAGACAAAAATTTAACTGTGAAACTAGCTCTTGCTTTCAAAGATCAAAAAATGAGAATGTCATATTTGATATTATATTTTTCCAAACCTTTCCTATTTAAAATTCCTGAGCAACAAACGTAAAATATCAAATATTTCTATATATATCCAATACATTGTTGATCAGTTTTGTTGCATTGTTCTGATAGAAGCTACTACTTCTAGGCATATCTGAAAAACAATTTGTCTTTTATTTAAATACAAAACATTCTATGCGGATGGTCATGGGTGAAAACTTTAATTGTAAAACTTGCTTTCAAAGAAAAAAGACTTAATGAGATCGTAATATTTGTATGTGTTTTATGATGTCACAAAAGTGTTTGTTGAAAGTATTAGAGAAGAAGAATTCACAGAATGTTCTTCTGTCACTGATTAATGGGTTAAATGAACTCTTGAGATTCTGTCTTTCGACTGTTTTGTATGAGACACACTACATAATAAATCTGAGCTTGAACAGTATATTTTCCCCTTTAAACCAAAAAAAAAAAAAAAAAAAAAAAATAAAAATTATAAATTTATAATTTATAATATTAAAAAAAAAAAAAAAAAAAAAAAAAAAAACCCCCCCCCCCCCCCCCCCAAAAAAAAAAAAAAAAAAAAAAAAAAACACCCCCCTCCCCCCCCCCCCCCCCCCCTCCCCCCCCCCCCCCCCCCCCCCCCCACCAAAAACAAAAAAAAAAAAAAAAAAAAAAAAAAAAAAATTATATTTTAATTCTATTTTTCCCCCCCCCATCCAAAAAAAAAAAAAAAAAAAAAAAAAAAAAAAAAAAAAAACAAAAAAATTTCCTCCCCCTTCCCCCCCCCCCCCCCCCCCCCCCCCTCCCCCCCCTTTCTCCTTTTAAAAAAAAAAAAAAAAAAAAAAAAAAAAAAAAAAAAAAAAAAAAAAAAAAATTTTTTTTTTTTTTTTTTTTTTTTTTTTTTTTTTTTATTTATAAAAAAAAAAAAAAAAAAAAAAAAAAAAATATGTAACTATGTATTTGACAAAACACACATTTGTTAACTTTATAGTGTTTGAGAATTTAATTTCTGCAGGTTAGTCTATTTTTCTTTATTTTCAGGTCCTAAAGGGCTGTTCTGTGAAAAGTGAGAGACAGTGAAGAGTAAACAAACCTGCAATGAGCTCCTTAAACTCAACCTTTTTAAACACCACTATTGTGCATCCTGAGTTCTTTTTCATAAGTGGTTTTTCCGATATTCCCCACACAAAATACTACTATGTGTTCTTGTGCTTTATTTACATTTTGTCTGTACTGGGAAACACTTTTGTCATGTTTGTGATTTACGCTGACCACTGTCTTCACAGTCCAAAATACATTGCAGTGTTTAATTTGGCTGTGACTGACTTATGTGCTAGTACGGCACTCGTTCCTCCTTTGATTGACACCTTCCTGTTTAAATCACAGTTAATCTCCTACGAGGCCTGCTTGACTCATTTGTTTTTTGTTTTTTGTTTTTTCTTTATGCAGTCATTCACTCTCACTGTTATGTCTTATGATAGATGTGTCGCTATATGCTTTCCACTGAGATACAATGAGATTGTGACAAATAAATCAATGTTGATAATCACAACCATATTATGGATTATTGCAGGACTGGCCGATCTCATGCTTATAGTTTTTATCAACAGACTGTCATTCTGCAAATCCATTGTAATTAAAAGCTTTTTCTGTGATCATGGACCCATGTTCCGTTTAGCATGCAATGACAACACTCCAAGTTTTGTGATGAGTTGGTCACATCCTGTTTCGATTTTTTGGCTTCCATTACTGTTTATAACGGGGACATACATTTGTATAGCCCGTGCGTTATTGAAAATTGCATCAGCTTCAGAGCGACTTAAAGCCATGAAAACCTGCACCTCTCATTTGATCTTGGTGGGCGTGTATTATCTTCCTGGCTGTATCATCTATGGAGCAATCGGCTCCTTCGTTCACCATAACGTCAGGATTGTCAACACATCTCTGGCGATGGTCTTGCCACCGATGTTAAATCCAATCATTTACTCACTGAAGACAGAAGAATTCACAGAATCCATTAAAAAGCAGTACAGAAGAAAGAAGATACACATCACTGTAATGAATAAGTAAATAAATGTTTTAATGACAAATGACTGACTGGCATGTTTTAGAATGTTCATTTTTATCCAGGCCTATAGATCATCTTCTGACATACAAACAATTTAGTAGGTGTCAGGGTGCGTGGGGGGTTAGGACCCAAACGCAGAGTGAGGGGAAAAAAAACTCAACTCCAAAATGGGATGAACAAAGACTTTACTAAACAACTCCAGGACAAAAGGGAACAAAAAGCCTCACAGGGCAACTCTTCCAAAAAAACACAAAGTAAATCTACACAGCTCAGGAGACAAAGAAAATCCAAGAATGCGTGGGGAAACAGAAACACACAGGGAGCTACTTAAACATGACCAGAAACATGACCAGAAGCGCACACTAAAACACAACCAAGGATCCAGCACCTGAGTCCGGGAGAAGGGAACTTAAATAGACAAGACACTGACGAGACACAGCAGGGCACAATGCACAATCAGGCCACAGAGAGGGAAGGGAAAACGAGACAACCAAAAAACAATAATTGAACAATTTAAAACAAAAATACAATCAAACAGGGGGAGCAGGACACAAAACAGAAGTACCGCCATCTGGCGGCCCAACAAGGAAGGACAGACGGGAACACAGAACCATGACAGTAGGTCTATCACCTATGCAATAACTAATCCATAATGCTTACAGTGTCCATTTTAAATATGACAAACACTTTTATTCGTATTAAATTCATGGTAAGGAAGAAATTAGTCAATCCATGCCTATGTGTTCTTTTACCTCCAATTGAGCTAGATTTAATTGCCTTATGATTCATAAATGTATATGCATTATTATTGCAAGTTACTCATAACAAACTCAATACAAGAAAGAAATGATATCTCAACAAAACGTGTTTTCAACGTGCAAAAATGGCAGGTTATTATTCATACAAAGCATTATCTCTAAGTCATTAAATAAAACCGGCTAAATTTTGGCCTACTGTTAAAAGTGCTGACAATAGAAGAATGAGGCCATGTTACAACAAGCAATATTAGCTGTCTTAGCTCACACAAATTAAACAAGCCCTATTCCAATTCATAGCTGCCCATGTTTGCTGAATTATTTAATGCAGCTAGGCTCTGTTGTTTTTTCATCCTACCATCTGAGGAGAAAGTGGTCATTCAAACTTTGTGTCACGTTAATGTGTCAAATAACAAAAATTGCCTCATGGAAGAAGACATCATTTAAATAAATGTTTTGAACAGCGGATCAAAAATTAAACCCCAGAAAGGATATGTTTAAACTGCGTTTACGGGTTAATTTTCCAAAATGTACTAGTTCTTGTATACGTCCTGTAAATGTAGAGGATGTTTAACCCTTAGAATATTCCTTTTCTCTAATGTTTTTTTCTTCTTCTAAAAATTCTAGTGTAAATCAGTGTTCTAGAACTCAATTGCTTTCAATTACCAGCAGTGATTGTTACACCAGCATTAGAATGTTCAGTTCAGAACATTCTAATTACATATTTATGACCTCACCCCCTAAAGGGTTCACAAAAGGCTCGCATTAAAAGTATACACTACCAACGGTTATCATTATCATTGCATCATCATTCATTAATTTTAAACAATCCTTTGCCAGTTCTATTCCCCTTATGAGTTGACACTACAGAGTATAAAAACTACAGCAAATGAACCTTGTTTATCAAACACATTCTATAATCAAGACAAGAGATGTACATCTACTAATGCAACATACTGTTACGCATTAGTTTCCTGACTATAGAGAAAAATTCTTATACATGATTTTTCCATTTAATGCCAACATTTGTGTTCTGGACAGTTAGTCTACAATTATTGGTAAGTATTAGCAATACTTTAATGTATTTTTTTATTCATATAATCTAATGTGATGCCTTTCACCAGCTAGCTTGATGTGCATAGCAATAAAACCACTTTCAAAATGGACTCTAAAACTATTTTACTATGCATTTTAAAAATTTAACAAAAGAATATTGAAGAATTTTAATGAGGAGCAAAAACAAATTTCATTGAATGTTCTGATACGATATTGTTCCAAACTTTTCCTTTTTAAAATTCCGAAAAGACAAACGTAAAATATCAAGAATTTTTATACATATCCTTTGCACTATAAATTGTTGATCATTTTTGTTGCAGCGTTCTGAAAGAAGCTACTACTGCCTGGCATAACTGATATAACAATTTGTCTTTCATTCACATATAAAACATTATTGTCTATACAGATGATCATGGGTGAGAACTTTAACTGTAATTCTAGCTCTTGCTTTCAAAGACAAAAGGGTGGAATGAGAACGTAAAATTTGTATGTGTTCTATGATGTCACAAAGGTGTTCACTGAAAGTATGACAAAGAAGAATTCACAGAATGTTCTGCAGTCATTGATAAATAGGTTGAATTAAGCTTTGGAATTCTGTCTCTTGATTTTGTCATTTGAGACACACAAGATAATACATTTTGAGCTTGTATGTTGCTAGGTATTTGACAAACCTATTTAATAGGATATTTAACTTTGTAGTGTTTGAGGAATTCATTTCTGCAGGTTAGTCTATTTTTCTTAATTTTCAGGTCCTAAGGGGCTGTTCTGTGAAAAGTGAGAGACAGCGAAGAGCAAACAAACCTGCAATGAGCTCCTTAAACTCAACCTTTTTAAACACCACTATTGTGCATCCTGCGTTCTTTTTCATAAGTGGATTTTCCAATATTCCCCACACAAAATACTACTATGTGTTCTTGTGCTTTGTTTATGCTTTGTCTGTTCTGGGAAACACTTTTGTCATGTTTGTGATTTACGCTGACCACTGTCTTCACAGTCCAAAATACATTGCAGTGTTTAATTTGGCTGTGTCTGACTTGTGTGTAAGCACAGCACTTGTTCCTCCATTGATTGACACCTTCTTGTTTAAATCACAGTTAATCTCCTTTGAGGCCTGCTTGAGTAATATGTTTTTCGTTTTTTGGTTTCTCTTCATGCAGTCTTTCAGTCTCACTGTTCTGTCCTATGATAGATGTGTTGCTATATGCTTTCCACTGAGATATAATGAAATTATTACAACCAAGTCAATGCTGGTGATCACGACCATATTATGGATTATTGCAGGATTGGCCATTCTCATACCTGTACTTTTTATTAACAGACTATCATTCTGCAAATCCATTGTGATAAACAGCTATTTCTGTGATCATGGACCCACGTATCGATTAGCATGCAATGACTACACTCCAAGTTATATGATGGGCGGGATTCAGCCTATTGTGATTTTTTGGCTTCCATTACTGTTTATAACGGGGACATATATTTGCATAGCTCGAGCGTTGTTGAAAATTGCAACAGCTTCAGAGCGACTCAAAGCCATGAAAACCTGCACCTCTCATTTGATCTTGGTGGGTGTGTATTATTTTCCTATATGTATCATCTATGGAGCAATCGGCTCCATCGTTCACCATAACGTCAGGATCATCAACGCATCTTTGGCGATGGTCTTGCCGCCTATGCTAAATCCAATCATTTACTCACTGAAGACTGAAGAATTCACAGAATCCATTAAAAAACAGTACAGAAGACATAAAATACACATCACTGTAATGAATAAATGAATAAATGTTTTAATCAAAAATTACTGAATGGTATGTTTTAGCATGTTCATTTTTCCATACGCTCCAATTAACTGTGAACTGTAAGAGCAATTGGCAAATAACGTCCAATGAATGGAAATACAGTGAAAGATAGTGAGAGTTTAATTAACACATTGGAAATTTCAATGTGTGTCCATCCTTACTGCAGACTGAAAACATGCCTGTTTTTTCAGTGCCTTTGGCTCTATTGAGATTAACTGTCATCATCTACCATGGGATTAGTAACTATACAAATTCTACATCTTACAGTGCATCCTTAAACCCATTTGCTGTTAAAAGCAATCAACAATATTTGTAGTAAGACTTTAAGGAGTAAGATCACAAATGCATGATTAGGATGTTCTTATCTGAATATCCCAATGCTGATGCACAAATCATTACTGGCAACTGAACATGATGGAGTTTAATAACACTGAGATAGAATATTGAAAATGCATTCCAAAAAACCTGCCCATCAAAAGATTAAGGAAAATCAATCATAGAAGGAACATGAGAGATGGCTATCTGGCTAGTCTGTGATAATTTTTGTGGTCATACTTTTTATTGTGCCCACAGGACTAAAAGGCCATCAATTTCAGAGTTCCTGAATGGCTCAGCCAAGAAAGGCACCCACCACCAGTGCATGCTGGGAACTGTAGTTTACACGTTACAAGTCAAAGGCTAAGATACGTTACTACCTAATTACAAACAACAGGGACAAACAGGAGATGGAGCTCAGTACTGCCAGGGTGTGGTTTGGCGGAAATCGGTGTAACAGGTGCCAGGTGTTCCTGTTGTCACACACTGATTGTCATCTGTAGTCAAATTCTGCTTGGCCTATGGGAAATGATATAATTAACTCCTAAATAAGTAGATAAACAAAGTCTGTGTATCTCTTGTTGCGTCCTGATTGGCCCACCAGGCAACCAATCATATACGAGCCAACGTTGCTGTGAAATGGTAAAATTAAAGTGTACAATAAAATCGAAGGCCGAAATCTCAGGATGAGTTACATGTCTGACCCTCAAATTGTTCTGAACATTGAGAAGCATTGATGAGCAGTCTTGCAGAGTTAAAATATGAGATTTTTTATTTTATTGTACCTTTTATTCCATTTCACCTGCAGTTTGGAACACCTACTCTGCACTGATCATTGAAACCTCTGTCTCTGATTTAGAATGGGGCAAGCAAGCAGGTGTTCCCCTCCAAAGCACATGATGTCAGCTATTGCTTCTTATTATTCCAATATTCACAAGATAGCAGTGTATAATAATTATAAAAATAATAATAATAATAATAATAATAATAATAATGATAAAAATACTACTACCACTACTACTACTACTACTACTACTACTACTACTACTACTACTACTAATAATAATAATAATAATAATATTATTATTATTATTATTATTTTAAATGTTACTATTATTGTAATTATTATTATTATTATAAATGTTTTTTTATTTGCAGCTGTTTTTTTTTTTACATGTGGCAAATAGGTTAGGCTAATTGGAGAGTCTAAAATGCCCGTAGGTATCAATGTGCGAGTGAATGGTGTGTAGGCCCTGCAATGCATTAAGCAGCTGTCCTGGGTAAATTTTTGCACACTGCATGATAGTATAGGTGGTTTTATTTTCTTGTGGGAAGGCAAGGTGATCACCTTTTGTATGTTGCTTGCCTTGGCTGATTTTTTCTTTTCTTTGTGTGGCTTTGCCATTTATGGAGCATGTTTAACCCTGAGAATATTCCTTTTTTTTGCTTCATAATTCTAAGCCAGTGTTCTAGAACTCCATTGCTTTCAGTTTCCATCACAGATTATTACATCAGCATTAGAATGTTCAGTTCAGAATATTCTCATCACATATTTGTGATCTCACACCTTAAAGGGTTAAAGAAAGGCCCTCAAAAAAGCACACACAATCAAGCCTTATCATTGCATCACAGTTCATTTATTTTAAATAATCCTTTGCCAGTTCTTTTACCCTAATGATTTGACACAACAGAGTATAAAAACTGCAGTACATGAACCTTGCTTATAGAACACATTCCATAATCGAGAGATGTACACCCTACTAATGCAACATATTGCTATGCATTAGTTTCCTGACTATGGAAAAATATTCTTGTACATGATTTTTCCATTTAGTGACGACACTTGGTCTGGACAGTTAGTCTACAATTATTGGTAAGTATTAGCAGTACCTTAATGTATTTCTTTATTCATATAATCTAATGTGATGCCATTCACCAGCTAGCTTGATGTGCATAGCAATAAAATCACTTTGAAAATGGATTCTAAAACAAATGTAAAATATTAAATATTTCGATACTTATCCTTTGCACTTTTCATTATTAATCATTTTTATTGCATCGTTTTGATAGAACCTGCTACAGCCAGGCGTCACTGAGAAACAATTTGTCTTTCATTTAAATACAAAACATTATAGTCTATACAGATTACTATGGGAGTTGTATGTATGGGAGAGATTTAACTATAAAACTAGCTCTTGCTTTCAAAGGCAAAAAATGGAATGAGAATGTAATATTTGTATGATCCATGATGTCACAAAAGTGTTTAGTATGTTCATTATGACAAAGAATAATTCCAAGAATGTTCTTCATTCACTGATCAATGGGATGAATGAAGACTTGCAATTCTGTCTCAATTTTTTTGAGACACACAAGATAATAAATCTGAGCTTGTTTATGTAGATAATTATTTGACAAACCACATATTGTTTACTTTGTTTAAGAAATCTATTCCTGCGGGTTAAGGTTAAAGTTAAGGTTAGTGTGTACTTTATTGTCTTCCAAGGGAGAAAACTGTCTTGAATCAGAGAGATCCTACTGCATTAAAGAAAATCAGGATATCTCACTAAACCCATTTTTTCTTTAATTTCAGGTCCGAAAGGACAGCTTTTTCAAAAAGTGAGAAAAAGCAAAAAAATTCATTTCTGCAGGTTAGTCTATTTTTCTTTATTTTCAGGTCCTAAAGGGCTGTTCTGTGAAAAGTGAGAGACAGCGAAGAGCAAACAAACCTGCGATGAGCCCCATAAATACAACCTCCTTTTTAAATGCCACTATTGTGCATCCTGAGTTCTTTTTCATAAGTGGTTTGTCCGGTATTCCCCACACAAAATACTACTATGTGTTCTTGTGCTTTGTTTATGCTCTGTCTGTACTGGGAAACACTTTTGTCATGTTTGTGATTTACGCTGACCACTGTCTTCACAGTCCGAAATACATTGCAGTGTTCAATTTGGCTGTGTCCGACTTATGTGCAAGTACAGCACTCGTTCTTCCTTTGATTGACACCTTCCTGTTCAAATCACAGTTAATCTCCTACGAGGCCTGCTTGACTAATATGTTTTTTGTTTTTTGGTTTCTCTTCATGCAATCTTTCACTCTTACTGTTATGTCCTATGATAGATGCGTTGCTATATGCTTTCCACTAAGATACAATGAGATTGTAACAAATAAATCAATGCTGGTGATCACAACCATATTTTGGATTATTGCTGGACTGGCCATTCTCACAGTAGTACTATTTGTTAACACACTGTCATTCTGCAAATCCACTGTGATAAACAGCTATTTCTGTGATCACGGACCCACATACCGTTTAGCATGCAATGACAACACTCCAAGTGATGTGTTGAGTTGGACACTTCCTGCTCTGATGTTATGGCTTCCATTGCTGTTCATAACGGGCACATACATCTGTATAGCCAGAGCGTTGTTGAAAATTGCAACAGCTTCAGAGCGACTCAAAGCCATGAAAACCTGCACCGCACATTTGATCTTGGTGGGTGTGTATTATTTTCCTGTATGTATCATCTATGGAGCAATCGGCTCCTTCGTTCACCATAACGTCAGGATTATCAACACATCTCTGGCGATGGTCTTGCCGCCTATGCTTAATCCAATCATTTACTCACTGAAGACAGAAGAATTCACAGAATCCATTAAAAAGCAGTACAGAAGAAAGAAGATACACATAACTGTATTTAATAAATGAATACATTTTTTTAAATCACAAATGACTGACTGGCATGTTTAACCATGTTCATTTTTCCAGACCGTCCAATTAACTGTGAACTGTAAGAGCAATTAGCAAATTTAATAAAATGAATGGGAATACAGTGATAGATAGTTAGAGTTGAATTAACAAACTGGACATTTTGCTCTGTGTCCATCTTTCCTGCAGATTGAAAACATGTCAAGTTTCAAACATGTATTTAAAACGTGTGTTTACAAATCAAAACCTAGGTACTCATCCTTACTCTGAACTGTGTCATATGGGCTGCATAAACCCTACCACCATCACTACCAGAGGGACACTGCAGTCAATTATAAACTGAAAAAAATGTTTTTATAATAATAAAAGTTCCTCATAATCATTATCAACTACTGTATGCAATGAATACCTAATGCAATAAAACAACTACAAAATGTAAGGCTGAAATGTTTTGTTGATTTTGTTTGGTAATATTTTTTCTTCCATCTTTGTTGAAGCCGCAGTTTACCTGTATGTTTGATTTGCATAAGCTTGGGTAATTTAAAGAAAAAATCGAAAAGTTTCAATGGGGGAAATACATCTTCAGCTATCATGCTTTTATTCAAACTTCGCCAAGTTGTATTTTGTAAAGACAAGCTTCCAGGACATGAGCTGGGGGCAGTCTAGATCATTGGGAGACACAACATCTATCTATACTGAAAAGTTACTTTTCGGAATATCTCCTTGGGGGGTAGGTAAGATATGAGTCAGTGCTTGGTTACAAAACCATATATTGAAAAACTATTTTCTTGACATAAAGGACACAATTGAACCAATTTCAGTGTTTGTATTTCTAGATTATAGTGGTTTTGTTATATTGACCAAGGGAAAATGCATCGAGACATTATGGGAACACTGAGAAAAATGCTCAAATGTTCATGGAAATGGAAAAATAGTAAAATAAATAAAAAGTGCATTTTTAAAAAAAAAAAGTAATCAATCAATCAATCAATCAAATTTTATTTGTATAGCGTATTTTACAGCAGTTGTCACAATACGCTTCACAGACAACCCTGGCCTAAACCCCCACAGGAGCAAGCCTAAGGCAGCAGTGGCAAGGAGAAACTCCCTGTGGCAGATGGGAATAAACCTTGGAAGGAACCAGGCTCAAGGGGGAAACCCATCCTCCTCTGGTCGGCTCAGGGTGCCTACTGGTGACCAACATGTCAGTCAGTTTTATAAGGTTTATGATGTGGCTCAGATGATGGGTGGGGCTGGGTGGCGGTGATGGGGAGCAGCAGATGGCGACAGATGTGGGCAGGGTGGAGGCAATGACGAAAGAGGGGCTGGACCGAGGAGGTGGGGGAGACCAGACAACTCTCGAAGCACTCTTGAAGGTTGGGGCAAGAGCCCCAAGTCATCCACCACATTCTACCAGCCTTCTCCTTAGAGTGCGTTGTCACACAGCCTATGCACTGCCGCTCTCTTCATATATTAATTCCACAGAGGACGAGCAGCTTTGGTGGTTTGCTGGGATTGTACGCAAACAGATTGGTTATGTTTGATGCAGTTTTTGTGTAGCTATTCTGTTCAGTTTGTTCTAAGTGTTAGTTCCAGTGATAACATAAAAATATGTCGGTGGCATTATCTCTGTGGAATTCTTGGCCTATCATTTCTGTAACTACAGCATCCACAATTATTCATCCCCACCCTAAAGGCTTTATCAACTTCATCACACTTGCAGTTAATGAATTTCGTGAGATTATGTGTGCAAAATTAGTTTTTCTTTTTTTTTTTTGTTGCCATTTTTCTCCCATTTTCTCCCCAATTTAGTCGTTATACCAATTCCCTGTGTGAATCACAGTCCTGGTCGATGCGCCATCCTCTGTTGGTCTGGGGAGGGTGTAGACTACCACATGCCCCCCTCCGATACATGTGGAGTCGCCAGCCGCTTCTTTTCATCTGACAGTGGGTAGTTTCACTGGGAGAGCGTAATTTTAAAAACGCAGTTATCTAAGTGCAAATATTTTGGAAAGTCATGAAAGGAGGAGGATATAGCATTTACGGTGTTGGAGTAATTATAATTTTCAAGTCCAAAGCCTGATGGTGTCACTCTGGGCTATCTAGTGTTAAGGGGGACTCTCACTCACAGTCTCTCTGCAGGTGTGTGTGTGTGTGTGTGTGTGTCTGTGTAATTTAGAAACTTGGTGCTGACTCCTGACCGAATTGCATCAGAGGGGTGGGAAGAAAAGATCCAAATCCAAATAATATTGATCAGATTCGGGGGTGGAAAACATTCAAAATGTATAAGATGATGTGTAGAAGAGGTTTAACCTTTAGAATATTCCTTTTTTGTAATTTTTTTCCCCCAAAATTAAGTCAGTCTTCCAAAACTCAATTGCTTTCAATTTCTAGTACTGATTCTTACCTCAGCGTTAGAATGTCAGGTCAGAATATTCTAATTACATATTTGTGATCTCACCCCTTAAAGGGTTAATGAAAAGCTCACAAAAAAGCACACACAATCAAGTGTTATCATTGCATCATCGTTCATTAATTTTAAACAATCCTTTGGCAGTTCTTTTACCCTAATGCATTGACACTACAGAGTATAAAACCTACAACATTTTGCTTTTCGAACACATTCCATAATCAAGACAAGAGATGTGCATCTACTAATGCAACATACTGTTATGCATTAGTTTCCTGACCATAGAAACATATTCTTGTACATGATTTTTCCTTACTGACAATTTTTGCAGTCTGGACAGTTAGTCTACATTTATTGGTAAGTATTATGTTACCTTAATTTATTTCTTCATTAATATAATTTAACATGATGCCATTCACCAGCTGGCTTGATGTGCATAACAATAAAATCACTTTGAAAATGGACTGTAAAACTATTGTACTATGCATTAAAAAATTTTCAAAAGCATATTGAAGAATTTTAATGAAGAGCAAAAAGAAATGTAATTGAATGTTTGGACATGATATTGTTCCAAACTATTCCTAGTTAAAATTCCTGAGACAAATGTAAAATATCAAATATTTCAATATGTATGCCTTCCACTATACATTGTTGATCATTTTCATTGCATCGTTCTGATAGAACCTGCTACTGCCAGGGGTAACTGAAAAACAATTTGTCTTTCATTTAAATAGAAATCATTATAGTCTATATAAATGGTCATGGGTGAGAATTTTAACTGTAAAACTAGCTCTTGCTTTCAATGACAAAAGCATGGAATGAGAACGTAATATTTGTATGTGTTCTATGATGTCACAAAGGTGTTCACTGAAAGTATGACAAAGAAGGATTCACAGAATGTTCTGCAGTCACTGATTCATCAGGTTGAATGAAACCTTGGAATTCTGTCCCTTAATTTTTTTGTTTGAGACACACAAGACAATAAAAGCATGTTTATGTTTCGAAGTATTTGACAAACCACACATTGTTAACTTTGTAGTGTTTGATAAATTCATTACAGTAGGTTAGCCCATTTTTTCTTTATTTTCAGGTCCTAAAGAGCTGTTCTGTGAAAAGTGAGAGACAGTGAAGAGTAAACAAACCTGCAATGAGCTCCTTAAACTCAACCTTTTTAAACGCCACTATTGTGCGTCCTGAGTTCTTTTTCATAAGTGGATTTTCCGATATTCCCCACACAAAATACTACTATGTGTTCTTGTGCTTTATTTACATTTTGTCTGTACTGGGAAACACTTTTGTCATGTTTGTTATTTACACTGACCACTGTCTTCACAGTCCAAAATACATTGCAGTGTTTAATTTGGCTGTGTCTGACTTGTGTGTAAGCACAGCACTTGTTCCTCCATTGATTGACACCTTCTTGTTTAAATCACAGTTAATCTCCTACGAGGCCTGCTTGACTCATTTGTTTTTTGTTTTTTGGTTTCTCTTCATGCAGTCTTTCACTCTCACTGTTATGTCTTATGATAGATGTGTCGCTATATGCTTTCCACTGAGATACAATGAGATTGTGACAAATAAATCAATGCTGGTGATCACAACCATATTATGGATTATTGCAGGACTGGCCGATCTCATACTTATAGTTTTTATCAACAGACTGTCATTCTGCAAATCCATTGTAATAAAAAGCTTTTTCTGTGATCATGGACCCATGTTCCGTTTAGCATGCAATGACAACACTCCAAGTTTTGTGATGAGTTGGTCACATCCTGTTTCAATTTTCTGGCTTCCATTACTGTTTATAATGGGGACATACATTTGTATAGCCCGTGCATTATTGAAAATTGCATCAGCTTCAGAGCGACTTAAAGCCATGAAAACCTGCACCTCTCATTTGATCTTAGTGGGTGTGTATTATTTTCCTGTCTGTATCATCTATGGAGCAATCGGCTCCATCGTTCACCATAACGTCAGGATTGTCAACACATCTCTGGCGATGGTCTTGCCACCGATGTTAAATCCAATCATTTACTCACTGAAGACAGAAGAATTCACAGAATCCATTAAAAAGCAGTACAGAAGAAAGAAGATACATATCACTGTAATGAATAAGTAAATAAATGTTTTAATGACAAATGACTGACTGGCATGTTTTAGTATGTTCATTTTTATCCAGGCCTATAGATCATCTTCTGACATACAAACAATTTAGTAAGTCTATCACCTATGCAATAACTAATCCATAATGCTTACAGTGTCCATTTTAAATATGACAAACACTTTTATTCATATTAAATTAATGGTAAGGAAGAAATTAGTCAATCCATGCCTATGTGTTCTTTTACCTCCAATTGAGTTAGATTTAATTGCCTTATGGTTCATAAATGTTTACGCATTATTATTGCAAGCTACTCAAAACAAACTCAATACAAAAAAGAAATGATATCTCAACAAAATGTGTTTTCAATGTACAAAAATGGCAGGTTATTATTCATACAAAGCACTATCTCTAAGTCATTAAATAAAACTGGCTAAATTTTGGCCTACTGTTAAAAGTGCTGACAATAGAAGAATGAGGCCGTCTTACAACAAACAATATTAGCTATCTTAGGTCACACAAATTAAACAAGTCCTATTCCAATTCATTGCTGCCCATGTTTGCTGAATTATTTAATGCTGCTTGGCTCTGTTGTTTTTTCATCCTACCGTCTGAGGAGAAAGTGGTCATTCAAACTTTGTGTCACGTTAATGTGTCAAATAACAAAAATTGCCTCATGGAAGAAGACATCATTTAAATAAATGTTTTGAACAGCGGATCAAAAATTAAACCCCAGAAAGGATATGTTTAAACTGCGTTTACGGGTTAATTTCCCAAAATGTACTAGTTCTTGTATACGTCCTGTAAATGTAGAGGATGTTTAACCCTTAGAATATTCCTTTTCTCTGATGTTTTTTTCTTCTTCTAAAAATTCTAGTGTAAATCAGTGTTCTAGAACTCAATTGCTTTCAATTACCAGCAGTGATTGTTACACCAGCATTAGAATGTTCAGTTCAGAACATTCTAATTACATATTTATGACCTCACCCCCTAAAGGGTTTACAAAAGGCTTGCATTAAAAGTACACACAACCAACGGTTATCATTATCATTGCATCATCATTCATTCATTTTAAACAATCCTTTGCCAGTTCTTTACCCTAATGAGTTGACACTACAGAGTATAAAAACTACAGCAAATGAACCTTGTTTATCGAACACATTCTATAATCAAGACGAGAGATGTACATCTACTAATGCAACATACTGTTATGCATTAGTTTCCTGACTATAGAAAAAGATTCTTATACATGATTTTTCCATTTAATGCCAACATTTGTGTTCTGGACAGTTAGTCTATAATTATTGGTAAGTATTAGCAGTACTTTAATATATTTTTTATTCATATAATCTAATGTGATGCCTTTCACCAGCTAGCTTGATGTGCATAGCAATAAAATTACTTTCAAAATGGACTCTAAAACTATTTTACTATGCATTTTAAAAATTTAACAAAATAATATTGAAGAATTGTTATGAGGAGCAAAAACTAATTTCATTGAATGTTTTGATACAATATTGTTCCAAAATTTTCCTTTTTAAAATTCCGAAAAGACAAATGTAAAATATCAAGTATTTTTATATATATCCTTTGCACTATAAATTGTTGATCATTTTTGTTGCAGCGTTCTGATAGAAGCTACTACTGCATGGCGTAACTGATATAACAATTTGTCTTTCATTCACATATAAAACATTATAGTCTATACAGATGGTCATGGGTGAGAACTTTAACTGTAAAACTAGCTCTTGCTTTCAAAGACAAAAGGATGGAATGAGAACCTAAAATTTGTATGTGTTCTATGACGTCACAAAGGTGTTCACTGAAAGTATGACAAAGAAGAATTCACAGAATGTTCTGCAATCATTGATAAATAGGTTGAATTAAGCTTTGGAATTCTGTCTCTTGATTTTGTCATTTGAGACACACAAGATAATACATTTTGAGCTTGTATGTTGCTAGGTATTTGACAAACCACACATTTGTTAACTTTGTAGTGTTTGAGGAATTCATTTCTGCAGGTTAGTCTATTTTTCTTAATTTTCAGGTCCTAAACGGCTGTTCTGTGAAAAGTGAGAGACAGCGAAGAGCAAACAAACCTGCAATGAGCTCCTTAAACTCAACCTTTTTAAACACCACTATTGTGCGTCCTGAGTTTTTTTTCATAAGTGGTTTTTCCGATATTCCCCACACAAAATACTACTATGTGTTCTTGTGCTTTATTTACATTTTGTCTGTACTGGGAAACACTTTTGTCATGTTTGTGATTTACGCTGACCACTGTCTTCACAGTCCAAAATACATTGCAGTGTTTAATTTGGCTGTGTCTGACTTATGTGCAAGTACGGCACTCGTTCCTCCAGTTGATTGACACCTTCCTGTTTAAATCACAGTTAATCTCCTACGAGGCCTGCTTGACTCATTTGTTTTTTGTTAATTGGTTATTCTTTATGCAGTCTTTCACTCTCACTGTTATGTCCTATGATAGATGTGTCGCTATATGCTTTCCACTGAGATACAATGAGATTGTGACTAATAAATCGATGTTGGTCATCACAGCTAGTACATGGATTTGTGCAGCACTGCCTGTTCTCATTGCTGTGGGTTTTATCAGCAGACTGTCATACTGCAAATCCACTGTGATAAACAGCTATTTCTGTGATCATGGACCCACATACCGTTTAGCATGCAATGACAACACTCCAAGTTTTGTGTTGAGTTGGACAGTTCCTGCTCTGATGTTATGGCTTCCATTAATGTTTATTACAGGTACATACATCTGTATAGCCAGAGCGTTGTTGAAAATTGCAACAGCTTCAGAGCGACTCAAAGCCATGAAAACCTGCACCTCTCATTTGATTTTGGTGGGTGTGTATTATTTTCCTGTTTGTATCATCTATGGAGCAATTGGCTCCTTCGTTCATCATAACGTCAGGATCATCAGCACATCTCTGGCAACCGTCTTGCCGCCTATGCTTAATCCAATCATTTACTCACTGAAGACAGAAGAGTTCACAGAATCCATTAAAAAGCAGTACAGAAGAAAGAAGATACACATTACTATAATGCATAAGTGAATAAATATTTTAATCAATGTAGGATTTCACTCTCAGTATCCCTCTTAATGGGAGTATTCCACGAGGGGACTGTTATTAATAACAGGGAGCCATTATTAATTATTAGTTGAATTAAAGGTGCAATGGGGGCGGTGACAATAGATCTGCTGGTTCAAATCCCAGATGAGGCACTGCCATTATGCCACTGAGCCGAATAATTAACCTGTATTGCTTTGCTGAATGTCCAGTTATACGAATTAAAAATGTACAAAAATGCTAGTTGTCTGAGTTGCTTTTTTTGAAGATGCTAAAGCAAATACATTTGAATAAATAAAAAGTGCAGCGCTGTTGTCTCATCCATTGAACGCATGTTTAGACTAACGAGCTGAAGGATGACGGTGGTCTCACAGGCATGTGTGTGTGCAGCTGCTTCTTCAAAGTCCTCAAGAGTCGTTAGAAAAGAAAAGAGTCAACATCTCTTCATTAGCAGCGCATTTAAAGCTCAAACTCCCAAGATAGCTGTGCTGTCTGATAATACTCAGTCAGACAGGTGCTCAAAGACAGCAGGCTAATATTATCCTTTTTTCGTAGAGATGTGTGACAAGCCTATTAAATCCCTTAGATGCCCTTCCTGGCCCATTCCTCTCTAAACCAAATTAATTTGCAAAAATTTGGATTGGGATGGCAGTTACGGCTTGGCAAGGCACGCCCATACTTGTACAGACTCGAGAGTTTGGCACTGTTCAGGGTTTCCAAAAGAAATAACCACGATGACCACAGACTCTCAGCCCTTAAGGACATTCGCTTCTGTACTCTCTGACCCCACGTCAACACGGAATTCGGATTGAACGTCACACGTCCACACAATAAAGCTACAAATTTGGTTAATATTTTTATATAATTATTCTTCTCATTAAAAAAAAAAAATTTTTGTTGCCAATTTCGTCATCACAAACGCTCCAGTCCCACAAATCAGTAACTCTCCCCACTGGACCTTTAGCTACATTTTCTGCCAATAACAGTATCTGATCAAAGTAGTCTGATCTAGCCAATTGATGGATACTCAGACACACAAGCAAAATGAACAAACGGCACCTGCCCTGATCAGGTAGTCTACCTTCTTTCAAATACTGAGCAAACAACAACATTATAGAATGTCTTTTTTTATTTCAAAGGCAAGCCCTGTTGCTTGAATCCTTTTGGGTACAAAAATACAGCCACAATTTATACAGTTTTATACAGTTTGGGGCATTTCGACCCAGTTTCACGTTAGCAAGCTTGGTAGCGGTGCCTGCTTAGTCGACGGAGCAAGAGTAACATGAGTGAAGACGGCAGTGAAATAAGTCACCCAAATCTGTATCACACTGAACGCTTTCAGATATTCTGACAAAATGTAATCAGAGCCGGACCTAGGATTTTGGTGGCCCTAAACAATTCTGTGGGATGCGTTCGAGGGGGGGGGCTGGGGGGGGGGGGGGGGGGGGGGGGGGGGTGCTGTACTTCTTACATTACATTGTTACGCAATGTTCTGTTGCCATGCCATTTTAAATTTATACCGCTAATTCCGCGATAGGGGATGAATAACGTAATTACAATTATTTACCTTAGATAAACATTCTGCTTGGCCTATGGGAAATAATATAATTTACTCCTAAACAAATAGACAGGAGAAGTCTGTGTATCTCTTGTTGCGTCCTGATTGGCCCACCAGGCAACCAATCATATACCAGCCAAAGTTCCTGCGAAATGGTAAAATTAAAGTGTACAATAAAATTGAAGGCCTAAATCTCAGGATGTGTTGCATGTCCGACCCTCCAATTGGTATGGAAATTGAAAAGCATTGATGAGCAGTCTTGCAGAGTTAAAATGTGAGATTTATTGTACCTTTTATTCCATTTCACCTGCAGTTTGGAACACCTACTCTGCACTGATTATTGAAACCTCTGTCTCTGATTTAGAATGGGGCAAGCAAGCAGGTGTTCCCCTCCAAAGCACATGATGTCAGCCATTGCTTCTTATTATTCCAATGTTCACAAGATAGGAGGGTATAATATACTACTACTACTACTACTACTACTACTACTACTACTACTACTACTACTAATAATAATAATAATAATAATAATAATAATAATAATACTAATAATAATAATAATATAAATAAAATACTACAACAACTACTTCTACTACTACTACTACTAATAATAATAATAGTGATTATTATTATTTTTAATTATTTTTATTATGATTATGTTCCTTGCCTTGCCTGATTTTTTTTCTATTCTTTGCGTGCCTTTGCCATTTATTGAGCATGTTTAACCCTGAGAATATTCCATTTTTTTCTATTTCCTCAAAATTCTAAACCAGTGTTCTAGAACTCCATTGCTTTCAGTTTCCATCACAGATTTTTACATCAGAATTAGAATGTTCAGTTCAGAATATTCTCATCACATATTTGTGATCTCACACCTTAAAGGTTTAAAGAAAAGCCCTCAAAAAAGCACATACAATCAAGCCTTATCATTGCATCATGGTTAATTTATTTTAAATAATCCTTTGCCAGTTCTTTTACCCTAATGATTTGACACAACAGAGTATAAAAACTACAGCACATGAACCTTGCTTATCGAACACATTCCATAATCGAGAGATGTACACCCTACTAATGCAACATACTGATATGCATTAGTTTCCTGACTATGGAAAAATATTCTTGTACATGATTTTTCCGTGTAGTGATGATTCTTATGGTCTGGACAGTTAGTCTACAATTATTGGTAAGTATTAGCAATACCTAAATATATTTCTTTATTCATATAATCTAATGTGAATGCATTCACCAGCTAGCTTGATGTGCATAGCAATAAAACCATTGAAAATGGGTTCTAAAACAATGATAATATGTGTTTTAAAAAAGAAACAAAAGCATATTGAGTCATTTTAATGAAGAGCAAAAACAATCTTCATCGCATATTTTGATATGATAATGTTCTAAAACATTTCTTGTTAAAATTAATGAAAGACAATGTAAAATATTAAATATTTCAGTATTTATACTTTGCACTTTACATCGTTCATCATTTTTGTTGCATCGTTTTGATAGAACCTGCTGCTGCCAGGTGTGACTGAGAAACAATTTGTCTTTCATTTAAATACAAAACATTATAGTCTATACAGATTGTCCATGGGAGTTGCATGTATGTCAGAGAGAGATTTAACTATAAAACTAGCTTTTGCTTTCGAAGTCAAACGAATGGAATGATAATGTAATATTTGTATGTTCCACAATGTCACAAAAGTGCTTAGTATGTTCATTATGAAAAAGAATAATTCACATAGTGTTCTTCATTCTCTGATAAATTGGTTGAATGAAGACTTGCAATTCTGTCTCAATTTTTTTGAGACACATAAGATAATAAATCTGAGCTTGTTTACGTAGATAATTATTTGACAAACCACATATTGTTTACTTTGTAGTGTTTAAGAAATCTATTCCTGTATGTTGAGGTTAAGGTCATGGTTTACTTTATTGTCTTCCAAGGGAGAAAATTAGAGAGATCCTACTGCATAAAAGAAAATCAGGATATCTCACAAAATCTATTTTTTCTTTAATTTCAGGTCCTTAAGACAGCTTTTTCAAAGGGTGAGAAAAAGCAAAGAGCAAACAAACCTGCGATGAGCCCCCTAAATTCAACCTTCTTTTTTAATGCCACTATTGTGCGTCCTGAATACTTTTTCATAAGTGGTTTTTCTGGTATTCCCCACACAAAATACTACTATGTGTTCTTGTGCTTTGTTTATGCTCTGTCTGTACTGGGAAACACTTTTGTCATGTTTGTTATTTACGCTGACCACTGTCTTCACAGTCCAAAATACATTGCAGTGTTTAATTTGGCTGTGTCTGACATGTGTGCAAGTACGGCACTTGTTCCTCATTGATTGACACTTCCTGTTTAAATCACAGTTGATCTCCTACGAGGCCTGCTTGACAAACATGTTTTCTGTTCATTGGTTTCTCTTTATGCAGTCTTTCACTCTCACTGTAATGTCCTATGATAGATGTGTCGCTATATGCTTTCCACTGAGATACAATGAGATTGTGACTAATAAATCCATGTTGGTCATCACAGCTATAACATGGATCTTTGCAGCACTGGCTGTTGTCATTGGTATAATTTTTATCAGCAGACTGTCATTCTGCAAATCCACTGTGATAAACAGCTATTTCTGTGATCATGGACCCACATACCGTTTAGCATGCAATGACAACACTCCAAGTTTTGTGATGAGTTGGTCGCTTTCTGCTATGATTTTCTGGCTTCCATTACTGTTCATAACGGGAACATATATTTCTATAGCCAGAGCCTTATTAAAAATAGCTTCGGTAGAAGAGCGCCTCAAAGCCATGAGAACTTGCACCTCCCATTTGATCTTGGTGGGTCTGTTTTACTTTCCTATTTGTGTATCATCTATGGGGCAATCGGCTCCTTCATTCATCATAACGTCAGGATCATCAGCACATCTCTGGCAACCGTCTTGCCGCCTATGCTTAATCCAATCATTTACTCACTGAAGACAGAAGAATTCACAGAATCCATTAAAAAGCAGTACAGAAGAAAGAAGATACACATTACTATAATGCATAAGTGAATAAATATTTTAATCAATGTAGGATTCCACTCTCAGTATCCCTCTTAATGGGAGTATTCCACGAGGGGACTGTTATTAATAACAGGGAGCCGTTATTAATTGTTAGTTGAATTAAAGGTGCAATGGGGCGATGACAATAGATCTGCTGGTTCAAATCCCAGATGAGGCACTGCCATTATGCCACTGAGCCGAATAATTAACCTGTATTGCTTTGCTGAATGTCCAGTTATACGAATTAAAAATGTACAAAAATGCTAGTTGTCTGAGTTGCTTTTGTTGAAGATGCTAAAACAAATACATTTGAATAAATAAAAAGTGCAGCGCTGTTGTCTCATCCATTGAACACATGTTTAGACTAACGAGCTCTGTTCAGGGTTTCCAAATGAAATTATCACGATGACCACAGACTCTCAGCCCTTAAGGACATTCGCTTCTGTACTCTCTGACCTCTCGTCAACACGGAATTCGGATAAAACGTCACACGTCCACACAATAAAGCCACAAATTTGGTTTATATTATTATATAATTCTTCTTCTCTTTTTTTTTTTTGCCAATTTTGTCATCACAAACGCTGCAGTCCCACAAATCAATAACTCTCCCCACTGGACCTTTAGCTACATTTTCTGCCAATAACAGTATCTGATCAAAGTAGTCTGATCTAGCCAATTGATGGATACTCAGATACACAAGCAAAATTAACAAATGGCACCTGCCCTAATCAGGTAGTCTACCTTCTTTCAAATACTGAGCAAACAACAACATTATAGAATGTCTTTTTTTATTTCAAAGGCAAGCCCTGTTGCTTGAATCCTTTTGGGTACAAAAATACAGCCACAATTTATACAGTTTTATACAGTTTGGGGCATTTCGACCCAGTTTCACGTTAGCAAGCTTGGTAGCGGTGCCTGCTTAGTCGACGGAGCAAGAGTAACATGAGTGAAGACGGCAGTGAAATAAGTCACCCAAATCTGTATCACACTGAACGCTTTCAGATATTCTGACAAAATGTAATCAGAGCCGGCCCTAGGACTTTGGTGGCCCTAAACAATTCTGTGGGATGCGTTCGAGGGGGGGCGGGGCGCGAGGGGGGTGGGCGGGGTGCTGTACTTCTTACATTACATTGTTATGCAATGTTCTGTTGCCATGCCATTTTAAATTTATACCGCTAATTCCGCGATAGGGGATGAATAACGTAATTACAATTATTTACCTTAGATAAACATTCTGCTTGGCCTATGGGAAATAATATAATTTACTCCTAAACAAATAGACAGGAGAAGTCTGTGTATCTCTTGTTGCGTCCTGATTGGCCCACCAGGCAACCAATCATATACCAGCCAAAGTTCCTGCGAAATGGTAAAATTAAAGTGTACAATAAAATTGAAGGCCTAAATCTCAGGATGTGTTGCATGTCCGACCCTCCAATTGGTATGGAAATTGAAAAGCATTGATGAGCAGTCTTGCAGAGTTAAAATGTGAGATTTATTGTACCTTTTATTCCATTTCACCTGCAGTTTGGAACACCTACTCTGCACTGATTATTGAAACCTCTGTCTCTGATTTAGAATGGGGCAAGCAAGCAGGTGTTCCCCTCCAAAGCACATGATGTCAGCCATTGCTTCTTATTATTCCAATGTTCACAAGATAGGAGGGTATAATATAAATAAAATATAATACTACTACTACTACTACTACTACTAATAATAATAATAATAATAATAATAATAATAATAATAATAATAATAATAATAATAATAATATAAATAAAAATACTATAACAACTACTTCTACTACTACTACTACTACTAATAATAATAATAATAGTGATTATTATTATTTTTAATTATTATTATTATGATTATGTTCCTTGCCTTGCCTGATTTTTTTTCTATTCTTTGCATGCCTTTGCCATTTATTTAGCATGTTTAACCCTGAGAATATTCCATTTTTTTCTATTTCCTCAAAATTCTAAACCAGTGTTCTAGAACTCCATTGCTTTCAGTTTCCATCACAGATTTTTACATCAGAATTAGAATGTTCAGTTCAGAATATTCTCATCACATATTTGTAATCTCACACCTTAAAGGTTTAAAGAAAAGCCCTCAAAAAAGCACATACAATCAAGCCTTATCATTGCATCATGGTTAATTTATTTTAAATAATCCTTTGCCAGTTCTTTTACCCTAATGATTTGACACAACAGAGTATAAAAACTACAGCACATGAACCTTGCTTATCAAACACATTCCATAATCGAGAGATGTACACCCTACTAATGCAACATACTGATATGCATTAGTTTCCTGACTATGGAAAAATATTCTTGTACATGATTTTTCCGTGTAGTGATGATTCTTGTGGTCTGGACAGTTAGTCTACAATTATTGGTAAGTATTAGCAATACCTAAATATATTTCTTTATTCATATAATCTAATGTGAATGCATTCACCAGCTAGCTTGATGTGCATAGCAATAAAACCATTGAAAATGGGTTCTAAAACAATGATAATATGTGTTTTAAAAAAGAAACAAAAGCATATTGAGTCATTTTAATGAAGAGCAAAAACAATCTTCATCGCATATTTTGATATGATAATGTTCTAAAACATTTCTTGTTAAAATTAATGAAAGACAATGTAAAATATTAAATATTTCAGTATTTATACTTTGCACTTTACATCGTTCATCATTTTTGTTGCATCGTTTTAATAGAACCTGCTGCTGCCAGGTGTGACTGAGAAACAATTTGTCTTTCATTTAAATACAAAACATTATAGTCTATACAGATTGCCATGGGAGTTGCATGTATGTCAGAGAGAGATTTAACTATAAAACTAGCTTTTGCTTTCGAAGTCAAACGAATGGAATGATAATGTAATATTTGTATGTTCCACAATGTCACAAAAGTGCTTAGTATGTTCATTATGAAAAAGAATAATTCACATAGTGTTCTTCATTCTCTGATAAATTGTTTGAATGAAGACTTACAATTTTGTCTCAATTTTTTTGAGACACATAAGATAATAAATCTGAGCTTGTTTACGTAGATAATTATTTGACAAACCACATATTGTTTACTTTGTAGTGTTTAAGTAATCTATTCCTGTATGTTGAGGTTAAGGTCATGGTTTACTTTATTGTCTTCCAAGGGAGAAAACCAGAGAGATCCTACTGCATAAAAGAAAATCAGGATATCTCACAAAATCTATTTTTTCTTTAATTTCAGGTCCTTAAGACAGCTTTTTCAAAGGGTGAGAAAAAGCAAAGAGCAAACAAACCTGCGATGAGCCCCCTAAATTCAACTTTCTTCTTTAATGCCACTATTGTGCGTCCTGAATACTTTTTCATAAGTGGATTTTCTGGTATTCCCCACACAAAATACTACTATGTGTTCTTGTGCTTTGTTTATGCTATGTCTGTACTGGGAAACACTTTTGTCATGTTTGTTATTTACGCTGACCACTGTCTTCACAGTCCAAAATACATTGCAGTGTTTAATTTGGCTGTGTCTGACATGTGTGCAAGTACGGCACTTGTTCCTCAGTTGATTGACACTTTCCTGTTTAAATCACAGTTAATCTCCTACGAGGCCTGCTTGACAAACATGTTTTCTGTTTACTGGTTTCTCTTTATGCAGTCTTTCACTCTCACTGTAATGTCCTATGATAGATGTGTCGCTATATGCTTTCCACTGAGATACAATGAGATTGTGACTAATAAATCCATGTTGGTCATCACAGCTATAACATGGATCTTTGCAGCACTGGCTGTTGTCATTGGTATAATTTTTATCAGCAGACTGTCATTCTGCAAATCCACTGTGATAAACAGTTATTTCTGTGATCACGGGCCCATGTTCCGTTTGGCATGCAATGACAACACTCCAAGTTTTGTGATGAGTTGGTCGCTTTCTGCTATGATTTTCTGGCTTCCATTACTGTTCATAACGGGGACATACATTTGTATAGCCAGAGCGTTGTTAAAAATTGCAACAGCTTCAGAGCGACTCAAAGCCATGAAAACCTGCACCTCTCATTTGATTTTGGTGGGTGTGTATTATTTTCCTGTTTGTATCATCTATGGGGCAATCGGCTCCTTCATTCATCATAACGTCAGGATCATCAGCACATCTCTGGCAACCGTCTTGCCGCCTATGCTTAATCCAATCATTTACTCACTGAAGACAGAAGAATTCACAGAATCCATTAAAAAGCAGTACAGAAGAAAGAAGATACACATTACTATAATGCATAAGTGAATAAATATTTTAATCAATGTAGGATTCCACTCTCAGTATCCCTCTTAATGGGAGTATTCCACGAGGGGGACTGTTATTAATAACAGGGAGCCGTTATTAATTGTTAGTTGAATTAAAGGTGCAATGGGGCGATGACAATAGATCTGCTGGTTCAAATCCCAGATGAGGCACTGCCATTATGCCACTGAGCCGAATAATTAACCTGTATTGCTTTGCTGAATGTCCAGTTATACGAATTAAAAATGTACAAAAATGCTAGTTGTCTGAGTTGCTTTTGTTGAAGATGCTAAAACAAATACATTTGAATAAATAAAAAGTGCAGCGCTGTTGTCTCATCCATTGAACACATGTTTAGACTAACGAGCTCTGTTCAGGGTTTCCAAATGAAATTATCACGATGACCACAGACTCTCAGCCCTTAAGGACATTCGCTTCTGTACTCTCTGACCTCTCGTCAACACGGAATTCGGATAAAACGTCACACGTCCACACAATAAAGCCACAAATTTGGTTTATATTATTATATAATTCTTCTTCTCTTTTTTTTTTGCCAATTTTGTCATCACAAACGCTGCAGTCCCACAAATAAATAACTCTCCCCACTGGACCTTTAGCTACATTTTCTGCCAATAACAGTATCTGATCAAAGTAGTCTGATCTAGCCAATTGATGGATACTCAGATACACAAGCAAAATTAACAAATGGCACCTGCCCTAATCAGGTAGTCTACCTTCTTTCAAATACTGAGCAAACAACAACATTATAGAACGTCTTTTTTTATTTCAAAGGCAAGCCCTGTTGCTTGAATCCTTTTGGGTACAAAAATACAGCTAGGACCTGCTCTTTCCAGGCCGTGCCACAGCATCTGTATCGGGTTCAAGTCAGGACTTTGATAAGGGCACTCCAAAACTTACATTTAGTTTTGTTTCAGGCGTTCAGATGCGGACTTGCTGTCGTGTCTTTGATCCCTGTCGTTGCCCCTTCCGCCTCAGCTCACGGACAGACGGCTGGACATTCCCCTGAGGAGTTTTCTGGTACAGAGCTGAATTCATGGCTCCTTCAATAACGGCAAAATTTTGTCGCTTGCACTACAGTTCCACCAGGTGTCCAATCTGTGCCATAAGATTAAAAAAATCAGAGAGTTCAGAGATCCAAACAAACCAGTCATGTCTGTTGATTCGGACAGCTCACAGTTTTTTCCATGGGAGAGAGGAGAATAATAAAATAAATAATAATAATCCAAATCCTGCAGTACTTGGACTCCTAAATAGATAAATAAACAAACACAAAATCAATCCCTATGGTTGTGTCATGTTGCATTCATTTCCCACGAGCATTTGTGTTCTGTCCCCCTGGTGTATTGCTCTGTGTCAACACTCCGAGATATAAGAACAACAGTGAACGGTTTGACTCACCACAATCCTTTCCACCCGATCTATGATCAAGTTCAAGGAATCACATCTACTAAAAGAGAATTCTTGAAAAACACTGGCTTCCCAACAATTAAAAAAAGAAGAAGTTTTTCCACGTTTATGATATATACACTGACAACAGATTTGGTCTGTGCAAGTTTATCTGAAGTTCTTGGTAAGTATTAGGCACACCTTAATCTATTCATTCATTTATTTATTTCAAAGAGTTGCAATTTTCTGCTTAGCCTGAAGTGCATAACAATGCAACTATATTAATTGAAAACTGAATCTAAAATAATTTTACTCAAAAAGTAACAAAATATATTGCATCGAAAAACCTTGACCTGACATATATCTTTCAAACCTTTCCCTTTTCAGAGAGAAAATGTCAAATATCAAATATTTCAATATACGTGCAATTTATTGATATCGTTCATCATTAAGCTCTCTATGGTTTCTTCTTTCTGAGTCCATCTCCAATTACCAGGTTTGTTTTGCAATAAAACTGTAAGTATTTTTTTTTTTAGTGTAGTCTTACCATAGGAACACAAAAGATGGAATGAGCGTGTAACATGATTATTCTGTGTTCTGCAGGGCCGTGCAGAGATTCATAAAATGCTTTTCAGTCACAGATTAAGGGGCTGAGTCAAGCCGTAAAATTCTGTATTTTGTTTTTTTGCTTGAGGCACACAATACTGATTAATTAAATAATAAGTCATAATAAAGTAATAAATCTGAGCTTCTGTGTTTTTTTTTGTGGTTTTTTAGCTGAATATTTCGGCAAGTCAGACACAATTAACTTTGCAGTGTTTTCATTCATTATAGAGGAATTCATTATGGAAGGATAACCTATTTTTTATTTTCAGGTCCTAAAGGACTGGTTTTTCAGGGGGTGAGAAACAGTGAGGAGCAAACAAATTTGTAATGAGGACCCTGAATTCAACCTCCTTTTTGAACACAACGATTGTGCGTCCTGAATTCTTTTTCATAAGTGGTCTAGCCGGTATTCCCCACACAAAATACTACTATGTGTTCTTGTGCTTTGTATATACTCTGTCTCTACTGGGAAACACTTTTGTCATGTTTATGATTTACAGTGACCACTGTCTTCACAGTCCAAAATACATTGCAGTGTTTAATTTGGCTGTGTCTGACTTGTGTGTGAGCACGGCCCTCGTTCCTCAGTTGATTGACACCTTCCTGTTTAAATCACAGTTAATCTCCTTTGAGGCCTGCTTGACTAATTTGTTTTTTGTTTTTTGGTTTCTCTTTATGCAGTCTTTCACTCTCACCGTTCTGTCCTATGATAGATGTGTCGCTATATGCTTTCCACTGAGATACAATGAGATTGTGACTAATAAATCGATGCTGGTGATCACAACTATGACATGGATTATTGCAGGACTGGCTGTTCTCATAGCTGTGATTTTTATCAGCAGACTGTCATTTTGCAAATCCACTGTGATAAACAGTTATTTCTGTGATCACGGACCCATGTTCAGGTTGGGGTGCAATGACAACACTCCAAGTTATGTGATGAGTTGGACACATGCTATTATGATTCTCTGGTTTCCGGTAACTTTTTATCACAGGTACATACATTTGTATAGCCAGAGCATTATTGAAAATAGCAGTGGCCCTGGAGCGCCTCAAAGCCATGCAAACCTGCACCTCCCATTTGATCTTGGTGAGTGCGTTTTATCTTCCTATAAGTATTAGTGGTGCACTGGGATCCACCATTCACCAGAATGTTAGGATTATTGGTACGTCGCTGGCATTGGTCTTGCCACCTATGCTGAATCCAATCATTTATTCACTGAAGACAGAAGAATTCACAGAATCCATTAAAAAGTTTTACAGAAGAAAAATACTTGTCGCTGTAAGGAATAAATGAATAAATACCTTAATCACAAATGATTGACTGGCAAGTTTAACCATGGTCATTTTTCCAAACCCTCCAGTTAACTGTCTGTAAATATAAGAATAATTTTTGAATTAGTGTCTAAATATTTTCAAGGTCTACCACCTTACTACTGCCGAGAACGCATTTTGTCCGATTAAAAACCGGCTTTCTCTTGTTTTTTTTTGTTGTTGTTGTTTTGTTGTCAGGCTGTTATGAAAGCCAATGAAACCCTTTGTTTTTTTTTTCCCCTTTTGGATGAGCCAATCATATTCACCGGCCCTGCTCATTCCTGTTGGTGCATGGGAGCACAGAGAAGGCCACATTCCCACCTGTGAAATGTTTGATCTCAAACCACCGATTATTTTGACACTGCGGAGCACAAGATCAGCATTCAAACATCAGCTGGAAGGAGCCACATCATTTGCAGCTTTTAGAACACAGATTGTGAGCACATGAATGGCCAGCAGGGGTCACTGATGGGCACTGAGACACGATCATCCTGGCTGCCGATTGAACCCCTCCCTCCCTATGTGACTCCACAGCCGGTAATACCCTGTGGAGCTGTTGGCCACAGTCTTCCCTGACACAGTCTGGGTATAATCCCAGACCACAGGGCCAATGCACTTAAACAGTGCCTTATCCGGCTGAGCCACCAAGCACCCTTTTAAGAGGTTGGGGTTGACCAGTAGTGCAATCAGGGACAGTTCCACACCAATGTTGATAAAGTAATAGACTACTGCTTCTGCACTAAAAACAGCAGCCAGAAAATGTTTCCCTTTTTATCTGTGCAAACTTGTTTTGGACACATTTACTTGCACAGTGGCATTTACCTGGCAGTGTAGTATAATGGGTAAGGAGTTAGTCTTGTAACCTAAAGGTCACAGGTTCGAGTCCTCACTAGGACACTGCTGTTGTACCCTTGAGCAAGTTGTGTACGTCGCTCTAGATAAGAGCGTCTGCTAAATGCCTGTAACAACAGCAGTGTTCCAGCTCACACATAAATACACAAAGCTGAGAGACTGACAGTCATGCCACAGCCCCGGCCATGAGCGTGAGGCTCCAGACAGATGCAGTAAATAAATACAGCAATGTCCCAGAGCAATTCCCAGGGTCCAGCCAGCACAGGCAACAGTTGGCAAACACAGAAGATCATGCCATCAACTTTGGGACTTGTCTGATGCGGGGGAGATGCTTAATGAACTTTTCTGGAAAACATTTTTTTTTTTCATATTGTATCTCTATAGCACCATCATGTGTTTGACTTGGGCTAAGCTTCCAAGGCTGGAGTGTTGACGTCTCGTCACTTTGCTGCCCCTGCTCAAACAAACAAACAGACGGATGGGAGCAGCCTCGCGAGTGTAGACGCTCCGTCAATATCCTCATGAGTCTTCTGAGTGAAGCAAACACCTCTTAAGCCGCGTTTCCACCAAATTACCCGGAACTTTTAGTCCCAGGAACTACTTTTCCAGGAACTAAAAGGTTCCTTCAAACAATGGTTGCCTGCGTTTCCACCGGGGTCTAAAGTTCCGCGAAGATTTGGCAAATTAGTTCGCTGACGTGTAAAATAGCGACGTTGTCGTCGGTCCATCTGTCCTATGATTTATTCTGTAACCCCATACTACCACCGAAGTAGCCTACATTATTTTCTAATAACCGGGACAGCCCGGAGGGGTTTATTCCACTTATATACAACGGGTTACCAACAATGACTATATATGGTTACTTTTGTATTTATTGATTTTTTAATCAATTTAATCACCTGGAATTGAAATATTCTTCTGCAGCCGTTTGGGCATATTTTACCGTTGTCAAGCAAAACTGTCGTTGGTAGTTGAACTTGGACCGTTGTTATGCAACAAAAAGGATATAACAGGCCAATAGTCAGATTGTAACTGTTTTATATATCCTCTCAAGCACATTCATTATGTTTTTATGCGAACATTCACTTTCATGTCTTGACATCCGAAGCGACAGAATGCATTCACATTTCCAATATAACTGGCAACAACAGCAGAAAACATGCACACGTTGTAAACAATTTGCTGTTTGATTACTTTCTCATTGTCAATTCCATATAGGCTAATCGCAAAATGACAAGAATAGAACGAAAACTCGGACTTGCGTGAAAATTTAAATTAGCAGTGGTACAGCCACCGTTTGCTTTCCTTCGAAGTTACTGCTAGCCGAGCAGCGAAGTGTGCCCTCCAGATGCGAACCATGCACCATAAATTAGTCCATAGTCTTCCTGGTCTTTTTGTGGAATTGAAGAATGGCAGAGTAAAATTACGGCAGTCAGAAAAAGCTAAAGCGACGATTACTAGAATTAACCTGTTATTTTTCTCTGACAAAAAGTGCGGAAGGTGATTTCCAGTTTGCTTTTACTGTATCAACAATGTGAATTACGCAGAACTACCGCATACCTCACATAACTGTATCAAACGTTTTGAGTCAATTACAACGGACTAACAAAGAAAATCCGGAAGAAAATATTCAGCAACCGAATTAATCCGTTTGAATGTTTTGGTACGTAATATGCTGTCCCAGCACGAATGCTTAGCATTTTATAAAACGAATACTAAAGCAAGAAAAGAACAGAAGAGCACACGTTATAATTCCAAGACGTTGGCAGGCTATAACTAAAACTAGGCTACTGCGCCGCATAACATACAAGTTTGATTTGAAGTTATTATGAAAATAAATTGGTTTGCGGCTGCATATTTTCAAACATGGCGGTTGAAAATAAATACAAAAAAATGCTGCGTGTACTCGACCAATCAGAAATGTTCAGCGCTGCAAGCTCCACCCAAAAGGTTCCTGTACTTTCGGAAAGTACTACCCCCCGAGCAGGAACCTTTTGGAGGTAAAATAAAGCCCCCGGAACTAAATTTAGACCCTAGTTCCTGCGGTGGAAACGCACGTAGTTCCTCAAAAGGTTCCTAGTTCCGGGGTAAAGTTCCTGCGGTGGAAACGCGCCTTTAATTAGCAGCTCAATTAGGGACCCCGCACCTGAGCAGGAGTTGTGTGTGAATGACATAGAAGTGCCCGTTATTGACAGCATGATGCAACTGTTTTCTACTATAGCATTGACACAGACACAAACTGGCATAGGCCTTACGCATGCTCAAAATTTAAGCTCAAGCTAACATTTAAGGAGAATAATACATTCTACATAGTATGCCCTAATAAATAAAACAAAACATCCATGCACTGTTTTCCTTTAAACCATTTAAGGTGTGAGATGTGACTACGAGGGGTCAGATGACAGAGAGGTTCTCCAGTCTTAGGGGCTGCAGGCAGCTCATTCCATTCAGGAGTCACTCAGTGGTGGAACGTGCCCCATATTTCATTCAGGACAGCGGAGTCACTGCACAGTAAAAATGTTCAGTGTTAAATAACACACAGACCCAAGGGGTCTCATATCTACCCTGTTAGAGCTGAATTAAGACTGGACATTTTTACTGTGTGTCTGTTGTTCCTGCCAAATGAAAAATATGCTTGTTTTTACAACATCTTTGGCTCACTTAAAATGAAGTGTGAGCATCTACCAAGGGTTTTGCTACCTCCATCAGTGTTGGTGATCATGGATATGGCATGGACTATTACAGGATTGGCCACTCGGCCAATTGTGGTTTTTGTCAACAGACGGACTCATTCTGTGATCATGGACCGACAGTTAGTTTGTCATGCAATGGCCACTTCACTCACTTAAGACAAAATAATTCACAGAATCCGTTAAAAAGCTGTACAGAAGAGAGAAGATACACATCATTGTAAGGAATAAATGAATAAATGTTTTAATCACAAATGACTGACTTGGCAAGTTTGAATGTGTTGATTTTTAAAAAAAATTTTATTTTTAAAACCTCCACTGAAATGAGAGCAATTATGAAATTAAATTTTATGAATAGGAACACAATGATAGATATGAAAATGAAGAAGACATGTACGTTAATGAATACAGTTATAGTGGCTTTTTATTTTTTTTAAAAAGAGTAAAATATGCAAAATGGTCTTGAGGCACTCTTTTTTCAATAGCAGTTCATAGGCCTTAAATGAATATGGGTTTGAATAGTATGAATACACTTTTGACCGCATAGCACCCTCAGGATGTGAACTCCTCAGGCTGATGATCCTCAGGTCTGTTTCTAGATGTCAACATGGTCTGCCGGTTTCTTCCACCTTAAAATCAGCAACCTGGTTAGACCTAAGAAACCAGTGGGATGTAATTCATCTTGTGCCATCAACTGCTTTAAATGATCTATTAAATAAGTAACAACTTTTGTGTGTATTGGATGTAAAGGTACATCTGTAATAATTTTTTGAAAATTGCACTGTTGAAGTGGTGCTCTTGGTGCGCCACCTATGGCGCGTATTGGCATGAAAATTGATACACATTACCTACATGGGTCTGTCTTCAATTATTATATTTCAAAATTTTGAATAGAGGCTGAATTTAAAGGAGGTGTGATCAAATATGTCTTTCACAATGTATGCATATTCATATTTAACTTTCTTAAGGAATATTGGCCTGAGGGGGTCATGCTTCTCTGGACTGTTGCAGGAAAGCTGTGTGAGGGATCCTGTCAAATGTCATAACATTTGGGGTCATGGAGTCAATGTAAATGAGTATTTTGCAAAGGCCATGCTGCAGTTTAACAAATGGTTGTCCTTCTGTCATCTTCATTTTCCAAGAATATTCAAAATGGCAGAAAATCCAATATTTGGATGGGTCTGGATGGCACTGTATGGGTCCTTGGGGCAGATGTTTTCCTCATGAGAATGCCGCAATGTCTCTCAAAGTGTGGACCCAAGTGCAGACAGAGCCAGAAGCCAGGGAGTAGAAACCCCAAAAAAATATCTCTTTACTTGAAGATTTCAGCAAAAACAAATCACAAGGGCAAAAAAAAAAAAAAAAAAAAGCAAACAACCAGGGAACCCAGGACACAGGAAGCTAGAAACACAATGGTCTCAGTACTGAACAGGGGACGTTCACACAGAGACTCATGGGACCACAATAGTAGGCAATCACCTAAACAAGCAGACTTGTGAAAAACTTATTGAGAGCCAACAATCTAATAATCACACACAATTACTCGGACGTGACATAAAAAAATGAGTGAAGAAAGAAAAGCAGCGATGGATGACAGGGGGAACTTGAGACAGAGGAGTGGGGAAACTTGCAACCAATTTTGTGACTAAAAGAACTAATTCAGTTTGGTAGGGGCGTCAAACTGAATTCTAAGGGGTCTGCAGTGTCTGCGGGTTTTTGTGTTTTCCTTTCAGTCAGCTGACAATAAAATAAATAAATAAATAAAAGTCCCAAAACAAGAAACACAAAATCAGTCCAATCCACACCATTGCGTCATGTTGCATTGATTTCACACGAGCATTTCTTTTGTGTCCTGTTCCCTTGTTGTACTGCTCTGTGTCAACATGCTGGGATATAAGAATCACAGCCCATGCTTTGGCTCACCACTCTTTTCCAGCTGATCCATCATCATCAAGTTCATGGACACACATCTACTAACGGAAAAATATTGAAAGACACAGGCTTCCCAACAATAGAAAATTAGTTGCTCTAGGTGAGAAATAAATACATTGACCAGATATTTGGTCTGTGCAAGCTTCCATAAAGTTATTGGTGAGTATTAGTTGCACCCTCATTTATTTATTTCAAAGAGCTGCAATTTTCTGCTTAGCTTGAAGAACATACCAATTATGCTAATATAAAATTGAATCTAAATCATTTTAGTGTTTTTTTTTTTTTTTAAAGTAACAAAATATATTGCTTTGATAAACCTTGACCTGACATTTAAAAAAAATAAAATAATAACCTTGATTTAACCAGGCAAAAAACCCCATTGAGATCAAAATATCTTTTGCAAAGGGGACCTGACATTAAACACAAAATTACACAAGACAGCAGACAAATGAGTTACAAACTTTAAATGGGGAATGGAACAGCAGTGAAACAGCAAGTAAAAACCAGAGCAGAGGTTAAAAACATTTGCATATTTTCTTTTTTCTTTCTTTCAAACCATTCCCCTTTAAGATTTCTGAGAGACTATGTAAAATGTCCAATATTTCAGTGCACTTGCAATTTGTTGACATTGTTCACCATTAAGCTCAGGTTTTCTTTTGTGATTAAACTATCAGCATTTTTCTTTTAAAACTGAAGGATACAGTGACACAACAGTAAAAGAAAAGATGGTATGTGTATCTAGGTATGTTATGATTGTTATGTGGTCTGCCTGGCTGTTTGGAGATTCGTGAAATGTTCTTCAGTCACAGTTTATTGGGTTACTGAGTGAATTCTGTCTTTTGTTGTTTTGTTAGAGGCACACAGGTTCTGTTAATACAACAATGTGCAATAATTAAATAATAAATCTGAGCTTGTGTGGGTTCTGTGGCTCAGTATTTCAAAAGCCACACATTGTTAGCTTTGTCATCTTTGAGGAATTCATTACTGTAGGTTAACCTTTTTTTCAGGTCCTAAAGAACTGGTTGTTCAGCGGGTGAGAAACAGTGAGAAGAAACAGACCTGCGATGAGCAACCTAAATTCAAACGTCTTTTTAAACTCCACTATTGTGCGTCCTGAGTACTTTTTCATAAGTGGTCTAGCCGGTATTCCCCACACAAAATACTACTATGTGTTCTTGTGCTTTGTATATATTCTGTCTCTACTGGGAAACACTTTTGTCATGTTTGTTATTTACGCTGACCACTGTCTTCACAGTCCAAAATACATTGCAGTGTTTAATTTGGCTGTGTCTGACATGTGTGCAAGTACGGCACTTGTTCCTCAGTTGATTGACACCTTCCTGTTTAAATCACAGTTAATCTCCTACGAGGCCTGCTTGACAAACATGTTTTCTGTTTACTGGTTTCTCTTTATGCAGTCTTTCACTCTCACTGTAATGTCCTATGATAGATGTGTCGCTATATGCTTTCCACTGAGATACAATGAGATTGTGACTAATAAATCCATGTTGGTCATCACAGCTATAACATGGATCTTTGCAGCACTGGCTGTTGTCATTGGTATAATTTTTATCAGCAGACTGTCATTCTGCAAATCCACTGTGATAAACAGTTATTTCTGTGATCACGGGCCCATGTTCCGTTTGGCATGCAATGACAACACTCCAAGTTTTGTGATGAGTTGGTCGCTTTCTGCTATGATTTTCTGGCTTCCATTACTGTTCATAACGGGGACATACATATGTATAGCCCGAGCATTGTTAAAAATTGCAACTGCTTCAGAGCGACTCAAAGCCATGAAAACCTGCACCTCTCATTTGATTTTGGTGAGTGCGTTTTATTTCCTATAGGTATTAGTGGTGCACTGGGATCCACCATTCACCAGAATGTTAAGATTATTGGTACGTCGCTGGCATTGGTCTTGCCACCGATGCTGAATCCAATCATTTATTCACTGAAGACAGAAGAATTCACAGAATCCATTAAAAAGTTTTACAGAAACAAAATACTTGTCGCTGTAAGGAATAAATGAATAAATACCTTAATCACAAATGACTGACTGGCAAGTTTAACCATGGTCATTTTTCCAAACCCTCCAGTTAACTGTCAACTGTAAATATAAGAATAATTTTTGAATTAGTGTCTAAATATTTTCAAGGTCTACCACCTTACTACTGCCGAGAACGCATTTTGTCCGATTAAAAACCGGCTTTCTCTTGTTTTTTTTTGTTGTTGTTGTTTTGTTGTCAGGCTGTTATGAAAGCCAATGAAACCCTTTGTTTTTTTTTTTCCCCTTTTGGATGAGCCAATCATATTCACCGGCCCTGCTCATTCCTGTTGGTGCATGGGAGCACAGAGAAGGCCACATTCCCACCTGTGAAATGTTTGATCTCAAACCACCGATTATTTTGACACTGCGGAGCACAAGATCAGCATTCAAACATCAGCTGGAAGGAGCCACATCATTTGCAGCTTTTAGAACACAGATTGTGAGCACATGAATGGCCAGCAGGGGTCACTGATGGGCACTGAGACACGGTCATCCTGGCCGCCGATTGAACCCCTCCCTCCCTGTGTGACTCCACAGCCGGTAATACCCTGTGGAGCTGTTGGCCACAGTCTTCCCTGACACGGTCTGGGTATAATCCCAGACCACAGGGCCAATGCACTTAAACAGTGCCTTATCCGGCTGAGCCACCAAGCACCCTTTTAAGAGGATGGGGTTGACCAGTAGTGCAATCAGGGACAGTTCCACACCGATGTTGATAAAGTAATAGACTACTGCTTCTGCACTAAAAACAGCAGCCAGAAAATGTTTCCCTTTTTATCTGTGCAAACTTGTTTTGGACACATTTACTTGCACAGTGGCATTTACCTGGCAGTGTAGTGTAATGGGTAAGGAGTTAGTCTTGTAACCTAAAGGTCACAGGTTCGAGTCCTCACTAGGACACTGCTGTTGTACCCTTGAGCAAGTTGTGTACGTCGCTCTAGATAAGAGCGTCTGCTAAATGCCTGTAACAACAGCAGTGTTCCAGCTCACACATACATACACAAAGCTGAGAGACTGACAGTCATGCCACAGCCCCTGGTCATGAGCGTGAGGCTCCAGACAGATGCAGTAAATAAATATAGCAATGTCCCAGAGCAATTCCCAGGGTCCAGCCAGCACAGGCAACAGTTGGCAAACACAGAAGATCATGCCATCAACTTTGGGACTTGTCTGATGCGGGAGAGATGCTTAATAAACTTTTCTGGAAAACATTTTTTTTTTTCATATTGTATCTCTATAGCACCATCATGTGTTTGACCTGGGCTAAGCTTCCAAGGCTGGAGTGTTGACGTCTCGTCACTTTGCCGCCCTGCTCAAACAAACAAACAGACGGATGGGAGCAGCCTCGCGAGTGTAGACGCTCCGTCAATATCCTCATGAGTCTTCTGAGTGAAGCAAACACCTCTTAATTAGCAGCTCAATTAGGGACCCCGCACCTGAGCAGGAGTTGTGTGTGAATGACATAGAAGTGCCCGTTATTGACAGCATGATGCAACTGTTTTCTACTATAGCATTGACACAGACACAAACTGGCATAGGCCTTAAGCATGCTCAAAATTTAAGCTCAAGCTAACATTTAAGGAGAATAATACATTCTACATAGTATGCCCTAATAAATAAAACAAAACATCCATGCACTGTTTTCCTTTAAACTGTTTAAGGCGTGAGATGTGACTACGAGGGGTCAGATGACAGAGAGGTTCTCCAGTCTTAGGGGCTGCAGGCAGCTCATTCCATTCAGGGGTCACTCAGTGGTGGAACGTGCCCCATATTTCATTCAGGACAGCGGAGTCACTGCACAGTAAAAATTTTCAGTGTTAAATCAACACACAGGCCCAAGGGGACTCATATCTACCCTGTTAGAGCTGAATTAAGACTGGACATTTTTACTGTGTGTCTGTTGTTCCTGCCAAATGAAAAATATGCTTGTTTTTACAACATCTTTGGCTCACTTAAAATGAAGTGTGAGCATCTACCAAGGGTTTTGCTACCTCCATCAGTGTTGGTGATCATGGATATGGCATGGACTATTACAGGATTGGCCACTCGGCCAATTGTGGTTTTTGTCAACAGACGGACTCATTCTGTGATCATGGACCGACAGTTAGTTTGTCATGCAATGGCCACTTCACTCACTTAAGACAAAATAATTCACAGAATCCGTTAAAAAGCTGTACAGAAGAGAGAAGATACACATCATTGTAAGGAATAAATGAATAAATGTTTTAATCACAAATGACTGACTTGGCAAGTTTGAATGTGTTGATTTTTTTTTAAATTTTATTTTTAAAACCTCCACTGAAATGAGAGCAATTATGAAATTAAATTTTATGAATAGGAACACAATGATAGATATGAAAATGAAGAAGACATGTACGTTAATGAATACAGTTATAGTGGCTTTTAATTTTTTTTTAAAAGAGTAAAATATGCAAAATGGTCTTGAGGCACTCTTTTTTCAATAGCAGTTCATAAGCCTTAAATGAATATGGGTTTGAATAGTATGAATATATTTTTGACCGCATAGCACCCTCAGGATGTGAACTCCTCAGGCTGATGATCCTCAGGTCTGTTTCTAGATGTCAACATGGTCTGCCGGTTTCTTCCACCTTAAAATCAGCAACCTGGTTAGACCTAAGAAACCAGTGGGATGTAATTCATCTTGTGCCATCAACTGCTTTAAATGATCTATTAAATAAGTAACAACTTTTGTGTGTATTGGATGTAAAGGTACATCTGTAATAATTTTTTGAAAATTGCACTGTTGAAGTGGTGCTCTTGGTGCGCCACCTATGGCGCGTATTGGCATGAAAATTGATACACATTACCTACATGGGTCTGTCTTCAATTATTATATTTCAAAATTTTGAATAGAGGCTGAATTTAAAGGAGGTGTGATCAAATATGTCTTTCACAATGTATGCATATTCATATTTAACTTTCTTAAGGAATATTGGCCTGAGGGGGTCATGCTTCTCTGGACTGTTGCAGGAAAGCTGTGTGAGGGATCCTGCCAAATGTCATAAAATTTGGGGTCATGGAGTCAATGTAAATGAGTATTTTGCAAAGGCCATGCTGCAGTTTAACAAAATGGTTGTCCTTCTGTCATCTTCATTTTCCAAGAATATTCAAAATGGCAGAAAATCCAATATTTGGATGGGTCTGGATGGGACTGCATGGGTCCTTGGGGCAAATGTTTTCCTCACGAGAATGCCGCAATGTCTCTCAAAGTGTGGACCCAAGTGCAGACAGAGCCAGAAGCCAGGGAGTAGAAACCCAAAAAAAATATCTCTTTTCTTGAAGATTTCAGCAAAAACAAATCACAAGGGCAAAAAAAAAAAAAAAAAAAAAGCAAACAACCAGGGAACACAGGACACAGGAAGCTAGGAACACAAAGGTCTCAGTACTGAACAGGGGACGTTCACACAGAGACTCATGGGACCACAATAGAAGGCAATCACCTAAACAAGCAGACTTGTGAAAAACTTATTGAGAACCAACAAATCTAATAATCACACATAATTAACTCGGACGTGACATAAAAAAAATGAGTGAAGAAAGAAAAGCAGCGATGGATGACAGGGGGAACTTGAGACAGAGGAGTGGGGGAACTTGCAACCAATTTTGTGACTAAAAGAACTAATTCAGTTTGGTAGGGGCGTCAAACTGAATCCTAAGGGGTCTGCAGTGTCTGCGGGTTTTTGTGTTTTCCTTTCAGTCAGCCGACAATAAAATAAATAAATAAATAAAAGTCCCAAAACAAGAAACACAAAATCAGTCCAATCCACACCATTGCGTCATGTTGCATTGATTTCACACGAGCATTTCTTTTGTGTCCTGTTCCCTTGTTGTACTGCTCTGTGTCAACATGCTGGGATATAAGAATCACAGCCCATGCTTTGGCTCACCACTCTTTTCCAACTGATCCATCATCATCAAGTTCATGGACACACATCTACTAACGGAAAATATTGAAAGACACAGGCTTCCCAACAATAGAAAATTAGTTGCTCTAGGTGAGAAATAAATACATTGACCAGATATTTGGTCTGTGCAAGCTTCCATAAAGTTATTGGTGAGTATTAGTTGCACCCTCATTTATTTATTTCAAAGAGCTGCAATTTTCTGCTTAGCTTGAAGAGCATACCAATTATGCTAATATAAAATTGAATCTAAATCATTTTAGTGTTTTTTTTTTTTAAAGTAACAAAATATATTGCTTTGATAAACCTTGACCTGACATTTAAAAAAAAATAAAATAATAACCTTGATTTAACCAGGCAAAAAACCCCATTGAGATCAAAATATCTTTTGCAAGGGGGACCTGACATTAAACACAAAATTACACAAGACAGCAGACAAATGAGTTACAAACTTTAAATGGGGAATGGAACAGCAGTGAAACAGCAAGTAAAAACCAGAGCAGAGGTTAAAAACATTTGCATATTTTCTTTTTTCTTTCTTTCAAACCATTCCCCTTTAAGATTTCTGAGAGACTATGTAAAATGTCCAATATTTCAGTGCACTTGCAATTTGTTGACATTGTTCACCATTAAGCTCAGGTTTTCTTTTGTGATTAAACTATCAGCATTTTTCTTTTAAAACTGAAGGATACAGTGACACAACAGTAAAAGAAAAGATGGTATGTGTATCTAGGTATGTTATGATTGTTATGTGGTCTGCCTGGCTGTTTGGAGATTCATGAAATGTTCTTCAGTCACAGTTTATTGGGTTACTGAGTGAATTCTGTCTTTTGTTGTTTTGTTAGAGGCACACAGGTTCTGTTAATACAACAATGTGCAATAATTAAATAATAAATCTGAGCTTGTGTGGGTTCTGTGGCTCAGTATTTCAAAAGCCACACATTGTTAGCTTTGTCATCTTTGAGGAATTCATTACTGTAGGTTAACCTTTTTTTCAGGTCCTAAAGAACTGGTTGTTCAGCGGGTGAGAAACAGTGAGGAGGAAACAAACCTGTGATGAGCCCCCTGAATTCAACCATCTTTATTAACGACACTATTGTGCGTCCTGAGT